>CM055640.1:56806842-58006842 GCA_029378325.1 Elaeagnus macrophylla
AGGAGAAGCAGCTACATACCCAGGTGGAAGATTCATGTATACCTCCTCGACTAACTCTCCATGAAGGAACGCATTCTTGACATCGAGCTGTCGAAGTGGCCAATTAAAGCTTGCAGCAAGCGAAAGTAGAACTCGAATAGTATTCATTTTTGCAACCGGAGCAAAAGTCTCATCATAGTCTACACCATAGTCTGAGTGAACCCTTTTGCTACAAGGCGGGCTTTATACCGATTCACAGATCCATCAGCATTATGTTTTACAGTAAACACCCATCGACAATCAACTGCCTTCTTGCCTTGTGGTGAAGGCACAAGTTGCCAAGTATCGTTCTTCTGTAATGCCTCCATCTCTTCCTCTATTGCCTTTTTCCATTTTGGGTCTCCCAACGCATCTTGCACTTTGTTAGGTACTGATACAGTAGATATTTGATTTACAAATGATTCATATAGATTAGACAATCTTTTAGTAGACATGTAGTTGGTTACTGGATATTTTGATTTTGCATGGATACTTGGTTCATATCTTTTGGGTGGTTGACCTCTAGCAGACCTATTTGGTAACACATACTGTTCAGTACTAGACTCAACGCTATTAGTATCAGTAGGTATACATACCTCAGATGAGTGACCTTCAGCACCAGGGAGCTGTTGATCAAGGGTATGAGTGATGCCTGGGGGAACAGCAGTATCTTCATGTTCATTTTCAGTGGTTGGAACTGGTGCTTGGACACTTGGAGTATCTGTTTCTTCCACTACCGGATTCAATGGGTTAAGAATCTCAACTAGACCCATAGAAATATCAGTAGGTGATTCTTCTAATTCCTCCCCCTCACCACGATACAGCTCTTCGAAATATGAATTCTCCCCCTAACGAGCAGTATCAGGTGAGGAAAAATAACTCATGTCCTCAAAGAAGGTAACATCCATAGTGACATAACCAACAAACACACATTTGATTGCTCGGGCATCTAACTTGGACCTCTGATTTTTAGGAACATGGACAAAAGCAACACAACCAAATACACGGGCAGGAAGATTATGAAATGATGACAAGGACACATGAGATGCGAGAACATCGAATGAGATTTTGCCGTGAAGGACACTAGATGGAAGACGGTTGATGAGATGGGCGGAAGCTTGTACAGCATCACCCCAAAGGTATTTTGGCATATGAGCACTAAATAGGAGTGCACGAGTCATATCAAGTAAATGACGATTTTTTCTTTCAGACACCCCATTTTGTTCTGGTGTTTGTGGGCAAGTAGTTTGGTGAACAATTCCATGTGTTTTGAAAAAATCTTGAAACATACGATTAACATATTCTCCTCCATTGTCAGAACGTAGGATTCTAATAGTGCTATTGTATTGTGTTTGAACATGAGTACGAAAGTTTTGAAAAACTGAAAAAACGTCATCTTTAGTTCGAAGAAAAGAAACCCATGACAATCTTGTACAATCATCAATAAACGAAACAAAATACCTCATGCCCGATACAGTGGGCTCTCTACTCGGTCCCCAAACATCAGAATGAATTAACTCAAAAGGAACAGTACTTTTATTAGAAATACTAGGAGAATAAGTAATACGATGGCTTTTGGCCAAAACACACGTCTCACAATGTAAAACAGACTCACTAACACCAATAAACAAAGTAGCATAGATTTTTTCATAAGACTAAAAGAAGGATGCCCTAAGCGACGATGCCATATCCAAATTTCACTTAGATTGTCAGAACTTGAGGTCAATGCGGTGCGGGACTGTGCTCCTGGTTTCTCCCCTGTGTAGTTCTGATCCAGACGAAACAATCTGCCCCTCAGATACCCTCAACCAATTATTTCCCTGGTAAGAAGATCCTGAAAAATCACATACATAGGATAAAAAGTTACAGAACATTGAGACTCAGTATTCAACTGTGGGACTGATATTGAGTGATGGGATAAGTCAGGCACATATAAAACATTATGGAGCTGTAAAGTTAGAGTGATACGGACTGACCCCTTTCCTAAGACAGGAAAAAGCTTCACCGTTAGCATTCGTAACATAAGACACTGGATGGGAAGATAACTCAGTAAAATATGATTTATCAAAAGTCATATGATCAGATGCACTAGAATCAATAATCCAAGTATTAGACCCAACAAAGTGAGAAACGCTTAAGGCCGTACCAAACTTACCACGACCAACTATTGAAGCTATAGGGGTACCTCCACATGTCACACGATGATCCTGTCCAGTCACTCGATAGAAATCTGGTTCCTGTACTACTTGTACAGTAGCTGTTTTCGCTTTAGAACGATAATTTGGCCTTTTAGGTCTAAGGTGCGGGTTCAGTTTATAGCAAGTCTCACGAAGATGCCCTCCTTCATTGCAATAAAAGCAATGAGGACGAGGATGATTGGCAAAGCCTGGTGGAGGTCCTTGCTGATGATGTGGAACTGAACTCTGCTGCTGGAGAAAAGGTGATGGAAGTTCTTGCTGATGATGTGGAACTGATTGCTGTTGGAGAAAAGGTGCCTTGGATTTGGCTTGAATGGCTAGACTAGATAATTCAACATGTGCCTGATTAAGACTTTCCTGCTGAGATTCATCCTTACGGATGTATGCAAAAGCTGTGGTCAAGCTCGGAGGGTCTGACATTCGGAGCAATTCGCCCTTGGCATTATTATGTTTCGTATCAAGTCCTCTTAAAAATGCATGAACTCGCTCAAGCTCCTTTTCTTTCTGGTACCATATAAGGTCCTCCTGATTTTTAATTTTGCACGGACGTTTCTGATCAATTTCAGCCCATGTATTCTTTAGCTTGGTAAAATACATAGACACTGGTTGCCCATTCTGTTGCATGCTGGTAGCTTTGCACATTAATTCGTGGACCTGTATAAAGTCAGATTCATTAGTGTAGAGGTCTCCTAAAGTCTTCCATATGGCCTCAGCTGTGTCACATTCTTCCACCATCTGTAGTACATCATCTGTGATGGCTCTAAATAGGATAGACATTACGAAGCCATCATCATCTTCCCACTTAGTATAGGCCTCCAAATCATGTTCAGAAGGAGCTTTAATTGTTCCAGTCACATGTCCTATCTTGTGCATCCCACGGAGATAAACGGACATAAGTCTTTTCCATGTTCGAAAGTTGGTACCATTGAGTTTGGTACCACCGAAAGAGCCACCTTCTGAACTCTTGACAGAAACCTCAAATTTTGGAATTTCAGTTGTCGTTGAACTCTGATTCATTCTTGAATCTTCCATTGAATCAGACAATAATAATATGCAGCGGAATAAAAATCACCCTTTTTTTTTAGACAGTTGACTTTGACTGTTGACCGGGCTAATCGTTGACCAGGTTGACCGTTGACTGGATGGTGGGTATTGTGGACCGTTGACTAATGATGGGCTTGGGCTAGATGGGAGGGGATATGTAGGCTTAGGATTATGGGCTTGGGCTAGATGGGAATGGATATGTAGGCTTAGGATTATGGGCTTGGGCTTGGGCTTGGGCTATGGGGTTTGGGCTAGTGGGCTAGGGTTTGGTGAGTGTGGGCAAACAAGAGAGGATAGGCAGATTGGATGGGTGGCAGCGTGGCAGATCTGATGGGCGGCGGAGTGGCAGATCTAAGGCGCAGCGACAGGAGGTGGACAGGAGGCGTGAGCGGACTGGCGGCGTGAGTGGACTGGCTGCGAGCAGATAAGCGGTGACAGGAGAAAGGTTTGCTCTAGAGGAGAGTGGCGCTGCGACTAGCGACGAGCGGACAGGCGACGACAGGCAGAGAGGCGCGCGGTGCGGCAGACAGGCACATGGTGCGGTGGGACAGGCAGAGAGGCGCGCGGTGCGGACAGGGGCGGGGACAGGCAGAGAGGCGCGCGGTGCGGCAGAGCGGCGCTGGACAGGAGGCGGCGCGAAGCGGCGACGCTGGACAGAGAGGTGGCGCGGAGCCGCGGAGCGGCGGCGCTGATAGAAAAAAGGAAATAAATTTCTTTACGAAACTAGCTCTGATACCAAGTTAAATAATACTGAATGAAATATGTTTCTTGTTGTATTATTACCTCACAATAGAGGTATATATAGAAGATAAAATACAAGAGTCCTAAATAAAATAAAACTATGTACAACTTAGAACTCTATTACAGATAGACACTAATTACATGACTCACGCTAACAAAAATTATAACAATTAATGACTCATATAGAGTTTCAAGCACATGATATAAAATAATTTTGTTTCGACTATGTGAAAAAGAAAATATTAATATATTAATGTTGTATAACATATTTTTTTCATGTCTCTCTTAAATAAAGATGAGGTGATAATGATCATTAATAAAGTTAAAAATTATTAAATGTCGACAAAGTAAAGTATTGGTCAAATATAAAATATTATTTTAAGCATATATTACATTCATTTTTGCACAAAGTGAAATGGACAAAATGCGAATAACTAAGATATTCACTAGATATTTATAAGAACAAGTTATTCAAATGTTTAAAAATAAAAATGTGTTGAAAATATTTGAATTTATTTCAAAAATGATGAGTTAGTAAGATATAAAATTTTACTCTTGTATATATTAAATGACATTAAAATGTCACAAGTAGTCCCATAATATTGGTTTATATGGTAACTAATATGAATAAATTAATAGTATTTGTTACTAATAAAGGCACTAAATTTAAATGTTTATTATTATGATAATTATAGGCATGTACTATTAAAAAATGTGAATCATTGCATGAATTTTAATAGATATTTAGTGCATTCACTTTAACATTAAAATTTAATATTTTCATATGTTTCATGACTTTATTATGGATACAAAGCATGTTGATTCATTTTATGTGCTCCTAAAAATATGAAGAAAATAAATAAATAAATAATTATCTTATAAAGAGATAAACTTGTTTTAAATTACTTTTTATGGATAAAATATATGCACATTATATATCCACTTATTATTTGGTTGCATGATATGAAAATTATTTCTTATTATTTATCATTTTATAATTAGTTGGCATCACTTAGTTAGATAATTGATGTCTAGTGTATTTATTGACATTAATGAATGTTATTAGAGCATATATGAATGTTGAATCTTATAGAAGTATTAGATTATAAGTTTTATTTTAGAATATATTGCAATTAATTGGATATATGAATTATTACTACTGTAATATATTTTATAAATACAAAGCTTATAAGTAATTTCGCGATGACTAACAAAACAATTTATTTTTGTATAACAACATGTACTTTACAAGTTAGTACTTAAATGTAACATGTGATCCAAATAAATACAATGGCCTATTGTTTGGAATAAAGATAAATTGCACTATATATGAAGTCAAATGACGACCAATTATCAATTAGGTTCATTTGCTATGAGTAATGACATTTATTTCAATATTTGAAAGATTGTCATTGTAGTGTTAAAATGTGTCGATTAAAAGAATATCTCATATTGAACAATTGTCATCATTAGAAGGAGTAAAAATATATACACGTGCCCCATCTCAATTTTTGATAAATAAAATATTAGTTGTAATATTTATAAAATTATAGACAAATTACAAGCATAATTATAATTGTGCCCCACCTAAATTTAACATTTTAGACTTTTAACTCGTTACAAACTCAATAATTTGCACATATTTTCATTAAAATGATATACATACAATATATTTTTTCAATTAAAAAATATCTAATATTAAATTTTACTGTGTAAATGGTGCCCCTGCTAGTTATACAACCTAAATCTGCCACTATTCTCCATGTATTTGACATATAATAAAAGTGTTATAATTTGAATATCAAATATTAAATATAATATTATCTATTTTATATCTATTAAATATAATATTATCTATTAAATATAATATAAAAGTGTTATACTATCTATTTTATATTAAATATATATCTATTTTACTTAGCTTTTATTTGAAGTTTGAAATGAAGATTTAATATCTATTGTATCATAAATTTATATTTAAATTGAGATTTAATCTCTATCATATATTATATTTAAAGTTTATATTGTATATTATTAATCCTGTAAATAAGGCATATATTAAATATATAAATTAATGAAAATTATTTTTTTATTTACTTTTATTTTTATTTAATTTTATAAGAATCATATTTTTTTTCTTTATTCTTTTGTCACTTTGCATACTCATTTCTCATTTAGTTTGTTATTTGTTGTCTATTGTATTTATTTTATGTCAATCCAAACATTTTTTTGACTTCTAACTATTTATTTTTTAATGTTTTTATTTATACTTACCATTTTATGAATAGAAACAATGCTTTATTTTTAAGTGATTTTTCCTTGAGATAATTATTAAAATAAATACTTCGTTTTTCTAAAAGTAATATTGTATTGTAAGATATTTGGATAAAGCATAGTTAGAAATGAGCTGTGTATAGGGGTGAACATATATAGGTTGGTTTAGGTTTAAATCAAAATTGAAACAAACTTAATATGATCAATTTTTTAAAATGAGAACCGAACTGAACCATAAAATTTGAAAAATTAATCCAACTCGAACTAATTTTTTTGGTTTGATTTAGGTTGGTTAAAGAAAATTTCTTCATTTTTTTCGCTAATAAATTTTGTTTATTAATTTTTTTTTTAAATCTTGTATTATAGTTTATGAAATTTTTAATGGTAATTTTATCATAATACCCAATTTTAAAAATATAGATTTCGTTCATTTATCTAATATCATTATCTATATCAAATACAAAGTGTAAGAAAAATTAGAAATATAATTAAGATAAATAAGCAATAAGTAATAGTAACCACATATCTGACAAAATTTGCTAATTTTATATCCAATAATATTGTTCATACAATAAAAACTTTAACGATAAAAATATGAAAGATGATGTAATTATAAATTTATAATAGATAAATAATTAAGTAATACAAAATTAGTATCTTACTTGGATAAAAATTAAAATAAATGAGCGTACTTGGTAGAGAAATGTTTGCATGAATTTCATTTAAATATCTAAACTCTAATGGCAAAAATGGGCAAAACTTGTTGGCAACTAACTAGAGTTAAACGAAGATGTGACTTGTGAAAGACGTCATGAGTAATTTGTGAGAAGCGTTGATTTAGGTTTTTGGAAAAAAAAACAGATTCATTGAAAAGGGTACAAAGTGTATAAACATAATCAACTGTTAATGAAAATTTAAATTTTTTTTAAAATAATTATATAAAATAACAATATAAAAATAATAAGAAAAAATTAAAAAATAAATTGGATTGGTTCGGTTCGATTCGATTCGATTCGATTTTTCTAAGATTTTAATAAATGAAAACTAAATCAACCCAATATTAATCGATTTTTTATTATGAATAACCAAACTAAACTAATATTAATAGATTTTTTATTATGAAGAACCAAACTAAACTAATAATTTAAAATCGATTTTTTTTAGTTAAGTTGGGTTGAATTTAGTGAGTTGAGTTGGATTTTTAGGTATTTTTGTTCCCTAGTTGTATGTGTATATGCTTCTCCATAAATAAACAATTTTTAGGTGTGTTGTTGAAAAATATTTTCTCTTTCTCATCTCCAAGACTTTTAGATTTAGCCAAGAAACTAATTAATTGATTTCGTAGGGCAACTTGTGTCTATAGCGCTAATAATTTTAAGTGTTTTATATGATGCTACATAGAAAATGATTTTTATATATATAATTTTTGACTATTTTTCATGTTGCTTTTTTTTTTTTGCATTTATATTTGATGACAACAATCAACTCAAAAAAATCAACATATTAATATATATTATTTAGTTTCATTAGTTACATTATACTGAAACTTCAATATGTTTATTATTTGACACCAATTCAATTTTTTTCTCTAGATATTTATTCTTGAGTAAGTTTTTCATTTATATTAATTTCATAACTATTTTATATTTTACATATTTCAATTTTTTTAATTAAACTAGTTTAAGATCGTTTTAGATTTGTTTTTATTTGAGGTTTAATTAAATTACATAACTTTCTTTAAGTATAAAGTTACATTTTTAACCCCTTCCACAAGATGTACATCTTTTTTTACCATGTATAAAGTATATGTTTTTCCGCATGTGGCATACATGTGTTTTGTTATAACATAAATATTTGTTTAAAACATTAAAAGTAAAATTAATTAAATAATTAAATTATATAAAAATCAAATGATTTATTTTACGAGTATTGTTTTCATTTACGAGGCATCTGAGCATAGCTAGTGTATATATATACATGTATGTATGTATATATGTATGTACTCTTAATGCGATCATCTCATATACTCAAAAGGATGTGTCATCGTCTCATCCACTATAAGCCACCCTTACCAATTTGTATGTAAAGACAATCAAACAAACATCCTATTCTCTTGTAGGGTTTCATTAATAATAATTTTTTTCACCAAAGTCAAACCTAATATAACTTGTGGAAATTTGAAAAGAAAAATTTTCTTGGCATGCTTATACAACTTTATTGAAAAAAGAAGAAAAATTTACATCTATTGGAACAAGAACCCAAGATTCTTTTGAAAAAAATGTAATAAAAGTATATTAATTATGATTAAAGTGTAAAAATTCACTAATTTTTTAGATAAAATGCTAAAAGTTCAATATATATTAAAAAGAGTACAAAAAATACAAACTTTTAGAATTGTCAAAAATTTGTCCACATGGGTCAAATTTTTTACACTTTTAAAATTTTAATTTTTTGATGTTTTTTTTAATAATTATTAAATTTTTAGTATTTCATTCAAAAATTATTAATTTTTTGCTTGCTATAATTAATAAACTTTTGGCGTCTTTTACCCGATTCTTTATATGTCACGCATTTATCACTGAGTAACCATTAGGAATACTTGGAAAAAATGGACCAAAATATGAAAAAGTTTTTTAAATATAAAGGGCAAACCATGGTTATAGTACTCTTATTTCTACTAATTTATAGTTTGGTATACTCAATATTTTTTCAGTTCTAATAAATTTAAAAAGCAAATTAAAAATGAACTGAAGATCACAATTCATGTTTTTAATACAATTTTTAATGATTTAATCTCCTAAATTTTCAATTTTAATGTATTTTATATTAAATTTGTTAAAATTAGAAAGTTAAGATCAAATTATACTAAAAAAATTATAAAGTCAAAGTATAAAAATTAAAAAATCATCACTTGTTTAGCTATAAAAAAAAAAATAAAGCTCAAGGAAAATAATTTATATACATGTTGTTTCAAATATTATAATATAATTGTTTTTCATTCAAACCGCATACTTTTAACATCTCAAAATTTTCAATTCAAACATAAAATAAAAAAGTAATACGTAATTTAGACGTCCATCATACACTAATGTATAAATAATAATGATGCCTCTGAAGTTTGAACTTGTGGCAAGCCTCTGTATATTTTGTTACATTAATAATGACCTTAGAAGTCTATATGCATAACATTACTCATGAAATAAATAAAGGGCCCCGCTCTTTCCTTTTTCCCTCGACAGTAGGGCATATGGCAGCATACCATTTTCACAAATAAAACATCCAGACAAACACTGCAGTTAAAATCACACTCTTAAAGGAACATTTTCAATTCACATCCAATACCTAAATATTCTTTCTAACAGACAATATCTTTGCATATCCTTACTAGTCACCACCAAATTGATTCCACCACAGCACATCACCCTCTTCTACAGCTCAACAAAATCATTTTCATATCTTCCTTATTTTAACTTATCATACCACCGAAAGTCAGTAATTTATTTTATCGTCTTAAATTTTTTTTATTCTCAAAGTTTTGTTTATTTGCATACTCAACCTATTACAACAAAAAAGTCAATATATATATATATATATAAGTATATTTTTTTATTAATAAAAATAATAATTTAAAACCCTTTAAAAAAAAAAATTAAAGTGAAGGAAAAAATTAAGCTAAAAACTTTAATTTTACAAAAAGCGTTTTGAATTTTTTTTCCTATACAAAAATACCTCAACTTCAATCTCATTTATACATAAATTATTTTATGACTAGATTTACCACGTAAATTAATAATTATTAGTGAATTAAGATGACAAAATTAAATTAGTGTTTCATTATAACAATTTAATCAGAAAAAAGTCTCAAGTATTTAGTAAATTTGTGTATAAAGAAAAACACACTCACGCGAAATTCGAACTTGGATTCCTGGTAAGAGAATTGGGAGTCTTATCATACATGTTTCTCCATAAAAGTTAATGAAAAGAGAGAGAGAGTAAAATCTACATTTTTAATTTTTATATAGATAAAATAAAACCATAACCTGTAATTTAAAAGTTAATAGTGACTTAGACGTATTACCTCAACCTGAACAACAACTAAAATTCACATTAAATAGAAGACTAACAATTTCATTTACTGGTTGATCTATAAATTATTGCAACTGAAACAATATGTTTTGATACAATGAACAATGGACCCGTTTAATTAGTATTAGTATGTGTAGATCACAGTCATAATATGAACAAAATAAAAACAAGTAAACGCCAAAAGTAAAAAAAAAAAAAAACTGTGATGGACCAAAAACCGTCAATACGTAACGGATAATTGCATTTTGACCCCTGAAAAGGATAAAGGAAAAAGAAGGTAAATGCAGGGTCGTCGGGATTCTATGAAAGGTTGATCTCACCAGTGGTGGTTGTTTTGAGACGTGTGATCGGAGAATCTACCGAGATGGGAGAGGGAGAAGATAGCACCGGCAAGGGGGAGGGAGCAGATGGTGGCTGTAAGGGAAAGGGAGAAGTTGGTGCTGCTAATGATGATGATAATGGCGACCTCGATGGTGATGGAGATGACGATGAAGGTGAGGATACAGATGATGGCGGTGATGTAACGGACGGTGGAGAAGAAATTGAGGTCTGATCGGACGGTTCTGGTAGCTTCCTTTTAAATCCCCTCTCGTCGTTTCTCATTTTCGCCTCTTTTGTCAGATAACTCCTCAGTCTCTTAACATCGGACAATTTCACAGGCTTCACTAAGAAATCTTCTGCACCTTCTTCTAAACATCTGTGACGACAAATCCAATTAAAACAAAAGCCAATCACCACCATTTTTGAATTAAAAATAGAAAGTAAATGTTCAAAAACAATTTCAATTTAAAAGGCGAAAAGAAATTGAATAATACCTATCGATACGAGCCAGTACGTTCTCGGATGACATAATCACAACAGGTATCTCTTTGAAATTAGACGACTCCTGCTTAACGCAACAAAGAGATCGATTCAGGATTTTACGAGTTTCTTTCATAAACACCTTGTTTTTAAAATTGATTTCGACACCGTCTTTGTTTAGGAAATGAATTTCAAAAAATGCTAAAAAGTGAAAAATTCCAACCTTAATCTTCTTGAGTAGTTCGTATCCAGTCATTCCAGGCATACAGTAATCAGTGATAATCAGATCCACTTTCAGTCCCTAAAATCAAAAATAGCTTAAATTCAATGCATCATATATGAAGCAGAGCAATTAAAGATAAAACGTTTCTAGAAATTTAGTCTTTAACAAAAACAGCCTGAGGTCAATCGATTTCTACTATAAAACTTACATTGAAGGCGACAGAGGACTTTTTCTCTTCGTCCAAACCAAGGAATTGGAGAGCTCTTATTCCACTATCCACAGCGGTTACTGCACATTCCAGTAAAACTAAAATCAGAATTACAAAGAAACGGACATATCAACTTCATTTCTCAGAAATGTGGAAGAATTCTGAGCTCCACAAACCTCTACAAGACGTAATTCTGAGCAAACGCTCAATAACTTTCCGATCAACAAGGCTATCATCAACGGCAAGAACATGAACATCTTCTGCATCGGAAGGGGAAAGATCCCAACCGTCTGGTTTCTCCGCCCTTCTCCAACGCGAAGCGATACCGTTTCTCGCCATCCTTCAACCTCAAAAGTCAGAGAAAATCTTAAAAGCACCAACACTTGTTTAGTCTATTTTTACCAAGAACACGCAACAAAGTTAAGAGAGGGTAACCAGTCTCCTTTATACGGCGTTAATAAAATTTTGGTCTGTCTTTTTTACACTTTGTGTTGTTAGGTGTGAACCCCATTTCTTTCTCTCCTTGTATAGAACCAGTCGCTTTCGCAAATCAAATCTTTCTCTCTCATATCTACTTTTTTAATTATATAAGCCATAAGGCTGAGATTCTCAAATCCACTTCGTTGCGATCTTCCAAATCAATGACAAAACCCCATCCCGATATCTCGGCTGTCCGAATCGTATCCCGAGTAAAAGAAGAAATCATAAAGTTTATGACGAGAAACAAAAGTCAATTTGGGTTTGTTTGCACAGTAAAATGGTAAAAGGAGTTGACTGTAAGTCAATAGAGAAACTCGCCGTCACAAGTAAAGGGTGGAAATTACTGGCACGAGTCACAAATCACAAATCGACGCCATGGAAGAGAAGGAAAATAAAAAATATAACGCCGTAGAAAAAACATGTAGGACGTAGGGGATGTAAATGTATTACGAGTGAGTTTCCAAATATAGGACCCTGCATTGACTGGGATGGCGAATTTTTTTTAAAAAATAAATTATTAAAAATAATACTATTAAAATTTTCAACAATAAAATTAATACTTTTATAATATTAAATATATAATTTAAACATTTATTATTAAAATAATCTAAATTATCTTCTTTTAATTCTAATTAAATAAATATTAAAAAAAATAATATATTAATAATTTTTTAATTATAAAATTATAAATTTAAATATAATAAGTGTTATTTTTATTATTATAAATTTTAAGATGTATTATTTTTACTTTTCTTTTTTCTTTACTTGGTTTACTGTGCATCTGATACACATAATATATTTAATTTTTTATTAATAAAAGTGCCTTGGCCATTTTTTTATTTCACATTTTTTTAATTTATATTTAATTAATAACAAATATATTATTTAATATATATTATAATTTAATACACGTAATATTCTTATTTTCTTTTGCCATTTTGCTCGGTAAAGGGATGGCATCAGCACATTTTGCTTTATTTTTCCGGTGGATCCGTTTATGTTAAGACTTCAAGACACATTGTCCGTGCTCTGCATGCTGGTGTCTTCAAACTCCGAGGTTTTCTGTGATTTTTTCTTTTCATTTCAAATTATTTTTATTATAACTTAATATATATATTAATTTATATGACCTTATCTACAAACATAATTTAATTTATATATATATATATATATATATATATATATATATATAAATTTATATGACCTAATTAATAATTAATAAATTATTTGATGCATATAATATGTATATAATATTATTCTAATTTTTGATAGCTCAATTTTCACATCAAAAATTATTAATGTTAAAGCATTTTATTTTATTTTTTGACATACCATATCATTAAATTGTGAGTCAAAATTTTAAATTTTTTGATATTAATGTTTTCTATTCTTGAAATATCAATATCTCTGTTGTATAAATGATTCAATTATTTAATAGATTTTATTTTTAATCTCTCAGTAAAAAAACATACATTTATTTAAATATATATATATATGTTCATTTATGTCGTAAGAAAAATAAAAATATATTTTTTTTCTTTATAAGAGTTAAAACTAAAACACTATGTACCAAAAAAAATTATGATATATAATTAAATTAATATTAATTTCCTAATTTTTCATAATTACTTTTACTAATACTATAATAAAATTATATGAGATAAAAATTTTAATGCTATAATTAGTTTACTTTAGTACTATTTTTCATTGGTTATTGAAGAAAATTGTAATAAATGAAAAAAAATAATAATTATAATGATAATAAGATTTAATTGTATGATTTTTTTAAGGCTTAATTATACTATTAGTTTTTAAATTATAATTAAATTTACACTTAGATTTTAAAATTTTAAAATTTTATAATTTAGTCCCTAAATTTTTAAAATTTTATACATAAATCCTCAAACTTTTAAATTATATAAGTTAGTACCAAAATTTTAAAAAATTTGCACATAGGTCCTATCTTGGGAATTAGAATACATATTTTTAAATCAAAATTTTAGGACCTATGTGTGAATTTTTAAAAATTTGGGGATTAAATTATAAAATTTAAAAATGTAAGGACTTATATGTGAAATTTTAAAAATTTAATAACTAAATTGTATAATTTAAAAGTTTGATGACTTAAGTATGAATTTAATAAAAGTTTAAAAATCAATAGTATAATTTAACTATCTTTTTAATATATGGAGTTTTATTTTTAATTTATTCCACGCAAGGTACCTATATTTATTTTTACAACATAGATAATATTTATTTTTTACAAGAAATATATTTTTTTTTTTTTTTTTTTTTTTTGCTAAAGGCAAAAGGCAGGAGCCTAATGACTGTGGGGAGGGATAGTAGGAATGGGGGGAATTATAATTGGATCCAGTGAAAAAGCCGTATTCAAAGCAGCTGCAGAACTAGGTTTGACTAAGTTATGGGCTCTGTAGTTCAATTGTCTAGGAATCCATCGAATGGTGATCATTGAGAACTGCGAGAGACAGCTTTGAAGTTGCTGGATGATGGCTGCTGCTGTGAGTGATATCTCATCCTTAACATTCTCCATCAAAGCGCGAATGACAAATTTGGCATCCCCTTCTATGTAGATTGCCTTATGTTTGATTGTTAAAGCATGAGTAATTGCTGCTTCAAGAGCTAAAGTTTCAGCAACATCTACACAATTGGTAT
This sequence comes from Elaeagnus macrophylla, assembly GCA_029378325.1. Taxonomy (NCBI): domain Eukaryota; kingdom Viridiplantae; phylum Streptophyta; class Magnoliopsida; order Rosales; family Elaeagnaceae; genus Elaeagnus; species Elaeagnus macrophylla. Next base: position 56,821,589 of record CM055640.1, read on the forward strand.
ATCGGTGGTCTGTCCAAGAGTTGATAATGTTCCCATGAGGGTCAGAAATGGTAAAACCAATAGTAGCTCTTCCTTGTTTCCAGGCTGCATCAAAATTGTATTTTACCGCATTCTGAGGAGGAGGTTGCCATTGATTGGGGATAGGGATGTAAGGCTCCTCGTTAGAATGGGTAGGATCAAAGTGTTTTGGTGAAAGTGAAAACCTTTTGAATTCTTCAACTCTTCGGACTATGGCTTGGATTGAAGTGGGTCCTTCAATGTGTCCTGCTGCAAATACAATGTGATTTCGAAGAAACCAAATATGTTCAAGCATAATGACTGCTGTCAAAGTGAAACTGTCAGTAGTGCAATCTGCAGGCAGAAGGAGCTTGGGAGGTTGTAAAAGAAACTTAATGTAAGAGTAAACATCAAGTTTATGTGTAAACTCCCACATAAGATTCCAATTCCAGTGTTTCCACCAGGATTGTAAGATCTCACAACGGATAAAAAGGTGCTCAACATCTTCCACTTCTTGATGACAAAGGGGGCAAGTTAAATCATTGATAGGGATGAACTGAGCGAGTCTCTTTTTTGTACTAAAAGTGTTTCTTAGTATTTTCCACAAAAAAAGTTTATGTCTTTCATGTAGATTTGCTGTCCATAGTAGTTTCCAAAAACTCATACCAGTGGTGACCCCTTTATTTCTGATGAGTGTGAGATAAGCATCCTTGACTGTAAAATGCTTCTTACCAGTACCGAACCAAGTAAGCACATCCGAAGTATTTGGTGTAGGTGGAGGAAGTGCTTTGATGAAGTTTGCAATGTGTGGAGGGAAAAAATTATTTACCTTTGAAATATCCCATTGCAAATTAGGATTCCAGTGACATAGATCTGCTGGAGTGAAAATATTTGACTGCGTATTGATGTGAGTTGAAATAGGGAGTTTTTGTTGAGGTAATCCTGGAATCCAAGGTTGAGTCCAAATATTTACAGAAGTGCCTTGTCCTAATTGCCAATAACTTCCTTTAATGATTAGATCTCTTCCCCAAAGTATACCTTTCCAAATGTAGGAGTCGGAGGTTCGAGAGATGATGTGTGAGAAATCCATGTCCTTCACATATTTGGCACTGAGAGTCTTGACCCAAGGTTTGGTTGGACACTTGAACATATCCCAAGCAAGTTTGGAAAGCATTGCCTGATTAAAGTCTTTCAGTTGACGGAAACCCAAACCACCAGCATCTTTGGGTTGACAAAGTTGTGTCCAAGCTAAAGGAGTGTAATAATGAGAGACTTCATTACCTTTATTCCACCAGAATTTCCTGATTATGGAATCTGCCTCAGCCCAAATACTAGAAGGGAGTTTGAACGTGCTTAAAGTATAAGTGGGTATGTTTTGAAGAACAGATCTAATTAAAGTGGCTTTACCAGCTTGAGAAAGTAGTTTTGATTTCCAACTTTGGAGTTTACCTTTAAGCTTCTGGATTATGCCTTGAAAATTTTCTCGTTTTGATCTGCTGAGGGGAAGTGAGTTACCCAAATATTTGATGTTACCTTCAGCTTTCTGAATTTGGAGAACATTGCAGATAGCATTTTGAAGCGTTGGGTGAGTATTTTTGGAGAAGAAGATGACAGATTTGGAAAGATTCACTTGTTGTCCTGACCAGTTTCCATAATTCTGTAAAATGGTGTTGATACTGTTGGTATTCAAAAGATTGCTCCGCAGGAAAATTACTACATCATCAGCATACATGAGGTGAGAAATGGATGGTGCTCTTCTTGCAATTTTTATACCATGAAGGGAGCCTTGATCTTCTGCTTTTATGATCAACCTGGAAAGACATTCTGAAATTATAAGAAAGAGGTAAGGAGATAGCGGATCCCCCTGCCGAAGTCCTCTTGAAGGTTTAAAACGACCAAAAGGAGAACCATTCAGCAGAATTGAGAGAGAAGAAGTGGATATGCATTGTAGGATTAAGTGTCTAAATTTGTCGGAGAAGCCCCACAGTTCCATGATATGCATAAGAAAATTCCATTCCACTCTATCATAGGCCTTTTACAAGAAATATATATATATATATGTTTTTTTAATAACATAAAAATATATTTTTAGCATGTTATAGATAAATGAGCTTTTTAGCATGTTATAAATAAATGAGCTGGATGCTAGTCCGTCCAACTTAGTCTGTATAAGATATGCTCTTATACACGTCTAATTCTACTCTTAACTTGAATAGTGTGTTGCTTCTTCTTACTTAGCTGGTCCTTGTCACACCTAACAACTGAGAACACATGTATGTAATTTTGCTTGTATATAACTATTAAAATCATACTTGGTCCTAAAGGATAGAGGAGGTTTGGTTAGTCGAAAGATAGTTATCGGTTCAAGAACATAAAGTGCCCTTATTTTTTCAAGGTAAAAAGGGAAAGAGAAAATACCTCGAGCCAATGTTCAAGTACTAGGCACTGCAGCGCTGAAGTAACTCATGGCTTACTCTTAGAAAAAACTCAAACGACAATTACAATTTCTAATTTGGGATAATTTTTTTATCATTAATTAAATTATAATATATATCAAATATTAATTATGTAAACCTATTAAATTATGAGAATTCAGCTCATAGTTAAGAAAAAATGTTTCTGATTAAGAAATTAAGCTATCTGGGTTTAAATGTTAAAAATTTAACATAATTGAACAGTTAATGTCATATCCATGAAACTTTTGATTCCTTGTATAGTTATTTATTTATTTATTTTGAACAAAAAATAGCTCCGTGGGTGAGAGACGGTGTAACGCCCGCTATGTTCCATTCACACGGATCAACGCCGATATTTGAGGGTACCGACAGCAGCTAGCACCTGAGGCTCATGTCATAAGGGGTCCGTTTGCACAATTACGACTTTCTCACCTCTCGAACAAACCACCTCGTGCATGTAACCCGGTGGCATTACTCACTGGGCTATCTACTACAGGTTTGTATATTTATTATGTTGAGAAAGACTAAATGCACATATACTAATTATAATTTATCACAAGACATAATTTTCTTTAAAAATTTAAAATTTGATTAATTATAATGTCATTTTGCCACCATAGAATGTATAAATTTGTTTATTATGGGAATCCTCTTGTTATGTATGAAATTAATCAAATTTATTATTAATTGTTATATTATTGTTAAGTGTAAACATTTTTTTTTTTTTTGGATTACAATTACTCTTAAGGGCATGAGAATAAGGTTTTAAAGCCCCCAATATTCTTAAATAAATTACAAAAAAGAATGACTTAAATAAAAGCTTGAACCCAAAACTTTAAAATTATGAGCACCATTTTTACCCTTTTAAATATGGTTAAAGCGGGCATATTCCTATTCCCAATCTTTGATACATTAATCACTTGCCCAGTATCATATTAATATGAATTATTTATTGGTTTATTAAATGGATCTGAAATATCATAATAAATATTATAATGTAACATAATTATTTTTAATCTATCTTCTGTTTTTAAAATAATACATTTGTATGGTAATATTTTAAGTATATGATTTATGAAATTGGATATATGATTAAGGTCTCTAGTAGGCTTGCTATTCAAAATTGTGACATTCTAAGTAAAACACATTTGCAATCATTTTTCAAGTTATTTTTCTTTTTCTTAAAATTTTCATATTTAAATTATTGGATATAATATAATTCACACTACGTGGTATGATATTATTGGCCCTACTAAGTAGTATAGCCTGCCGCACAATTCAGTGAACATTGAGTTAGCAAGTAAGTGCAACTGTTGGATAAGCGACCCACTAAATAATTAATCAACAAATATCCCCTAAATATCTAATAAGAGATAATTATGGAAAGATAACTGTAATGCTAAATAAAGTCTATCTTCATAAGTAAGTAATTGTCATCAAGTATACCTTATACACATTTACGCAAAACTCAAGTCATATTTAATACGACTCGAATCATATAGTCATAAACACAACATACTTATATTCTCTTTATCTCTACTTATTCTCTCTATAATTATTGAGTGAAACTTCAATCTCCTCTTTTATCACCATTACTTAAATTTACTTAAGTATTAGAGGGTCAAAGGCCACCATACCTTATGGTAGTCTGAGATCCTAACATGTTTTCTCTATTCGTAAGACTACAGCAAGAATAATAACACCTTCATTCTAATATTGATAAAAAAGGCATCAACATAAATAATTTTTTTTTTTAATATTTACTTATCATATTTAATCTCAACCAATCCTATTTAATCTCATTTACTTTCAATAGTTCAACTCATTACAAATGTACATGAGAAAAAATAAAACCAATTCACCAAATTAATGGGTTATATTATATGTTAATGTAATATTTCATCCTAATTTAACCCTCGTATCATAGCATTTACACACTACAAATATTACTTCCTATGAAAACTCTTAATCAAAAGTGATTATTTAGTTATAATAATCACTAATTCTTAATGTTAGCGTGAGTCATGTAATTAGTGTATATGTGTCTATCTATAATAGAGTTCTAAGTTGTACATAGTTCTATTTTACTTAGGACTCTTGTATTTTATCTTCTATATATACCTCTATTATGAGGTAATAATACAACAAGAAATATATTTCATTTAGTATATTTAACTTAGTATCACAGCGAAGGTTCGTAAAAGAATTTTATCTTCTTTTTTCTGTCAGCACCGTCGTTCCGCGCCGCCTCCCTGTCCAGCACCGCCTGTCCGTTGCTCTCTGTCTGCTTGTCCCGCCGCGCCTACTGATGAACACTATTTTGACCTACTTTTTGTTATGTTTTTAAGTGTTTATTTTGCATTTAATTTAGATATAATCTTGTTTTGGAGGGTATTTCATTGTTTTGTAGGTCAAAGTAGGTTTGAGAAGAAATGTGGAAAAAGAGAGTAAAAATGAAGTAAAAAGTGTGAAAAGATGTAAGCCTTACATTGGGTGCCATTCAATGTGTAAGGGGGACAAACAAAGGCTTAACAACGTAAGCCCTTACATTGAGAATCACCCATTTATGTAAGGGCTCTTACATGGCACTAATGGCAATGCGCGCCGCGGCGAAGAAAATGTATGCCGCGGCGAGAGGCTCTCGGGTTGTACCTGGAAAATCAAGAAAACGTTGCGCGCCGCGGCATGAATATTGTGCGCCGCGGCGGGGATGGTTCTGCTTTGGCTCGAAGATTTGAAATACAATGCGCGCCGCGGCATGAAAAACGCGCGCCGCGGCCCGCGCGCGCGGCAAGGAATTCTCAGCCCTTCTCAGCCCCCACACACACACACACTTTCCCCCTCTCAAACCCTATCATATAAATACCTAATTTTAACACTCTACACACAACTTTTGAAAAACCAGCCTCCACCATTTTCTCCTCCAGATTTTGAGAGAGAAGTTGCTCCATTAATGCTCCTCCATTGAAGCTCATTCAACATTCTTGAAGAAGGTGACCATCCAACATCAAGAGCTTGTTTCAAGAGTGGAAGTGGGGTAATTTAGTGTTTGTAATTTCTTTTCTCTTTAAGAATTCATAGAATGTTATTTGTAATGAAAAATATTGATTTGGATTTCATTATGAGTAGCTAAACCCTTTTGTGTGTGGGATTTTAGTAATGTGACTTTGAATGGATAATATTTATGTGGTTTGATTTTATATTAAAGTGATTTATTTCATGCTCATTGTTCTTAGCACTTATGTTCATTAATTACTTTTGGCCAATTTAATTTATGAATGTATGGAATATTTTAGGGTTGAATTTTAGAAACACCATCTAAATTCAATTGGGCATTTTTGAGCATGAGCCTAATTTAAGTGCATTGACTTGTCTTAAATTAGGTGATTAAATTGGTTTCCTAAGTTTAATGCTAATTAACTAATTAACGGTCCGGATCAAAGAAGCTAATTAGTTAATTAAGGGAAAATCGCCATTGATTTGGGATTTTCTAGGATTAGTGAGAACAATCATTAAATTCCACTTTTTCATGCTTAATTGTGAAAACCACATAAATCAATCTATCCATGATTAGTTAACTAGCTAATTTCCCACACTCGTTCATTTCATCGTTTCAACAAAACCTTATCGCACTTACTTTTATTCTTTCAGTATTCTTACGATTTTAGAAACCACTTTTCAAACCAACCTTCGATTAGAGTGTTTAGCATTTATGTTATTGTCACGTTTTGGATTACAATTAATTCTTTTAAAAACCACTTCAATTCCTTTGAGAGACGACCTTGGGAGTATACTTGTCGCTTACTACAAGTGACTCGTGCACTTGCGAGCTTTTACAAATACAAAATTTGGTTAACAAGTTTTTGTGCATCAAGTTTTTGGCGCCGTTGCCGGGGAATTGGCATTTTTGAAATTGTTATTTGTTTTCTTTTTAGTTTACTATTTAATCTTTATTTTTTCTTGTTTTTGTGTTTTAGTTACTCGTTAGAGTCGTATAGTGTCTGGTGCTCTGATTTTTTTGTTGTTTTTGATTGTGCATGCACGGTAGGAGATCTCTTGGAAATCCACTGGTGCCGTTCATAGATAACGTCAACAGGAGACGAGCACATTTGAGACCATCCGGCGCTAACATTTTGGAGGACGAGCAACCACCAACAATGGGAGAACATCTACCTCCACACAGAGAGATGACGATGAAGGAGTATGCAAGGCCAATCATCGGCACTGCAACTTCTTGCATCCAACTAGGGGAAGCGGCTCGAAACTATGAGATTAAAAACATACATTTTAATATGTTACCGTCTTTTTATGGGATTCCTAACGAAGATCCTCTAACTTTTATTCGTGATTTCTATGCCACTGTGCAGACTTTTCCGCTACAGGGGCTAAATGAGGATCAACTGAGGATGAGATGTTTCCCATACACGCTCAAAGACAAAGCCAAGTCATGGCTTATGACCCTTCAACCTGGATCTCTTTCAACTTGGGACGCAATTTTCAACAAGTTCATGGGAAAATTCTATTCCCACCAAAAGACTGCGGACTTAAGAACCAAAATTGCAACGTTCTCCCAAATGGACGGAGAACCATTTCATGAGGCGTGGGATCGCTTCAAGTTGCTTCTGATACAGTGCCCACACCATCACTTTCCGTTGCAACTCCAGAATCAATTCTTCTATGACGGGTTGACACAACAGTGTCAATTTACTGTGGATAATGCCGCGAGAGGAGCAATGGGAGAAAAGACCGCTGATAAGACATATGATCTATATGAGATGTTGGGTGCTAATTCCCAACAAAAGAGCTCTAGAGGACGGCGGATGGGAGTTAACGAGTTAGCTCCGGGTAATGATATGGCAATTCAAATTGCGGAACTGACAAAATAAATCGCACTCCTCACCTCCAAGAACGCACCTACTCAAGAGGTATGCGGTATTTGTAGTACCTACGGACACAGTGCTAATATTTGTCCTTTTGTTTGTGATCAAAATGTAGGTACAAGCTACGAGCAAGCTAATGCTATGGAGGGATACCAACCGAGGCCAAGGAATGATCCTTACTCGAACACATATAATCCCGGTTGGAGAAATCATCCCAATTTCTCTTGGAAAGGAAATAACAATCAAGGCTATGCTCAGAATAATTTCCAACACCATCCAAACAACAACAACAATCCACAGCTTACTCTTCCCAACAAACCAAGCTTGGAGGACAATTTGAACTCCTTCATTCAAGTGAGTCAAGAAATAAATCAAAAGAATGATCAAAGGATGAGTTCTTTAGAGGCTTCCATGAAAAGGGTAGAGATTCAGGTGGGCCAATTGACTGAGTTCGTACACAAGCAAGATAAAGGGAAGATGCCTGAACAATTGAATGCTATCACAGTCATTGATAATGGTGAGGTTCTAAACGATAATTTTACTGAACATTCTGATGATTTGATTATAGATGCAGGAGATACAGGAAGGAAACATGCAATTCCCAAGGAAAGTCAAGCTGAGGACATTGAAGTCCTAAGACCTTCTGTAAAGTGTACGGAGAGCCTTGAAGAATTAACCGAACGTCCACTCCTTCACAAGTCACCTAATCCATACAGACCTCCGATTCCACTCCCACATCCCGTAAAGGCAACTGATCAGGATAAGCTATTTCATGAAACTTTTACTTCACTTTCTAAAGTTAATATTAACTTACCTTTGTTGAAATTCATTAGGGACATTCCATCTTATCCAAAATTTTTCAAAACCCTAATCTCCAACAAGAGGAAGTATAAGAATGATGAGAAAGTAATAGTTTCAGAATTAGCTAGTGTAGTGTTGCAAAAGAAACTACCTCCCAAACTAAAGGATCCAGGTAGTTTTAATATCAAAATCACCTTGGGAGATAAGATGGTGTCGAATGCTATGTTAGACTTAGGAGCAAGTATTAATGTCATGCCATATTCTGTGTACTTGCAACTAGGTTTGAGGGATCTTAAGCCCACAAATATGTCACTTCACCTTGCTGATAAATCTATTAGATATCCTAAGGGAATAGTTGATGGTTTGTTGGTACAGGTGAAGAGCATAATTGTACCGGTTGATTTTGTTGTGATGGAAATGGAAGACACTAAACCTAAGGACAATGAACACACTATTATTCTTGGTAGACCATTCATGGCTACCACCAATACAATCATTGATGTCCAAAGAGGGAAATTGACGATGAGAGTCTTAGGAGAGACTATCAACTTTAAAGTGTTTAACCTTTCACTTACTGCTCCTATTTCTTCTGCTAATAATTATGTTGTTCCAGATTCTAATGATTTACCTGTTTTTGACAATCATATGCAGAAGGATTCATGCCACAAAACTAATGTTTCATCTATAGATAGGAGGGTGAAGGAAACACTTACAAACTCAATTCAGGATAATGCCTACAAAGACCACGTCAAATGTTCACAAATTAAAAACCTGAATTGTGAGTTTTTCTATCCTGGAAAAGATTATTATGCATGTAACACTCGTTTTAAGTCTTTTTCAGGTGACATGAAGCCTTGTTTTGAGAAGGGCAAAGGGAAAGGAGGAAGCAAACACTTCAAGCCTCCATGATAAAAATGAGCATCGTCTTGCTAAGATGTTAAACTAAGCCCTTAATGGGAGGCACCCATTCGGTATAGAATTTCTTTCGTTGTTTTTATTATTTTTATTTCTTTTATCGTATTTTCATTTTTTTTAAGGCAATGAGGACATTCCAAATTTTGATTGGGGGTGGATGCTTGCACTTTTTCAAATAAAAAAAAAAAAAAAAATTTGGTTGTGTGCGCCGCGGCGGGTAATATTTGTGCCGCGGCGCAGGACTTTCTGTTTTACGAGCCACATTTTGAAAATTTGTGCGCGCCGCGGCGGGTAAAATGTATGCCGCGGCGAGGGACTTTCTGTTTCACGCATGAATTTAAAAATTTTAACCGCGCCGCGGCGGGGAAATTGTATGCCGCGGCGCGCACATGAAAACTGGGCAGAAAACACTCGGGGAATCAAAAATTTTCATTCAACTCTCATTTTCTCTCATTTTCCCTCACTTTCTCTCATTTTCTCTCTACTTCTCTCTTCAATTTCTCCCAAAAACTTCACCAAAAATCAAAATTTTTTATCACCATTTCATTATTACATCATTTCTAACACCTATTGAAGTTCAACTTCATCAGAATTTCACCAAAAATCAAATTCCTCTTCAAAGCTCAAGGCTAGGGTTTCAAGATCAAATTGGGGGTTTTTGCTCCAACACTTCAATTGCTTTCTACAAGGTAAAATTCGTCACTTTTCTTCTTCAATTCAGTATTTATTTCCTGGAGATTGTGAAATTTTTCTGAATTTTGGAATTAAGTGAATATTTTGGAGAAGAGAGGAACCAATTTTGGGGTTTTTGTGAAATTTCTGGATTTTAGGATTGTTGATAGAGTTTATTGGGTTTAAAATTTGAAATGGCTCCAAAAAGAAAGGTTGGTGAAAGTAGTAGGTCCAAAGGGAAAGGGAAAGTAGTGGAAGATAGGACGTATGACGCTTCTCGGTTTGTAAGCCGAGAAGCGCAAGAGCGGTACGAGGGTGCCGCCAAAAGGAACAAAGGTTTCATAAATGAGAGGGGAATGGACTTTGGGCAAGTGGGAGTAATGGGAATCTCCGACATAGTTGAGAGACTAGGTTAGAGGAAATTTGCTTATGCCCCGGAGGCGGGTGTTAGTTCGCTGGTGAGAGAATTTTATGCTAATGTGCCGGAGGCACGTGAAGGAATGGTATGGGTGAGGGGCATTGAGGTTCCTTTCAATAGGACGGTGATCAACTCGTACTATGGGTTGAGGGATGTACAAAATAGTGAGTATGAAACCTACTTAACGCAGGTCGATTACGAAGAGGTCATTAACACCCTAACCGATGGATACGGTGAGTGGGAGTACAAAGGGGATTTGGTAAATCTTTTTCAGGCAAAGCACTTAAGGACTCATTCCCGAATCTGGCAATACTTTGTTTGCTCAAGATTAATGCCGACTCGGCATTACAGCTCAGTGGATCGGGAAAGAGCTGTTTTACAGTTTGCTATAGAGACCGAGCGGTCAATTGACGTGGGATTGGTAATACAACAACGGATTGTGTACTCAGCTGAGCATCACAACATCAGTTATTTCTTTCCCCAGCTCATAACCGCCTTATGTGTCAAACATGGAGTAAAATATGACACAGGCGAGGTCCTATTGCAACCGGCTGAGACATTGACTTTTGCCTACATGCAACACCTTACAAGTGGGTCAAAGGCAGGGCAAGGAAGCAGAAAAGGTGAATCTTCAAGGACCGCTTCCGCCAAAGATAGGATGATAAATATAGAGGCAAAAGTCAATGAGATGCATCAATGTCAACAAGAGATGCGTCATTACCAAATCTAACAACAAGCATGGCTCAGTGATCACATGAGATATCAACATGACTACCATGCCCTACTCCACAATATGATGAGTTGCCAATTGACACAAAGTGGAGTAGACCTCACCCAATTTCAGCCACCTCCACAATATCCGGGACATGATTTTACATTTATACCACCAGCAAGCCAACCCGAGGAAGACCATGAACAACTAGAAAATATGGAGGACTGAGCCTCCTGATTGTAATTTTTCTTTGGTTTTATTTTATTTCATTTTGGACTAATTTTTATTTTCTTTATTTTCTTTTATTTTCCTTTATTGTTATCTTTATTGTTATTTTTATTTTTCTTTTGGATTGTCTAACTTTGTGTGATGTTTTTGTATTTTCATTTGACTTAGTATAATTAATAATTGGGTTTGAATGTGAATTGTGTTGTATACATTTTGAGGTTCAAATTATGTTCATACACATAAAATCTTCATGAGAAAAGCAAGGAACAGTGAACCGAAGAACAACGAATAACGACACAATCTCGTACAAAAGGGAACCCGCTATTTTAGGTAATATTTTTCTTTTTCATATAGTTTAGTTAATTTTTCTATTTGTTCCTTTCTAAATTCTTTTCTGAACTATTGTGTAATTGCAAACCTTGAGGACAATGTTTAGTTTAGGTTTGGGGGTGCATTTTGCATTTTTGGTTGGTAACAACATTTTCATGCTTTTGGTCAATTTTTGATGAATAATCGAGTCTTTATGCATTGTTTATCTGATGTTCGAAATGTTAAGGTTTGTTGTAAGGATCGGTTTTTAATTTGCAATCTGTTTTTCATGCTTTTGATGTTGAAACTGAGATGAACCCGAATCCTGTGTTTAGGAATTGAATAGTGGAGACTACCTTGTGAGAATTTTATTGAGCCTTTAACGTCTTATTCTGAGAGATAAATATTCTTCTACTCTTCTAAACACCTTTCATATCATTTCAAATTGTTAGATGATCTCTATAGGTTTTTGCATTGAATGATAGGATTTTAAACATATAATGAAGGATCATGTGCTTAATTGAATTGCTTAGATTAAATGATTTGAGTAAAATTTAGAGTGTTTGCCTATCTCATCCATGTTTGACTTTAAAAGATATGAGGGAATTCCTTTATCCAACACAAAAAGAGATAAGATTTTTTCATTCACAAAATACATATGTATTTGGGTCTTAAAAAAAAAAAAATAAATAAATAAATAAATAAATAAATAAATAAAAAAAAAATATATATATATATATATATATATATATATATATATATATATATATATAATAATCATGACCCTAAGTTCTTCAAGTTTGAATGGTAAATACAAAAAGAAAAATAGAAAATAAGGTTCCCTTAAAGTCAAAGCATTTTTCATTCTAGGGCACACTTTAAATTTTGCTTAAAGATTTTAATTGATGCATGATATTAGTAATATGATTTCTTCATAAATCCTATCATTTGATTCCTTTCATGAGATCGATGTTATGCACTTTTGAGCCTTTCTTGTTTAATCATATGCGAACATATTAGCTCGTTTCTTTACATAACTTCTATTCGCATATACTTTGATGAGTGCTTGAACCCATAGGATCGGTGTGATTTAGAGAGTAAATCTTGTGAGGATTAGAGTTGAAACGAATTCACATTCTTGACACTAGGTTTGGGGGAGTCAATGTTGATACGTTTTTAGTATTGAAATTTAGATTTATGAAGCGAAACTGATCTAAATGGTGAACCTTGATATGTTAGAATGTTGGATAAATTTGTGTATAAATTTTTGATTATGAATTGGAAAGAAACTAAAGCATGACAAGTTTTGTTAACTTCAATTTTAGTTTTGTTATTTGTCTTTTCAATTTTAGTTTTGCTTGAGGACTAGCAAAATGTAGGTTTGGGGGTATTTGATGAACACTATTTTGACCTACTTTTTGTTATGTTTTTAAGTGTTTATTTTGCATTTAATTTAGATATAATCTTGTTTTGGAGGGTATTTCATTGTTTTGTAGGTCAAAGTAGGTTTGAGAAGAAATGTGGAAAAAGAGAGTAAAAATGAAGTAAAAAGTGTGAAAAGATGTAAGCCTTACATTGGGTGCCATTCAATGTGTAAGGGGGACAAACAAAGGCTTAACAACGTAAGCCCTTACATTGAGAATCACCCATTTATGTAAGGGCTCTTACATGGCACTAATGGCAATGCGCGCCGCGGCGAAGAAAATGTATGCCGCGGCGAGAGGCTCTCGGGTTGTACCTGGGAAATCAAGAAAACGTTGCGCGCCGCGGCATGAATATTGTGCGCCGCGGCGGGGATGGTTCTGCTTTGGCTCGAAGATTTGAAATACAATGCGCGCCGCGGCATGAAAAACGCGCGCCGCGGCCCGCGCGCGCGGCAAGGAATTCTCAGCCCTTCTCAGCCCCCACACACACACACACTTTCCCCCTCTCAAACCCTATCATATAAATACCTAATTTTAACACTCTACACACAACTTTTGAAAAACCAGCCTCCACCATTTTCTCCTCCAGATTTTGAGAGAGAAGTTGCTCCATTAATGCTCCTCCATTGAAGCTCATTCAACATTCTTGAAGAAGGTGACCATCCAACATCAAGAGCTTGTTTCAAGAGTGAAAGTGGGGTAATTTAGTGTTTGTAATTTCTTTTCTCTTTAAGAATTCATAGAATGTTGTTTGTAATGAAAAATATTGATTTGGATTTCATTATGAGTAGCTAAACCCTTTTGTGTGTGGGATTTTAGTAATGTGACTTTGAATGGATAATATTTATGTGGTTTGATTTTATATTAAAGTGATTTATTTCATGCTCATTGTTCTTAGCACTTATGTTCATTAATTACTTTTGGCCAATTTAATTTATGAATGTATGGAATATTTTAGGGTTGAATTTTAGAAACACCATCTAAATTCAATTGGGCATTTTTGAGCATGAGCCTAATTTAAGTGCATTGACTTGTCTTAAATTAGGTGATTAAATTGGTTTCCTAAGTTTAATGCTAATTAACTAATTAACGGTCCGGATCAAAGAAGCTAATTAGTTAATTAAGGGAAAATCGCCATTGATTTGGGATTTTCTAGGATTAGTGAGAACAATCATTAAATTCCACTTTTTCATGCTTAATTGTGAAAACCACATAAATCAATCTATCCATGATTAGTTAACTAGCTAATTTTCCACACTCGTTCATTTCATCGTTTCAACAAAACCTTATCGCACTTACTTTTATTCTTTCAGTATTCTTACAATTTTAGAAACCACTTTTCAAACCAACCTTCGATTAGAGTGTTTAGCATTTATGTTATTGTCACGTTTTGGATTACAATTAATTCTTTTAAAAACCACTTCAATTCCTTTGAGAGACGACCTTGGGAGTATACTTGTCGCTTACTACAAGTGACTCGTGCACTTGCGAGCTTTTACAAATACAAAATTTGGTTAACAAGTTTTTGTGCATCACCTACTCCAGATCTGCCTAGCGCCGCCTCTCACGCCGCGCTTGCTCTAGATCTGCCTCTCGCCGCCTCTCACACCGCGCATGTTCCAGGTCCCTCACGCCGCCTCTCTCGCTACACCCATCTGCACCGACAGTCCCTCGCCCGTGCGCCCTTGTGCTGTTTCACCAGATCAGCCTCACCTCCCCTATTTGCCACCGTCTCCTGTTGTAGCGTCTCACCTCCCAAACCTCAGATCTACCGCCGCCGCCCATCAAGATTGCCGCTAATCAGATCTGCCTATCCTTGTTTGTTTGGCCACACTCACCAAACCTTAGCCCGCTAGCCCAAACCCAATAACCCTAGCCCACAAACACCACATATCCATTCCCATCCAGCCCAAGCCCATAATCCTAGCCTACATATCCATTCCCATCCAGTCCAAGCCCATCAACGGTCAACAGTCAACAGTCAACTAAAAAAAAAATAATAAAAATAAATAAATAAATTTTATTATTATTCTGCTACATCTTATTATTGTCTATTTCAATGGGAGATTTAAGAAAAAATCAGAGTTCTAAGACACCTAAAATTTTAAAATTTGAAGTCTCTGTCAAGAGTTCAGAAGGTGGCTCTTTCGGTGGTACCAAACTCAATGGTACCAACTTTCGAACATGGAAAAGGGTTATGTCCGTCTATCTCTGCGGGATACACAAGATGGGACATGTCACTAGAACAATCAAGGCTCCTCGTGATGATGGCCTCGTAATGTCTATTTTATTTAGAGCCATCACTGATGATGTACTACAGATGGTGGAAGGGTGTGACACAGCTGAGGTCATATGGAAGACTTTGTGAGACCTCTACACTAATGAATCTGACTTTATACAGGTCCACGAATTAATGTGCAAAGTTGCCAGCATGCAACAGAATAGGCAACCAGTGTCTATGTTTTTTTACCAAGTTGAAGAATATATGGGCTGAAATTGATCAGAAACGTCCGTGCAAAATCAAAAATCTAAAGGATCTTATATGGTACCAAAAAGAAAAGGAGCTTGAGCGAGTTCATGCATTCTTAAGAGGACTTGATACAAAACATAATAGTACTAAGGGCGAATTGCTCCGAATGCCAAACCCTCCGAGCTTAACTACAGCTTTTACATACATCCGTAAGGACGAATCTCAGCAGGAAAGTCTTAATCAGGCATAGGTTGAATTATCTAGTCTAGCCATTCAAGCCAACTCAAAGGTACTTTTTCTCCAACAGCAGAGTTCAGTTCCACTTCATCAGCAAGGACCTCCACCAGGCTTTGCCAATCGTCCTCGTTCTCATTGCTCTTATTGCAATGAAGCAGGACATATCCGAGAGACTTGCTGGAAACTGAACTTGCACCTTAGACCTAAAAGGCCAAATTATCGTCCTAAAGCAAAAGCAGCTGCGGTACAAGTAGTAAAAGAACCAGATTTCTATGGAGTGACTGCACAGGATCATCGTGTGACATGTGGAGGTACCCCTATAGCTTCAATAGCTGGTCGTGGTAAGTTTGGTTTGGCATTAAACGTTTCTCACTTTGTTGGGTCTAATACTTGAATTATTGATTCTGGTGCGTCTGATCATATGACTTATGATAAATCGTATTTTACTGAGTTATCTTCCCCTCCAGTGTCTTATGTTACGAATGCTAACGGTGAAGCTTTTCCTGTCTTAGGAAAGGGGTCAGTCCATATCACTCCAACTTTACAGCTCCATAATGTTTTATATGTACCTGACTTATCCCATCACTTAATATCTGTCCCACAGTTGAATACTGAGTCTAAATGTTCTGTAACCTTTTATCCTATGTATGTGATTTTTTAGGATCTTCTTACCAGGGAAATAATTGGTCGAGGGTATCTGAGGGGTAGATTGTTTCGTCTGGATCAGAACTATGCAGGGGAGAAACCAGGAGCATAATCCCGCATTGTATTGACCTCGAGTTCTGACAATCTAAGTAAAATTTGGTTATAGCATCGCCACTTAGGGCATTCTTCTTTTAGTCTTATGAAAAAATATATGCCTACTTTGTTTATTGGTGTTAGTGAGTCTGTTTTACATTGTAAGACGTGTATTTTGGCCAAGAGCCATCGTATTACTTATTCTCCTAGTATTTCTAATAAAAGTACTGTTCCTTTTGAATTAATTCATTTTGATATTTGGGGACCGAGTAGAGAGCCCACTGTATCGGGCATGACGTATTTTGTATCGTTTATTGATGATTGTACAAGATTGTCATGGGTTTCTCTTCTTAGAACCAAAGATGAAGTTTTTTCAGTTTTTTCAATTTTTCAAAACTTTCGTACTCATGTTCAAACACAATACAATAGCACCATTAGAGTCCTACGTTTTGACAATGGGGGAGAATATGTTAATCGTATGTTTCAAGATTTTTTCAAAACATATGGAATTGTTCACCAAAGTACTTGCCCACAAACATCAGAACAAAATGGGGTGTATGAAAGAAAAAATTGTCATTTACTTGATATGACTCGTGCACTCCTATTTAGTGCTCATATGCCAAAATACCTTTGGGGCGATGCTGTACAAGCTTCCGCCCATCTCATCAATCATCTACCATCTAGTGTCCTTAACGGCAAAATCTCATTCGAGGTTCTCGCATCTCATGTATCCTTGTCATCATTTCATAATCTTCCTGCCCGTATATTTGGTTGTGTTGCTTTTGTACATGTTCCTAAAAATCAAAGGTGCAAGTTAGATGCCCGAGCAATCAAATGTGTGTTTGTTGGTTATGGAGGTTATTACAAAAGGTACAAGTGCTTCCATCCACTGACCAGGCAGTATTATGTCACTATGGATGTTACCTTTTTTGAGGACATGAGTTATTTTTCCTCACCTGATACTGCTCGTCAGGGACAAAAATTCATATTTTGAAGAGCTGTATCATGGTGAGGGGGAGGAATTGGAAGAATCACCTACTGATATTTCAATGGGTCCAGTTGAGATTCTTAATCCATTGAATCCAGTAGTGGAAGAAACAGATGCTCTAAGTGTCCAAGCACTAGTTCCAACCACTGAAAATGAAAATGAAGATGCTGTTGTTCCCTCAACCACCATTCATACCCTTGAGCAACAGCTCCCTGGTACTGAAGGTCACTCATCTGAGGTATGTATACCTACTGATACTAATAGCGTTGAGTCTAGTGTTGGATAGTATGTGTTACCAAATAGGTCTACTCGAGGTCAACTACCCAAAAGATATGAACCAAGTATCCATGCAAAATCAAAATATCCGGTAACCAACTACATGTCTACTAAAAGATTGTTTAAGCCATATGAATCATTTGTAAATCAAATATCTACTGTATTAGTACCTAACAAAGTGCAGGATGCGTTGGGAGACCCAAAATGGAAAAAGGCAATGGAAGAAGAGATGGAAGCATTACAGAAGAACGATAATTGGCAACGTGTGCCTCCACCACAAGGCAAGAAGGCAGTTGATTGTTGATGGGTGTTTACTGTGAAACATCATGCTGATGGATCTGTGAATCGGTATAAAGCCCGCCTTGTAGCAAAAGGGTTCACTCAAACGTATGGTGTAGACTACGATGAGACTTTTGCTCTGGTTGCCAAAATAAATACTATTCGAGTTCTGCTTTCACTTGCTACAAGTTTTAATTGACCACTTCAACAGTTTGATGTCAATAATGCGTTCCTTCATGAAGAGTTAGTCGAGGAGGTATACATGAATCTTCCACCTGGGTATGTAGCTACGTCTCTTGGTAATTTTGTATGCAAATTGAGGAAGTCTTTATATGGTCTCAAGCAATCCCCTCGAGCCTGGTTTGGAAGGTTTTCACAGTTCATGTAGAAGGTTGGTTACAGGCAGAGTAATTCAGACCATACGCTATTTCTCAAACATCAACAAGGGAAGGTAACAGCTCTAATTATTTATGTTGATGATATAGTAATTACTAGAGATGATGCTGTTGAGATGGATAAATTACAGAGATAGCTAGCTTTTGATTTTGAGATGAAGGATTTGGGTGAACTGAAATACTTCCTAGGAATTAAGGTAGCTAGGGGGAGCGAAGGAATTTTTCTATGTTAGAGAAAATACATTATTGACCTACTAACTGAAACAGATATGTTAGATTGTAAACCTATTGACACTCTTATTGAGCAAAATCATTGTCTAGTAGAGTATCCAGATCAAGTACCAACTGATCGAGCTTACTATCAGAGGTTGGTTGGGCGCCTAATTTATTTGGCACATACTAGACCAGATGTCGCATATGCAGTAAGTGTGGTAAGTCAATTCATGCATAACCCAAGTAAGAGTCACATGGATGCAGTTGTGAGAATTTTAAGGTTCTTGAAGTCAGCTCCAAGGAGAGGAGTAATGTTCACTAAACACAACAATCCTCTTGAAGTTTGTGGCTTCACAGATGTAGATTGGGCAGGAAGTATTACAAATAGAAGGTCGACATCGGGTTATTTTGCCTTTGTGGGAGGTAATTTGGTTACATGAAAAAGTAAGAAGCAGAAAGTCATGGCGCGGTCTAGTGCTGAGGCTGAGTATAGAGGTATGGCTCATGGTGTTTGTGAACTGCTGTGGATAAAAAGTTTATTATTTGATTTGGGTCTCGAACTCAAAAATACTATGAAGTTGTATTGTGATAGTCGAGCAGCCATTGACATATCACAAAATTCAGTACAACATGATCGCACAAAGCATGTGGAGGTTGATCGTCATTTTATAAAAGAGAAGCTAGATGTCAAACTCATTAGCTTTCCTTTTGTTCCCACTGAGAAACAACTTGCAGATGTGCTCACCAAAGGAGTTTCTAAGAAGGCGTTTTATGACTCACTAAGCAAGTTGGGCATGGTCGATATGTATGCGCCAACTTGAGGGGGAATGTTAGCATGAGTCATGTAATTAGTGTATATGTATCTATCTGTAATAGAGTTCTAAGTTGTACATAGTTTTATTTTATTTAGGACTCTTGTATTTTATCTTCTATATATACCTCTATTGTGAGGTAATAATACAACAAGAAATATATTTCATTCAGTATATTTAACTCTTAATACAACAAAGAATTTGTTTGAAAGTGTTTATTTTAAAAGTAATTTAAAATAAAGTATTTTGATTAAAAATGATTAAAAAAAAACCATCAAAATGTTTGGTACAAAATTACTAGAAGTAGTTTAAAATTACACTTTAGTAATTAATATAGGATATGACATGTTTTCTAAATTATTTATCTAAAATGTATATTACTTTTTTTAAAAATACAAATAATAATCCTGAAACTTTGAAATTATTTTTCATTGAATTTGTCAAATATTTTTAAAAGTACTTTAAACTATTTAAATTTACTTTCAATGAAAATAATGAGTACCAAACAAGTTATGATTACGTAATTTAAAACTATATCATAAGTTGATGCATTGTTTTGAAAAAAATAAACGATATCAATTTGTAGTTAGTGATGAAATAATGAATTTTGGTTTTTTAACATCAAGTAATGTTATAAATGGAGTAGCTTTTTAAAATCCGACACCTCCATATAAATAAAAACATGATGAACTAAAATCTCTCGTGATGAGAATTAAGGAGCACCATTGAATGATTCATGATATTTAAGTGAGTCTAATATTTAAAGAATCACATAATGAGCTGATTGTTATGTGTTTGGGAGTGTGCTACAAGTTTAGACAACTTGGACGTGATGCACAAGATTTACCAAATTAAAATCCAAATTTTGGAAGAATCGTTGAGCAGTTGTCACATTTATGGGCATATCTTTACCATCAAATAACCAATTGAAATGATTCAAAATGCGTTAGAAAGCTGACTCAACAGATTATATTTGTTATGAAGAGTATATTTTTAAATTTAAAAGTTTACTATACAAAAGATGGCTTGCAATATGTTCCCATAATTCTACCAAATAATTTCCTTATTAGTTTAATAGTTTATTCGGTAGAATCTAGTATTTATCTTATTATATATAATTTAATATTTAATTTTTAGCAGTTATATTTATAATTTTTAAATTTAAATTGTTATCTAGGGTTTTATATTTAGCCTATAAATACATAAAGGCTAAATCATTGTAAGTTTTTTTAGACATGATAAATACAATTTATGATAGTTTTTTTCTTTAGTTCTTTTGAGAACTTTTATCCAAACTTATCAAGAGTTATTAACGTTCAAAATTTAAACTTATCACTCACTTCTTCTTCTTATTATTAAGTGTGGCGTCTAACAATCGTTCTTGATACCAAGGTTCCTATCTCGTTATAGATAGCGGGTCGCGATCTTCATTTTTTTTACAATCATAATCTAATTTGGAACGGTTCTTAGTAAAGAACTCAATATTAATTTTGAAAAAATAACAAAATTATTTCTTTAAATGAGGTAAGTGTAATCTTAAATACAAATTATTTAAGAATATTAAATTTACTCAATATGTGGTTGAGTGAGTGATCTCATGATAAGATTTATTATCCTTTTATTTTAAATTATAGATTCAAATCACACTAAATATTATTTATAAAAAAAAATATTTATTTCATAATAATTAAATGCATATTTTTTTAATAATGTTTATTAATTAGATTGTGCGTATATAATCAAATTAATTTATAAAATGTGAAATCAAACTAATATCATTTGAGGGTCAATGCAAGAGACTAATTGTAGAGAGTAGTGTTTACCAGACATAATTTTATACTTAAATTTTTTATATTCTAATATGTATAGAATTATTTTAAAAAATAAAGATTGAAAAAAATTAACTTTGTTTAGATAATACTTAACATGATGATATAAATAATTTAGTTATAAATTTATGTTTTAAAAACAATTTTCTGAAGTATAAAATTCTTTCAAGCTTTTATTTTGGCGTTGCTATCGAGCCAACCATAACAGGACGTTATTTCTTATCTTTTTGCTAATTCCATAATAATTAATCAGTTGAGTTTAATATAGGATATTTTAATGCATAAGTGAGTTGAAAAGCTAATACGTTAAAATAAGATTAATATTGTTATAATTAAAATTATTATTATTATTATAATTTTATCTAAGTTAGTTACACTAAAATATAATTAATTATAAAGATAAAATAAATAATTTATACAATTTTTTTATAATAATAATAAAAATGAATATCATAATATTATTATTCATTTAATAACACCAACTAATTATATTATAACACTTAT
The DNA here is from genome assembly GCA_029378325.1 of Elaeagnus macrophylla. Lineage (NCBI taxonomy): Eukaryota > Viridiplantae > Streptophyta > Magnoliopsida > Rosales > Elaeagnaceae > Elaeagnus > Elaeagnus macrophylla. Next base: position 56,843,142 of record CM055640.1, read on the forward strand.
ACTAGTACATAGATAAAAAAATATATATATATATTTTTCTTACCATTAAATTGAGGATAAATGAGTAATTTTATTTATTTTTATTAGGATAAAACCTACAAACATGTTAATTTTTATTGATTTTAAAACATGAATTTGATTATTGAATCAAGTTGGATCTACAAGAATTTATAAAATATATAATATATTTTTTTATTAAAAAAAAAGCTAATATATTCATTTTGCATCAATTTTTATACCCAAATTTTTGAGAAATTACAAAAAATAATATTCTTAAAACTTATAATAATAAAACTAGTATCTCAATAATATTGAACATTTGTTGAACATTCAACATTGAACGAGTCTAAATTATCATAATTTAATTTAAATAGCGTTTAATTAAATGAAAGTTCAAAAAAAATAATGTAAAAGTCATTTTTTAATTATAAAAATATATTATTTGAATATAATAAGTACTATTTTTATTATTATAAGTTTTAAGGGATATTATTTTTATTATTTTTCCTAGTTTTTTTAATTTTATTTTGTGTCAAGTACATAATTGTCTTTAAAATTTGAGAAATAATTTAGTTTTCTAGAAAATATTGACACATATCATAAAATAATTAGAATAATTATAAAAATAAGTACAATTTTATACATTTTTAGCATTCTTTTTAAATAAAAATATAGTTTTTATAAAAAGTAATGCTATATGCATTAAATAACTTATTAATTATTAATTAAATTTAAAATTAGGTATATAAAATGAAAAAATAATTTTATAATTATTTATGAACAGAAAAATAATTAAATTATATAATATAAATTAACCTATGTATTAAGTTTTGGTGATTTTTTTTTTTATCGCATCTATGAGCTCCCACAGATTGTAATGGAATTTTAGAAATACAGAAAAGACTATACCCTGGTCCAAGCCAAAAACACTAGAGCCAAGATGGGTTGCCCGTTGCCCAATGCGACAAGCGAGGGACATGAGGGAGATTTTGAGAGTCCCAAAGAAATCTGGGTGGACCCGTCTCTCGTTTTCTCCGTCATATGCGAATAAGGGTTAAACTATCCGGGTTGACTTTAAATTTATTTTATTTTTTACTTATTATTAACCCAAATTTTAAATTAATATTTTTTGAATTAAAAATTAATTACATATGGACCACACAATAAAAAAAAAAAAAAAACAAATCTTTTAATGTATTTAAAATAATTATGTAAGATAATAATATAAATTTAATATAGAATAAAATTATAAAAATTAATTATTTATAAAAATATATTTATTAATGTAAAGATTTTTATATTCATTAATGTTCAAGGATGAAAAAAGAAATACTATTAAAATAATTGGCACTTTTTATATATAAAATAAAATAAAAAATGAATTTATTGGTTAAGCTTAAATTCCATAAAATGCCTTCTTAATGTGATTAACATAATTTATGTAAGAATAATAATATAAATTCAATACACATAAAATCACAAAAAAAAAATACTTATAAAAAGTATATTTATTATGAGAATATTTTAGCATTTATTGAAAAAAAAAAAAAGACAAGCAAAATTATTGACACTTTTATATATAAGATGAAATCATATTATATAAGAATTGAACCGGCCGACTTATTCATTAAATTTAAATTTAAGCATAAATTATATAAATGTTTATCATAATATAATTAAAATAATAATTTAAAATTAATAATATAAGGACAATACAAAATAAAATTATTAATTATAACTATTATTTATTATAAGAATATTTTGTTGTTTATTAGTGTAAAAAAAAAAAACCATCGACAAGACCAAAGAGCCACTTTTTTATAAAAAAAAAATTTAAAATTTATTCGTTATTTCATATTCTATATAATATAAGAGTTTATATTTTAAAATAATAAGTTGTATCATAGATTCATAGATAATTTAATTATTATATAGTTATTTTATACCAATTTATAGGTATGCGTACTAAATAAATAAGAAAAAATGTGACTAAATTTTTGTGTGGACAGCAAATATTAAAGAAAGAAGCTAAAATTTTCATTTGTATAAAAATGTCAAACAAAATAAAATTGAAATGTATGTGTTACCAACTGGGGAGGGCAACTCCCCTTTTTATTATTGGCTAATAGATAGATAGATATTTTCATTGAGTTAGAAACTTTGGAAATTTTTTAAATTATTTTGTAAACTCTATCAAAATTATTATATTTGTTTATAAAATTTATAAAATATCAAAATAATAAATTATTTATATTTTAAATTAATTTTTTATTTTAAATATATTTATAAATACTTGTAGTATTCAATATTTCATTTTGATCACTAGGTAAATTAATTAATCAAAAAATTCCATAATAAATAATTAAAATGTGAAATAATTATTTAAAATAAAATTATAATATTATTATGAATCGATAAGTTTTAATGGTACATATTATAATTTAAATTATAAAAAAAAATTATGGTTGCTAGTGAGGTAAAAGTAAAAAAAAAAAATATATATATATGAAAAAAAAAATTTCAAATATTTATTCAAGTAAATAATATTTTGTGCGTAGATAGAAAAATTAGATAAATTTAAAGGTAGATTATTTAGAAATAAAAAAATATAAAATAAAATTTTCATTATGCCGATCTTTATTGATATTTTAACACAATATCACTACGATATTCACATTATTAATGATATTTTTTCAAAACAGTAATATTTTCATAATATTCGTTCGACAATGATATTTTGTCAAAAATACTACAACATTTTTATCAAATGAGATGGATATGTCATATTGATATGAAAATGGCCAAAATCTAAAAATTCTCGTAACAATGACAATATATTGATGATTTTATCAACGTTGGTTTGGAGTTTGGACATTTTAGAACCAAAAAATAAAGTTAAGAAATATAGAAACTTTCAGGCAACTTGATAGGTCGAAAATCTGAAGTTATCAATTCAATGGTGGTCTTTCCAAAGATTGACAAAGGTTATAGAGGTTATTTATTTATTTATTTATTTATTTTTCTTTAGAAAAAGACAATACAAGCTCCAAGTTAGAGCACAAATTCAACTTCAAAAGGCACCAACAACAAAGTCCAGCCAAAAATAAGAAATCACAATTTTACAACAAAGCAAAATAAAGCTCAGACAATTGATTGAAAATTAGTAATATAATCTCCTCGAGAGATCTTGAAACTTTCTGAAAAGTCTTATCGTTTCTTGATTTCCAAATTCGCCACAAAGTAACAATAACAGTTATCCAAAGTTTTTCAACATCCAACCTATTTTGCCATATATATATATATATATATATATAGACACTTTATTTTCACATTTATTTTACTGATTTTACTTATAATTTTTGTTTTTTCATAATTTAAATTTTATTAATTATCCCATTTATAATTATCTTACTATTGCAATCAAATAACTATTTCACATTTTAACTAGCCATTTTGTTATATTATAATCAATTAATTAACTTATCAATTAATTGAATACCATAATTCTTATAAATATATATTTAAAAAAAAACTAATTTAAAAATATAAGTAATTAATTATTGTAATGTTTTAAAAAGTTTTATAAACAAATTTCATAATTTTAATAAAGTGTTCGTAGTTTTTTAACAAAAATTCAAAATTTTCGTCGATAGCAATAATATCTTCGACATTTCTATAAAATTTAAGCCTTAACATTTGTATCGATATCAACACTTTAAACCTTGTTGAAAGTAAGTTAGTTTAATGTAAGGTGGCTATTTGTATTGTAGCTTGATTTGACTGAATTGAAATCGAATAAAAAAACTTGAATCAAATTGAATTCGAGCAAGCTCAAATAACTTGAAAGAAATTTAGATGGAATTGAGCTTGATTGGGTGAGCCCGAGCTCAAAATGAAATAAAATAAAATTTAATTCAAACAACATTTTATCTCTTTTATGATATATTAGCTCTTTTTTTTTTCCCATTTTTCTTTGAAAATAAGCTATTAAAGAATGAATAGTTATATTTTATTCATCTTGCTATATTATTATGTATTATTTTTTAATATTAATGCTTTTTGCATTTAAATTTACCATCTCTTTGAACTAAAAAAAGAAACTTACCGATATTTAATTCTAATTGATATTATGAAGTTTTCATCTTTAACCGATTAGATGTTAACATTTGTAATAAAATTTTAAATATTTTATCAATTTATATTGTGCTATTCTCTCTTCATTTAGTTCATTGCCTTAAGAATCCTACATTATGTGATAGTGATAGTGAAAGTCATGCTCTAGTGTGACATTCTATGTTACTTAAAATTTTCATTTTCGATAGTATATGTGTCTCAATAATATGTGTAGATAGTTTATTAACAATTTGAACTAATTTAAGTTTGCTTGTTTGTATTTGATTTGAATTTAAACTTACTTTTATTAGCTCAAATTAAATTCATTTTAAACTAAAATTGGACCTATTTAGAAATGCATTAGATGACTAAAGGATAAAATATAAAGAAGTTAGGCTATCAATACTAATAAAAAAGTTAGGAGCTAAAATGTAAAATTTATAAAAATTAAAGGATCAAAAATGGTATTTAGCCTTAAATAATGAAAAATGAGCAATGGCAATACTCCAATCGAATATTCTACTTATTGGAGCTCAAAATGAAAAGTGTCTTAGTAAAAAAAAAAAAAAAAAAAAAGAAGAAGAAAGGGCTCGATAAACATAATTCTTTAATGTCATTTGATTTGAGATACAATATGTCAATAACAATTTACCTACCTTTTTCAACTACATGATTAAATGTTTTTTTATTTTATTTTATTGGTGAACCTTTTAAAAGAAAATTTCATAAAGTAATTTCCTCAACTTAAAAGCGAATTTTTTCCCCTTTAATGGACGTAATTGTTCAATAATTATAATCCACGTAACATAAAATAAGTATAATTACGTTGATAAAATTTTGATAATTTAAATTTTTAGTACTTTTTTAATAGTTATTAAAATTTTAATATTTTACCTAAAAATTAATAAAATTTTGTACACTTTAATCGTAGTTAATAAATTTATGGTATTATTTTTTTTTCTTACTATATATGTGTATATGTTTAGATGCACTATTACTTAAAGAAAATAAAAAACTACCATTTCCTTGGATAATAAAGTAATGTTGTTAAATGAACGAATCAACCTAGCTTATTTAAGATTAGAGGTGGATCTTTGATGGCCAAGTTGGGCACTGATATTCTCAAACTCTTAACAAATAAAATATTATATGTAATATATATAAAATTATAAATAAATTATATATATATAATGAAATTGTGTTAAAGGATTTTAATTTTTAGACTTTTATTTCTTATAAATTTTATATATATTTAATAATTTAAATATATTTATATTCAAATGAGATATATAATATATTTTTTTCATTAAATAAAAAAATAAACACATTTATAATGACAATAACTCTTTGTTATTAATATTACTATAATTATAAAATCGAAGATTATTGAGAACAAAAAGCACACAATACTATTATACTGTTTGTACGGTTCCTTTTTGCGTTATTTAAATTTGTCACTGTTTAATGTTGGTCAAATAATCTGACAAGTTAAAAAACTCATCTCACCTAGCGTTTAGACTAAAAACATAAAATTACATCACGAGATTATTTAATAAAATATTTTTATTATTGATAACATTTTTATAATTGTAATAATAATAATATTATTAAATATCATAATTAAAATATTTTGCTTTATTTTTAACTTATTTTACAAAAACATAATAAAAATGCAATACTTATACTATTATTTTTATTTACAAATAAAATTATAAGTTTTTTAATTTTTAATTTTTAAAAAAGTAAAATAAATGAGTACGTAAATTGTTTAACTAAGTTGAACTTTATTCATATAAATTTAAATGAATTAAATTAAGTTATAAATTATTTAAAATGAGCTAAATAAGTTTAGTATTCTATAAAAAAAAAAAAAAAAAACAAGGTTAGAAAGTAGACGACAAATACACTAATAAATAAAAAAAAAAATGTAAATAACTAATCTTATTATCATTTATGTAATAAAAATTGTTTGAACGTATGTCATGTTGTATTTATTATATAATTTATATTATGGTTAATCATTACATTATAAAATAAATTATTTAAGTAACGTTACATAAAATTATTCTAATAAATAAGGCTGTTTCATGCTTTCTGAGTCAGAGATAACTCTGATTTCTTTTGTGCTTGCGCAATGGTTTTCACAAATAATAGAGATCTAGAGTACTGGGGCTAGCCTCCCTTAGAGTTAGCTCTTAGCCTTCTATTTTATTTGTTTGTTACTTTTAATAACTTTCTAGTAAAGAAAGCCTTATCTCTTGCTTGACTCGTTAGACTTGAAAACAATTTTAAGTTCCAACCTCCAACATTGAAGGACAAATATATCCCAATGCTACCCACATACTATGTGTTTGTAACCCAGTAACTACTTGAAAATACGAAAAATAAAAAATAGAGCTAAATAAGCCACAAGATAGTGTGATTTGATTAACAACACACCATTGCTTTTTAGTCAAACAAGAATCTTAAATTGAGGATTTATGGCCTACAAATTTTATTTTTTCACTGTATTACCATTTTACAATGACTATCTGGATTATTATGTGTCCTCTTAAGACAACAGAGTGCAAAGTATTGCATTCACATTAAAATTCTCTCATTATTTTTTCCTCCCATTGTTTTTTCTTAACATGATATAATGGTATATGTAAAATCTTAAATGTTAAATAATTCAAATAATATTTTAAAAATAATATATTCATTATTTTATGCGTTGGATACAAAAAATAAAAAAATTTAGATGAAAAGTCAAGAAAAAATAATGATGATAGAAAAAGAAAAAAAAACCAAGCCCCTACTTTTTTAATTAAAGAGTACTTATTATGATTTGAATATATTACTTTAAAAAAAAAAAAAAATCATCTTACTGCCAACTAGGTGAATTAGTACGTTAAATTCTAATTAGATACATCTCTTTACAAGCTCAATTGCACATACTTTCCAACGAAGCTTTTTGTCAATAAACTTATTTTTATCATAAGAGAAATTATTGCATCTCCAATCCTCGTTCCTTTTACTAATACAACATGATGGTGTCAAAATTAAAACAAAGTTACTTTTTATTTTATGTTTAATGGCTTTAAAACAACTCCCTGGTATTTTGTCATGTACTTGAAAAGAGCTAAAGGGTTGTTGAGAAGATGAATAAAAAGTAATATTTGTGAATATAGTGGTTGTGGGAGACAACAGACCTAACTGTGTGGATCATATCCTATCTTGAGAATTAATGAAAAAGATATGGGAAAAAAAAAAAACTTAGGCTCAAATTTTTTTTTTTTTTTTTTAACAATATGACACATACATGTTATGTTACCGTTTTTTTTTTTTGGGTCAAAAAAAAGGCTCATTTAAGTTTAGAGAGGAAATGATAATTACCATACACTACCGCATCATCTACAATCATTGCCAAAGACCAGAGGGATCTCCATAATTGTGTCATTTTTTCTGGTTGGGTACCAACCGCAAGCTAGAACAGCAAGGCTTGTATTAAAGTTTGCATTAAGAGGCATCATCTACAATCATTGCCAAAGACCAGAGGGATCTCCATAATTGTGTCATTTTTTCTAGTTGGGTACCAACCGCAAGCTAGAACAGCAAGGCTTGTATTAAAGTTTGCAGGAAGAGGCATACAGCCTCCAAGGATCGAATTGCATATCTCTCCTTTGAAACACCATGCACCCTATTCATCCTTAGCAATAGTATTTTGCTACTGCATCACCCTTGGTACACATGTATGTGCTACTTGAACTTCAAACTTCCTACATGTTCTTCGTGCTATAGGCTCGAAGTTTGGCACCCCTTTCTTTCTCTTTTTCAATCAAAGAGATAAATCATCTTTCTTATGTGAGCCTTTGAGTCTAACCACATGGCCATGCATGTGAGAAACTTTTTGAAGGCAATATTAGGCTATAGTTCTGATCAAAATTTGTATTAAAAATTAATTATATGTAAAAATTTTAACATTAAATAAACATATTTTATTTATAGTAATATATATTGTGTCTAATTTTTTATACTTTTGATATATCATTGTAAGTATCATCACGTGTTAGCAAAAATAATAGCAATTATGAGTAAAGTGGCTAAAAATAAGCACTTTTGCACACATGTTTCATAAATACAAGTTGCATTGATAGAATTGTAATCATATATATTATATAAAAAGAAAAAAGTGCTATAGAGGTCTCCTATGTTAGATTATTTGTGTAATTTAGTTATTTAAATTATATGTGATGTCATTTAGTCATTTATCTTAAAAAAAAAGAGCCAATTAAGGGCAGAACGCATTATTTTAATAATTTTTCATTAAAGTAAATAATATTTTTAAAAGGCCAATTAAAGACAAATTATATTATTTTAATATTAAAATATTAATTTAAAAAATAATATTTTATTTAAAAAATAATTAAAATAATATATTTTGTTTTTAATTGACCTCTTTTTTTTTTTTTTTTTCTTCTAAAGCTAAAAGACTATATGATTTCATTTATAACGACTAAATGACTTAACCTAAGGATCTATATGGTCACGCTATAAGAATATTTTTAATTCTTGACTTATGATATAGCATAATAAAAAAATATTTCAAGTATTTAACTTTTATTCAATTCATTATAATAGAATGTCAATGTCAAATATTATAAAAAATACCCAAAAAAACAACTTGATGAAATTAAATTGTATATTAAATTTATTTCAATTTAAATTTTAAGTTTATCTAATATTATATTATTTGCATTGTATTTAGTAATATTTTTAATTTATTTAAATGTTTTTAATATAAAGAATTTAATATTTTTTTTTCTCCCTATGTTTTCATTTACTTTCTTTAATTTATTGTTTACAATATTTATTGCGATTTATTGTTTAGGATGAGTGACACTAAGGTCTCTAAACATATGTCTTTTGGACACTTTAATCCATAAACTTATATATTATTTTTTAACGTTTTAATATTTTTTTTTTAGTTTTCATTTTAAGACTAATAAATTTGTTGTGTTTGATTGAACTTTCAATTTATTTATATTAATTTTTAGTACATTAATTTAATTAATACATGTATAATTTTAATACTCTATTAACTTATTATTTTTTTTGTCCTTGTATTTATATTATATAATTTTGGTCCTTTTGTTTATATTATATAATTTTTGTGATAGATTATAAAGTGCTAAATCAAAGCTCTAGCTAGATTTATGTTCTAATATGGACCAAAAGTTTAAACTTTGATTGAAAAAATTTTGCTGTAATTTTTATTAATTATATATCATGATCATGTATTTTAACTTCTTAATATTTTAATAAAATCTTCTATCTTTTCTAAAAAAAAAAAAAATTATAATAAAGAAAAATTTAAACTTTAACCACTCTTAGAATTTTTTTTGGGGCGGTGGCTATAACTGTGTGCATGATCCTTTTTTCTCCTTGGAATATTTAGAATAATCTTTTCCAAAGTAGAGTGTGATTTGGGGGATTTTTTTTAAAAAAAAAAATAATCCCCTTCCCTCCTCTGCAGTGTACTTGTATTAGCAAAAGATCATGGGCGCTGTAGATATACCTTTACCAAACAGCTATTGAAAATTTGGAAACCAAAAAAAAAAAAAAAAAAAAGGTTATTGAGAAGGTCCTTTTTTATTTTCAAACACAACCACCTCTTTACTTTTTACTCTTTAGATTTGGAGGAATTCAATCTTCAAATTTGACTTTAGGTAAAATAAGATCGCTTTAATCATTAAATTGTGTAGAACCACGCCATGGGTTATCATAAGATTGATCGTCAAGTCATGGTCTGGAATATTTGCATGATGTAATAATTCAGATTTCTGCTGTACTAATTAATGTAAAAAATTGGAGTAAATGGACTATATATTCTGCAATTTATTGACTATTGTACTCTTTTAGAATTACCGTTAAATTCTCACATCAAGTTTGTTGTTTTCATAATATATATATAGATCAGGTCCGTTCTAATAACAAACACTATATCAATCCATCGATTATTTATTTAAAAGCAGAAATGTAAACATATATAAAAATTAAAATTTTAAAAATATTCTTAAAAGAGTAAAGGACAACAGAGATCAAATAGCTTATATAAATTAAGCATATAAATTCCGTAGTTTTATACTAGATTCGTGGTTTGTAATAGACTACATACATGCTATTTCTTTCGTAAAATAACATTAAAATTTTATTTTGCTCATTGATTAAGAAGTTGAAACAAATTCTATCATTTATTGGTCATGTAATTAAATTTGTAAGATTATTTCTATTCTTTTATCAGTACCCTAATAATGTTAATAAAAATGTTATTCTAAATATACTCTCACAAATTTGGTTACATGACCAATAAATTATAGAATTAGGTGTAATTTTTCGGTCAACAATCAACATAAGACTTGGTGTTAATTATATAAAAGTAATATGACTTACATGATCCACTTAAATACTAAAGAATTTATGCGTGCCAATGTAAGTTACAGGACCTCTAACGCGCTTGCCTTTCTTAAAATTAAGGAAAATATTAAGTTAAAAGATGAAATGATATGGGCTAATTTAATGGGTGTTGCTGAAATTTTTTGTTTAGAGTAACGATCACCTATATAGATAATTTATCTAAATATAAAAGCATAATAACTTTGGAGATATCACTAAGGCACTTCCTTAAAAGAAGAGGGATTGAAGTTAAAATATTGTGAATTGTGACGTGCATGCGTGAAGTTAAAAAACCAACTACTAAACCATTTATTGGAGTTTGATTCTTAAGAAAGTGATAAAAAATTAGGTGTTTAACATACAAAAGCTAGAATCTTATAACAGAAACTCCAAACTATTACATATCTCATTCGCTTTTATGTAATTCTTTAAACAAAAGAAATTAAAGCACAAGGAAGGTGGATTTCTTTTGCTTATGGATTCGGCATAAGGGGAAATAAGTAGGTAATGCAAATCTTAAAAGTGAAAGAAGGATTCATATATAATATGTGAATTTAAATACATAATTTTCCTTTTAATTATGTATTTTTCGGGTTTCTCTTAGTGGTAGTGGATCACACAGTTTTCGATTTAAATAAATGACTTAAAACATGTACTTGGAAATTTTTACACAAGTCATAGCTCATAATTTGTATTTTAAAGTTTTGTGAGACTTTTTATCACTTTGTATGCGTAACTTTTCTCAACTTATTCAGGAAGCAGTCCAATTTGTTTAGTCTCTCTACTAAGTTGTGTTTCTGCATGATTGAAATTGACTAGCAAAGGATGTTCCCTGTTTCAGTCCTGTAAGTTAAATCTATATCCAACAAGCTGTGGCTTAACAATATAAAGTTGATTTGAGCATTTTCAAAGTTTGAAATTCGAGTCCCACGAGTTGAGTATAAAAAATCTTTAAATCTATATTGTCTTTAAAATCATGTAAAGCTATCTATAAACAAGCAAAACAATATTTTTTTAAGAGTTAAAATGAAAAAATACATTCAATTGTTTTTGTCAAAGAATTAGGATTCTATCATTGTTTTTCCTTGCCTAATTTAACTGTATATATTTCACCCTGGGTGTTAAGTGATTCAAATCATTATAAAAACATTTCAAAAATATTATATATTTATAATTACAAATTTATTATTAGGTGCAAATGTAAAATATAAGTTTGAAATGAAAAGTTAAGAAAAATAAGGAGATAAAAAAAAAAAAAACGTATAGAATTTGAGTTCTTTGTCAAAACACCTTAGTCTGTAGAGAATAACTTTTGACGCAATCCACCAACAAAGTAGCTAAGTTTGAGTTGGGCTATACGGGTTGTGTCGAAAATAAGTCACCTCTTTAACTCATTCAAAAAATCAAGTCAAAATATATTAACTCGAATAACTTGTATAAACAGGCCGAGTAAATAATTAAAATTATTAATAATATATAGATAATTATTTATAATATAATTATTCTCCATGCTTGAACTTCAAAAGATTATTGAAATTTGGCTTGGGATGATGTTCTAATGTATTCCATATTTTATTTTTGTGTGTTATTTATTAATTTATAGTAATATGTTATTTACTTCAATTTTGAAAGCTTTGATTACTTTTTTTTTTTTTTTTTATAGAAGGTTTTGATTACTTATTAATTATGTTAGACTTAAACAAGTTTTTGCTTATAAAAAACTTGTGATATTTACATATTTTTGTTAAGTTTTTTTGTTGTTTGAAATTTTTGCACTTTTGCTTTAATGTATCATAATATTTATAGTTATTGACTTGATTTTTGTTTTTATGAGCTAATATTTTAACAATATATTAAAATAATGCTTAAATTTGTATGGTTTAAATAGAATTTATAATATTGAATAGGTTACATAAATATATGTTATTAATACTTGATATAATATATATCAAATTTTGCTTATATTATAAAGTATAATATATGCTACTTAATACATTTAAACGAGTTAAATGAATTAAATAGGTCAACGCATTTGATAAAATGGTTTATTTAGAGTTGTAATTCCTAATCTGTTTAATAAATAAATTGAGTGACATGAAGCTTATATAGTTGGATCATAAATTGATCGATCCAAACCCAATACCCACCAGTTTGACAACTCTATTCATGTATTGGGCTGTAGTTTCTTGCTAATATAATAGTGGATAAGAATAACAGACGTGAGGAGTTAAGGACGTAAAACAGAAGGGTTTAAAGCACAAATACATTTTGCCAATTTTTTTTTTAAAAAAAGGGCTCTAAAGTCTAATTCTTTTTTATTAATAAAAAAAAAATACATTCGTACACTACGGTGGGTTCAAACTTGAGTTTTTAATGAGTGAATTAGGAGTTTTACTATATGAATTACAAAAAATTTCCAAAAATGCAAAGCTTTTATCTCATTAGGATAAGCAATAGCCAGTATTGTATTATCATAGATTATCAATTAGTGGGATTATTAGCACCGACTCTTAGCAAGACCCAAGAATAATTGCATGGAGTGTAACAATTAGGCGTTTGCACAAAGTGCCTATTTTTTCTCTTTTTGTCACCTTCTACAAGTATAAATGAAACAAATCTCTTTTATAATAACAAAGAAAATATATATTTATATAAATGAAATAAGATAATTTTATAAAGTTAATTGTAAAATTATATGTTTTAAGCTATTTTGTTAACTTTTTATTTTTTTGCATCATCATGCAATGAACTCAGAAAATGGGCGTAAGAAAATTCAGGATCATGAAATGGGCTGGGCTGTAAATTTGACTAATGTCTACTTCCATCTTCGAGCCATGTGGTAATTAAAAATGTTTTACACTTCCTTGTACAATAAGTCCTAGGAAAAAAAAAAAGCGGTTAGGAATATTTTATGCGTGTATTTAAACATGTATATTGTAAATGTCATACTTTCAGCTTCTCTAACTTTAGCTTCTTTTTACTAGATCGTAGCCAGCTTATGCTGCAAATATATGGATTGAAGCTTTAAATAAGCAGTTAGGAATTGAGTTGATTTTGCTTCCACTCCATATCATTATTTTTTCCTTTGATGATGAACATTGAGGTTATTCTTTTTATTTTATAAGTTCAATTCTCATGTGTTATGTAGTATTCTGTGCCACTATCTTGCATTGACTGAATGAGAATTTGATTAACATGGAGCATGTGGATTATGTATATTGTAATGAGCTGAAATATTGCGTTTTATCTCCTGGGCTGGCTAATGCATTTGGGCTGTTCTCTTACAGTTTTTTCAGGCCCATGACAATGCTTTTGGACTGTTGGACCGCAGGGGTAAAATGGACATTACAGGCTGATATATATAAGCATCCTTACTAGGGTTTTTTACGCTTGCTCTGGTTCATTTTGTCTCTTGTTCTCTCGCGGCGCACATCTCTTTCTTCTTCATCTTCTACCTATTCTGCATATGTATTTCCACTTTGATAATTGTATTGGTTGGTTGTATGAGTTCAAGAATCTCTCAAGTCTGTAAAATTATCTTTACGTGTTAGGTTTCACCTCTGTTTTTGGAGTTCTTGTTGTTTACTCATTGTACGAACTGATTTCTTCATAGTGGATATGTTTTACCCTTCATAGTGGATTAGGCCGTGTAGATTAGGGGCCGAACCACTTTAAATCTGGTGTTATTTGTTTCTTTATGTTTTGACCTAATTTCTTCTTGAACTGTTATCTTTGAAAAACTTGAATCTTTGAGGTTTTGGGTGTTGAAATCGTAACAAAGTGGTATCAGAGCCTTGGAATTAGTGTTGTTTGGCCTTCGAACTGATATCGAAGAGTACCGAACTCACTAGATCCATATAACTCGCTGTTCTTTCGATTCTGGTGTGACTCAGTACCCTAGAGTTTCCAGAGTTTCTGGGTTCACTCGAATCGTGTTTTTAAAGTTGTGTTTCTTGGGTAATTCAGAAACTAGGGTTTACAATTTCTTCTGAATTCCATTGAGGAACTTGACTTTTCGACTTCTACAACTCAAATCAGGGAATTTCCTTCGATCCTTTCTTTCTTTTATTAATTTTCTTTAATGAATACTCAATATAAACTAACGTTGTTTGATGGCTCAGGTGACTATGTCTTATGGAAGCGTAAGATGAATGCTATACTGATTCAACAAGAAATACATGGTGCAATAGAACCTGATGATCTGCCTGAAAAGGCCTCTGAATCAGATGTTAAGAGGATTGAGAAAAAGGCTTTTTCAGCTATCTTGCTCAACCTGTCTGATAAAATACTGAGGGAGGTTTCAAAGGAAAACACAGCGTTAAAGGTGTTCTCTAAGCTAGACTCTCTTTATCTTACAAAATCTTTATATGGTAAAGTTCATCTTAAACATAAATTCTACTCTTTTAAAATGGACTCTTCAAAAGATCTTGAACAAAATCTTGATGATTTCAAAAGATTGACATCTGACTTAGATGATATCAATCATAAAGTTGAGGATGAAACTCAAGCTATAATTCTGTTAAACTCTTTGCCTGATAAATTTAAAGATGTTAAAAGTGGAATTTTGTATGGTAGAGATAATCTGACCTGTGATCTTGTTATTTCTAATTTGAGGTCAAAAGATTTTGAATTAAAGGATAAAAATACTGTTAGTGATAGTCTATTTGTTAGAGGCAGAACTGAAAAGAAAGAAAAAGGAGTTAGGGGAAAATCCAAACATAGATCTAAGTCCAGGTCTAAGAAACATGTTAGGTGTTACTTCTGTAAGAAAGAAGGTCACTATAGAAATGAGTGCCCCCTTAGGAAAGGTAAGAAATTTGACAGAGTTGAACCTAGTTCTGAAAGTGAATCAAATTTAGTCTCTGAAGGCTATGAGAGTTCAGATGTTTTAACTGTTAGTTCATCTAGGTTTGAAACAGATTGGATTCTGGATTCTGGATGCACTTTTCACATGACACCCTTTAAGCACTGGTTTTGTAGTCTTAAAGAATCTAACTGTGGTAGGGTTCTGTTAGGTGATGACTATGAGTGTCAAGTAAAGGGAATAGGATCAGTCAAACTATCCTTAGATGATGGTACTATTAGAGTACTTGAAAATGTGAGGTTTGTCCCTGAACTCAAAAGAAATCTGATTTCACTAGGTTCTTTAGATTCCTCTGGTTTTTCCATTAAGGTTGATAATGGTGTTATGAAGGTGATGAAAGGATCTTTGTGTGTGTTTAAAGCTACTAGGGTCAGTGGTCTTTATTTGTTGCAAGGTTCAACCTTAAATCCTGAAGGTAAGGCTAGTGTTGCCCAATCCTTAGGTTCTGCTACTCTATGGCACAGAAGGTTAGGACATGTGAGTGAAAAGGGCCTATCTGAACTTGCCAAACAAGGTGTCCTAGGTAGTGATCCTTTAGGAAACTTAGAGTTTTGTGAACACTGTGTGTTTGGTAAACAAACCAGGGTTAAGTTCTCTAAAGGTCAGCATACTACCTTGCATGCATTAGATTATGTTCACTCAGACCTGTGGGGACCTGCTCCCACCCAATCCTTAGGAGGTAACAAGTATTTCCTGTCCTTGATAGATGATCATACTAGAAAAGTGTGGACTTTTAGCTTAAAGTCAAAGGATGAAACCTTTTTAACCTTTAAACACTGGAAGTCTCTAGTTGAAAATCAAAAAGGAAGTAAAGTCAAGGTTTTAAGAACTGATAATGGTTTAGAGTTCTGCAATGAAATTTTTGACTCTTACTGTAAAGAAGAAGGTATTGGGAGACATAGGACTGTAGTAAACACCCCCCAGCAAAATGGTCTTGCTGAAAGGATGAATAGGACAATCCTAGAAAGAGTTAGATGTATGCTGTCCTTGTCTGGCATGCCTAAACAGTTTTGGGCAGAAGCAGTTAATACTGCAACTTACCTCATTAACAGATGTCCCTCCTCTGCTATAGGCTTAAAAATTCCTGAAGAACTTTGGACTGAAAAAACTGTTGATTTCAGTAACCTTAAAACCTTTGGCTGCATTGCATATAGTCACACCAGTCAAGGAAAGTTACAACCTAGATCTCTCAAATGTGTTTTCATTGGTTACCCTTTAGGTGTTAAAGGTTTTAGACTTTGGTGTCCATCCTTAAGGAAGTGTATAACAAGTAGAAATGTTATATTTCTTGAAACTGCTTTTTATTCAGATTTAAAATTGGAATCTTTCTCTCCTACCCCTTCTGATTCCTTGATTGAGTTGGAGGTAGGTACCACACCTCTCAATGATGGTAATACAGAGAATGAGGTGGAGGAACCAGCAGCCACTCAATCATCCCTTCCCCAATCTGAAGAATTGGACCCCAGTGATGATGAGGGATCTACCGAGGAGCAAAATGCTCCTCATGGCAGTTCCCCTGAACTAAATAATTACCTCCTAGCAAGAGACAGATCTAGGAGAAATACAAGACCCCCTTTAAGGTATATTGATTCTTTATTTGCTACTCAATCTGATAATTTTGATGATATTGCTTATGCCTTCTCTGTTGGTTCTGATTATGATGATTCTGAACCTAAATCCTTTTCTGATGCATTGAACTCTCCTAATTCTGAAAATTGGATGAATGCCATGCTTGATGAATTAAATTCTTTGAATAAAAACAGAACCTGGATATTAGTTGATAGGCCTAAGAATACAAAATTACTTGGGTGCAAATGGTTGTTTAAAAGAAAAGAAGGAATAAAAAAATGTAGAACCAGCTAGGTTTAAAGCTAGGTTAGTAGCACAAGGTTTTGCTCAAAGAAAGGGAATTGATTTTAATGAAATTTTCTCACCTGTTGTGAAATTTACTTCAATTAGAATTCTGTTATCCCTTGTAGTTCAATTTGATATGCTTCTTGATCAAATGGATGTTAAAACAGCCTTTTTACATGGTGATTTGGATGAAGAAATTTTTATGGCTCAACCTGAAGGATTTATTAAGAAGGGAAATGAACACCTTGTTTGCCTTCTTAAAAAATCCCTATATGGTTTAAAACAAGCCCCTAGGCAATGGTATAAAAAGTTTGACACATTTATGCTCAAAATTGGTTTTGAAAGATGTGATTTTGATAATTGTGTCTATTTCAAAATTAAAAAGGTTTCAAACCCTATTTACTTATTACTCTATGTAGATGATATACTTATTGCCTGCTCAGATGAATCTGTTATTACTTCATTAAAATCTGATCTGTATAAGAACTTTGAGATGAAAAACTTAGGTCCTGCCAAAAGGATCCTAGGTATGGATATTGTTAGACAAAAAGGTTTAATACACTTATCTCAACAAACTTACTGTGAAAAAGTGCTGAAAAGGTTTTCTATGCATGATTCAAAACCTGTTTCTGTTCCATTTGCTCCTCATTTTAAGTTATCAATTAATGACTGTCCTGTAACTGATGAAGAGAGACAATACATGACCAGAGTCCCTTATTCTAATGCTGTTGGTTCTCTGATGTATGTCATGGTATGCACAAGACCTGACATATCTTATGCTGTCAGTATGGTTAGCAGATATATGTCTAACCCTGGAAAATCCCACTGGATGGCTGTAAAATGGATTTTAAGATATCTTAGAGGCACAACTAATGTTGGTCTACTATTTAAAAAGGCTCAAATTAATGTTCCTATTGTATCTGGATATACTGACTCTGATTTTGCAGGAGACAAGGATAAAAGGAGATCACTATCTGGTTATATATTCACTGTATTTGGAAACACAGTTTCTTGGAAAGCAAACCTAC
This sequence comes from Elaeagnus macrophylla, assembly GCA_029378325.1. Lineage (NCBI taxonomy): Eukaryota > Viridiplantae > Streptophyta > Magnoliopsida > Rosales > Elaeagnaceae > Elaeagnus > Elaeagnus macrophylla. The sequence continues at coordinate 56,861,436 of CM055640.1, forward strand.
AATCTGTGGTGGCCCTTTCTACTACAGAAGCTGAGTTTATTGCTTGCACAGAAGCAGTCAAAGAAGCCCTATGGTTAAGAGGTTTCACTAGACAACTCAATATGGTTAAAACTGATGTTATTGATACTATATTTTGTGATAACCAATCTACAATCTACCTGTCTAAACATCCTATGTTTCATTCTAGATCAAAGCATGTAGATATTAAAATGCATTTTATTAGGGATATTGTTAATCAAGGTCTTATTAAATTAGATAAAGTCTCCACTGAGGATAATCCTTCTGATATTCTCACCAAGTCTGTACCTCTAACCAAACTTATGCATTGCATGAACTTGGTTAGAGTGTGTCACATTTAGGCATTAGAATGAAAGGGTAAACTGATTTCATATCCACTTCATGCATAGTGTCAAGGTGGAGATTTGTAGTATTCTGTGCCACTATCTTGCATTGACTGAATGAGAATTTGATTAACATGGAGCATGTGGATTATGTATATTGTAATGAGCTGAAATATTGCGTTTTATCTCCTGGGCTGGCTAATGCATTTGGGCTGTTCTCTTACAGTTTTTTCAGGCCCATGACAATGCTTTTGGACTGTTGGACCGCAGGGGTAAAATGGACATTACAGGCTAATATATATAAGCATCCTTACTAGGGTTTTTTACGCTTGCTCTGGTTCATTTTGTCTCTTGTTCTCTCGCGGCGCACATCTCTTTCTTCTTCATCTTCTACCTATTCTGCATATGTATTTCCACTTTGATAATTGTATTGGTTGGTTGTATGAGTTCAAGAATCTCTCAAGTCTGTAAAATTATCTTTACGTGTTAGGTTTCACCTCTGTTTTTGGAGTTCTTGTTGTTTACTCATTGTACGAACTGATTTCTTCATAGTGGATATGTTTTACCCTTCATAGTGGATTAGGCCGTGTAGATTAGGGGCCGAACCACTTTAAATCTGGTGTTATTTGTTTCTTTATGTTTTGACCTAATTTCTTCTTGAACTGTTATCTTTGAAAAACTTGAATCTTTGAGGTTTTGGGTGTTGAAATCGTAACATGTTATTTTATATATTGGTGCCAAAATTTTGAATCACAAATATGTATTTTAATAATCAAGTTATGATCTAAATTTGAATTTTTACAAATTTGAGATTAAATCGTACGATTTAAAACATTTGTGTGAATTTACTCAAAGTTAAGGGACTAAGCCTTTTATTTAAAGTGCTAGTTTTCTATACAATTATTCAGAATTCTAGACCATTTATTATTCTACTGTGATAGATATATAATTGCTTAATTTTCATTTGTGTTTTAATGAAATCACATAAAGTTGATATCAAAATCTGATTTATGAGAAGAATATTACATGCACGCTTGCCAAGTTGGTGCAACACAAAAACGTTTTACGTTCTAGTTCTGTCAGATCTTTGGTGAGTACTACTGGATGGAACTGCCCGGCCCATTATATATAACACAATTGACCCACATATATGAACGTATGAAATACAATGAAAAATGAATAGTTCATTGAATTGTAATTAGAATCTTTGGAAGTCATTGAATGGAAGATGAGCCATTGACAACAAAAACATGTAGACTTTCTAGGAACAATCTCACTCAAATCCAAGGTTGATATAAAAAGAATGAAGAAATACGGATAACAAAGAGCTTTCTAAAACTAAAGACAAAGGAGTACAAGTAAATCGTATACATAGAGCTTTCTAAAACTGCTTTTGGGAGGTCTTATGGTACTTGTCTTTGATCCAACGAACGCCAACAGAAGCCCCAGCCTTAACTTTATGAACGCCATGTTTGATTTTCTCATTATATTTTGCAGCCTTTCCATCACCAGCAGTATCGCTCTTCTCAGAAACAGGGAGTGGGTCTGGATTGTAGTCCCATTGATCAGCCCATGATGTCCCATACGAACTGTTGTTTGATGCCATTATTCAAATTCCAAATTAACTTCAACTCTTCAAGTACTAACTATTACTTCTAATCTTTGTGATCTACATATAATAAGTTTATATATATAAATTCTGATTTGAACGCGTTGTACACCGATTTTGGGAGAAAGCGTTTCACGGAAAAGCAAGCACTGTCAAAATAACACACTAAGGTACTAACCACGAAATTATGTGTGTGGACATGATGATCAGGAAGCTTCTTTGAATGTGATAACGGTCTATGTAGTTTTACTTGGCGGCTTGACGCGAAAGGAAGGTTTCATTTTGTGGGCTACCCATACTATCTAAATCAATTAATTTCTAGGCTTAATTATGCCATTAATCTTCAAATTTCAATTAATTTTATATTTAGGTCTCAAAACTTTTAAATTCTATAATTTAATCTCAAAGTTTTTAAAATTTCACACATAAGTCTTTAAACTTTTAAATTCTACAATTTAGTCCTTAAAAATTTAATATTTACACATAAATTCTATCTTAAGTACTGAAATATATGTTTTTGATTCAAAATTTTAGAATGCATGTGTGAATTTTTAAAAGTTTATAAACAAAATTATAGGATTTTAAAACTTAGTGATTTATGTGTGAAATTTTAAAAATTTTGAATTTAAATTGTAAAATTTAAAAGTTTATGAATGTAAAAATATAAATTTAATTAAAATTCAGATGTTATTGTTATAATTTATCCTAATTTCTTGACCCCAAAAAAATAAATAAATTAGTATAGTTAAGTGGATAACATTTAGAAAATCTCGGAAGCTGCTGAAAAAGACATTTATGGTTTAAAGTTTGAAATATATAATTATAACATGCTTTGTAATTTTTTTTTTTTTTTTATTGAAACTTTACGAGCTGTTAGTTTCAGACTTTGAGGAAGGTGCCATGTGGACATACAATATTAATTAACTTCTTAGTTTGGTAAATGTATAGTCATTGATTTTTTTTTTTTTTTATTTCACTCTGCAATAAGAAAAATGAGGTATTTTGTAAAGGTTCTTCCAGTGTCGTCATCCATGGATTAATATAATACACGCACATCATATCAATGAATAATATATGCGGCATGTGCAAGGTTTTGAGCACATTCCATGTTTCTCTAATTACGATAAGAATTACTCACATATATTCATATTGGTAAAGAGGGAGGACCGAGGGTGCAATCATGATAGTTAAATGGTTAAATTTCATACATTAATTACAATTTAATATTTTTTATATCCTTAATATTTGGGGCCAATTACGAAGTTACCTTTTAATGTTTGAGTTGTTAAACGTGAATTACATGTTCTATTGCTATTAACGCGTTTATTATACTATAACTACGAAGAAATAGTACCGGACGGCCACCAGTCAAATAGAAAGATCTTCCCTTTGAGTAAATGAAGTTGACAAATATGAAATACCAAATTCATGGACTTGTCATCCTTGACCGACCCAAAGTCACTGTCTCACCCTTTATCAACTCTTCATTTCTTCTTTCTCAACCTAAATATATTTCTCCCAAATTATACGCTACTCCCACTCCCACTTTCTAATTTCTTTCCCACTAGCTCCATCATTTTCCTTCAATCCAAACAACATGCGATTAACAATCTTCTACCTTTTCGCCTTTTCCATCTGCCTCTCCGTTTCATTCTCTTCTACTCCAGTACAAGCTCGTTTCTTCCCCAACATATCCTCAATACCCCCATGGCTAATCCCAAATGAAACCATCATTTCCGGAGCTTGGGATGCTTTCAATAAATTTCATGGCTGCCACCGTGGAGACAAAACTAACGGTTTGTCCAATCTCAAGCACTATTTCAACAACTTTGGCTACTTCTCTATTGCTGATAAGTCAAATTACACGGACGACTTTGATGACGCTCTCGAATTGGCTCTCAAAACTTACCAGAAAAACTTCAATCTCAACGTAACCGGCGAGCTCGACCAACAGACTCTCAATTACATCGTCAAACCTAGGTGTGGAAACCCAGATATAGTCAACGGAACTACCACCATGAACTCTGGTAAACCGGAATTATCTAACGCTACCAGGCAGCATTTTCATACCGTCCAACACTACACTTTCTTCCCTGGTCAACCGGTTTGGCCTGACAACAAAAGGGAATTGACCTACGCTTTCCAGCCGGAAAATGAGCTATCTGATGACGTCAAGACCGTGTTCTCACGCGCATTTGAAAAATGGGCAACTGTTACGCCTTTAACTTTCACGGAGGCAGCTTCCTTTTACACGGCCGATATTAAGATCGGATTTTTTGTCGGCGATCACGGAGACGGAGAGGCGTTCGATGGAGTTTTAGGAACGTTGGCACACGCGTTCTCTCCGCCAAGTGGAAGGTTTCACTTGGATGGAGATGAGAACTGGGTGATATCTGGTGATGTAACGACATCGTCTGTGAAGTCGTCGGTTGATTTGGAATCTGTGGCGATACACGAGATTGGACATTTGCTGGGTTTAGGGCATTCATCAGTGGAGGATTCGATTATGTATCCGACGATCGCTTCTCGAACGAAGAAGGTGGAGCTTGCTAGTGACGATATACAGGGGATTCAGCATCTCTACGGCGCTAATCCCGATTACACTAATAATCCCTCTTCTTCATCTACGCCGTCTACTCAGGCTAGGGAAACATCTGACGGTGGGATCAACTCCTTGGCTTTTCGGTGGGTTCTGAGTTGCCTCTTAGCCGTTGGATTTTGCTTTCTAATTTTGTAGACGTCGATGATTCTTTCCCTCCAATTTATTTATTTATTTTTGGGTCGAAGCCGTCATTTATTGGTTGGATTGTGTAATATAATATTTTATTAATTTTGTTTTTCTTTTCGAGTTTACACTTTCATGGATATTACATTCTATTTTCATCATTTTTACTTTATACTTTGGCAATAAGCATAGATTTGGCAGCAATAATTTTTATTTTTAATTTTAAATAAACAATTAACATGCATACACTTACACACTTTCACTTAGATGGCGATGGGTTTAAACTAATAGCATTTATAAATGCTAATTTAAAAATGTTGACATACATTATTGTAATATAAGCAAATTAAAAATCTACTTTTATTTATTTATTTATGAATATTTGTTATTTTTTGACAAGTAAGGACAAAGGCCTCGTTTAAGAACATTAAGGACTTAGTTTCAATAAATTTCGTTATAAATTTTATTATTAAATTTCATAGTATTAAAATGTACTTCCTTCATTTTTAATTTATGACTCCTTTCCCTTCTTAGTGAAAAATATATTTTTCTAGTTGTGAGAATTCTTATTTCAAAATTGTTAATATTTGTGTTCAATACTTTGTAATTAACTCAATGCGTTCCTCAAAGCATCGAGGAGGACCAGGACTATTATCTGAATATCTGATCAATTGCTTTCTCCAAAAATATTAGTAAATCTTGTTAGAAAAAAGAAAAATTAACCTTGTAAATTAATAGCGTTTTAATTTTAAAGCTTGGAAAATGATTTTTTATCTTCTGATAGCAAATATGGGGTTCGGTATTTTTTGAAATACCTCAATTTTTATTTTAGTATTTCAAATAATTTTAATTTTCAATTGAGACTTTTTATATACTTAAATTTTAATCTATCGTTATCTTTTTTGGCAAAATTTTTAAATATTAATTTACTATTTTTAAAAGGGTATTTTTGTCTTTTATATTTTAAATTTTTTATTAACTTTTTTTCTGTGCATTTTTTTTCCGCCAAAAAATAGCCTTTTAAAAAGTAAATTAATATTAATATTTTAAAATTCTTAACTAAATAAAAATTTTGCTAAAAAAGGCACCAATAACTAAAATTTAGGTATCTAAAAAGTTTTAGTCGAAAATTAAAATTATTTAGAGTACCAAAATAAAAATTGAGGTACTTCAAAATAGGAATGATAATTTGACCAGACGGTTCGGATACCCGCGGGTATCCGACCCGTTCGGGTCAAGGAAAAACGGTTTTAGAAACGGATCGGGATATTATCCATTTTATTTAAAACAGTTCAATTCAGGGCAAAAATTCATTCGGTTCAGAGCATCATTCAGGTACCCGCTTATTTACTAAAAATTTTAATTACATAAAAAATTATAATATTTTTTTGCAATTTTTTTTAAAAAATGGGTCAACAATTCGATTTTTTTAACTAGCGGACCCGAATTGAATCGAATCCATTTTGTTTGAAATAGTTCAGTTCAATTTGAAGCACGGATCAAAACAAATCGAGTCGAATTTGACCCGAACAAACTCATTGTCATCTCTACTTCAAAAGTACCAAACCCACATATATGACTTAAGTTTTTTCTTTGCTAAGTGCCATGACACAACATATCAAGTGTAATATCAAACTTTAATTAGATCTCTTATTATATACCTATATACAATTTCATATAATTTGAAAACAACCTTCACATTACTGACTTAAGAAGATATTATTTTTTTTTTATTAGGTGCTAAATTTGTAGGGTGTGTGAGCAAATTTTATATCGTAAAGTTATAAAGAGTAAATTGAATATATAGTTGAGACAGACTACTCCTAATATGTTAACTTTTTGAATTAGAACCTTAAATTTAACAAATAGTATCAAAATCAAGGCTCAATTTATATTATATGGATGAATACAAGATGAATCCTGAAGGTTAAAGTAGATTTGTGTAGGTTGCGGACGTTGCCTAAATTTGAACGAATTATAAGCTCCTATTGAATAGCAATGAAAATTTCACGATATTATTCTAGAATCAGTTGGACTCTAAATGAGTAATTAAGTTGGCATGAATTCTTGGGTTATTTCTTACATGTTGGTGCATTCGATGGAATATGAATGCTTGATTATGGAAGATGCAGCTAAATGGCCAGTTATGACTATAGGAGGTATTATTCGAGTCTAAAAAGGGTGATGTATTTTAGTTTAAGAAGAGATTGTTGGATGTACGTATAAATTTAATATTGAAAAATTATAGAGAGCGAATTGAATACATAGTTGAGATGACTAAATAAGCTATCCCTCATAATAAATTAATTTTTTGGGTAGGAATGGAATCAAGTAAGAATGGGCATTTTATCCACAATTTCAAGCATTCATAGATACCCGATCCGATGGGTCAGTTAATACCCGACCATTTTCGAAGACGACAACAATTTTGAGAATTTTCAAGTATAAATTATCGAATTTTTGGTTGGGATAGTTGTACCTAAAATCATACCTACCCGTACTCAAAATTATTAATATATTTTAATTTTATTTAATTTTATTTTATTATATATTAAAAAATACTTATTATTAATATATTTAATACTCAAAATTATTAATATATTCGTCCCCGTCAGATTCTCAACCGATTATACGCGGTCTTAAATTGAAGCAATTTTCAAACAATTTTTGACTATATTGTTATATATTCGAATTCAAGGATAAATACAACAAAAATTGTCCCCTCCCATCCCCATATCAGCCCCCATATCAGCCAAGGCCTTAAATTTGCTTCTTTAAACTTATTTAAGAAGACTTGAAACCTAGCTTATTTATTAATTAGATAGACGAGCAGTCCTTTTTAGGAAAGTAATCCTCATGAACATGATAAATGACATTGTTGACAAAGTGGTGAAAACGTTGAAAATAGGCAACAACAAAATTTATTTTTTTCAATGGGCATGGACTTTTGTACAACTTTCAAAAATGTGTGGTCGTCTCTTGCGTCATTGCTTAACACCAAATTTAGGGTGTTATTCTTACATACTTTTTTATTTCAACAGACAACCCTCTTAATAAAGTTTTTAAAGGATTTTTTTTTTTTTGAACATGAAACATCATCGCGTTTCTCCACATGAATCATCGACTATATTTAAAGGTACAAGTAGAAGGCTAGCAGGAGGTTTGGTGATCAAAAGGATTTTAAGTACAATTATAGCATTTTTACCACTCGATCTAAGATTCCAATGCATCTAGATAAAATACGGTATCATCTCTCCTATCCCGATGTCCGTCTTTTAAAGGAAAATTAAACTTGCACAAAATTACTTTGTGGGACGAAACATAAAGGCTGAAAAGGACCGAAGGAGGTTGTGAATGTCGATGATGAAATACATTTCCAAGTGATCTGCTATATTACGACCCATGCACACATTAGACTTGTTCAAAGGCAGAAACAAATATTGGCTTTTATTCCCATTTCGATTGTTAATTACTTCCTCATTTTGATTTGAAATGGGAATAAAAAGTTAGAATAATAGCTAAAATGATAGTATAATTTTATTAAAAGTTTAATTTAGTTTTTAATTTTTTGGTTGAGTAAAATAAATGCAATAGTTTTTTTTTTTAAGTTATAGTTTAGTTTTATAATTTTTTGATTAAGTAGAATAAGAATACTAATATTACAAAAATTTTAAATAAGTCCAAAAAAATGTAAATGAGTTATATTTAGACCATTTTTTTTTGCCTTTTTTTTTTTCATTTATTTGGAACATTTATAAAATTAGTATCATTATTCTGCTTAACCAAAAAATTATAAGACTAAATTGTACCTTTAAAAAAATTATCTTTATTTTGCTTAACCAAAAAATTATAGTATTAAACTAGATTTTAATAAAATTGCAGAACCATTTCAATATGCTATCTATAAAAAATTGATTTAATTGCATTGCATAATCTTCATTTATAAATAAAATTTTATTTTTAACTCCATTATAAAAAAGGAAAAAAAAAAGTGTATTTTTCTTATAATATAAGTAAATAGATGATTTTTAGTGTTAGAAGAAAATAAAAATATAAATTTTTACTAAAAATATATTAAAAATAAAATCAATTAAATATATGAAATATTTTTCCAGTCCGACCGTGCCGTGCCGTGCAGTGCCGAGCCGAGCCGAGTGCGTGTGTGTGAGGTGAGGTGGCATTTTATTTTTTGATAAAAATTTATTTATTAAAATTAAATTTTCCATCAGTTCCGTTACATAAATGTGACCGTTATTTTTTTTAACGTAACGTTCCGTTCCCCATCCGTTACCACGTCGTGACCGTTGCATTTGTGACCGTTCCGTTCCGTTACGGACCGAGTCTTACGGAACGTGTGAACGTTGCACGTTCTCCACCCACGCCCGTTTTTTGGCTCCGTTTTCTGTGCCACCCTCAGCCTATAAATAGAGGGCGTACCATTCATTCCAAACATACTTCAATCAACTCCCAATTCTCTCTCTCTCACTTTCTCTCTCTCACTCTAACTACTGAGCAATACAAAATATCCAGAAAGTCATAAACATTTTCCAGTATACAAAATTAAATATATTTTAGTTTCCGAGCAACAAAATTATTTTACAGGTGTAGCATTCCGGAGTTCATCAGTGCAGTGTAACTCCGAGACAGATTTTTTGCTGGGCTGTTTTATCCTGGGGGCGATGAGGCTGTGTTTGCTTGCACAATTTGGGCAGAGCTGCGAAACGTCTTAAAGAGAGCAACCTAGTCTGCGACTCAACCCAAGCAGTGTTAATTCAGTAATTTGGTAACCTCGTTCATAACTACTTTTGAGTAATTGTTTCAACAAAAACTATTGTGAAAAGCTTTTTAATCTTTTAAATTATATTGTGTGAGAATTATTAAAAATAGCATAAAAATGATATAAATAAGTGGCATCTTATTTGCAACATTGTCAAGTATGGCATTATCAAATGATATAACAAGCTATATATTTTTTTTGTAGTGATTATATCGAGATATTATCCATAAAGGTATATATTTAATGAAAATTATAATTATTTTTAAAATTTTATGTAAAGTTTTTAAAAATATAAAATTAATTAATAATAGTCTAGTTAAGTTATTATTTTTAATTTAAAAAATTTTACTTTTTTTTAGTGAATAAATGATTCTTTTATTTATATGATTTTATTTTTAATTCTTCTTTATATATATATATATATATATATATATATTTTTTTTATTAAGCATAAAAAACATATTTTTTTATTTTATAAGAAAAATAATAGGTCTTATTTTTTGTTAAGAAGGTTAAAAATAAAACTTTATATATTAAAGTAGATAATGACATGCTATTAAACTAAAATTATATTTGTGACTCAAGTACAACATATGATGTACATTAAGTAATCTTATAAGATTAATATTATTTTTGCATAAAGAAAAAATAATTGTTTTACTTCCATAATGCCTATATAAATTATAGATTTGACGTTTATAATAATATGTTAACTTATTCATAATTAAATCGGACTTAAAAAATTGTTGGTTGTATGTATTTAGTTTATATAAATTTTGTAAATTATGCACACGGTGCGCATAAATTATACGTATAAATAATATATTATTTTATTATTAATTTATTTATATATACATTATATATATTATTTAAAACTTAAATACTAAATTATATTGAAATTAATGAAATATGTGAACCAAAAGAGTATATGTATATATTTTTTTTAATGAAAGTACAAAATTATTTTGAAAATAAAAATTGCATATTTTGTTCCAAATATATGGTTTCATCTATAAGCCTTCTAGAAAAGAGCACGTGCAATATCTTCGTACATTTTGGACACATGTACAACACAGATTTTAAATTTAATTTTTATTTAAATAATTTTTCAGAAATTTAAAGACTGGAAAAATATTCAAATTAATATGGATTTTTACGGTTGCTGTTGTAGGCTGTAGCTTTATCCGGCTTTCTTCTATTCTTTTTTTTTAGAGAATAATTGACTCGAAGTTTTTTTTTCATTCACCCAAATTACTATTTATAATTGAGAGTAATGAGTCAACACTTAAAGCTGTTGTCAAAAAATCTTATTAATCGGTACATGCCTTTTCACCGTTTTGAATCTATAACCTCATGTATGTGTATTAATAATATTATTCACTGAACCGACTCACTTAAAGCTGTTGTCAAAAAATCTTATTATTCGGTACATGCCTTTTCACCGTTTTGAATCTATAATCTCATGTATGTGTATTAATAATATTATTCACTGAACCATCTCATTACTGATAATTTAATTAATCAACTATTAATTAACGATCACCGAAAGTACATTGTGTCCTTCAAAAAAAAAAAAAAAATTGTTTGCATTTTGGGATGAAGGGTTTGTGCGTTGCCACCCTAATATGGTATTCTTACTATTTGTAGTAAATTATATTATAATTAATTTCTATAATATTTGATAAAAATTACATAATATAGTATGATTAAATTGATTATATATATTTTACTAAAATAATTTACATTTAAAATATTTTTTTATTATAAAATTTATTTAAATAAATATTTAATTCATATTTTATATTTTTATTATATTTTTAAAAATAAAAAAAAATATTATTATTAATTTGATATAAAAGAAAAAGTTAAGACATATAATTTTATAATTAAAAATTTAGACATATTAAATAAATTATCCAGCACGGTTTAGACTTACATTTCCTAGTCATACAAAATTTCTATATAATTGCACTACTTTTTTACTGTATGATATGGTCTAATTTTACAGCCAAAAGTATAATTGTTTATAAATTATACAATTAGAATATTTAGTACGGTATAACAAACATGCTGTTGATGTTTTCTTTCTATTGTCTTTAGTTTTTTGTTTTTGATTGGTAAAATAATTAAATGAAAGTTTCACCTACAAATATATTAAAAATATATTTGATTGCATGTTATATATATATATAACATGTTATTATTAAGAATAAATGTCATTATAACGAAATTTATTAAGAATAAATGTCATTATATTACAAGATAATTGACAGCTCCTATTTATATATGAAGTTTCATTTTTATATTTTTAGGAAAAAAATTTATTCATTTCTTACAATGTAAATGAATATATGTTTTTTTTTTAATCTTATAAGAAAATGAATATAAACTTTTTTTACTAAAAAAATATTAAAAATAAAATCAATTAAATAATAAAATGAAAAAAAAAATACAACTATTATGTATTATAAGTTTATACAATCTCACGTGACAATTTATTATTGAATATAAAATTCAATAATCATGGTTATACCTAATAATAATATTGCTTCATGTTCATTAAAATTCATCTCAAAATATATATATATATATAAATTATGTTTAATATTTTTATGAATAAAATTATACTTATTTTTTAAGTTATTAACATTAATTACACTTTTAAAATATATAACACATTTAATAAGAATATAAATATGATAATAAAATAAGAATTATATCTAATAATAATTATAATAATATGATGATTATTAAATATATCATTTTTAAATATTATTTTATTTTTATAATTTATTTTAAAAAAATAAAGAAATATAATTTTTTATTTATTTTAAATATATTATTAAAATAGTAAAATAATTCTTAAAGTGAAAATGACAAATTGAAAAGTACTCAACTTGTATTCTTTAAAGAATCTGGTTTTATCTCATCTAACTCTTTTCCAATTCAACATAAATAGGGCTCTCGAAATAAATTGAGAATATTGAATGTTGAAGCAGTTAAATAAATTGAGAATATTATTAATAATTTATTTTTATGAAGTATTAATAATATATTTTTTTAATTATTAAATTATCACATATTCAACCTGAGTCATACACATGTTTTAAAAAATAAAAATTGTTATATATATTAAATTATAATATGTATTAAATAATGTATTAATTATTAATTAAATATAAAATTGAAAATATGAGATAAATAAATAATTATAAAATTTTTATTAATAAAATATTAATTAAATTGCGTATATAAACTGTGATACAAAAATAGCTATTCTTTTAAAAAATTTGATAATTTTTTTTCATTCTCATTTGTCATTTCTCCCGAGATTCGTTTTCTTTTCTCTCTCTGGGCTTTCCTTTCCAACTTTGTGTTGACCTCAACCTATAGCTTCGCGATTTCAAAACTTTTCACCTCTTCCTTTCTAATTCTTCTCTCATTCTACAGATTCTAATATCTCTTTCTCCATTCTTGTTCGTTCTATCCATTTGTATAGTCTATGTTTTGATTAAGTTTGTGTTCTCTCTGTGTAACTCTAAAACCCTAAAAATGGAAGAGATATGAAGCCGTGTTGATCAACTTGACTTAACGATTGATGGAGGCGATTTTATTGAGCGAGAGCAAGGCCTTTCGGATCCGGCATTAGTTGCTTGAATTATCTCACCAAAGTTTGTAAGCATTTAAGCTTTCCTTCAAGTTCACCGTAAGAGCTGGACGAAGACTAGAGACCTGGATGTCAAAGAGGTGGATCAAGGTACATTTGTATTCTATTTTAAGGATACTTCTTAGTTAGAGATGGTGCCTGAAAAGGCTCCATGGAGCTTTGAAAATTGCTTGATAGTGATTCAGAAACTCTGTCCATGATGCGTGTCTCATTCAACTCCGATTTGGATTCAGATTCATGATCTCCCAATGGATTAGAGAATGGATGCAATTGGAGGAGGATTGTGAGTTTTGTTAGTACTGTCCTGGAGATTGATCAATGTTCATTATTGTCTGGTCCTTTGAGATCAGTTAGGGCGCGAGTCAAATTTAAAATATCCAAAGCTTTAGTTCATGGTGTTTGGATAACTTACATAGGGGATTATGTATGGTTTGAATTTAATTATGAAAGGTTACCTAAGTTTTACTACTTTTGTGGTAAGATAACGCATCATAGTAGGTTTTGTGAGGTGGCTAGCAATGCGTGTATTGATTTTGGTAGAAAATATGCAAACTATGGGGAATGGTTACACTCAGACTTGAATATCAAAGTTTCTATTCATATGAAGAATGGTGGTTTGAGTAGGAAGAATGATGGAGGATATGTGTTTGACTCTAATAATGGTGGTGACAAAAGGAATGTGGGTGGTCCAGTTACTGGAAAGGCAAGGTGAATTCACTGCAGGAGGTGGTCTTTGAGAGTGAGGATGGAACTGATATGGACAAAACGATGTGGATTTGGTTGAATAGCTTGTGGCTGTCAAGGTTATGGTAACTGCTTCTGTTGGTGACTTGCTTTGAAGCTTTGGATACTGCCTATTAGTATAAATTACTATTTTGGTTTGTGGTGTTTCTTTACTGTTTATTTGTTGTTTTTGGTTGTGGAACTCTAGTTTTCTTTGTCTTCTTTTTGATGTGGTTTTATTTGGTTTTTGTTTCTTGAGGTCAATTTAAGGTTCTCTTTGCTGTGTGGACAACGTTGGTGAATTCAGAAATTGTTATTAGGTGTTTTCAAACTAGCCAAGATGCTTAGATATCTGTGGAATTTGATTCCTTAGGAAACTCTATTTGAGCTGCTGATGTTGGAATCTCTAATGGAGTCTATTTTTTTTTTTTTTGTCTTGTGTCTTGTGTCTTGTGGTTTGAGTCTAGTTGGTCCTTAGGCTTTACTAGTTTTTACTTAACTTGTTAATGCTAATGTTTACTCTCTTTTTTAAAAAAAAATAAAAAATTAAAAGAGTAAAGTTGAAGTCAATCTATAAAGTGACTAGCAGTACCTAATACCTTGGCTTTTTTTTTTTCCTCTTGCCGATAAAAAAAAATATCATATACGTTGTGTTTTATTTTTTAAATTCGGCATTATATATTTCCTATATATTTCAATTATAATTTAAGAAGAAATATTTATTAAATACTATATGATTATAAATATATTTATTAATAATTAATAATATTATATCATAACTGTGTCAAAATATATATTTAACAAAATTTATTAACTGTGTCAAAATATATATTTAACAAAATTTATTACTACGTATATATATTTTTTAAGAATATAGGCTTATATGATCCCTTCATATTATTTTCATTTTCATTTTAGAATGGATCCGAACTTACATAATATATATAATTCCATTTTTACCCCTATAATTAACATCTGTCAGCCACCAACCACACCCGTCGTCTCATTCTCTCTCCTTTTCACACCCATCGTCTCTACCCAGCACCACAGTGTGACCCTACACCAACCTTCTTCGTTTGGAGGCCTTCTAAGTTCGCTCGTGATCTTCTTCCCAACTACTTCGCCACCGCTATTGTAATTTCCATGGCTTTGTCCTTCAACTTAAATAATTTGATTCAGTATCGTTGCGGTGAGCAGAAGAAGTGAAGCAAAAGAAGCCGAAGGTGACGGAAGCTGAGATTGCTTTGAAGATTTATACGGTGGATCTCGAAGTCTGAATCACATTCACCTGAAATGAATTTCGTGAATTCGGATTCACCAAACTCACATCAATGTTACCCAAAATCCAGATCCCAACCTGCAGTAATTGTTAGGATTATAATAAACAGAGATTTAATTTTTTTGGTGCTTTAAATTGAGTTTGGCAAATCAGTGGTTGCTGACTGTTCGTTATATACTTATATAATTAATTACAGAGGCTTCAATTATTGGATTTTGGGTTGCTAGTTCTGGAACATGTTGGATTTAAGATAGCTGACTTGGGTTCTGGCTTGAGCATAGAGAATTCAAATGGGTTTTCTGGATTTTTAAGTGGAAGGCTTGTGGTTGTTCTAGTTTTCTAGAATTTGTGTTTTTAGTTTTAATGTCTCTCTTGAAATATTACCCACGCATAGAATTTTGCTGTTCTTCTTTAGGGGCTCTGCGCCTTCATGATTTAGCAAATGGCTTGAGATTGTTCAGATTTATCAATTTTTTTTTTTGTTAATTATTAAGGAAAAAAGACTTGATTGTCTTCGGGGTTTGAAAAACCATGAAACAAGACTCTGGGAAAATGGTAAAAAACCTCTGAACTAGAAAGAAAACATATAGATCAAAGTCGGGTCATGTACATGTGTTTCATTCCGTTACTCCGAGTAAGATTAAAGGTCGATTAAAATTTCACTAATTAAAAGATTATTTAATTTGACACAGATAAAGAGGGTGATCAGTTTAAATGGACATAATGTCTAATTCAATTAAATATGTATTTAATTCAACTCTGTTGAATTACCAACCAATCAAAATTTAGTCAGTTGAATATATGTCTAATTTAATTTCAACAAATAGAATCACTAGTTGATCAAAATTTAACCAATTAGATAGTTGTTAAATTTTAAATAATCTAATTAGAATACATTCAATCAAAATTTATCATAACTAATTAATATAATTAATAATATTTTTGTCATAGTTTATAAAAATTAAGTGAAATAAATCATATTTCTATTATCTATATAATAAAAGAGAATTGTCAAACAACATTTATTTAATTTTTATTTTGTTTGAAATTTTTTTTATTTGATAAAATTATTTTAAAATTTAGTTTATATTTTTTATTTTATTTTATCTATTATTTATATATAAAGGAGAGTTTACTTTCTCTCATTTATTTATGTTTGATATTTTTATTTATATTTTATTAACTTTATATAAAAGAGGGAGTTGCTTCACCACAATATTTATTTGATTTTTTTTGTTTGATAATTTTTTTATTATTTTATTATCTCTTGTTACTTTTCTTTTAAGAGAGAAAAAATTGCTTACAATATTTATTTGATATTTTTTAATTTGATAATTGTTTTTATATTTTATTATATCTTATGTATATTTTAATATGTATATAAAGAAGAATTAGTGATTTTATATTTGTTTGATAACTTTTGTTAGTTATTTAGATTTTATATTTCTATTCATTTGATATATTTTGTAAGATTATTTATATTTCTTTTACTATATAATTGGTATGAGTATATTTATTTTATAATTTTTTATTTTAAGATGAATAATATTTTTACATTTTCTATTTATATAATATAATATATTTTATTTAAAAACTTATATTTTTTAGTATATCTATTATTTTATATATAAAGAAAATTTGCTCTATATTTATTTAATGATGATTTTGTTTGATATTTTCTTTAACAATTATAAAAGATGTAATTTTTTGTTTATATTATTATTATTTTTAAAATTGACAAAAACTGTATTAGACATGCCTTAAAATAGAATGTAGAAAACTTAAATTATGAAATATGTTTTACATTAATATCTTTTATACTTTTAGGTATTTTGACCCTTATTATAATTGTGAAAAAAATTATTTCCTATTTTCTTTATTTTTATTTTTATTTTCTACCATTTATTGAGTTTTATTTTTTACTTGTATTTTCATTGACAATTTTTTTATTTAATGTTTAAAATAATTTTTTTAAAAAAATATTTGTTGAAATAGATTATTGAGTAAGTCATTCAGTTTATCACAACTCATTACAATTATTTTTTTTCTTATTTATCTTACTTTATGACTCAATTTATTTGACATAACTTCATTTTTTACTAATTTTTATTTATAGGTATACAATATAAAAGTTATCACTCATATGTTAATATTATTTTGTAAAAGTGTATGCTTGCAAATTAAGGAAGTTCTCGTAATTCTTATTGCTAAAATTAAATTTTAATTGTTCTAAGCATAAAATTTAAACTATTAAGATATATTAAATAATTTTGATGAATAACTACAGTTTGTAAATGTTATATTATATATATTATTTGTAGTTGTCCATTTTCAAGTTTTATTTGAGTTTAAAGTTTTAGTTTTGATAAGAGAATTATTTTTCTGTCTTTTAAATTATATAGCAAATATTTTATTTCACAAGTTTTATTATTTCTTGTAAAGAGCTCATTTTAAATTATGTAATATTATTTTAAAAAAATAAATAATTATTAAAAAAATAAAATATTTATTATTTTATAATTTAAAATTAATATTTTTAATTTATAATTATTATTAAGAAACAATTATACCTGATTAAAATTAATAATTTATAATAAATATGAATTTATAAGAACCTTTTTTCTATTAAAAAAATTTGATGAAATTTATTCGTATATAAAACTACCGAACCGTACATACTTTTCTGCTTTCAAACTGATCCAGTGATACTACTCTGTAACTGGAAAACAAACTTATGGGAAGTCTTCCCTGTTCCAATCACGTTCTTGATCAGACTGAATCATCAACTAATTCTTCTCTCTCTTCTCAACCAAGTCTCCCCTCTGTTCCATCCCTCACTTCATCAAAATATCTCAAACAAATCACCCCATCAACCCACCACAACTGTATAGCCACCATTAATAAGGGTAAGGGCCACTCATCCTATATCTCATCCCTTGTCCTCTCTGGAAAATTTCTCTACAGCGGTTCATCTAACCGTGAAATTCGAGCATGGAATCGTGACCCCTCTCTGATCCAAGATTTGACTTCCGACATTTTAGTAGCCATCACCAACAGTGCTGTCAAATCTATTGTAGTTTCCGGTGATAAAATTTTCAGTGCCCATCAAGATCACAAAATCAGAGTTTGGAAAATTGACAACAACAACAAGAGCGAAAGCAACCAAACCCATAAGTATTACAAATGCAAAGCGATTCTACCCACCTTCCAAGATCGATTTTCAAGGTTATTCTCACCCAAGAACTACGTAGAAGTACGGCGGCATAAGAAGTGCACATGGGTTCATCACGTCGACGCTGTTTCTGCTTTAGCTATATCCCAAGATGGGTCTCTTCTCTACTCTGTTTCATGGGATCGAACCTTCAAAGTCTGGCGAACATCTGATTTCAAATGTTTGGAATCGGTCAGTAAAGCTCATGATGATGCTATTAACGCCATAGCTTTATCCAAAGATGGGTATGTTTATACTGGCTCGGCCGACAAGAAAATTAAGGTGTGGAAAAATCTAAATGGGCATAATAAGAAGCATTCGTTAATGGCTACTCTGGAGAAACACAAGTCTGCTGTTAATGCCTTGGCTCTAAGCACAGATGGGATGGTGTTGTATTCTGGTGCTTGTGATAGATCAATTCTGGTTTGGGATAGAAATGTTGGAAATGACCAGAATGGTCATATGGTGTTGGTGGGTGCACTTAGAGGACATACCAAAGCGATATTGTGTTTGGGGGTAGTAGTAATGGATATGCTGTGCAGTGGTTCGGCTGATTGTACTGTGAGGATTTGGAGGAGAGGTGTTGATAAGAGTTATTCTTGTTTGGCAATTTTGGAAGGGCATAAGAGTCCAGTTAAGAGCTTGATTGCTGCGCCTCTTGACTGCAATAAGGATAAAGATGCACCTGATGATTCAAAATCAGGCGGTACTTCTTATTTGGTTTACAGCGGTAGTTTGGATTGTGATATTAAATTATGGAAAATATGGGTTCCTTTTCTTTGTTGATTATTATTCTCGTATTTTAAAAAATAAAAAATAAAAAATCGGTTGAATTTTTATTTTGTATTTACTTACGTGTAATGACGAGAAGATTTTGGAAAAGCTAAGTTACTAATTATACATTATACAAAATTTGAATTGGATGTAGGTTTGATTGATTGGTGGACTAAACTAAAGCTTATGTATGGTCACAAATATTCTAATGTATTTGATTACCATAGAGTTTAATAATATAAACCTAATTACTTTCGATCATGAATAAAGAAATAGATAAAAATTACTTACATTAAAGATTTTAATTATATAATTTATATATAATTATATGTTTGATTTTAAACTTTAGACCGTATTATAAAATATAAATAATATAATTAAATAAAAATTTTACATTATAAAAAATGTAAATCTAAACCGTACTAAACATTTAACTTAATACGTTTAAATTTTTAATTATAAAACTTAAATAATGATTTAATACAAAAAAAAATTTACATAAAACAAATTTTATATTATTTTAAATACAAATTATTTATCATTAATTTTATTGAATTATATTAAATAAATTTTTAATAAATATTATATAATTTAATACAATTAAATGTAATATAGTTATATTAAATTTATTGAATATGATGATCCAGACATACCAAACAAAAGTTGTTGTTCATTGAAAAAAAAATTATTAAGTAAATTAAAGCTGACGCTTTGAAAACATGTTTTTCGTAATTAATAATTTCAATTATGGTTTGATTGCTCCATGTGACGAAGTGACTGGCCACCTAACACTATGTATCCAAGACTACGATTGGTCTTTTTAAAAACTTGTAAGGAGGAGGTGGACGTGGTCTGATATAGTGTCATTTTTTTTTGTAATTTATTTTATTGCGTTATGTATTTGAGTATTTCCTAACAATGTAAAAAAAAAAAAAAAAAAAAAAATAGTACCCTCATAAACTCTTTTGTCTTGAACATGCAAGTCGTTTTAAGAATAATTTTAAATAATTAATAGTGCTTAGATCTACACATATCAATAGATTATAAAGAGGTCAACAATCATCGAGTAACTTAAGTAATAGCTGTATAGAGCAGTATAGGGCTGTAGATTTAACTGTGTAAAGATAAATTAAATCTCAAAATTTTATACCCAAAATGCAAAAACAACCTTAGAAGCTACATTATTTTGCTTTGTCTGGCTTACTTGTTACATGGCACTTTGGATAAGAGCATAACTCTAGTTCAGGCAAACATTGTTTCATTGATGAAAAATTCATTCTTAACTAAGGAATATTTATATGTCCAGATTTTTTTTTCTAGTAATGAACCTATCAAATTATCCCACAGAAAATTTTCTTTTTTTTTTTTTATTTAAAAATAAAAAAAAAATCTCTCTAGGAAGAGATTTCATTATTAATACTTAACATGTTTTCTCAACTTTGAAATTAAATTTGAGTGTAGGTACAAATTAGAAACATAAGGGATGTAAATTTTCAATAAAAATTAATTTTTTTTTTTATTTTCTAATATCCAAACTCAAAAATTAGACGATGAAAATTTAATTTAAGTTTGTTTGAAAGAAATTGTTAAAAAATTACTTCACTATATATATCTTCCAAAAAATATAAACATGCATGTGATATATGAGCTATATTATTCTGTTAGATTTTAAAAAAAATTTAACTTTGTTATTGTCTGATATATTCTTTGCAAGTAAATGAATTTAAAAACACATTTTTAATAAGCAAAGGGACTTGAAGACATATTTTTTAAGTTAGATGATTAAATAATACATATAGTCTAAATAAACGGACTAATTCGACTCTCTGTCCTAAAATATATATATATATACATGTTCATATTTGTAGTACATGTACTTATTAGTATTCATTTTCTTTAATAAGTATACCAATAATATTTCAAGATACATTAATCTATAATCAATACAACCTAATTCCATCAATAGCTTAAAATTAATCTAAAATGAACATATTTGGTTGTTGATAAATGAGCCCAGGCTCGGAGTAATGATAACATTTTCAATTTTTGAAAAATAGAAAATGTTATTGAACTGGTATACCAATGGTATTTCAAGGTACAATTAGATTTATCATTACAATTGGATTTATTAATGGTATTGCTCGGGCATGTATTACAATTACGTAGTTCTGAGAATTGTGAGGTCTGAATTTTAAACAACAGTAAGTGAGTTTTTATTAAAACAATTCAAATCAAATTAACTAAAATAAAATCCATGCCATTACATTAGACAAAATTTATTCCGCTTGTTTATAGATTTAGGTGGAGTGGCTATACTTGGGTAAAAAGTCAATTTCAAGTCTTTATCTAAGTAGAAAATTATGAATTCCTTCTAAGATTTATCGAAGTAATGATAACATTTTCAATTTTTGAGAAATAGAAATCCGATTCCTTGTAATCTTTAACACAATTTTATTGTTTTAGCATAAAAGAGAGAAATTCTAACTTCTAGATAATGCAGATTTTTTTTTCGAATAATGTGTAATTCATTAAATTGTATAAAAAGATTACAATTTAAATTTAACCATAATTTAAAAAGCACAGCATAATAAATGTCCATACAATGCATAAAATATCAAGATAAAAAAATTAAAAACAAATAAATCAGAAATTACAGACATAAGAGACAGGCTAAGTAGAAAGAAACTCAAGTTTATTGAGTTGTTTTTTCACCAGGAGCACATCTTAATCCTTATTGCGTACTGGACGTAAAATTCAACTGTTCAACCCGAGTTCAAAACTTTGTAATCCAATATATATTTTTCAGATAGACGGAGTAGAATGTTTTAATTTAAATGAAAGTCAAAATCTCTACTTTAAAATTATTCAATTAGATTAAGGGCTAATTTATTAAAAAAAAAATGTTTTAAAAAGGCCTATCGGGCTTTAGAAGATATGATTACTACCACACATCCACACCACCACGGTTCATCAATTATGGATTGAGCCCCCACTTTTGAGAGGTTGTATACCCACCACAGGAAGTACGAGACCCGTGTATAGTCTCGATATTGAAACGCAGGTTTCAAGCCTCAAATCCACTTTCTGCTATCCAGCAAAACCACGAACTCTGTACAATCACTTGAATTGTTTTACCACTTGGGCTACTTGCTTAGGTTTTTTTTATTCAAATTTTGAATGAACTTAAGTGTTTAAATAATGCAATAAGTCGTAAAATAATGTAATGAAAATTTCAAATATACATTATAAAATTTAAGCTTGATTTATAGTATAAATGTTTGGTCCTAAGCTTAAGTCTAAAATTATTTGGGTAGATAAGCTAAACTTCTTCGAAACTAATTGAGTTGGATCAAATCGAGTTATTAAAAATTTGAACTGTCCGAATTAAATTTACATGCCTACACACCTTGTATGATTGTACTAGAGATGACAAAAGGATCCAACAGATTGGAGCTCCACAGATATTTGTTTCATATGATTTGCTCCATATTGGGTTAAAAGATCGAATTATGATATGCGTACAAGATCAACAGATTGGATTGAATTGAATTAAATCGAACTGGAACGAATCGATCCATAGATCAAAATTGATTTGTGGATCGATCCAAAACAAAATATTTTTAAAATTATAATTTTAGAAGTAAAAAAGTCAAACATTTTAAAA
This sequence comes from Elaeagnus macrophylla, assembly GCA_029378325.1. Classification (NCBI taxonomy): domain Eukaryota; kingdom Viridiplantae; phylum Streptophyta; class Magnoliopsida; order Rosales; family Elaeagnaceae; genus Elaeagnus; species Elaeagnus macrophylla. Next base: position 56,884,206 of record CM055640.1, read on the forward strand.
ATATTTCCTAAATTTTTTACAACTATTTATTTAGAACGTTTTGTAATATTATCCTTTCAAAATTTTATATTAGATCAAGTTAATAATGTTAAATTTTTTATTACAAAAGTATTTTTTGGATTTATACATTATAAGATTAATAAAAAAGTTGAATAAAAGTTGAACTATGTTCATTATAAATAAGTAATAATTTCTTTTTTATAAATGTATAACGTTTTCTTATTTTTATTTATTGATGAGTGCTTAAAAAATAATAATATTCTATAATTTGTTGTGCTTAATTGTGACAAATAGATTTGATTATATCTCTTTTATTTAATTATTTGTATAAATCTATCAATTTAGAATCACAGTATATTTTTATATATTTCAGGTATTTTTAGGTTTCAAAAGAGATGAATAATGTAAGCACGAGAAGATGGGACACTTGGAACACTTAAATAGCAACTTAGGAACAAAAAGGAGTAAGGCATGTAAGCCTTACATAAGAAATCAACTAGCCTGTAAGGGTTACATAATCAGCTTGTGCCGCGGCGCACTACTTTCTGATTTCTATAAGGGGCAATTTTTAGGCTTGTGCCACAGCGGATAAAAAGTTGTACCGCGGCGCGCGTGTATTTTTAGAGAGTCCCAATTTTGTACAACCCTTACATCTATAGAACCCCCTTACGTTTTCAGCATTACATACAAATTTTTTACACAATTTGGAGACGATTTTCTACTAAACTAAATTAGGTTTTGGAGCTTTGCCACATCCTAGGGAGGCAAGAGAGACACATCTAAAGGAGACAAGCCAATTGTGATATCTAGATTTAGGTTACTTCTTGTTGTTAGATATTTCTTCTTCTTCTTTTCTCTCTAGAATGTATGTTAGATTATATTTATCTATGAATATTAATCTAAACATGTTTGACTAAATTTAACTATGTATGTTTAATTTATGTTGCCATGTTTGCTAGATTTGTTATGGTGAATAATTTTATTGCATAAAATAAATAAAGTTCCTTTTGATTAAAAGTTTGTTTAAATGTTTACTTGTAAATTTTCATGGGCCAATTTGATATTCATAAATAGATTGAAAAATCTTAGAGTTTAGTTTTAGAAACGTCACCTTAACTTTACTTCGTAAAACTTAATCAAAACTTCAAATTGATGACCTAGCCATAGCATTGGTATGATTGGCATATTTTTTCTTGTGCATAATTTGTTTGCTATTTAATATACCCAATCGTAGGATATTGATTAGTTAATCAACAAAGAAAATTACCCGATCGTAGGAATTTTTATAAACAAAAGGAAAGTCTGTAATCTTTATTTATTAAAATATTCATGTTAATTTTACCATAATATTTCGATGCAAGCATGGTCAACGAAACTAAACGTCTATATATCCTCCATTGATATTTATCGACCTATTTGAGTTAGTTTAAGTTTGAAATATTGTTGTCTTTTGTTCATTTGCTACCATTGATCTTGTTTTCATGTCCAACTTCATTTACAGTTTTAGTTATTTTAGGAGTCTAGTTATTTAGAGTTTTATTAATTTTAGGAGTCTAGTTATTTAGTATTTTACTTGCTTTAGAACTCTAGAGAAGTCAAGGAAATGTTATTTAGAACCACTCTAATTCCTTGAGAGATCGACTTCGGAGGTTTGCATAACACTTACTACTAGTGATTCGTACACTTGCGAGTACTATAATTTGCACATCATTTTCAATTTAAAATAAATAATGCATGACATTAAATAATGTATTAGGAAAAAATGAAAAAAAATTGGAATATTTGGATTATGAATATTCATATGATAAACAGATCCAAAAATTGTATGATCCATATAATTCACGCATCAAAATAAATCATATCAAACTAGATCTTTTTGACAACAAATTTGATATGATTCGATCCATTCCCATCTCTAGATTGTATGATGGATAGTTACTAAAATAAAAATTTATTATTAAATAAAATTTGATCGACAAAATTAATTTATAAATATTTGAGAGAATTTGAGATTTGGTATACAATACTGGCAAGGTGATAAGAACATCTTAGGACTTACGCATCTCGTACAAGCAGTGAAAAGTAAAGCAAGTTATAAATACAAACAAAAGCAAGTAAATACAAGCAAAAGAAGAAATCGTCAAACTAACAATTTATTTCACAGTCAAATAACAACATGCAAAAGAGAGAGCAGTAAAAATAATAAATGTGTTTCAATCATATAGAACTCTTTTATATTAGTATATTCTTAAATAACTCAATAATTATACTAACTCAAACAATAGAGCATACGTACATAGTAATATAACGTGAAAAATTTACTTAGGTACTATCCCTAAATTGTAACATCTATAAGTTGCTCAAGGCAACCACTCTGCTGCAAACAATTCACTATGAAAGTAAATCACCAGTATTACAACCTAAATATATATGCTAATATCTCTCATAGTTGGAGCCATGCTCAACTGCACCTAAGCTACTATCATCTGTTGTCTCCATAACAATTGCGATACATAAGCTAAATTTGGCTCTCCTCTAGAGCCTCATATTCATGTAATGTGATGCAATCACCAATGATCAATTTATTTAAAACCTAAGGTAATGACAACTCTTATCCACATGTATCTAACATACAAATCTATGTCTCGGTGTGGATCTAATTAATCTAAAGGGAGTGAATAGGTAATATCGTAAACTTTGACAAATTAAAAATAATCGCAATGGCCATACATGCAATCGTGTGTAAATAACAAATGTAAAAGTTAAAAAACATACAAAACTTTTAGGTGGAAACAACCTAGGTTACAAAAATGACCTAAGAGGAAAATCCCCTATCCACCTAACTATGCAATATGAAAATTAGTGTTCAATTAAAAGGCCAGGTCTTGGACTACCCTTCACAGATAAAGCCTAAGATGTAATTTACTTACGAGTCGTCGCTCCTTTCATAGTCTCAAAAAGGTAGATGTACAGATTCGAATCCAACGTTCTAATTTATTGAGTCCCACGAGATGAATTGAACTGTTTAATAAGCATATGAAAAGTTAGCCTAAATAGCATAAGTGTAAGGTGTGTCCTAGAACATATCCAATAATAATTAATCCTAACTAGAATATACAATAACATAAATCATATAAATCAAACCAACTAGTAAACCCTAGAATGATCATAAAAATCTCAATATCATAAAAGCAATTAGACATATGGATCATTCAAACATAACCACACAATATGTTTGAACGATTAAACCAAGAACACGAATAAAACCATATGATGTCGTGAAAAATGTTTTAAAAGAGAGCACAAAAGATGCAAGATGAATAGAATGAGTGTGGTGGTTAAAACAATGAGCATTAGATTGTTTAAATAAGAGAATTAAAATCCTAATGTTATATTAAATTGTAATGACCTTTCAATTCAAAGAAGGGTTAACGATACACAATTAAATAAGGGCAATTTCATAATTTAGACATTTAGCTCGAGTTAAAAAGGATAATTTAAAGACAAAAATTACACGATCGATCAAGACCTTTCTCAATGATCTAAGCGGCAATTTGATTGACCGATACCATTTTGGATCTATTTAACAACAATGAGCCATAACTCGAGAGCAACGAGATCAAACTTACTCGACCATCGATCGATCACAACCTCGATCAATCTAGTCTAAAATTTTGCAACCCAAGATAACCTAGATCGAACTCGATCGATCCTCGATCGATCAAGTAACACAAAAATAGTTCGAAGAAGTTTACACAAGTGTATCGTGTGTGCATGAATCCAGTTCTAACGTGTTAGGATATAAATTTTTACCTGAAATGCATCAATATGAAGCTCAATCATTTCTTCAAATTTGAATAGAGGACAATATAATGCGTCAAGAGATAATATTACAATGAAATATTTTGTCAACAAAATTTGCCGATACTCATAGACCTTACGAACTCTCCCTTTGGCATTTTAGTATGACAAAACCACCTCATCCTCAATCATTTAAACGTACAAGTCTATTAAAATATCATAGTTTTTAAATTAGTAGCTATACTACTATTATGTTTTCCAATTTTACTCAATAATTCAAATTTGACGTAATGAATAATAGAATACTCATAATTTTCTCCAACAGTTGCAAGTCATTTTACTCAATAATTTATATATTTAATGGGTATCAATTCATTTATATCTTTTGTATTTTAGACATTATCCACATTTTTATGGAATAGTAAATTTTAAGATAACATTATTTCATTTGAATTTCTTCCCATTCCTCTTATCTCTATAAAATAATATAAAATTTGATTTTTTTTTATTTATGAAAATTTTTGTTGGTAAGCTTGTACTTTCCTTAATAGCACCTTTGGCTTCTAATGAACATTATTTTGAACATATTATTTGTTAGTTTTTAAGTATTTATTTCATAATTTTTCAGTATTACTTTCATTTGGAGGGATATTTGCATGTTTTATAGGTTCAAGAATTGTGAATGAAATAAGTAGAGTGAAGTGTTTAAAAAAGGGCTCAAAACGTAACCCTTATATTGTAGTTCATTTACTATTTAAGGGGGGTTAAATTAGAGTAGAAGAACGTAAGGCTTATGCAAGAATCAACAAATATGTAAGAACCCTTACATGGCATTACAACATTATGCGCCGTTGCGAAAAAATATGTGTGCCTGCAGCATGGGGTTCTCAGAATTGCATCTTAGGGAATCAGAAAAAAAAAACGCGCGCTACGGCATGAAAATTGTGCGCTGCGGCGAGATACTTCTTGTTTTGGTTCACAATACCTAAGAACATAGCACGCCGTGGCAGAGGAAAATGCGTGCCGCGGCGTACTAGGATTTCATTAAACCACCTTTTCAGCCCACACACACACACTCAGACCCTAACCTATAAATACATCACAAAATCCTCTTCTTCATGTACCAGTGAACAAGTAATAGTGAACAGTAGCCAAAAATATATTTTTCCACACATTTGAGAGAGAAATCACTCCATTAATGTTACTCCATTGAAGCTCCATCAAGAATATTGAAGAAGGTGACCATCCAACATCAAGAAGCTTGTTTCAAGAGTGAAACTGGGGTATTTTATTGTTTGTAATTTTTTTTCCTCTTTAGAACTCTTTAAATGCTTTATTGTAATGGAAAACTTTGATTAAAATTTCGTTATGAGTAGCTAAACTCTCTTATGTGAGATTTTAGTGATGTGACTATGAATAGATAATTAATTATGTAGTTTATTTTATATTCAAGTGATTTATTTCATGTTCATTGTTCTTAATATCTATTTTCATTAATTACTTTTGACCAATTTAATTTATGAATATATGAGAATATTTTAGGGTTGAGTGTTAGAAACGTCATCTAAGTTCGATTGGGTATTTTTGAGCAAATTTAAGTGCATTAACTTGTCTTAAATTAGATGATTAAATTATTTTCCTAGGATTCATGCTAATTAGCTAGTTAACGGTCTGGATCAAAGAAGTTAATTAGTTGATTAAGGAAAAAATTGCCATTAATTTAAAATTTTCTAGGTTTAGTAAAAAAGATCAATAAATATACTTTATATGCTTAATTGTGAAAATTACGTAAATTAATCCATTCGTGATTGGTTCACTAACTAATTTTTCACACTCGTTCATTATATTGTTTCGACTACATTTTTTCATTTGTTTATTTTACTTGTTTTAAGGAATTATAATTATAGCAACCATTCTCAAAACCAACCTTTGTTAGAGTGTTTAAGATTTATTTTCGTAACTAATTTTTTAGATAAACAATTGACACATTTTAAAAAAGCACCGCAATTCCTTGAAAGATCGACCTCAGAGTTGCTTATCACTTGCTACAAGTGATTTGTACACTTACAAGTACTATAAAACGAATCATCAAGTTTTTGGCACCGTTGTCGAGAGAATTGGCATTTTAAAGTGTTTATTTTGTTTTTTGTTTAGTTTGTTTTTCGTATTTCTTTATTTTTGTGAGTTTCTTTTTATTTTTGTGATTTTTGTTTTGATTTGTTATTTTAAGTTTCTTACATATTTTATTTGTTTTAAGTGTTCTTTGTTTTTAGTTTTTTTTATTTTGTTATTTATTTTCTTTTTCTGTGATATATATTATGGTGCATTGATTTCTTTGTTATTTTTGTTAGTATATGAAAGGTACCGTTCATACACTACATCAACATATTCAAAAGAGCACTCAATCAGGCTGAATTACTGATATCCAAGAGCCAAAGCAAAAACTTTTTGAAGAGCCATGAATCATGAAAAATATGGAGGTATGTGGTATTTGTGGTTTGTATGGACATAATGCTAATGTTTGAACTTTTGCAGGTGATTACTATGAATCTACCAATTGGGATTTTGATCTTAATGTTTGTCACCCACCTTGAAATGATACGTATACTTATATTTTTGAATTGGGAAATCACCAAAAATTTTCTTGGGAAGCAAACACTAACCACTTTATGGCCATACCTAATACAAGGCTTAAATTTCAATCCTTATGACCTACCTATTAAACATAGGAAACCAACCTTGGAAGAGAACTTAAATACTTTTATTCAAGTTAGTGTAGAGAACCAAAAGAGCCATAATCAAAGGTTGGATTTCTTAGAATATTCTATGATAAGGATATAAATACAAATTGGGCAACTAGCGGAACAACTTCTAGTACAAGAAGAGTTGCCTAATCAAACTGAACAAGCGAAGGATGACACAATCCTTCAAAGTGGTAAAGTTTTTAATGAAATTTATTTTCCTAAAATTTTTGATAATTTACCACTTTATTTAGAAAATACAGATGTGGAGCAAACAATTCTCAAAGAAGGTGAAGCTAAGGAAAATCAAATTCTACAACTTTCCATGGAGAATAAGAAGGAATCATCTTCACCTCCCATACCGCACAAGGCTCCTAAGACTTGCACATCCCTAAATCCTTTTCAATACTACTTTCACAAACAAGTGTGTGCTGTGCTTCATCGGAACCAACTACTGGGATGGAAGGATAAGCTTAATGACATACTAGCTCAAAAAATTGATATCACATACTTCAAGATCTTTGATGACGGTGGATAGAAATGAATTAGCAACGTCTTGCTAAGACGTTAAAGAAGGTGCTTTGTGGGAGGCAACCCACTATTGTAGGTAATATTTTTCTTTTTCTGTTAGTTTAGTTAATTTGCTATTTGTTCCTTTCAAATGCTTTGCTGAACATGTGCGTAGTTGAAAAAATTAAGGATAATGTTTAGTTTAGGTTTGGGGGTATAAATAGGTCCAATAAAAACTTTTTGATACAAAACTATCATGCTTTCTTGTTAATTTAAAGTGAGTAATTGAATCTTTATACATGTTTTGTTTGATTTCTTGTACATATTCAAAGTTAGTTGTAAAAGTTGGTTTTTGTTCATAGTTCATACTTCATGCTTTTTAATATTAAAATTGAGATGAACCCAAATTTTATGTTTAAGAACCAAATAGTGGAGACTACCTTATGAGATGATCATTGAGCTAATAACTTTTCATTCTGAGAGATAAATTTATTCTACTCTTTTAAACACTTTTCTTATTATTTCAAATTGTTAGATGATCTCTATAGATTTTTGCATTAAATGTTAGGATTTTAAACATCTAATGAAGAATCATATGTTTAATTGTATTGCTTACATTAAATGATTTAAGTAAAATTTTAAGTGTTTACATTAAATGATTTAAGTATTTCATTCATGCTTGACTTTAAAAGATATAATGGAATCCATGTAGGCAACGCAAAAGAGCCAAAATTTGCCTTTCACAAAATATATATGTATATGGGTCCAATAAAAAATAAAATTATTATGACCCTTAAGTTCTTGAAGTGGTGAAATAGCTACTATAAAAGAAAAATAGGAAATAATTTCTCTTGAAGTCAATGCATTTTTTTTATTCATTCTAAGGCATACACTTGAAGGTTTTGCTTGAGAATTTTAATTGATGCATGAGAATATTAATGTGATTTCTTCATAAATCCTATCATTTGATTCCTTTCATGAGATCAATGTTATGCACTTTTTGAGCCTTTTTTGTTTAATCATATGCGAACGTATTAGCTCATTTCTTTACATAACTTCTATTCGCATATACTTTGTTGAGTGTTTGAACCCATAGGATCAGTGTGATATTAAGAGTGAATCTTGTGAGAAATAGAGTTTAACTGAATTCGGATTCTTAACACTAGATTTGGGGAAATTAATATTGATATATATATTTTTTAGTATTGGAGTATGTACTTGTGATGCGAGATTGATTTGCGTGATGAATCATTAATGTGTTAAGATGATTGGATAAACTTATGTATAAGCCTCAATTATAAATTGAAAATAAACTGAAGCACGAGAAATTTTGTTGATTTAAGTTTGTAGTTTTTACTTGTAGTATTGTTATTTATCTTTTTAGTTTTTCTTTTAGTTTGATGTTTGTAAGTATCATCACTGGAAACCCTTACAAGACTTTAACTCATCCACTAGGGCAACCTAGGGGTTCAAAGGCTTGTTGCATATGCTAAATAGAACCGTGACAATCCATAGAAGTAATTTAGGTCAATATAGTTTAATTTTAGTTTTGCTAGAGGACTAGCATAGTGTAGGTTTAGGAGTATTTGATAAACACTATTTTGACCTATATTTTGTTATATTTTTAAGCATTATTTTTATGTTTTATTTTATTATTTTCATGTTTAGGAAGGTATTTGTGTTTTGTAGGTTTTTGGACTCTTAGAGGAATATTGGATTAAAATGATGCAAAAGGAGAGCTAAAATGGAATAAAAGAGCTGAAGAATGTAAGCCTTACATTATACGTCATTTATTACGTAAGGGGTAACAAACAAGAGAGAAAAATGTAAGCCTTATATTAGGAATCAAAAATTCTGTAAGGGATCCTTACAAGGCGAGCACAATAAGGCGTGCCATGGCAAAGAAATATGTGTGCCGCGGCGAGGAGTTCTCGGGTTTTATTTTGGGAAACCAAAATCAACTCGTTCCACGGCAGGAGAAAATGGGTGCCACGGCGAGCGGGTCCCTATTTTGTATTCCAGCCCAGAAATTCAATGCTTGCCGTGGCAGGAGAAAATGTGTGCCGCAGCTTGCGTATAAAAATTGCCCAAAAACCCTAACATGCATGTGTCATTTCACTCCTATAAATACTACATTATACCTCTCCCAAACACAAGTTTTTGGAACCAATTTTGTCCCCACCTTAGCTGTTGTGGCAGTTGGGGTTTCCACCCAAAATTCACTCAAAATCAAGAGAAGATCCTCCATTGTTGAAGCTACTCTAAGGAATTGAGAAAGATGACCAATCGACTTTAAGATTTTAGACCTAGAGGATTTATTGGAGTATTTTTATTATAAAATCTTTTTATTCTCTTTGATTTTGTGTTTGCCTCTCATGACTAAATTGATTGACACCAATTTAGTTATGGTTGGCTAATTTATGTATTTAGAATATTAGATTGCTTTCAATGATTAGAAGAACAATTTGTAATTTAATGATATTTGAGTTTTAGATTTATTTCTTATTCATATTCTTAATTTTTTTATTATTATAAATTAACGATGAGCCAAATTTTGATTTATAGTTTGAGAGAATATGTTAGAATTTAAGGCATTTGAAATGCCAACTTTGCTTGGTTGTACATTATGAATAAGAGCCTAATTTGATTGCATTGATTTGTGTTAAATTAGGTGATTATAATATTTTTTGAGCTAATTTTGATTGATTAGTTAACGGTTTGGATCAAAGACGTTAATTAATTAATTGTAGTAAAAATTGCCATTAATTTGAGATTTTCTAGGTTTAGCGAAAAAATCATTAAATCCTACTTTTTAAATGAATTGCTTAATTTGTTCTTTCCATGAATGGATAGCAAACTAAGACTCCCATATACATCCATCATTCCCACCTTGGTTGTGATTACTTGTATTTGCACTTTATTTTAGTTATAGAATTAATTTAGGAATTTACAGTTTTTTCTGCAATCTACAATTGTTAGAATGTGTTAGGATTATTTGTTTGATTGAATAAGAAAATAAATAACGTTTTAAAACCACCATAATTCCTTGAAAGACGATCTTTGGGAGTATACTTATCACTCATTACAAGTGATTTGTGCACTTGCGAACTTTTTATAAAATACAAAATTTGACTATCAAGTTATTATGTATCAAGTTTTTGGTGCCGTTGCCGAAAATTGACATTTTAAAATTATTTTTTTTTCTTTTTTAGTTTATTTTCTTAGTTTGTTAATTTTTTATGATTTATTTTCATTTTTGTGTTTTTGTTACTTGTTTGGGGTTCAATTATTGTTTGGTGCTATGATTTGTTATTGTTTTTGATTGTGCATGCACAGTAGGAGATTTCTTGAAAATTCACTAGCACTGTTCATAGACAACATCTACAGGAGGCGAGCACATTTAAGGCAATTTGATGCTGACATTCTGGAGGAAGTGCAACCACCAATAATGGGAGAGCCTTTACCTCCACCAAGAGAGATGATGATGAAGGAGTATGCAAGGCCAATCATTGGCACTGCAACTTCTTGCATCCAATTGGGGGAAGCAGCTTGAAATTATGAGTTTAAAAATATTCATTATAATATGTTACCTTCTTTTTTTGGGATTCCTAATAAAGATCCACTAACTTTTATTCGTGATTTTTATGCTACTGTGTAGACTTTTTCGCTACAGGGCTTAATGAAGATTAGTTGAGGATGCGATGTTTCCCATACATGCTTAAGGACAAGGCAAAGTCATGGCTAATGACTCTTCCACCCAGTTCTCTTTCAACTTGGGACGCAGTGTTCAACAAGTTCATGGGAAAGTTCTTTCCCATCAAAAGACTACCGACTTAAGGACGAAAATTGTAATATTTTCTCAAATGGATGGAGAACCTTTTCATTAGGCGTGGGATCGCTTCAAATTACTTCTGATTCAGTGCCCACACCATCATTTTTCATTGCAACTCTAGAACCAATTTTTCTATGATGGGTTGACACAACAGTGTCAATTTAATGTGAATAATGCCGCTAGAGGAGCTATGGGAGAAAAGACCGCGAACGAGACATATGACTTGTATGAGATGTTAGGTGCTAATTTCTAACAAAAGAGCTCTAGAGGAAGGAGAATGGGAGTTAATGAGGTAGCTCCAGGTAATGAGATGGCGATGCAAATTGTGGAGCTTACCAAATGATGTGTTAAAATGTGTACTCGCAAGTGTACGAATCACTCGTAGTAAAGTGATAAGCAACTTTCAAGGTCGGTCTCTAAAGGAATTGCAGTGGTCTTAAATAACTAACTTTTTAATCTAAATAGAGTTCTAATGAAAATAAAACACTAATTAAATAGAATTCTAGTGAAACTAAAACTCTAAGTAACTAGAATCCTAAAGCTACTAAAACTGTAAAAATGTTGTTTGTTTTTGTAACAAGAACAATCATACGACAATCAAACGAAAGCAAGATCGCAAGCAAACAATCAATTCAAATATAAATGGAGGATGTATGGACGTTTAGCTTGGTTGACCATGCTTGCATCGAAAAGGTATGGTGAGATAACATGAACGTCCTATATAAACTAAACTACCGGCTTTCCTTTTAATTACGAGACTCCTTTTGGCGGGGGTAGGTCTCTTTATTGATTAACTAATTAATTGCCTTTGGCGGGGGTAAATCAAATAGTAATCAAATTATGCGCAAGGAAAACATGCCAATCAAATTAAGCTATGACTAAGTCACTAACTTGAAGCTTCGATTAAGTGTTTCGGAATAAAGTTAAGGTGACGTTCCTATAACTAAATTCTCAGATTTTTCAACCTAACTACGAACATCAAATGGGCCCATGATTATTCATAATTAAATATCTAAACATGCTCTTAATCAAAAAGTAATTTATTTATAAATCAATAAGATACACCATACACAATTCTAGCAAACATGGCAACACAAACTAAACATCCATAATAAAACTAGCCGCTCATGCTCATATTAATATTCATAGACAAATAAAATATGATCATACACTTTAACAAAAAGAGAAGAGGAATTAATTCTATAACAACAAGAAAATCCTATATCTAAATACCGCTTATGGATTGGATAGCGTTCTTCTCCGTAAGCTTTATCTTCGATCGTCGTTGGTTTCCTTGAATCCTTAGAATAGTGTCTCTCGCTTCGTTAGAGTGTGGCAACGCTCTCAAAACTGATTGAATGTAGTGTTTGGGTCGCAAAATTGTGAAAAATAAGAGTTGTGTACGAATTGGTCGAGTTCTGTTGTAAAGGGGGTCTAAGGGGGTATTTATAAATGTAAGGGATTCCTGATTGCATTAGGAATAGGTGCGCCGCGACATGCATTTTCCCCGCCGCGGCGCAACACAAATTCTGAAAATAATGTAAAAACCCGAGAGCTCCCCGCCGCGGCATGCATTTTCCTCGCCGCGGCGCGCGTTGTCTTCAGTTTCTTCACATGTACCCCCTTACATATGTGATGGCTCGTTATGTAAGGCTTACATATTTGTCTCGTTTAGCCCGTAACTCGTGATCCGAGCGCCGTAAGTGTTCCGTCTTTGCGTGTTTTCATTATTTGACTCATTTGACGCTAAAAACACCTGAAATACAGTAAAATATACCCGTGACTCCGAATGGATAGATTTATGAAATTAATTGAATAAACAATAATAATAAATCTATATATCAAACAATTAAGCACAATTAATCACAAAATATTAGTGCTTTTCGAGCACTCATCACCAAACAAATCGCGCTCTTTACCTCCAAGAATACACAGACTGAAGAGGTATGCAGTATTTATAGTACTTATAGACATGGTGCTAATATTTGTCCATTTGTTTGTGATTCTAATGTAGGTACAAGCTACAAGCAAGCCAATGCAATAGAGGAATACCAACCGAGACCAAGGAACGATCCTTACTCAAATACATACAACTCGATTGGAGAAATCATCCCAATTTCTCTTGGAAGAGAAACAACAATTCTGACTATGCTCAAAATCACTTCCCATAAAATCCCAACAACAACAACAACAACTTGCAACTTACTCTTCCCAACAAACCAAGCTTGGTGGATAACTTGAATGCATTCATTCAAGTTAGTCGGAAAAACCAATTGAAGAGTACTCAAAGGTTGGACTCATTGGAGGCTTCTATGAAAAGGGTTGAAGGCCAAGTTAGCCAATTAGCAGAGCATCTCCAACGGTAAGAAAAAGGAAAATTTCCTAGTCAACCCGAGCAAACGAAGGCGATTACAGTCCTTAGAAGTGGTAAGGTCGTAAGGAAAAATTTACCTAAAATTTCTGATAATTTACCATTTAGTGTAGGAAACATGGAAGAAGATAGTGTAATATCCAAAGGGGGTGATGAATCCAAGGCTAAGAATGATGAGCCTTCCAAGGAAGCAATTGGAGAGTCATCTACTACTCCTCAATTGCACAAGTCATCATAGCCATACCGACCTCCAGTACCATTCCCACACTACTTAAAGGACAGTAAACAAGATAAATAATTTTTTGATTTATTTAACATGCTTTCAAAAGTGAACATTAATCTGCCTCTATTAGATGTGATTAGAAACGTACCTTCATATGAAAAAATTTTCAAGGAATTAAATACTAAAAAAAGAAGGAATGAGCTTAATAAAAGAGTTTTAATGTCTGAAATTGCTAGTGCAGTACTTCAACGAAACCTGCCCCCAAAGTTAAAAGATCTAGGTAGCTTTGTCAATGATATTAGTATGGGAGATAGGAAAATAGCTAAGGTAATGCTTGATTTTGGTGCTAGTATAAATTTGATGCCTTACTCTATTTTTTTGCAGCTAAGTTTGGAAGAGCTTAAACCAACAGTCATGTCCTTTCAACTTGCAGATAGATCTATTAAATATCCAAAGGGAATGGTTGAGGACTTACTTGTATAGGTAGATAAGCTCATCATACCTATTGATTTTGTGGTTTTAGATATGCAGGAAAACCAATCTTTGGGCAAGGAAGATACAATTTTGTTGGGTAGACCATTCATGGCCACCACCCAAACTATAATTGATGTCTAAAGTGGAAAGTTAACAATGATAGTCTTGGGAGAGACTGTACATTTTAAGATTTTTGATTCGTCTCCTTATCCTTCTATATCTACTATTGATGAATGTTCATTTGTTGAATGTTTGGATCAGGTAATTCATGACACATTTGTGCAAGATAGAATACATGATAAATTAGAGGTAGCACTTACAGTAGGAGAGGAGGATGATATTCTAGATGATGAAATTAAGGAGTAGAGTGATTTGTTAGATAATGCCACACCCATAGAGGAAATTTGTACACCCTTAGATTCATTACATGCCCCACCTGAAGAAGAAATTACTCCACTTGAGCTAGAACTTAAAGAATTGCCTAAGAATCTGAAATATGTGTTTTTGGGAGAGAGTGAAACATATCATGTTATTGTATCTTCTACACTCACTGAAAAACAGGAGAACAAACTTTTGAGGGTGCTTAGGAAGTATAGAAAACCGAGTAACTGAAAAATCAAGGATATCTTGGAACGTATGGTGCGAGCTTCAAGGATGGATTGGGCTTCAAAGTTCAATGACGCATTATGGGCTTACCGTACTGCATACAAGACACCTATTGGGATGAGCTCATCATCACATACCGGTTGATTTATGGTAAGGCATGCCATTTTCCCGTTGATCTTGAGCATAAGGTCTATTGGGCAATCAATCAACTAAACATGGATTGTCAACAAGAGGGAGAGAAATGCTTACTTCAACTTGATGAGCTTGTGGAGATTCGAAATGAGGCTTATGAGAATGCCAAGATTTACAAAGAATGCACCAAACGTTAACATGACAAAGGGCTCGTTAGTAAGTCTCTCTATCTTGAATGAAAGTACTTTTATTTAATTCACGTTTTAAACTTTTTTCAAGAAAACTTCAATCAAGATGGAGTGGACCGTATCAAATTGTGAAAATATTTCCTCATGGAGCTGTTGAGTTGGTCAATCCAAAAACGCAAGTAACTTTCAAAGTGAACGAACACCATGTAAAGCCTTACTTGGAGGGAGTTGTTCACAATGGAGATGTGGAGTGCATTGAATTGCATACACCTTAGATCGAAACATCGTCTTGCTAAGGCGTTAAGCTAGGCACTTGGTGGGAGACAACCTACTGTTTTAGGGAATATCTATCATTTCTTTTAGTTTAGTTTAGTTTTCCCTTTTCCTTTTTTAAATACTTTTTTGAATTGTTGTGTTGTTGAAAAACCTTGTGGACAATGTTTAGTTTAGGCTTGGGGGTGCAAATTGGTTTGTAACAAAATTTTCATGTTTTTGGTCAATTTTTGATGAATAATCGAGTCTTTATGTTTTGTTTGTTTGATTTTTAAAACGTTTATGGTTTGTTGTAAAGATTGGTTTTAATTTGCAATCTTTGTTTCATACTTTTGATGTTGAAACTAAGATGAACCCGAATATTGTGTTTAGGAATTGAATAGTGAAAACTACCTTATGAGATTATTATTGAGCCTTTAATGCTTAATTCTAAGAGATAATTATTTTTCTACTCCTTTAAACACCTTTCATATCATTTCAAATTGTTAGATGATCTTTATTGGTTTTTGCACTGAATGTTAGGATTTTGAACATATAATGAAAAATCACGTACTTAATTGAATTGCTTAGATTAAATGATTTGAGTAAAATTTAAAAGTATTTGCCTATTTTATTCATGCTTGACTTTAAAAGATATGAGAGAATTTCTATATCAAACACAAAGAGAGCTAAGAATTTTTCATTCACAAAATACATATGTATTTGGGTCTTAAAAAAAATAATAAGTTTATTATGACCCTAAGTTCTTCAAATGTGAAATGGTTAATACAAAAAGAAAAATAAGAAATAATTTCCCTTAAAGTCAATGCATTTTCATTCATTTTAGGGCATACACTTGAAGCTTTTGCTTGAGAATTTTAATTGATGCATGAGATTAGTAATGTGATTTCTTCATAAATTCTATCATTTGATTCCTTTCATGAGATCAATGTTATGCACTTTTAAGCCTTTCTTGTTTAATCATATGCAAACCTATTAGCTCACTTCTTTATATAACTTTTATTTGCATATACTTTGACGAGTCTTTGAACTCATAGGATTGGTGTGATTTAGAGAGTAATTCTTGTGTGGATTAGGGTTGAAGTGAATTCGTATTATTGACACTAGGTTTGGGGGAGTCAATGTTGATATGTTTTTAGTATTGAAGTTTAGAGTTGTGAAGCGAAACTAATCTACATGGTGAACCTTGATGTGTTAGAATGTTGGATAAATTAGTGTATAAATTCTTGGTTATAAATTTGAAACAAACTAAAGCATGACAACTTTTGTTAATTTCATTTTTAGTTTTTGTTATTTGTCTTTTTAATTCTAGTTTTGCTTGAGGATTAGCAAAATGTAGGCTTTGAACTTATTATTTGTTAGTTTTTAAATATTTATTTCATAGTTTATTTCGGTATTACTTTGATTTGAAGGGATATTTTCATGTTTTGTAGGTTCAAGCATTGTGAATGAAATAGTGGAGTGAAGTGTTCAAAAAGGGGCTCAAAACGTAACCATTACATTGTAGTTCATTTACTATGTAAGAGAGATTAAATTAGAGCAAAAGAACGTAAGGCTTACGCAAGAATCAGTAAATATGTAAGGACCCTTACATGGCATTACAACATTGCGCGCCGCGGGGAAGATAAAAATAAAAATAGTACTGAAAATAAGTATTACTCGAACCCTTTTTTTTACACCATAATTGTAGGTGTTATTGTATTTTATTTCTTTCATTTTAATACTATACTTTTATTTGTAATATCCTGAAATTTATTTGAGTTACTTGTATGCTTTCTCAAGCATATATATCAATAATAACCCCAAGATTTGATATAAATTCACAAATATTCCTAAGGTTTTAAAAATATCACAAATATCCTCCAAATTTAATGAAAGTTAAAGATAACAAAATTGAATAGTAAAATGACAGAAATAATAACAAATTAAACAAAAAATCAAGACATAATAGAAATAGAGAAACAAGATATTTAAGGATATTTTTTTACAAGAAATGATATTTAGTAAAACGAGATTTGAAAAAAAATTCAAAAATCAAAGTTAAACTTTAAAGAATGCGATGGATTTAAGGAATTATCTTTTTCGAAAATAAGAAAAATTTTCCTTAGAAAAGATGTAGTTTATTATGGAATAAGTAATAAATAAATGATTATTACTATAATAGATGCAAATGGAAGATTTAACATACCATTAATTGATAAAGAAACAATTATAGATAAATTATCAAAAATTTTACAAAATGATAAAGGCAAAATTTGATATATTCATCTTGAAAGAATACAAATTTTAATTAAAGTACATTTTAGTAAAGAGATTGATACACTTATAAAATTAGCATTATTAGATAACAGAATAATAAATAGAAGAAATGTCTCATTAGGTATGATCCATGAAAATTTAAGATATCAAAAATTAAAATTTACAACATACCTATATTCACTGTTAATATAAATGATAAAAATTTAAATCAAATATTAAGTCTGGTATACGAATTTGAAAGAGGAAATTTAATTAAAAAAGAAAACCACCATTTTTTATACATTACATAATAGGATACTCATTAACTAATAGTCATAACAGTTCAATATGCGGACAAAATGAATTCATATAAATAGAAAAAAAAATTAGAAGGTATAAATTTAGAAGACATAATTTTTAAAAATATAAAAGAAGATATAATAGAGAACCTTATAAACAAAGATATTTTAGAAGAAAGCAATATAATACACCTAAAAAGAAAAATTATTATCAATCTGAAAAAAAGAAGTGTAGATGCTAGATATGCAATGTGAAAAGACATTATGCAAATGAATGCCTAAATAGTATTCAACATAGGAAAGAATTTAAAAAAGAATTCATTCAAAAGGCAAAAATTCAAGAAATGGAATTAGAATCTATAGAAGAATTTAATATAGATGATACATATAGCATTTATTTATTAGAAGAAATTGAAGAAGAAATAATACATTTAGAAACATCTGATTTTGATTCAAAATTTGATTCTAAATAATGGATGAGTTATTAAGTATAATAAATCCAAATAATATATATATAAAAATATGATTAAAATTTAAGAGATATAATAATTATCATTTACATGCATATATTAATACAGGTGCAAGTATATGTATAGCTAGTAAATATGTATTTTTATAAGAACTTTGTAAACAATTACCAAGAGAATTAATAGTAAGAATAACAAATAATACTACAATAAATCTTAATAAAATTTTAAAAGATACAAATATATTAATAGGAAGAAAAATCTTTCATATACCCACGATATATCAACAAGAAACTAGAGTTGATATTTTATTATGAAATAATTTTTTAAATATATATCAACCTTTTACCCAATATTTACACAAAATAAACTTAACAATCCTAGAAGGTAAAACTATATATGTATCAAAAATAAGAAAAGCTTTAACTATTTCATCACTCACTTTTATGTCACAACATAAAAAGTAAAAACGTGATCAGAATATAAAGCAACAAAAATCATATTTAGAAAAGATTTCTTTAGACATAGAGGTTGACCAAAATTCATTTCTTAATGAAATTCAAGAAGATAAAGCCTTAATAGGAGTAAGAACATTGTTAAGAAAAATATGTTCATAAAATTTTTCAGATCCAAATATTAATAAATCAAATGAAATGGCAACCATAAAATTAAAAGATCATTTAAAAGTCATAAGAGTAAAACCAATAATTTATACTCCATAAGATGTGAAAGAATTTAAAAAATAAATTTAAGAACTTTTAGAATTAAAGGTAATCATTAGCAGTAATTCACCCCATTCAAGGCTAGCTTTTTTAGTAGAAAAAAAGAAGATGAAAAACGTAAAGAAAAGAAAAGAAAAGAATGATCATAAATTTCAAAGCTTTAAATAAAGAAATCATAATGATGGTTATTTTATTTCAAAGAAAGAAAAACAATTATTACTCATTAAAGAAAAATAATTATTACTCATTAAAGAAAAAAAGTATTTTTCAAGTTTCGACTCTAAAAGTAAATTTTAACAAATAAGAGTTGATAAATAATCTTAGAAATTAACAGCTTTCAGTTGTCCACAATTGCAATTTCAATGGACAGTTTTTCCATTTGGATTAAAACAAGCATTAGGAATTTTTCAAAGGTATATAGATAATGTATTTAAGAAATTCTATAATTTTTATTGTATTTATATAGATTATAATCTGGTATGTAGTGACAATTTACAAAGACATTATTTAGACATTGTCAATATTTTACAAGAATGTAGAAAATCAAGAATAGTACTATCTAAAAAAAAGCAGTAATAGCTCAACAAAAAATAAAATATTTAGAATTAAAAATCGAAGATGGAAAACAACACCTGTAATCCCATATTTTAAACAATATACAAAGTTTTCCTAGCACAATTAAAAATAAAAATCAATTACAAAAATTTGTAGAATGTTTAACATATATAGAAGCTTATTTTAAAAAGTTAGCAGAAATGAGAAAACCATTACAAACAAGATCTAAAAAAGATTATGTTTAGCAATGAACTGACTAAGACACTAAATACTTGGAGAAGGTAAAAGTACAGGTAAAAGATTTACCAGCTTTAATCATCTAGGACTAAGCAATAAAATGATAATAGAAATAGATATTTTGCATTAATATTGGGGAGTAGTACTAAAGGCAAGAGTTGATGATAAAGATGAATATCTTTGTAGAATTACTTCAATATCTTTTCAAGGCCTTGAATTAAATTATCACAGTAATGAAAAAGAATATCTAACTGTAAAAAATGCTATTAAAAATTTACAATATACGTCATAAGCTCAAGATTTATTGTTATAACTAACAATAAAAATTTTGGACATCTTTTAAGAACTAATATTATAGGAGACTATAAGAAAGGAAGACTCATCAGATGGCAACAATGGTTCAATTATTATAAGTTCGTTATAGAACATTTGCTATGAGCTAAAAATAGTTTAGCATATGTATTAACTAGAGAATTAACACCATTAACTATTTTTATGATTGTAGGAATGGAGCAGATTGATATAAAAATCAATACAAAAGAGAAGGAAATAAAAATCCTTAAAGAACAACTCAGACTTTTATATCTTGAGAAATCTCTTGTGAAGACAAGTAATATAACGAAAGAACTTAATCGTTGAAAACAACTCTCAAAATCTAAAAAATTTGGAAAAACTCTTGAATAAGTTCAAATCCAATTGGAAAACCTAACTGTTCAAAAGAAGGTAAAACTTTGAAAAAGAAAAATGAAAACTTAATTGGGCTGATAAAGAATAATAAAAGAAGATTTATGTTACAATGGTTCAAAACTTGAAATTTATAATAATTAAGCAGATGCAAGCAAAGCTATTCTTGGATTTAGTAGAGTAACTCATAGAGCCTTCACCAATAGAATAGAAGCTAAAAAAACTATGCCAATTACAAAACACTAAAATTGATAAATTCATAGGAAGTTAAAAAAAATTATTCTATAGCACTACAACAACACCTTAGGAAAGGTAGTAAGACCACAAGTCTTATTTAGAGAAACATCTTCCAAATATATATCAAAAATTGAAGAAGAAAAAGATCAGTACAAAATCTCAGCAAAACACAATGGTTGAGCTTGTACAACTTGAAGTCGACTCAATAACACATAGAAGATATGATGTTCTATACTACAGAAAAGGATTATCCAGCTGGAAGTAAATTCAACATTCTTGAAGAAGTAGATCCAGTTTTTGTCTATAGAGCATATCATACAGGTTTAATTGAAAATCTTTATCTAGGGCTTAATTTAAGTGAATTAAATTATTTTCCTGAAAATATTGAGAAAGTCATTAAAAAACTTTAGGAAAATGATTAGAGCAGGAGATAAGCTTGTTTATCTTAAATTTTTTAATTCATTAATGGATTGAAATGATGAAGGTTGTATTAGTCCTTATCATTTTATCAAATTAGATATTGTCAACGCCAACAGAGAAGTTCCCAAGCCAAGAGCACTACCAAAAAATGAATTCAATATAGAAGAACTTTATGTATCAAGAGGCTAAATGCTAAGATAAATTTATTATGAAATTAGAAAAATTAATAATTCTACTGAAATCAAAGTAAATTATTCAACTAGCAAGGTCATCATTTTTTTTCATAGCAATATAGCTCTCACTAAAGAAGATGGAGAAAAAATTACCAAATTCAAAACAAATTTTAATAGCAACAATTTAGAAGTTTGCCAAGAAATAAGGAAGATTTTTTGCTATTGTGCCAAGAAGGCAATTCAAGATCACAAATGCATTTTCTGCATCAGAGATTGGGAAGATGAACAAACGTCATCATCTACATCATCAAGACTGTCAGTAGTAAAAGACAAAGAAAGTTAAAGAAGGACCATCAGTAGGAAAGAAACAAAGAAAAATAAAGATGTAGGACCCACATCTTTAGTTGGCAGCACATGCCAAGGAATAATAAAAGCAGGTTAATTATTTTGTAAAAGAGATTCCTTATGTTATAAAAGGGACTCTTATCTCCATTCTAAACATCTCCACGTACCTTAGAAAGAGACTCTGAAAAATTTATTTTCTCTGCATAGGTTCTATTTAGAAATCATGTATTTTCAAGAAAAGAGCAGCTAAGAATTCTTTTAAGGTTTTTAGTTAGCCTTAGGTTGCAATAATTATCATATTATGAATAAAATGGTGTGAAGTCACTATTTTCTTATCTCTTTGTAAGTCTAATTTTAAAACACTATATTATGTATGGATGCAAGAGTTTTTTCATAATCAGGTGGGTATTGAGGATTGAAGCAAGTTGAGGTATAATAGGTGTATCAAAAGAAGACAAATAGGAGAAGGGAAGGTCATTGGGCCCATTAAATTTAGGTATGATAGTTATAACTCTAAGCTAATTAAGAATCTTGAATGTTTAAATATTTATATAGCTCATTTACAAATTTATAAAAAAATATAACAAGATCATGAAAGAAAATTTATGGATAACTTAAAGCAATATTTTGATGATGAATGGTATGAAACCTGTTTAGAAAACTTTAAAAGATTTGATACTCTTTTAGACTTTTATACTGATTATATTTATAATATTTTATGCTTGATAGACCATCCGATAGGAAAAATTTTAAGAAATTATTTTATACAAAAATATGTTATAGTAAATAAAGTAAAATTTGATAACCTAATTTTTAGATTTTACTTATTTAAAGAACATATAGGAAGATAAAAGTTAACTGAAGCTTAAAATTCAAGACAAAAGTTAATTGGAGCTTAAAATTCAAGATAAAGGTTAACTGAAGCTTAAAATTGGTATCAAAGCCTAGTTCAGAAATTAAATAATGAAGAAAATAAATATTATTTAACTTAAAAATAATTCTCAAAGGAAATTAAAACAATGTCAAAAAATTATTTTAGAAAATAAAAGAGAAATTTATTGATGGAAAAGTTAAGATTGTTGGTTATAAGAGCATCCTTAATACAAAGTATAAATCTTAAGGACATTGGAGACTTTTTTATAAAGATTAAGAATATTACTCAAAATATATCAAAACTCGGAAGCATAATAGATAATATTTCGCTTTCTTAATGGATAATAAGTAACTTGCTAGGTTAATAATAACCTACATGTTCATGAAGAAAGAAGATAAAAATGTGGGTTTATTTCTATGAGTCAATTTTGAATGAATCGAAAAATGGATTATATTTATGAAAAAATGACACAATTTTCTATTCTAAGACCAAAAAATTTATATTAAATATCCCAAAAAAGATATATACATAAAATATTTTAATTTATTATTATTGTGAAAAGGAAGAAAAGTTATAAAAATGTACACAATCTCTCTTTCTTTTTTTTTCTTTTCTTTCAAATATATAATTTGAAAGGGGTTATATTGCTCATATTAGATAAAAAATTACTTAAGTATATGATCTTAAATTTAGGAATGTTTGTTATGAAAAAAATATATACACGTAAGATATATGCCCAACCAGTGGGGCAATTGAAAAACCTTAAGTTTAGATTCACGTTATATGTATCAATTTAAAATAATTTTGATATTACTTACTAACTAAGCTAATTATATTGTAATATATGGATTATTTTATGTCTCAAGTTATGCAAAAAAAATATTTTCCATAACTTTATTCAATTTTTTTTTTTAATTTTAGATGAGAAGTTACAATTGAAATTTGCCCATTAGATATCGATGGAAAACTGAGGCCTTAGCTCTCAAATTCCAAGTGCTGCTTTTGACCCAGATTTAGGTACTAATTTGACTCGAAGGGTCAAATGTTCAAATTAGATTGAATCGGAGTGAATTGAGTTAAAAATGGAACAAAGTATTATCCATTTTATTTTAAATGGGTTGGGACAAAAAAAAAAAAAGGTCAATTTGGGTCCCTGCTTTTTTCTTCCTTAATCACTTAATTAATTCTAACAATTAGCAGTTTACATCCTTTATAATAAAATATACTCCATAATTCACATACATATTAACATTTATTTTTACAATTATTTACTATTAGATTATTTACGAATTATTTTGATGATTCTTTAAATTGAATTATTTGAGGAAGAAAAAATGACATTATATTTGAACACGTCGTAATTATAAATTTAAATATAATATCATACAATTCATTACATATTTAAACGAATATTTATATTTTGTACAATTTTAATAAAGTTATGACTAGAGAAAAGTTCAAAGATTTAAAAAATTACAAGTTGAAAAATAATATTTTTTTAACTAGTATCGTTTCAAATTGTTATATATTTAATATTTTCAATTATATATGATTACACAGTGATATGACAATATGACACATCTCTATATAGTTTAAAGTTAGATATTCAAATTATAAAATATTATTTGTTAAAAAATTTAATTATATAAAAATTATATTATTTTATTCTTATTTAAAAAAAAAAAAAAAGTCAAATAAATAATGAGTCGAGACCTTTTTACTTTAAATAGTTTAGAATAGATTGACTCGTGGATTAGAATAGGCCAAGTTAGGTAAGTCTGGAATCGATCCATTCACATCTCTACTCAGATTTGCAGCACTAGGGTCAATGTTAGTCAATATAGAGTCATAGAGAGGCCAAGCCCAGCAAGACCAGATCACACATGCATGGAGCGGACATTTTGGGCTTCATGTATTCGTTAATAGTATTCGGGAAGGTTACAAGAATGGAGTTTCAGAAATAAAATAATAAAAAAAAAATGCAAGGAAGAAATTATTTATTTTTATGAAGTATAAGTTAATGTGTTACTTTAAAATAATAGAATTCAACTAATATTTTTCTTTTGAGAAAAGAAAAGAAAAGAAAAAAAAAAAAAAAAACTAATTATAAAAACGAGTAATTTTATTAGAAGGGCCATATTCTAAAATAATGAATCCTACGGAATAAGAATGGAGTTAAAAAGTCAACTATTGGTTTGACATTACGAGGGTCCGTACTTTCTTACCTTATCTCACAACTCACAAGACAATTATTATTTTCCTTGCTTTAACCCAACATTCTCATTGCACCATAAATTCCTCTCTTTTGTCTTTGATAAGGACCCACACCTTATGTCAATCCTCTCGATATTCTTGTTTGGATAAAAGAAGGGTAGAAAAACTTGTACTACATAATCAAAATTTTCAATGGAGCTTAATTGTTACATTTTGTTGATGGATAAAGGGTAGCATAATAAAATAGTATTTTAATTTTTTAGTTATTTTGTGGGATAATATAAATTTGTTATTTTTTTTAAAAGGGTCATTAGAGTTGGTTTAAAAATTTAGCATAAAACTTTTAAGGATAAATCAATATTTTGAAAATATTTATTTTTATAATAACAATTATGTCAATAAATATTTGGATAACTATGTTTTATTCACTATTATTCATTTTTTTAAATCGAATAGTGTTAAAAATATTTTTTAATAGTTAATTATTTATTTATTTATTATTTTAAATAATAAATTATTTATTTTAAAAAATTATGAATAAAAATAATTATTTAAATATTTATTGTCTTTATTTTTGGAAAATAATATAAATATATTTTTTCAAAATGACAATTTTATACTTAAAAATTTGGCCTAAAATTTTTACACGAACTTCAGTGACCATTTCATAAGTAATAATTGACTTACACTGCTCTACCAAATAACTAGTAGATTAAAATACACTTTTGCCACAAGTATCGAGCTTCTGCTATCTTTTATCCTTTTGTTGATTATCAATTTTTACAAAATTTTAACTATATGAAAGATTTGGTTAACATATTTTATATGTCTAATTTAACAATTTGAAATTTAAAAAAGAAAATAAATACATTACCTCTTACTTAAAATCATATTAAATTGGAAAAATTATTTCAAATAATAGCTATAAAACTTAAAACAACAAAAATGACATCTCTCTAGTAATTAATTATTTCAAATTAATTTAATCTCAACAATTGTTTTTTTTTTTTTATAAATAAAAATAAAAAAAGACATTTTTGTTGAAAGATTAATAGTATTTCTAAATGAAAGAACAATAAAGAAATTCTTAATACTGTAAATATCAACAATATTCCAACTTATTGTTTGGAATATTATATACATGGAATAATTGGTAATTTCATAAGAGTTGAAGGAATTTAATGTTCCCCAACACTGAATAGTGTGAGTTTGTTGATTGCCGCAATATGGGCTGTGAAATCATACCTCTTGTTGCCCCCAAAAATAATTTGAAATTAATGAGCAGACCCCACTTGCTGTGTATATTCTTATGTGCATATTTACTCACGGCTAGGAATGTTGTTAGAACAACGTACAAATATTATTGTTATTGCAAAATTTTCATTTAAAAAAAAAATAGATATTTTGTTAAGATAATAGTGTTCCTTAAATAAGCTTATACTTTTTTTTTGGAATTAAAAATTTAAGTGATGAATTATGTTCCTAGGTAATTTAGTCACATATTGATAATGAATTCGAAATTGAAGAATAGTTTTTTATTTTTATTTTTGGAATTTAGTATTAAACTGCTATTGATGTTTAAAGTTTGTTTTAACAAAAACATATAATGTAGTAACTTTTGTGGCCCTGTACAACTTTAACCAACCCACTTGGTGAAAAGCACATCAAATTAAAGGACACACAAAAGATAAGGCCGACGACAATGGACCAGAGTTTATTTGTTTGTGAATAATACAGATGAACCCTGATAAAGAAAGTGGTGGAGAAAGATCCATCATAATCATTAATCCACTAAAGCTGTGACTTTATCAAGAGTCAAATGCAAATTAGTTAATTGGAAAATTTTATTGGAAAATTTGGGAGGGGGGTTAAAAAAAAAACAGTAAAACGGCATTTCAATAGCAAGTTAAGACAAATTAATTTAGTGGAAGCTGGTATATCATATCATCCTTAATTCTCAGTTCGTTCATACGTACATACAGATGAGAATCCAATGCTATATATATAGATGAGCAAATTGGATTGAAAAATTTAAACTAATATACATACATACGTAATTAATTGGATTGAAAAATTCTCTATTCATTAATATCGGATCGATTAGTTAGATTACACTTTATACCATCTGCTAGCTACAAGCCTAGCCAAATAAATAATGTTTATATTCCACTTTAAACTGTGCATTTTCTTTCAATTTACTTAACTTATAAAGTCCGTAAAAGTTACTAATGTTACTGAGTTCTAACCCTTCACATTTGTAACGGCTTTATTTTATATTTAATTTTGTATTCATGTTGAGTTTAATATTGCAATATTAATAAATTGTAAAATTTGCATTATTATTGTTATATTTATGACATAAAATGCTTATATGTTAATTGTCGATGAAAACATTAGAGAAACTAAAAAATAGTCCAAAATGGGCATAAAAGGCATTATAGATCGGATTGATCCAATTCAACCCGTTCAATTAATGGTTTGAATAAGATCAAATAAAAACATCTGATAGGACCAGATTAGTTGGATTCTACAATCTGCTACGATCCCCTTGTTTGATAAAATATAATTGTTATCTGTAATTAATTTTACAATTTGAAGTATTTTACATGAACAAAACATAGACATTTGGTTCTAGCTTATCTCAATAAAATTATTTATTATTATATATAAGTTAATAAAAGTAGAACAACCTGCAATGTAATTTTGTCTTTAATTGAACACATTACATATTTATTTTTTACTGCATAATTTAACACGATATAGATAATCAAGATATGTATTACTACATCACTCTCTATTCTCTAATTAGTAGGAAAAAAAAATATATAATATAGAATATTGGATGTCGGGTACCAAAGATCCCGTAATTATTTAATTTAAGTAATTTAATCCCATAATTATTATATTAGGCATCAAAGATCCTATCATTTTTTAAAAATGTTAGAGTAGTTCCATTATTATGTACAAATGAGCAAAATTCTCAATTTTAATAATTTTGTTATACTAGAAATACTTATTTTAAAAAATTATATGACCAAAATTGTTTATTTTTTATAATAACAGGATTTATAATATATAATTTATAAATTACAGGACTATTATGCTTATTTTGAAAATTTATTGGATCTCTGCATTATTAGTAAGCTATAACTTTTTTTTCCCTTTGATTTTAATATATCAGTAAGTTAATAAATAAATAAATAAAGTGACGCTAGCTAGCTGCTTCTATAAGTTTCTTGAAGCATTGTTTTGCATAAAAAAATACATGACTTCGTAATTACAAGAAAATTAAAATTTACATGGAAAAAAAAAAAAAGGAATATTAAAACTGTTAAAAGCAAACATGAAGAAGCTGCTGCTGGTATGTAGTCACATATGAAAGTATATATCAAACCTTCACATCCTTTTTTTCAACTGCTAATAATTAAGCAAACACTCTCTCCTTTCCATCAAATCATAATAAAATTAGCGGTTCAGGAGTACGCACGGGTATTTGATATGTTAGTTTAGAGGTTTAAAATAAGTTTAACTATTAAAATTTATATGAGTTAAATTTAACTAAATTTAATTTAAAATAAGTTAGGTTAGAGAAACTGAGTTGAATCATTTATTTTTTTTAAAGTTAAAATTAAAATAAAAAATACTTTTATAATTTTATTTATAAAAAAAATATTAGTATAAATATTATTATTTTTATTATATTTTTGTAAAACAAAAAAATAAATATTAATAAGTACATTTTGTTAAAAAAAAAAACTCGCAAGTTGTTTAATAGTTAGGTTAGTTAGTTCATGAGTTAAATGAGGTGCACCTTTAAGTTTATTGGATCAACATTAAATGAGCAACTATTTAAGTAAGGTATTTATGGGTTGTGTAATGTTTAGGTCCCTTTGTTCATATAAAAAAATGTATACTTTAGTCCTTTTATTTTTATCTGTTACATTCTATGTTCTTATTTTATGATTGTGTAAACATTAGTTTAATTTCTTACACAATGCTTGTCTCGTGCGTATTTAATGAGAAGTATATATTGTCATTTAATAAAATGAGAAAACGTAAAATTATATAAATTTGCACCAACACACTTATATTGCAACATATAATAAATTATCTTGAAAAATAAAAATTAATTTATTTTTTAAATAATTTTACCATATAACAACATATAAATAGTGTACATATGTGTAAGTGGGTCCAAATTTGTAGCATGTATGTAATTTTTATTTTATTTTATATGAGTATGAAAAATGACTAATTTATGTGTACATTTTCATAAAATAATAGAATTAAAATGTATAATTGAAAAACAAATGGACTTAAAATGTAACTTTTTAGTGAAGTAGGGGATTTCTCAAAAGTTTTTCACGTTGTCTCATTAATTCTCCAATCAACAACTCTTAAAAGAACAAATTGTCTGGACTTTATTAGAAAATAAAAATATCAAGCGCACAAATTTACCTAGTGTCTCTGACATTAAGATTTATTTTTACTCTATTTTAAATCATAAATTTAAATCACACCAAATATCGTTTGCTCAAAAAATAAAAAATAAAAAAAATATAAAAGGTATTTTTATACATTTTGAAAAAAAAAAAAAAAAAAAAAGGAAGAAGAAGGCAAAATTGATGCTTTTGTATTATGGGAAAGCAAGAATAATTTTTAGTTAATTGATAGTCGAGGTCAATTAACAAGAAAGAGGGAAGATTGTGAGGTATATGTCAATTTTGTAGAGTTAGTAAAAAATATGAACTACCTATCCCAAAAGATTAGCTTCAAGGAGGTACGGCTCATGGTACATAAAAACATCATATTAATAAATTTTTTTTATAACCATCATATTAGTAACTTAATTAAGCAATTGAACATTATGTTTAGAGAAAATAATTATTTTTATATTTAAATATCACTTATTATTAACTATCTTTATTGATTGGTCCTAACTACTATAACAATTTATCACTTTCTTAGTAATAGCATCATACAAATTCCAATGGCTCTACAGCATCTCATTTCAACATTTAGAATATTTGAGGTTAAGTTTCAGTTACAAATGCACGATCTTCATAGTTATTTTAAAAAATATCTTAATTCATATTCACAATTTCTCCCCTATTTTTTGGTAAAAGAAGTTAGAAGTAAAAAATTCAGTTATTATAAAATAGTTAGAATTTTGTCCACATACATAATATGCAATAAATAGAGTCAGTGAATAAAATTTTGATAAATTTAAAAGTTTTGAACTTCTAGTATCATTTTTAATACCCTGCCAAAAAATTAATATACTTTTTATATACTTTAATAATAATTAGTAGACCATTTCTACCTTTCATTAAAATCTTGTTAATTTTCTCTTTTTATGGAATAAAACTAAGGTAAGAAAAATACATCGTTCCTACAGTACTTTATGTTTTGCCTCCATCTTCAGGGCAGTCAACACACACAGTAAAAAAAAAAGGGAAAAAATTATCTTTGTCTAAGAAAAGCAGCCAAACACTTACTGATTAGGATTTGAATCTTTATATCTCTCGCCCTTCAACGCAATACACAACCCACATTAATCATAATGTTCTCTTCCCTCTTTGCCTCATCATTAGTCCCTCACTCCCATCATAACAAACCCTTCTTTAACCAGCCACCAACCCCACCCTCCTCCTCCAAGATCAAAACTAAACGAAACAGAAAGAAGAAATTATTAACTCATCTACCAAGCTAGCTAGCTTGCTAAGGCGCAGCTTAATTTCAGAATCTATAATATATCAAGATGACTCCTCCTCCTCCTCCATCAAAAAAGAAGAAACCCTAGCTAGCTAGCTACCCACTTCCATTAATTATTATTATTTTTTTTCTTTTTACAATTAATCAAATTAAGTTTTGATGCCTGCAGTTTAATTTCTTCTCTTCTCTTGGGGAATTGAAGCGTCATGGTCCGATTTGCTACATCAACCAGTTCTACGTACACTTGTTCTACTGTGAGAGCTAGCTTTTATGATCTCTTTTTATCTCTCCATCTATATATTATGAATAAATAATTATGGGCTCATTCTTTTGTGTTTTGTTTCCCATATGATCTATATCTCAATTTCTCATCAGGTATATTATGTATAATTCGATTGGCTGTTTGAACCAAATATGTTTGTTATTTGGGTAATCAAGAAGATATATCTTGATTATTATCATGTGTGTTAATTATGCTGTATTAAGAGAACATATATAATATTAATTGATGTTTTGAATGTGTAATTAGTATAATATTGGTGTTTGGAAGCATGGATAAATATGTAAAAGTGTTTGTATAAACAGCACAAGGTTGAGATCTGAATATATATTGATTTCCATTTGCGTGTATGATAATAAATGATATATCTTCATATATATATATATATTTCTATTTAGATGATAATTAACCTAATAATCTCTAGCTACGACGTAACCAAGGTCCATCCCTAGCCCTCTTCTTATGTTTATTAGGGTTTATTCGGATTTTGGTTTCCACATGTCAGACATGCTTAATTATTATTTGTACATATATCTTTATTTTTAATTTAATTTATTTTCACCTTGATGAATTTGGTTTTGTTCACGAACTGTTTAATTGTCTGGGTTCGTCTCATTCTTAGGAAACAAAACAATACACATCATGAGTTGTTAGGGTCAAATAAATGATTAATTGCACATGAAGTTTGTTTCCTCCGATAATCGCTGGCTTATATATTCTCCAACTCGATGCCAGCAATGAGCTGTTGTGCACCAAGAACAAAATTTCCCTATTCATACACGTTATTCAATTTAAAGTGTGCTTTTTTTTTTTTTCTTTCTAATTCGGTTTAATTAATTTCATCTTTATCTAACAACATTTTGGAAGCATAAATATATTTTAAAATAGGAAAGCCTGAATTTTTCAGGACTCAACTACCTGATTCAACATTTTAGTCTTCTTTTAAGTGTATCAGGTTCCATTTTGGTCAATTTTTGTTAAAAATGTTAACCGAATCAACATAATGGTTTGTTATATCAAATAACCAAAATTAACCTATATAATTTCGATTTAAGAATATTAGACTAACTTATTTACGTCGATTTTATAGGTTTAGTTCGAACATATTTATTTTTAAGTGAATTTAAATTATATTTAAATGTACATTAATGTTAAATTAATAAATAAAATTTAATTCAAAAGTTGTATATTATCATTTAAACTAGAATTGTGTACCAATTTTCAAGTAGAAAATTAACTATTGAAAATGAGTAAATTATTTAAAATTTGAGAATGAAAAATTATTTATATTTTTTATTATTTGTATTAAATATTTATAAAAATGAACATTATAGAAGAATAACATAAATTGTTTAACATTCTAAATTGACTGTAAAAAATTAACTAAATTTATATTATCATAAATATATATGATCATGCAATATAAACGTATAAAACTAAAAATAAATAAATGTGTATTAGTAATATATAAGTTAGTTTGGTTAAATGTCGGTTTGTGAACTTTAAAACTTTAATTGACTCAACATAAGTCAACACAGGTCAGTTTTTGCTTTTTCAAAACAAAAACAAACCTGTTTGGACTTATAAAATATAATGTGGGTTTGGCTCGACTCAATTTTGGTTGAAAATGTTGGTTTATTGATTATTAAGTCTACTCCTATCTACCATAATTAAATTAGAAGACCAAGATTCTAGCTAGTTTTCTCTTAAAAATAAGTTAAAATGAAATTAATAAATCTAGCTTGACATATTCATTTATTGGACTTTTCAAAATTTGATGCCTTTGATAGTTAACTTAATAGTAAATACTAATTAACTTCTATCACCTTCAATCATACTGAAAATTTCATTGTGCTTCCCTTTTATATCAGTGATTTTGTTGTGCTTCGCTTTATACACGTAAGTGGTCTGAACCATACATTGCGGTTGTTTTTACTTGTGAGATCTAAGTTGATAAAAATTACATATATTCAACTTGTTCAAAACTAATCTCACCCCACCAAGGAAAAAAAAATATATTAAAAAAATACAAGTTCTAGAAATACATGCTCAAATGAATATACGTTCAAAAAAATTTATGTTCAATTTAAATAATTGTCATCAAATTCATTTTGAATGCAAGATTGTTTTTTCTTTTTTTGTAAAATTAACAAAGTGTTAATTGCCTTGTAGTGCAAATTGTGCAATAACATATACTCTAAGTGAGTATTGAGAAGACGTTTGATCGAATCACCTCTAATGTAAATAGATGTATGAGTTTGTAATCATACGTTTACTTTAATTATCATCGTTTTGTGTATATACCTAGCTGTTTAGGGTTTTAAATCTCAATTCCCCTATGATACCAAAAGAGTGGCAAGGTATTTTTTATCTTTACATAGTAGACATTATATCATTTTGTAGTAGCTAGAGGTTGGAGTCATATTGGCCCTTCCTCAAGTCAATTAAGCAAGAAGTCCATACAAACACTACGCCAAAAATGGCTTTTAAGGACGGTTGGTTTTTTTTTTTTTTAAATGACCGTCATTAAAAATGTGTATATGAAGTAACGACGACGGTCATTAATTTTAAAATAACGATGACGGTCATTTTAAAAATGACTGTCATTAAAACTTCAAAATAAAGAATAAATATTTTTTATGACGGTCATTTAAGTTACGATTGTCATCAAAAATTTTAAAACTAAAAATAAATATATTCTATGACGGTTAATAAAAAACGACCGTCGTAAAAACCTTTTAAACTAACAATACAAAATTTTCTCTCGCATTATTATAACACACGTAAACTAACTCCTGTGGTATTTATATTAAAATATATATTTTAATGAATATTAGAAATATATAAAAGTTTATATCTTAATTTCAGTTATGATTTATCGCATATAAAAAAAATTAAATATATATTTTTAACTTTTAAACCTAAACCTAGATTTATTCACTTTTGCCTTTTACAGTTTCACGAACCCAAGTACCCATCCCCAACCTCTCCTCTCCAGTTCAGCGCCGGCGGCCATCATCTTTTATATCTCTCAGCGCCTCCATACTTCAACTTCACAAGCAGCAGTTCAGACAGCACTTCAGTTGGCGACTCCTCTTCTCAGTCCCAATCTCGCCTTCACAGCCAAGTTCGCTCCTAATAAGATCGTAAGAATAGTAATTGAATGAGTTGGTATTTACAAGATTATTATAAACAGTTTGAATCACTAGTTTTGTTCTATAGTGTTTATATATGATTACGCATGAAGTAGATTGTTATTCTAGTACAATGGAACTATGGAAGCATGTGACAAGAACTTTAAGTTGTTCTTGCACAGTTAATGTGTTAAAAAGGGTAAGGTAGGCTGCAAATTTTAGGTCGAGATTTTCTTGTAAACAAATTTAATTGGTTTAATGGTATACACTAGGACAGTAGGACCTAGATGTGCTTCATCGAAGGAACAAGCATTTTGGTGTCACTAGGAACATATGCCATTGTTTTGTGCAGGAACCAAAGAAGTGTTGGCTTTATTTTCTCTATGGATAAGCTGTTCACTTCTCCTTGTCAACATTAAGAAATATTGTGATCCTTCAATTTTGGGAACAATACTAAGTGCGATTAGTACTTTTTTGTCCCTTTTCCTTCCTGCACTGCTTACTTTTAGATGCCAAATGTATTGTAAAGGGAAAGAACTATAAGAAAAGGAAAGAAAGATCCTCACCAAGAATAATAAAACAAAGTGCTATTTTTTCCCATAAAGAGGAGCAAATTTGTCACTTTTTAAAGTTAATGTTCTGTCATAATAGTAGCTATAAGTTTCTAACCATTGTTACTGCTAATCGTGACACATTTATGATGTCCTTTTAATATTTTGATTAAGTTGATTGTTCTACTCATACTAGTGTTATCTCAGGGTATAAATATAATTGATAGTTTTCTTCTGCAGGTACTCCCTGGACTGAAGAGGAACATAAGATGTTTTTAATTGGCTTACAAAAGCTTGGAAAAGGTGATTAGTGGAATTGCACGTAATTATGTTGTTACAAGAACACCAACTCAAGTGGCCAGCCATGCTCATAAATATTTCATCAGGCAAACTAATGCGTGTAGGAGAAAATGACGTTCCAGTCTTTTTGATATGGTAGCTGATGAAGTTAGTACTTTCTTTCTATATCTTGTTAACTGTATGTTATATTAGTGTACATTGTATGGCACTCTAAAAGTACTTTTTTTTCTCTCTTTTTCTTCATTTTCCGCTTAATAAATTGTTTTATATTCCTAGGACAATACTTGTCTCTTCTTATCCTCATTAGTTACTTGCTGTCTCATATTCAGAGATGAAATAGCTAGATGTAGTGAGAAGACATATGATTATCTTACTATTGATGATGCTCAGCTAGTTCTGTTGTTCAATTCAAGGCAAGAACTCCTGAAGTATGTTACAGATAGAGGTATAACACCATTCTGCATATTTGATGTCATGTCCTTTTTTTTATATAATTGATCTCTTCTTCTTTAACAGACTACAAGTTGCTACTTGAAACGTGCTTTATCAAAAAGTTGATAGAAAGTATTTCATTAGCTACTTTGGATATATATATTTTTTAATTTAAAAAATATGCTTCTGATCACAGGAGCATGAAGGCTGGGAGGTTAAAGATAAACTTGTAATTTTACAGAAAGCAAGAGACTCTGCACCTTGCAAGGAAATACCTTCCCTGCAATTAATCAACCCGACGTTGAGTTATGTGAGAGAGTTGGAGCGCATTGTGTGAATTGCTTAGATAAACTTGTAATTTTATAGAAAGCAAAAGACTCTGCACCTTGCAACGAGTTACTTTCCCTGCAACTAATCAACCCGACGATGAGTTATGCGAGAGAGTTGGAGCACATTGTGTAAATTGCTTAGACAATGAATCATTATTTTAGATAAATATATATTTTTCATTTTGGATAGAGACTTACTTATGTTTTAAAAAATTAGAAGTTAATTAGTAACTGTAGATGTACTACGAAAGCTTATATATATATATATATATATATATATATATATATATAAATTTATTAGCATTTATAGTCATGATTGCCAAAAATTTAGAGATTACAGATTTATTAATAAAGTTATTTATATTTTATTATTCGTATGGTCAATATATATAATAGGTTATATAGAAAGCATAATATTTAATATATATATATATACACACATACATATTTAGGACGGTTATTTAAATGACCGTCATTGAATAATGTACTAGCCGTTATTTTCAAATTTTATTTGATATTTTTAATGACTGTCAATGTCAGTTTACAATGATGGTCATGAAATAACAACCGTCATACAATATATTTTTTATGACGGTCGCTTATTTTTTTACGATTTTTAATGACGGTCGTTTTTTATTTTTCATGACGGTTATGACTGTCATTAAAAAGGCTTATTTATGATGACGCCTGAATAGATGACGGTCACTGTATTTTTTTTAAAGCATCATCGTAGCTTTACAATGACGGTTAATGACCGTCTTTAAAGCCATTTTTTGGCGTAGTGAAATAGCTGACTGTAATCTATATGACTTACCAGCTAAGCTTCTTAGTTATTTTAGATGTGGATTTGTCAAGACCCAACTTGTATTTTGAGCACTTGTCCATATATTTTTTTCTGGGCCACAGGTGATAAGCCTGAGCCCAAAGTTCAATGTTGATGGACTCCCAACTATATGTATATAAATTAGAACAGTAATAATATATGTCGATATTAATTTTATTATTATTATTATTATGAATGTCTATTTTATCATATAGTCAATTACAATTTAATACAACTACGATTGAATAATGTTGTTATTAATAAAATATTTGTAATTATAATAATTTAAATTATGTCAATATCATTTTTTTTCCCAAACTTAAGTGTATAAATTGAACCCCGTTGAGTTTTTAAAACCTTTTTTTTTTATACTTATTTTTCCCAATTTTTATACTTTTAACTTTTTTTCCACCCCTCTTAATTGTATGGTCTAAATACCTATTTGGCTATTTATATAAAATGAAAATATAAATGGAACAAGTGTTCAAATTAAAAATATATTTATTTGAACATATATTCATTTGATCATTTTGAACATTTATTTTTAAATATGCAATTTTTATTACATATGTTTAATAAATTTATGCTATTTTAAATATATCTTAATGTTGTTAATGGGGAGTTGTTTACCACGTATGGTAGTAATTAAGAATGGGAACAAATTGGGAGAGTAAGAACAGGAAAAAAAAAATTAAATTAAATGTATGGCATAAGTTAACATTATTTTGGAGTTTTATTTTTAACTTTTTCTATATTGTTCATATATATATATATTTTTTGAATATGGTATAAAAATCATATAATTTTAAGGGTTAAAAAGTAAAACAAGTTGATAACTTGTTCGTATAAAAACTGGGAGAAAAATAATTGAACATTTGTCTTTAGTTTTACAGGTCTTATGTTTCTTTTTTTCTTTTTTGTGAGATATGCACATTAGTTTCTTTTATTATTATTAATCAATTATACCACTGATGTAATGTCAATTTTATAGTGTCTGTTAGGAGTGGGCCTTTTTTTTTTAAAAAAAATTGACCAACTAACCTAAGTTTAGGTCCAAATCGAACTTATATTTTTTATTTTTGGAGGTTGGTTGGTCCGGTAGATCCAAAATATTACAAAATTGATCTTGTTGGTGTAGTTGTAAATCCGTCCAAAATAAAAACCGACAAAACCGAACCGACCTACATTTTTATATATTAACATATTTTTTAAATATTATATGATAAATGTTATAAAAATAAATAAAATGAAGTATTAATTAATATTATACAAATATACAATGTAAAAGTCCTAAATAAATATTTAGCTTGTGAAATCATGATTTTAAATTTAGTTGGGTGAGTAGTGGAGCATCAAATATGAAGTGTCAATAATCAGATATTATTCCCATATGACACATATTGATAACTTTAAATTTATCAAGCATTAAATATGAGCAAAGATAGTAGTTCTTATAACTGATAGTAATACATATCTATGCTCTAGCTTTAAAAAAAATATTTGTAGGGGTATAATATTGTT
The DNA here is from genome assembly GCA_029378325.1 of Elaeagnus macrophylla. Taxonomy (NCBI): domain Eukaryota; kingdom Viridiplantae; phylum Streptophyta; class Magnoliopsida; order Rosales; family Elaeagnaceae; genus Elaeagnus; species Elaeagnus macrophylla. The sequence goes on from CM055640.1 coordinate 56,921,907, forward strand.
TGTATTTTTTATTATAGGTAAAAAAGTAAAATTATAGGTAAAAAACCGTCAAACCGACCTCCCTCAAACCGACAATGTAGGTCGGCTTGAAGGTTAGTTTTTTATGAGTTATAGGTCGGTTAAGGTTTTGGATTTTATAAAACCGCCAAGATAAAATTGACTTATAAAATAACTTAATAACAGAACTATTAGACTTTTGCCCGCTCCTAATATTTGTATACATCATGCGCGTCAACATTCACAGGTTAAACATTTTAAAATTGGGCTTCACATTACTTAAAAATAATAAAAATGTGATGTTTATCGAGACAGTGAATTTTATCATTCTAAAAGTTTTTAACATTTTTGTTGAAATTAAACAGTTAGCTATCTATTTACAATATTCACATATCTAACTATTAACTTTATGTATATTTACTCCTCAAACATAATATCTATATTTATTTTCGTTGATAAAAATAGGAAAAGTTTTTTTTTTTCTTCTATACAATAGAAGAAGAATTGGGATGAAAATTGATAATATTTTATTTTAATTTTTTTATTAAGTATGCACAACCTAAATAAAGAAGATAGAGATAAAATTAATTAATATTTAGTTTTTTATTTTAATTTATTTGATGTATTTAGTTTGAAGTTTTTGAAAACTTTATTTTTTTTTTATACAAGAGAGGAAGGGTTGGGATTAAAATTGATAATATTTTATTTTAATTTTTTTATTCAAGACTTCACAACCTAAATAACAAAGATGGAGATAAAATTAAATAACTATTTATTTTTTATTTTAATTTATTTGATGAATTTTGTTTGAAGTTTTTTTTTTTTTTTTTCAAAAAAATTATTTATTTGATACATTTTGTTTGAATTTTTTTAGATAGTAGGTACATCTATTAATCTATATATATATATATATATATATATATATATATAAAGGAGAGCCAATGATTTTGTATTTATTTGATAATTTATATTTTTTTTACATCTATACTAATATATAAAAGAGAGAATTGAAAGTATTGTATTTATTTGATAACAATTTGTTTGATATTTTTATTTTATTTTATTTGTCTTAAATCTATATGTCTACCTACTAAGTAGTCTTCTTCCATGTCCATTCTAAGTAGATTTTTTTTTTTTCCATTTATGTTTGAAAGCCTTGAGTAATTTTATTTTATTATTTTTTTGTGAGATAATATTGTCACAATTAAAATTGTTATTGCTACAATTATTATTTATTAACGATAATTTTACTAATAAATATAGCACTAATGTATAACAAATTATATAAATATAATAATAATTTTATAAATTTTTGTTATGCCAATAACAAAAGTTATTGTTATAATATCTATACTTTTTTTTAAATTGTTTGTGCTGAAAGTTAAGAGACTCAACGATCTCAAATTCTCAATGCATAGAGGCATTTATATTCTAAACAGGAAAACAAAAGTAAAAATTTAAGTGCATAATATAATCCTTTTATAAATCAAGTTTTGTTTTTTATTTTTAAGTGCTAAACAATTTTTTTTTAGCAATTTCTTTTTTTGGCCATCTTGATATCCGTCTATCTATTTTTGACCTATAATTAATTTATTTTCAATACTAAATTTATGATCAAAAGAGTAGGGAGGATAAAAAATGAAAGTAGTCATTTCAAGGAAATCATTTTATCAAATTTATTCAATTTTTTATAATTAAAAAAATATATTTAATACATGTTCATAAATATGTTATACATATATATATAATATATATATATGAAAAAAGTATTATTATGGTCCCTAAATTTATATTTTTTTGAAATATTTTAGTCCTTAAATTTTTCGTTGGTACACTTTAGTTTTTAAACTTTAACGGTTTAGGATATTAGGTACAAAAATAGGTCCCTAAATTATTACTTTTTGAACATTTTAGTCCTTATAATAGGTTCTTAAATTATTAATGTTTGAACATTTTAATCCTCTTTAAAATATAATCTAAGTCTATCAGTTAAAAATTAAAAATAAAAAATATCCAAAATTTATATATATATATATATATATATATATATATATATATGTTTAGGAACTTTGGTGCCACTTTCCTCTGTGCGTGTATTGGATGGAAAAGTAAAAGGCTTATATTGAAGATAGAAAATATAAGATAAGTGAGAGGCTTTAGCCTCTAACGATATTTAGGTCAGTGAATGATAGAAGAGCAGGTGACACGTCTTAGAGAGTAAGTATGATGACTTTACTTCATACCAAATAGTTAAGTCACAATACGCGTTCAAGCATCTAAAAGCTAGAAAATTATACACTGGGGTCGAATTTTTGGTTAAGTAATTTATATTACATTTTTATACATAAATAATTCAATTATGTAAATATTTTATAATTAAAATTTATAGTTGCTTTATTAGGAACCCAACTTCAAAAATCACCTGAGTGCGTTAGTGTAATTTTTTTTATTAATAACAAATAAAAAATCTTTAGTGCCCCTTTTAATAAATAAAAAAAATAGCAGATAAAAGCTAGAAAATGGCAAAAATTAATCTTAATTTTGTGAGCATATGTGAAGGATGAGATTTTATCTGTATAAGATTCATGTAAGGTGACAATAACGTTTTAAGAATTTTAATTTTTTTTTTTAGCAAGTTTTCAACTCTTATCTATTTTTTTAACCACTATATACATATAGAGTAAAACAAATTGTGTAAAAAAAATCAGCTATAAAAGGTTAATAACTTGAAATGGATCTTAAATTGAGAAAAAATATTTTTGGGTTCTGTCTGTAAATATAAAATAATTTATGTTCTCTAAGCAGTATAAGTAAGATTATCATTTCAAAGTGTTCGGTAGTTGTAAAAAACAGTTTAGATGGATCAGGTTCAATTAAACTATTAATACTATTAATTTATTGATCGAATCTAATAAAAATAAATATTTAATCGACCTCTGTTAGTTAGAGGTTAAATAGTTAAATATGCTGAATAAAAATATATTTTTTGTTGTATTATTACCTCAAAATAGAGATATATATAGAAAATAAAATATAAGAGTCCTAAATAAAATAGAACTATGTACAACCTAGAACTCTATTACAGATAGACACATATACACATATGACTCACGCTAACACTCCCCCTCAAGTTGGAGCATACATATCGACCATGCCCAACTTGCTTAGTGAGTCATAAAACACGTTCTTGGAAACTTCTTTGGTGAGCACATTTGCAAGTTGCTTTCCAGTGGGAATAAAAGGGAAACTGATTAGTTTGGCATCTAGCTTTTCTTTTACAAAATGACGATCAACCTCTACATGCTTAGTGCGATCATGTTGTACTGGATTTTGTGATATATCAATGGCTGCACGATTGTCACAATACAACTTCATAGTACTTTTGGGTTCAAAACCCAAATCAGATAGCAAACTTCTTATCCACAGCAATTCACATACCCCATGAGTCATTCCTCTGTACTCAGCCTCAGCACTGGATCGTGCCACAACTTTCTGCTTCTTACTTTTCAATGTAACCAAATTGCCTCCCACGAAAATAAATAACCTGATGTCGACCTTCTATCTGTAATATTTCCTGCCCAATCTGCATCTGTGAAACCGAAACTTCAAAAGGGTTGTTGTGTTTAGAGAACATTACTCCTCTCCCTGGAGCTGATTTCCAATACCTTAAAATCCTCACAACTGCATCCTTGTGACTCTGACTCGGGTTATGCATGAACTGACTTACTACACTTACCACATATGCAACATCTGGTCTAGTATGAGCTAAATAAATTAAGCGCCCAACCAATCTCTGATAGCGAGCTTGATCAGTTGGTACCTGATCTGGATACTCTGCTAGACAATGATTTTGCTCAATAAAAGTGTCAATAGGTTTGCAATCTAACATACCTGTCTCAATTAGCAGATCAAGAATGTACTTTCTCTGACACAGAAAAATTCCTTCTCTCCTCTAGCTACCTCAATCCCTAAGAAGTATTTCAGTTCACCCAAATCCTTCATCTCGAATTCAAAAGCTAGTTGTCTCTGTAATCTATCCATCTCAACAGTATCATTGCCAGTAATTACCATATCATCAACGTAAATAATTAAAGCAGTTACCTTCCCTTGTTGATGTTTGAGAAACAAAACGTATGGTCTGAATTACTTTGTCTGTAACCAACCTTCTGCATGAACTGAGAAAACCTTCCAAACCAGGCACGAGGGGACTGCTTAAGACCATACAAAGACTTCCTCAATTTGCATACAAAATTACTAGGAGAATCAGCTACATATCCAGGTGGAAGACTCATGTACACCTTCTCGACTAGCTCTCCATGAAGAAACGCATTTTTAACTTCAAACTGTCAAAGTGGCTAGTCTAAGCTAGCAGCAAACGAAAGCAAAACCCAGATAGTATTCATTTTGGCAACAAGAGCAAAAGTCTCATCGTAGTCTACACCATACATTTGAGTGAACCCTTTTGCTACAAGGCGGGCTTTATATCGATTTATAGATCCATCAGCATTATGTTTCACAAAAAACACCTAGCGACAACCAACTGCCTTCTTGTCCTGTGGTGGAGGCATAAGTTGCCAAGTATCATTTTTTTGTAATGCCTCCATCTCTTCATCAATTGCCTTCCTCCACTTTGGATCTCCCAACGCATCTTGTATTTTGTTAGGTACTGATACAGCAGATATTTGATTTACAAATGATTTATATGACTGAGATAATCTTTTAGTGGACATGTAGTTGGCTACTAGATACTTTGATTTTGCATGAATATTTGGTTCATACCTTTTGGCTGGTTGACCCCGAGTAGACCTATTTGGTAATACATACTGTCCAACATTAGACTCAATGCTATTAGTATCAGTGGGTATGCATACCTCAGATGAGTGACCTTCAGTACCAGGGAGTTGATCAAGGGTAGGAGAGGGAACAGTTGTGGCTTCATTTTGATTTTTAGTGATCAGATCTGGTGCTTAGATACTTGAAGCATTTGCTTCTTCTACAACTGAATTCAACGGGATAAGAACCTCAACTGGACCCATCGAAATATCTCCTAATTGCGTTACTTCCACAGTTCCTTCCAATTCCTCCCCCTCACCATGATACAGCTCTTCAAAATATGAATTCTCCCCCTTAAGAGCAGTATCAGATGAGGAAAAATAGCTCATATCTTCAAAGAAAGTGACATCCATAGTTACATAATACTTTCTGGTAGGTGGGTGGTAGCACTTGTACCCTTTTTGATAGCCTCCATAACCAACAAACACACACTTAATTGCTCGGGCATCTATTTTAGACCTCTGATTTTGAGGGACATGAACAAAAGCAACACAACCAAATACACGGGCAGGGAGATTATGAAATGATGACACTGATACATAAGATGCGAGAACCTCAAACGGGATTTATCCGTGAAGGACACTAGATGGGAGACGATTGATGAAATGGGCGGAAGCTTGTACAACATCGCCCCAAAGATATTTTGGCATATTAGCACTAAATATGAGAGCACGAGCCATTTCAAGTAAGTGACGATTTTTTCTTTCGGACACCCCATTTTGTTCTAGTGTTTGTGGGCAAATAGTTTGGTGAACAATTCCATGTGTTTGGAAAAAATCTTAAAAAGCACGATTAACATATTCTCCCCCATTGTCAGAACGTAGTACTTTAAAGGTGCTATTGTATTGTGTTTGAACACGAGTACGAAAATTTTGAAAACTTGAAAAACTTCATCTTTGTTTTTAAGAAGACCAACTCATGACAATCGTGTACAATCATCAATAAACGACACAAAATACCTCATTTTCGATATAGTAGGCTCTCTAGACGGTCCCCAAACATAAGAATAAATTAATTCAAAAGGAATTGTACTTGTATTAGAAACACTTGGAGAATAAGTAGTACGATGACTCTTTGCAGCACACATGTCTCACAACGCAAAGCAGATTCACTCACACCAATAAACAGAGTAGGCATAAATTCTTTCATAAGGCTAAAAGATGGATGCCCTAAGCGACGATGCCATAACCAAATTGCACTAAATATGCTGAATAAAAATGTATTTCTTGTTGTATTATTACCTCAAAATACAGATATATATATAGAAAATAAAATATAAGAGTCCTAAATAAAATAGAACTATGTACAACCTAGAACTCTATTACAGATAGACACATATACACACATGACTCACACTAACATAAATAAGTTTCACTTAAGTTTCTTTTCCAACTGAAAAAGTTTGGAGAGGTTTTTGAGAGTTTTACGAAGTCCATTGTAAATTTGATTTTCAAAGCTCATCAAGATGAATATTCGTATACCTTTAATTCAAAGTATGCTATTTAGTAATAAACTTAGAAATTATAATTAGGAATTAGTAATTAGTGGATGTTGTGTTTTTATTTAGTTAGAAATGGAAATGAAATGTGGGCATGAGGATACAAGTGACAAACTTCGTTAATATATTTTGGTAGAACAGTGATGTGTTAAATTGTATACTCGCAAGTGTACGAATACTCGTAGTAAAGTGATAAGCAACTTCCAAGGTCGATCTCTCAAGGAATTGCAGTGGTCTTAAATAACTATCTTCTTAATCTAAATAGAGTTCTAATGAAAATAAAACACTAATTAAATAGATTCTAGTAAAACTAAAACTCTAAGTAACTAGAATCCTAAAGCTAGTAAAACTATAAAAAGGTGTTGGATTTGTAACGGGAACAAAGTACGAGCAATTAAACGAAAACAAAATTGCAATTAAACAATCAATTCAGATATATTTGAAGATCAATGGAGGATGTATGGACGTTTAGCTTGGTTGACCATGCTTGCATCGAAAAGGTATGGTGAAATAACATGAACTTTCTATATAAACAAAATTACCGACTTTCCTTTTAATTACGAGACTGCCTGCGGTCGGGGTAAATCTCTTTGTTGATTAACTAATTAACTGCCTTCGGTCGGGGAAAAACATGCCAATCAAATTAATGCTATGACTAAGTCACTAAATTGAAGCTTTGATTAAGTGTTTCGGAATAAAGTTAAGGTGACGTTCCTATAACTAAATTCTAAGATCTTTCAACCTAACTACGAATCTCAAATGGGCCCATGATAATTCATAATTAAATATCTAAACATGCTCTTAATCAAAAAGTAATTTGTTTATATTAAATCAATAAAATACACCATACACAATTCTAGCAAACATGGCAACACAAACTAAACATCCATAATAAAACTAGCCAGACATGTTCATATTAATATTCATAGAAAATAAAATATGAACATACACTCAAACGAAAGAAGAAGAAAAATAGAATTCTACAACACCAAAGAAAACCTAGATCTAAATACCGCTTATGGATGGGATAGCGTTCTTCTCCAAAAGCTTTATCTTCGATTGTCGACGGCTTCTTTGGATCCTTAGAATGGTTTCTCTTGCTTTGTTTTTGTGTAGCAAAACTCCCAAAGTTGATTGAATGTAGTGTTTGGTCGCAAAATTGTAGTGTATAAAAGTTGTGTACAAGTTCGAGTTCTCTTGTAAGGGGGGCTCTATGGGGTATTTATAGATGTAAGGGTTTACACAAATCCTGATTGCCATAGGAATAGGCGCGCCGCGGCATGCATTTTTCCCGCCGCGGCGCAACACAAATTCTGAAAATAATGTAAAAACCCGAGAGCTCCCCGCCGCAGCATGCATTTTCCTCGCCGCGGCGCGCGTTGTCGTCAGTTTCTTCACATGTACCCCCTTACATATGTGCTGGCTCGACATGTACGGCTTACATATTTGACTCGTTTTGCCCGTAACTCGTGATCCGAGCGCCGTAAGTGTTCCGTCTTTGCGTGCTTGCATTATTTGACTCATTTGACGCTAAAAACACTTGAAATGCACTAAAACATACCCGTGATTCCGAATGGATAGATTTATGAAAATAATCAAATAAACAATCATAACAAATTTATATTTTAAACAATTAAGCACAATTAATCACGAAATATTAGTACTTTTTGAGCACTCATCACAACTCCCAACCAGCTTCTTGCTAGTCTCTAGCAAGTGAAGCGATCTAAAAACTAAAATAAAAACAAATAAAATAAACTAACCTAACCTAAATCACTTCCGTAGATTGTCACGGTTGCATTTAGCATATGCAACAAGCCTTTAAACCCCTAGGTGGCCCTAGTGGACGGGTTATAGTCTCGTGAGGGTTTCCAGTGATGACACCCACAAACATCGTACGACTCTCAAAACTAATAAAGACTCTAAACATACTTGAATCAATCCATGCATATATCTCAAAAATTGTTAACAACAAATGGCATACGAAATAATTAAAAATCACTTAAGCTCAAAAACAGTCTAAACATCAAACTCATCATGGTAATCGAATTTCGAACAACCAATCAAACCACAAGCCCGTTAGTTACACTATCTGATCGTGTCATGCATGATATTCATAGATTACATCTCAATATCTCATAAATGTGCAAGTAAAATATGAATGAGAATTTTGCACTTCCAACCTCCATATGCTCATTTTTCAAATCCATCTCCACTAATATAGAAATCAAACTACCTAGAATCAATAGGACTTTATTAAGCTTGTAAAGTTGTGGTTAGGTGTGTGATTATGAAAGTACGAAAATGATATTTTCACTAGGATAAGAGTACTTTTTATTTCACAAACTTATTTTCAACTTTCTCCACCAAGTGTTCTCTCTTTTTTTTTTTTTATCCTCTTGTAAATTCCACATGTCCCTTGGATCTTTTTTTGCTTGATTTTCTTTCTTTACTTTTCTTGCTTATTATTTCAATCATCATCATCATTTTTTTTTTGTGATGAAGCAAGATAAATACAACATAATTTACTCATGAAAATTAAATATTACATTGAGTACTCTTATCACTAAGGCTAGTACAACGTATGTCAATGTTGAGTTCAAGGGTGTACTATGGATAAAATAATACGGGGAGGCTTGAAAAGTCCAAACGGTCCAAAGATGGCCTAAATCACTTTCTAAGTGGCATTTGATTCTATCATTTCGCTTCAATGGGTTTTCAAATGAGTTCTAGAGTTTGTTGAGATTTAAAATATATCATGAACATGCATACATTACACAAACCAAAATAGTCATACTAACCATGCAAACTACCACATATACCATAAAATTCTCAAACTAGATGAATCTAACATTTATATGCCTCTTTACTTAGGTAAAAATCTAATTTCTTTCATATATCACTGTTATTACAATCATGTTAATATCATAGACTTCCGGATTGACTCAAGTAGACACGACACTAACCTAAAAATTCAAGTGACAAAAGTTAAAAATTATAAATTTGGTCATTTCATACTCATGGAATATTTTTCCCACCCCCAACCTAATTTCTACATTGTCCTCAATGTTAAAAAGAAAGACAAAAGAAATTAAGAAAAAGTGAGAGAAGTTACCCCCCTTTTGTATGAGATTGTGTACACTACACGTACGCTCTTGTTCATTGTTCCTCGCTTTTCTCATGATGAAGCAATTAGTGTGCAAGAAACATGTATGAAACCTCTAAATGTGTGCATCACAACTCAAATCCAAATTTAAATTATAACTAAATCAAATGAAAAACAAAGACATTAAACAAAGTTAGAAATCTTAAACAATCCAAAGAAAAATAAAATAAAAATAATAATAAAATAAAATAAAGGAAAAACTGAAAAAGAAAATTAAACTAAATAAATAAAAAAAATAAAAAGAAAATAAGGAAAAGAAAAGAAGTTGATACTACCGAATATGGTGGGTTGCCTCCCACCAAGCGCTTTCTTTAACGTCTTAGCAAGACGTTGCTAATTTGTTTCTATCCACCATCATCAAAGATCTTGAAGTGTGTGATATCAATTTTCCGAGCTAATATGTCATTAAGCTTGTCCTTCCATCTCGGTAGTTGTTTCCTATGAAGCACATCACACACTTTTTCGTGGAAGTAGTATGGAAAATAATTTGGGAATGTGCAAGTCTTAGGTGCCTTGTGTGGCATGGGAGGTGAAGATGATTCCTCCTTGTTCTCCATAGAAGTTTGTGAAATTTGATATTCCTTAGCTTGACATTCTTTGAGAATTGCTTGCTCCCCATCTGTATTTTCTACACAAAGTGGTAAATCATTAAAAGTTTCAGGAAAATAAATATTTTCAAAATTTTTACCACTTTGAAGGATTATGTCATCCTTCACTTGCTCAATCTGAGTGGGCAACGCTTCTTGTTTTTGAATTTGTTCCGCTAGTTGCCCAACTTGCATTTCTATTCTTTTCATTGATGCCTCCATAGACTCCATCCTTTCATTAGTAGATTGTATGAAAGCATTCAAGGTTTCCTCTAAGGTTGGCTTCCTAGGTTGATTATAAACTCTACTTCCTTCTATAAAAGAATTCAAGCTCTCTTCCAAGGTTGGCTTCCTAGGTTGATTATAAACTTTACTTCCTTCTATGAAAGAATTCAAGCTCTCTTCCAAGGTTGGCTTCCTAGGTTGATATTGATGAAAACTTGAGCTTTGCATTTAGTATTGTGCATAAGGTGGGTCATATGGTTGAAGATTTGAGCTTTGCATGTTATATTGGGCATAAGGTGGGGTAGAGTTTGCTTGCCATGAAGAATTATGGTGATTTTCCCACTCAGGATTATAGGTACTAAAATAAGGATCATTCCAAGGTGGGTGACATCCCTCATTACGATCAAAGTTTGAATTAGTAGATGTATAGTAAGCACCTGCAAAAGTGCAAACATTAACATAATGCCCATATAAACCACAAATGCTACATACCTCCATGTCTGTCATATCATGCAGCTCTTCAAAAGGCCTTGTATTGGCTCATGAATTTCAGTATCCAGCCTGATTAGGTGCATTTTAAAATTTGTTGATGTTGTCTATGAACGGTACCTTTCAAAAACTAACAAAAACAACAGAGAAATCAAAGCACCACAGATTAAGCAAATAAAAGCACTATTTTTTGATTTTTTTGATTTTTTGATTTTTTTGTATTTTTAGAATAAAAAATAAATAAATAAATAAAAGATAACAAATAAAATAAATAAACAAAAGAAAAAAAAAATTAAGAAACTCTAAAAAGTTAAAAAGAAAATTATTAAAAACGCCAATTCCCGGCAACGGCGCCAAAAACTTGATGTGTTAAATTGTGTACTCGCAAGTGTACGAATCACTCGTAGTAAAGTGATAAGCAACTTCCAAGGTCGATCTCTCAAGGAATTGCAGTGGTCTTAAATAACTATCTTCTTAATCTAAATAGAGTTCTAATGAAAATAAAACACTAATTAAATAGAGTTCTAGTAAAACTAAAACTCTAAGTAACTAGAATCCTAAAGCTAGTAAAACTGTAAAAAGGTGTTGGATTTGTAACGGGAACAAAGTACGAGCAATTAAACGAAAACAAAATTGCAATTAAACAATCAATTCAGATATATTTGAAGATCAATGGAGGATGTATGGACGTTTAGCTTGGTTGACCATGCTTGCATCGAAAAGGTATGGTGAAATAACATGAACTTTTTACATAAACAAAATTACCGGCTTTCCTTTTAATTACGAGACTGCCTGCGGTCGGGGTAAATCTCTTTGTTGATTAACTAATTAACTGCCTTCGGTCGGGGTAAATCTCTTTGTTGATTAACTAATTAACTGCCTTCGGTCGGGGTAAATCAAATAGTAATCAAATTACGCGCAAGGAAAAACATGAACTTTCTACATAAACAAAATTACCGGCTTTCCTTTTAATTACGAGACTGCCTGCGGTCGGGGTAAATCTCTTTGTTGATTAACTAATTAACTGCCTTCGATCGGGGTAAATCAAATAGTAATCAAATTACGCGCAAGGAAAAACATGCCAATCAAATTAATGCTATGACTAAGTCACTAAATTGAAGCTTTGATTAAGTGTTTCGGAATAAAGTTAAGGTGACGTTCCTATAACTAAATTCTAAGATCTTTCAACCTAACTACGAATCTAAAATGTGCCCATGATAATTCATAATTAAATATCTAAACATGCTCTTAATCAAAAAGTAATTTGTTTATATTAAATCAATAAAATACACCATACACAATTCTAGCAAACATGGCAACACAAACTAAACATCCATAATAAAACTAGCCAGACATGTTCATATTAATATTCATAGACAAATAAAATATGAACATACACTCAAACGAAAGAAGAAGAAAAATAGAATTCTACAACACCAAAGAAAACCTAGATCTAAATACCGCTTATGGATGGGATAGCGTTCTTCTCCAAAAGCTTTATCTTCGATTGTCGACGGCTTCTTTGGATCCTTAGAATGGTTTCTCTTGCTTTGTTTTTGTGTAGCAAAACTCCCAAAGTTGATTGAATGTAGTGTTTGGTAGCAAAATTGTAGTGTATAAAAAGTTGTGTACAAGTTTGAGTTCTCTTGTAAGGGGGGCTCTATGGGGTATTTATAGATGCAAGGGTTTACACAAATCCTGATTGCCATAGGAATAGGCGCGCCGCGGCATGCATTTTCCCGCCGCGGTGCAACACAAATTCTGAAAATAATGTAAAAACCCGAGAGCTCCCCGCCGCAGCATGCATTTTCCTCGCCGCGGCGCGCGTTGTCGTCAGTTTCTTCACATGTACCCCCTTACATATGTGCTGGCTGGACATGTACGGCTTACATATTTGACTTGTTTTGCCCGTAACTCGTGATCCGAGCACCGTAAGTGTTCCGTCTTTGCGTGCTTGTATTATTTGACTCATTTGACGCTAAAAACACTTGAAATGCACTAAAACATACCCGTGATTCCGAATGGATAGATTTATGAAAATAATCAAATAAACAATCATAACAAATCTATATTTTAAACAATTAAGCACAATTAATCACGAAATATTAGTGCTTTTTGAGCACTCATCAAACAGCATTGTTTAAGTGTAGTTGAATATAACATTATAACACAATAGACAATCTTACTAAGTGTAGTTGAATATAACAGTATAAATACATAGAGATGTATGGAGGAAGGATACTTAATTAAAAAAAGAAGAAGAAAACAATAGACAATCTTACTAAATTACTCCCTCTGTGAAGAGTTAAATTATAGGGAGACAACATAGAGATGTATGGAGGAAGAATAAATACTTTTATTTAAATATAAGGTAAATGATACTAGTAGTTCCATAACTTTGAAAAAAAAAAATAGTTCAGTTCCATAACTTTCAACAGGAACCGTTATAATAATGTACACTTTACTCTAAAAAATTCTAAAATAATGGACTAAACTACACTTTTTACAATAAAAGTATAAGACTATAATGCACCATAAGCAAAGAAATAGTTGAGTCTTGATGTGTAAATTATAGTACATGTAAGTGGACGAATCACTTGTAACAAGTGATAAGCAAACCTCCGAAGTCAATCTCTTAAGAAATTATAATGGTTCTAAATAACATTTTCACACTTCTCTAAAATCTTAGAACAACTAAAATATTGAATGTTTAGAGTCTAAAGACTACTAAAATACTAATTAATTAGACCCCTAAAGCTATTAAAATACTAATTAGTTGGAATCCTAAAGCTATATTGAAACAATAACTAGTTAGAATCCTAAAACTACTAAAAATTTATAAATCAGATCGCAAAGAGCAAGAAAAAAAATGAATATTATTATGAATTAACATGAACGATTTAATAAATTAAGATTACCTACTTTTCTTTTATTTACGAAAATTTTTAAGGATCGAGTAATTTTCTTTGATAATTAACCAATCAATATTCTACATATCAGATATATTGACTAGAGATCAAATTATGCACAAGAAAAAATATGTTAATCAAACCAATGCTATGACTAGGTCATCAATTTGAAGATTTAATTATGTTTATCAAAATATAGTAAATGTGATGTTCCTAAAACTAAATTATCAAAATTTTCAATATATTTATGAACATCAAATTAGCCCATAAAAATTAACAAATAAATCTCTAAACAAAATCTTAATCAAAAAGTAATATTTATTTATTTTGCTATTAAAACATTCACTAAAATAAATCTAGCAAACATAGCAACAAAATTTAAACATTCATAGATAAATTCAGCCAAACATGTTTAGATTAATATTCATAGACAAATATAATCTAACATACATTCTAGAGAAGAAAGAAGAAGAATGAAATATCTAACAACAACAAGTAACCTAAATCTAGATACTACAATTAGCTAAGATGATATTTTCTTCCCCAAAAGCTTGATTTTTGATCTTCAAATATTAATTGTCTCCTTAGATGTGCCTCTATTGCCTCCCTAGAATTTGAAAAAGCTCCAAAAATTCTTAAAATTTGTGTAAAAGTCGGCTAAAAATTGTGTATTTTTGTGTATGTAATGCTGGAAAAAAATACATAAGGGGTTTTTTTTTTGTAGATGTACAGGTTGTACAGAATTAGGACTATCTAAAAATACGCGCGAATTAAGGCACAACTTTTTATCCATCGCAGCATAAGCCTAAAAATTTCCCCATGCAAAATTTGAGACTAGTGTACCGCATCACACAAAATTCTTCGTTGCAATATAAGTTGATTTTATTGTCTATGTACGTAACCCTTAGATACTGGTTAATTTCTGATGTAAGGCTTACATACCTCAGTTCGTTTTGCTCCTAAGTTGCTATTTGAGTGTTCAAGTATCCCATCTTCGTGTGCTTATATTATTTATCTCTTTTGAAGTTAAAAATACATGTAACATACAAAAATATACCTGTAATTTCGAAATAATAAATTGATGCAAATAATTAAATAAAAGCGTTATAATCAAATCTATTTGTCACAATTAAGTACAATAAATCATAGAATATTAGTGCTTTTCAAGCACTCATCACAACCTCCAACTAACTTATTACTAGTCTTTAGGAAGTGAAGCAATCTAAAAACTAAAAAGAACACTCAATAAACTAAACTAGACTAACCTAAATCACTTCTATAGATTGTCATGGCTACATTTAGCATATGCAACAAGCCTTTAAATCCTTAGGTAGCCCTAGCGGACGACTTATAGTCTCGTGAGAGTTTTCAGTGACGATACCCACAAACATCCTAACAAACAAATAAAATGAAATTAGTTACGAACAAACAAAACTATTAGCTTAAATCAACAAAATTTCTCATGCTTAGTTCCTTTACAGTTCATAATTAAGTTTTATGCATAATCATGTTTAACCCTAAATATACATCAAAGTTAATCATGTAAATCAAATTCATATTGTTCATCTATATCCCAATGCTCCAACATATTCATATCAAATTTCCTAAACTCAATATCAAGAATCCGAATTCGCTTCGACTCTAAGCCTCACAAGATTCACTCTTAATATCATATATTGATCCTAAGGATTTAAGCACTCAACAAAGTATATGCGAATAGAAGTTAAGTAACAAAAAAAGCAAATAGGTTCAGCATATGTATATAAAATTGAAAGCTCAAGTGAAATTAAATTAATCTCATTGAAGGAATCATATGCTAGGATTATGAAGGACTCACATTGCTTATATCATACTCTAATCAAACTTATTAAGCTAATAATATCAAGTATGTGCCTGTGAATAAATGAAAATGCTTTTGACTTTAAATGATTATTTTTTTTATATTATAATAGTCACTTTACTACTTTTAAGATTTTTGATTTATTTATACGTATATCCTTTTATTTTTACACATATCAATTTTTTTTTATAAACCCTAAACCATATATGTAGTATTTTTTTTGCTAAGTGTCTATTATAACTTTTTTGTCTAAAGGAACCCCATATACAGCATTATGCACTAGAAATCAACTATGGAAGCTAATTAAACACTCCCTTTTAATTGCTACTCAAATCATTTAATTAAACTTATGAAAATAAACATGTGGTTCATTTGATTGATAAAATCTTAACATCCAATACATAAACCTATAGAGATCATCTAACAATTTAGAATCATAAGGAATGTGTTTATATGAGTAAAAAAAATTAACCCCTCAGAATGAAATGCTAAAGATTTAAATATTTCACAAGATAGTCTCTACTATTTGATTCTAGAACATTAACTTTAAGTTCATCTCAGTTTCAATATCAAGAGCATGGTTTATGAATTTTGACTATGAACCAATTCTTACAACAAAGTTTTATAATGTTAAAGAAAATCAATCATAATATGATATCATACTCAATTACTTACCATAAATTAACCAAAAGCATGATTGTTTTGTATCAAAAAGTTTTTAGTTGACCACTATTCACACCCCTAAACCTAAACTAAACATTGTCCTCAATGTTTTCAATCAAGTATATATTCAAAAAAGCATTCAAAGGTAGCAAATATAGAAGAAACACTAAACAACTAAAAGTAAAAATAAAAAATAAAAAAATGAAAAAAATAAAGAAAAGAAGAGAAGTTGATACTACAGAATATGGTAGGTTGCCTCCCACCAAGCACTTTCTTTAACGTCTTAGCAAGATGTTGCTTCTTTTTCTATCCATTGTTGTCAAAGATCTTGAAGTGTGCGATTTCAAATTTTCGAGCTAGTATTTCATTAAGCACATCTTACCACTTTAGTAATAATCTCCTTTGAAATATAGTACACACTTTCTTCTTTAAGAGGTACAGGAAATAATTTGGAGATACATAGGTCTTTGGTGCCTTATGCTGCATAGGTCTTTGTTCCACTCGTTGTCTAACTAAAATTTCTATCATTTTCATAGAAGCCTCTAAGGAATCCAACATTCAATTATGTCTCTCGTGCTTTTCCATACTAGCTTGAATAAAAGTATTCAAGTTCTCTCCCAAGGTTGATTGGGTGGTACTACTTCTTCTTGTTGATTTGGAAGCTCTTGAAGTTGCTCAATCATTTTTCCACATATATTTTCCACCCTTTTCATAGATTTCAATATAGAATCAACCTTTTGATCATATTTTATATTGGAATCTCTACTTGCTTGAATGAAAGCATTCAAAATATCCTCCAAGGTTGCTTATTAGATGGATATGGTGGGTCGTATGGATAAAAATTTGAATCTTGCATTTGGTATTTGTCATAAGGTGGGGTAGAGTTTGTTTCCCATGAAAGACTATAGTGATTTCCCCACTCAGGATTATAGATATTAAAATAGAAATCATTCCAAGGTAGATGACATCTCTCATTAAGATCAAACTTCCCACTAGTGGATTTAAAGTAATTACCTGCAAAAGTATACACATTAGCATAATGCTCATATAAACTGCAGATGGCACATACCTCTTTGTCTATCATGTTCTATTGCACATCAAAAGGCCTTTGTATCCAGCCTAATTAGGTGCTCTTTGAAATTTATTTATGTTGTTTATAAACGGTACCTTTTACTAACAAAAATAATAGAGAAATCAAAACACCAAAAAATATACCACAGATTAAGCAAATAAATAACAAAAGAAATAAAAATAAAGGTTAGAACAAAATTAGAGATAAAAAAATAAAAATAAAAGATAAAACTAAACTTAACCTAGAATCTCTAAAAAGTTAGAAAAAAAATTATTTAAAATTTGATGTGCAAATTTTAGTACTTGTAAGTGTACGAATCACTTGTAACAAGTGATAAGCAAACCTCTGAGGTTGATCTCTCAAGGAATTGCAGTAGTTCTAAATAACCTTTTCACACTTCTCTAAAATCCTAGAACAACTAAAATATTGAATGGTTAGAGTCTTAAGAATACTAAAATACTAATTTATTAAAACACTAATTAGTTAAAATCCTAAAGCTATTGAAATATTAACTAGTTAGAATCCTAAAACTACTGAAAAGCTATAAATCAGATCGTAGAGAGCAAGAACAAGAATGAATATGGCAAACAAACGAGTCACAAAATTATATTTCAACTTTAAACTAACTTTAATAGGTTTTTAATAATCAATGGAAGATTTATAGACATTTAGCTTAGTTGACCATGCTTGCATCGAAATATTATTGTAAATTAACATGAATGATCTAATACATCAAGATTACAAGCTTTCCTTTTTTTTTTTTTTTTTTACAAAAATTCCTACAAATTGGATAATTTTCTTTGGTGATTAACTAATCAATATCCTACGGATCGTGTATATTAACTAGAAATCAAATTATGCACAAGGAAAAATATGTCAATCAAACCAATGTCATGACTATGTCATCAATTTGAAACTTTAATTAATTTTATCAAAATAGAGTCAAGATGATGTTCTTAAAACTAAATTGTCAGATTTTCAATCTATTTATGAACATCAATTTGGCCTATGAAAATTCAAAAATAAATCTCTAAACAAACTCTTAATCAAAAGGTAATATTTACTTATTTTGCTGTTAAAACATTCACTAAAATAAATCTAACAAACATGGCAACAAAAGCTAAACAGCCATAGTTAAATTCATCCAAACATATTTAGATTAATATTCATGAACAAATATAATCTAACATACATTCTAGATAAGAAATAAGAAGAAATATCTAACAACAATAAGGAACCTAAATCTAGATACCACAATTGGCTTGGATGATGTTTTCTTCCCCCAAAGATTAATCTTTGATCTTCAAAGGCTTCTTATCTCCTTAGTTGCGCATCTATTACCTTCCTAGGATGTGACAAAGCTCCAAAAATCCTTAAAATTTTGAGTAAAAGTCGGCTAAATTTTTTATATTTTTGTGTATGTAATGCTGAAAACGTAAAGAATTTTTTATAGATGTAAGGGTTGTAAAGAATTAGGAATCTCTAAAAATACACGCGAGCCTCGACAAAAGCCTAAAAATTACCCCATACAAAAATCTGAGAGCAGTGCGCCGTGGGACACAAAAATCTCTGTCATGTTACTAATTGCTTTTCTTGCCTATGTACTTAATCCTTACATACTGGTTGATTTATGATCTAAGGCTTACATGCCTTGGTCCTTTTTGCTCATAAGTTGCTATTTGGGTGTTCCAAGTGTCCCATCTTCGTGTGCTTATATTATTTATCTCTTTTGAAGCTAAAACACCTAAAATACATCAAAATATATCCATAATTCTGAAATAATAGATTTATGTAAATAATTAAATAAAAAAGTTATAATCAAATATTTTTGTCATAATTAAGCATAATAAATTACAGAATATTAGTTCTTTTCAAGCACTTATCAAGTCCCATAGCTTTAAACTCAAGCAGTTTGGTCCAATATCTTTGTAGTATGGGGTATTTAGTTTCGAAAATTCCAAAAAAATAGATTAAACTGCATATCTATTCAAGTTGAAAGTTATGGGACTAAATTACTCTTTTACCTGAAGTTATAAGACTACTAATGCCCTTCACCATAAATATAAATATGTACTTAATTCTTATCTATATTGACGAATAACCTCGTAAGAGATACATAATTGATATTGAAAGAAGTCCAACTTGGTTTACTACTAAGTCTAGGTGATACAGACACCTAAGGACTAGCCCTACTAGTACAAACAACAAAAGTAAATAAAAAGAATAATTAATTGAAGATAAATAAATAAGTTAGATAATAGGGAAAGAAGTAAAAAGCAGTAAATGTTTTCCAATCTTAGTATAGACTATATATGTTGTCACATATACCATGAATACTTAGATTATACTAACTCATGTAGTTGAACTAGCAAACATAGCGAGATAACGTGGTAAACCCACTTAGGCTCCAATCTTAAGTGGTAACATCACTACTCAGTAGCCAGATGCACTAAAAGTGATAAACTGTTAATACAAAAAGGTAAGACTCTGAATACCTTTATCAGTTTGGGACCACCAGTCCTAATTGTCAGGCTGTTATCACCTGCTGTCTTCATAGCTACTTTGATTCACGTTGAACTAACTCACCTCCAAAGCCACACCACCAAGTAGTGTGATGCAAATATTTGTGACTAGATTAGTGTACAACCATATCTGCGATTTACCCAAAATATAATTTAGAATACAATACTTTGTATTAACAATACAGAAACACACACTACTTATATTGATACAAAAATTCCACACGTAATAACAATCAGAAATAAACTCGATGTATTGTTATTACGGAAACTCTGTTTATATAAGAATTTAATAAACTTCATCACCACCTCATGTCTTAATACAAAAAAATACTCGATGAATTGAAAATACAAAACTACCTTTTTCAAAACATTTAAATCATAAAAATCTCCAAGTGAATAATCACCTCTAAATCACTAATATGGAACAACACTTAACGTATTAGTTATACAAGAAATGTAAAAAATATTTTTTTGGAACAACAGACAATATTTTTCACCCAAATAAAATATTCCAAATAGGAGTAATAAAATTGACAAATTTTTTTCACACAAAATACTTAAGAAAAACAAAGAAAGTGAATGAGTATTTATAGAAACTTTTCAAAGAACAAAGACCCTTATCGACCCCTCACGGTACCTTCGCTAACCACCTCAACATGGTATCAATGAGATATCGGCAAAGCCACAACGAGGTCTAACGGTCAGAAAAATGAACAAAATAACAGCTCTGACACTTCACCAACCTCTTTTCGATTTATCTCGACATACCAAGAGTTTAGAGAAACAAATGGAAGAATAAAAACACACTTAAACATGTAAACTACATGCTCTCAACCACCCTATAATGTATGTATCATATAAACATGCATTAGTGTTAAGTACTACATGAGTGTGTGCAATACTGATCATAAGCAAAGTACCGTACATAGAGGTAGACAAAATACTAAGTGAAATAAACAGACATTGTGTTTTATACACAAGAACCCCAAAAAAGACATAAAGGGACTTGTAGGATTTATAATCTCCCCCTCTGGCTTTCCGTGACAAAATACTGCACAACCTATACAAGGCAAGCATTAAACATAATATATTTAAGCAAGATGATCTAACGAAATTCATTCCTATGAACAAACTCTAACATAGACAAGATACCCCCAACACACCTACACTTCAAGTG
This sequence comes from Elaeagnus macrophylla, assembly GCA_029378325.1. Taxonomy (NCBI): domain Eukaryota; kingdom Viridiplantae; phylum Streptophyta; class Magnoliopsida; order Rosales; family Elaeagnaceae; genus Elaeagnus; species Elaeagnus macrophylla. The sequence goes on from CM055640.1 coordinate 56,942,885, forward strand.
TGTTCGTCTTATGGTGCTCCATCTATCTTCATGAATCAACATTTTCGTCTTGATGCTAACACCAGTTCTAAGAAAGATTACAAAGGCCAAAAACTACATCTATAACCTGCACACATGAAATAAACACATACCCTTGGACATATCATACAGGACTATGTGTAATTTAACCAAATACTATCATGTTACCCTTACACAGGTACACACTAATAGGCTAAACATAAGTAGTCAAATAAACTCGCCTTGAATGCATGTAACACTCCCCCTGAATGAAAACCTACACTAATCTCCCACACATAGCAGAAAACAGACGTAAATATGTTGTGCAACAAACAAACTTTTCCCTCCTTTTGACATAAAAAGTCAAAGGAACACTCCTATATGATAGAGAGAAGGCATACAGTATACAATAATCCTATACACTCATACAGAACATGCAGAGAGGAAAATAAAGAATAAGTAAAAGGAATAAAAGTAAGCACACAACAAAGCAAGACAAATTAAGAACAAAAATACAACAATTGCAACTCAATGAGAGAGACAGACACTAATAACCTTTCTCAGAGTTTTAAATTTGAGAGAGTCTAAACGTTTCGTGAACATATCAACTAACTGAAGATCAGTACTGATATGTTACAACGAAAGAGTGTTTGACTCCACTAATTCTCTAATGAAATGGTGTCTAATGTAGTGTTTGGTCCTTGAATGTTGAAGAGGGTTTTTTGAAATACAAATGGCACTGGCGTTGTCACAGAGAAGAACAAGGTATTTTACCAAAATACCGTAGTCCTTTAACATTTGTTTCATCTAGAAAAGTTGAGAACAACACAACGTGGCTGCAATATACTCTGCCACGGCCATAGAAAGGGAAACTAAACTCTGCTTCTTATTGTGCCAAGAAATCAAAGAATTATCAAGTAGAAACAACCACCAGAAGTACTTTTTTTGTCATCATTGCACCCATCCCAATCTGCATCTCTATACCCAACCAATTTTGCAGTAGTATCCCTTGGATACCAAATACCAAATTCAGACGTACCACTGACATACTTGATAATTCTTTTAACCGTAGCAATATGAGATTCTTTAGGACAAGCTTAAAATCTTGCACACACTCCAACACTGTAGGAGATATTAGGACGACTAGTAGTTTGATAAAGAAGACTGCCAATCATGCTTTTGTATAACATTTGTTCAACCTTTTTTCTAGAGGGATCTTAATGAAGTTTAACAGTGGCACTCATAGGAGTACGAGTAGGTTTGCTGGACTTCAAGTCAAACTTTTTGATAAGTTCTTTAGCATACTTAGCTTGAAATAGAAAGATACCATCTCAAGATTGTTTAACTTGAAATCCCAAAAAGCAGTTTAAGTTTACCAATCAAACTCATCTCAAATTCACTCTGCATAATGAGAGCAACTCTTGAGCCAAATCGTCTTTTGTCAAGCCAAAGATGATATCATCAACATCTAGGCAACCAACACATTACCATTGCCACATTGTACAAACAACGTTTTATCATCACCACCTCTTTGAAAACCTTTATTAAGAATAAAAGAAGCAAGTCTTTCATACCAAACACGGGGAGCTTGGTTTAAACCATAAATGGCCTTCTTAAGTCTCATTACATGATTTGGGAAGTGAGCGTTTTCAAATCCCTTAGGTTGTTCAACATAAATTTCCTCCTTGATTGCACCATTCAGAAAGGCACTCTTAACATCCATTTGGTACATATTCAAGATGAGAAATAGGAGCAAAAGTTTCTTTAAAGTAAATGTCTTCAATCTATGTATAGCCTTGATCAACAAGTCTAGATTTATTTATGGAAATAACTCTATTTTCATTTTCTTTGTTCTTGTAGAACCATCTTGTGCCAATGACATGTTTATCTTTAGGTCTAGAAAATAGATTCCACATATCATTTCATTGAAACAGGAGTAATTCTTCTGGCATGAAGTTGACCCAATGTACGACATGCAAAGCTTCTTTTATATTCTTAAGAAGATTAGTCGAAGTATAACACATATAGTTGAGCGAATCTTGAAGTTGTCTTCGAGTTTTAACACCTCCTTCAACATTTCCAATAATGTTATTAGAAGAATGAGCACCTTTTGTCCATTTAAGTAAAGTTTTATTTTCTTCATTAGAAACTTTAGAGGAACCAACAGTATCAAAAGAAGGTTTAGAGATTGAGGGAGGAGCATAACAATCAACTGAAGGCAATTCTTCATTAATCGGAGTAATCTAGACTGAACCCCAATTCCCAATTATGTTGCAATCATCAAATTCAACCATCTGAGTAGAACCTGAATCATCAATAACCACATTGATCAATTCCATAACCATAAAAGTTCTTATATTGAAGAATCTGTAAGCACGACTATTACTAGAATAGCTTAAGAAAATGTTGAGTTCACTTTTGGCCTCAAACTTATCAAATTTTCTCTGTCCCTAAATGTAACAAGTACTTCCAAATACTCTAAGATGCTTAATGTTGGGTCTCTTGTTATTGAACAATTCATAAGAGGAATGTCTTGTGCCAGGTCTTAAAAAGCAACAATTTAAAGTATAGTCGGCAATATTAACAACTTCACTCTAAGAATTTCTTGCAAGATTTTTACTAGCAAGCATTACCCTGACCATCTCGCGAATAACTCTGTTCTTTCTTTCAACAATTTCATTTTGTTGAGGAGTCTTTGGAGCAAAAAATTCATGCTTAATACCAAGATCATTACAAAAAGTCTAAAATTCAAAGTTCTCAAATTCTTTTCTATGGTCACTTTTTATTCTTAAAATGTTACCAATGGTATCACTTTCTCATTCTGAAGTTTGAGGCACAAAGCTTTGAAGTTGATAAGGGCTTTTGAATTTTCTCTAAGAAGCAGAACTTAAGTGTACCTTGAAAAATCATCCACAATTACCAAAATATACCTTTTACCTACAGTGCTACCAGTATGCATTTGTCCCATAAGTGTGGAGCAACTCTAAAGGTGGAGAAGTATAAAGTTACTAATTTTTCTTTTGTTAACTTTTACTTTGTTTGTTTAACTGGCAAGGTCCACACATATGGTCTGGTTGAGAGGAAATCTTAAGAAGCCTTTTAAAAGTCTCAAACTAGGAGAGCTTCTTTAGCATTTTGTAGTTAACATGACCCAAACGTTGATGCCACAATTTTTTAATACTCAGGTTGGCCCTGTTGTAGAGGAGATAAGAAGAGGATGAACTAACATAATAATAGTTATCACCAGATTTGATACCCTTGACAATGACCCTCTTGAGCAGTCATACACCGTACACTCTTTATCAGAGAACTTAATGAAACACTTATCATCACATATTTGACTAATGCTGATAAGGTTGGCTTTAATTCCATTAAAAAATAGGATGTTTGAAGTTCTAGAATCCCCGAAGCACGGATAGTACATTTTCTACAAATTTTAGCTTTACTTCCGTCACAAAAAGTCATAGAACCTTCATCAATCTTTTCAAGAGAAATGAATAATGATCTATCTCTAGTCATATGTCTGGAAAAACCACTATCAAAGTAACAAAGATTAAAAACAAGTGCCTTGAGAGCAGTGTGAACAACATTGCAGTAGTGATTAGGTGACGAGTTAAGAGAATTTTTAGAGATTTTGAGTTTTTCTAGGTAAGAGATAGCTTCATTTTGAAGTGAGATGACCTCAGAATGTAGAGAAAGAGAACGATTCAAAAGGTTTTCAACATGACTAAGAAGGTTAGTGTCAGACAAAGAAGGGATACTGTGGGTAAGAGAGAGAGGTAAGAAGTCACAAGAATCAACTTCAGAACTTAGAGAAGAATCATCAGACAAAGGAATAGGGTCTTCAGGAGAATCTTTAAGAAGGGTAGGAGATACAGAAGTGTTAGCTTGAGATACACAGGAACAGGGTCTTCAGTAGAAGGGGTAGTCACCTCATCAACATAACCAAGGCTTCCATATCACCATGAGATTTTTCTATTCTTAACATCTCATTAAGTCGTTGAGCTTCCAAAGTTAATTTCTGAATAATACTTCTTGATTCATAAATTTTCTTTTCCAAAATAATGTGCTTATGAGAAAGAGCCAACCATCTTGGTTTTATTCAATAAACAAGATTCAAGGTTTTTAACAGAGTTTGACTCAACCTCGAAATTTTTCTTTAGAACTGCAATCTATGTTTCTCTGTCAGTAAAAATCGATTCAAGACAGGCTTTTTCACATTCTCCAAAATAAAAATTTCTTGCTCCAACTGAGTATTGTCTCTAAAATTACCAGAAAAAGAGTTCAGTACAACTGGAATAGATGGTCTCTTAAATTCTTCTTGTCGAATAGCACATTCAAGATCACCAATGTGAGATAATCACTTCTCAATATCATCAATAGTAATTGAAGAGACTTTATGTGATTGTCCAGTCTAAGCTTTAATGATTTAAAATCTAACAATTGACTTGAAATTTCCAAAATACATTTATCTTTTTGCTTAGTATTGTGCTCAATATAACCCATGATCTTCTTCAACTTGAGATTTTCATAAACCAAATCATCGTGGGAGTCTTGCAGAGAAAACCATCATCAACACTAGCCCAACTGGTGGAATGAGTGGACTTTTCTTCAGCATGAAAAACCATCAACACATTGTACTAAGAAAAGTTGGTTCTTTTAGTATCAACTTTAGTAATATTGAAGTCATCACCATAAATATTTTCAAATAATTCCAAGCTTCTTTAGAACTTCTAAAATTTGACAAATGATCTTCATCACAAGAAGGAATAGCTCCAATGATAGTGTAAAGTCCAAGATGATTTTTGTCACTTAACCAAAGTTCTTCTTTAGTAAAGATCAAAAGGTTTGGGGACATTAGTGCCATCATCTAAGGTTTGAAAGGGAATCTTCCAACCATTCTTTATCAAACACCAAACCTCATCGTCAAAGGATCTTGGATAAGAACACATATGAGATCTTCAACAGAAAAAGCTTAGGCCCTCAAATTGAGGTGGTCTAGAAACCAAACCTCTCATACTAGAAGTCATTAGAGAGAGAGAAAACAAACACGTACAAGGGAAAGGAAAGAACACCCGAGCAAGCCCTATAAGTTACCAATTGAAAGAAGTCTAACTTGGTTAACTATTAAATCTAGGTGATACAGACATCTAAGAACTCACCCCACTTGTACAAATAGTAGAAAGTAAAAAAAAAGAACAAGCAATTGTAGATAAATAAATAAATCAGATAACTAAAAAAGAAGTAAAAAGAGTAAATATTTTCCAATCTTAATATAAACTATATATGTTGTCACATATATTGTAAATACTCAGATTGTATTAACTCATGCATTAAAACAAGCAAATATAGCAATATAACATGGTAAATCTACTTAGGTACTAATCCTAAGTGGTAACATCCACGAGTTACTTAAGGCAACCACTCAGCAGTTAAATTCGCTAAAAATAATAAACAGTTCATATAGACTAGAAAAGGTAAGACTCTACATACTTCTATCAGTTATGGATAACCAGTCCTAACTGCCTAGACTGCTATCACATGCTGTCTTCACAGCTGCTTTGATCCATACTGAATTTGGCTTACATCTAGAGCCATACAACCAAGCAGGGTGATGCAAATACCTATGATCAGATTAGTGCACAACAATATATGCGATTTATCCAAAATATAATTTAGAATAAAATACCTCGTATCAACAATATATAAACACACTCGACGTATGTTGATACAAAAATTTCACCTTGTAATAACAATACATAAATACACTCGATGGATTGTTATTATGAAAACTCTATTTATAAAAGAGTTTAATAAACTTCATCACCACCTCGTATCTCAATACAGAAAAAACACTCAATGTATTAAGAATATTGAATCTCCTTTTTCACAATATTTAAATCATAAAAATCTTTAAGTGAATAATCACCTCTGAATTATTAATATGGAACAACATTCAACGTATTACTAATACAAGAAATGTAAAAAAAAAATATTTTTCAAAACAACAGAAATATGGTTTTTACCCAAATAAAATTTTGCAGATAGGAGTTATAAAATTGACAGAGTTTTTTTCACACAAAATCCTTAAGAAAAACAAAGAAAGTGAGTAGGTATTTATAGAAAATTTTCAAAGCACAAAGACCCTCGCCGACCCTTCGTGATACCTTCGCCGACTACCTCAGCGAGATACCAACGAAGCCCCAACTAAGTCTAATGGTCAGAAAAACGAACAAAATAACATCGCTGATACCTTACTAACCTACCTCTGCAAACACCCATCAAGCTTAAAAAAGAGAAGTTTTTAAGGTTTAGAAGGAAAGAGAAAAAGAGCCATAAATATCCAGAGTTTACAGAAACAAAAGAAAGAATAAAAACACACTTAAACATGCAACCTATATGCTCCCAACCACTCCGTGGTGTGTGTATCGTACAAACATATATTAGTCCTACGTACTACGTGAGTGAATGCGATATTGATTACAAGTAAAGCACCGTACATAAACAAATTCTGTGTTTTGCACACTAAAACGTCAACAAAAACACAAAGTGACTTACAAGTCTTACAGATATAAATTTATTTGTTTGTTTATGCTATAAAAAATCAAAAAGAGGATGAACTCCTCAAGTGCACAACCACTGCTTCCCCTTTCCTTTCCCTTCTCTTCCCTTTCTTTCTTCTTCTTCTTCTTCTCACTACTACAAATTTGCCTTTATAGGACGGTCACTGGCTGTCCTATAAAGTCCGGTCCTAAAAGAATCGAAAAAATAGGACGTTCACGGAGCGTCTTATAAAAAAATTGTATAGGACGGTCACTGGCCGTCCTATAAAATTCTTTTAAAACGGTAAAACGGCCACTGACCGTCTTATAAAATTCTTTTAGGACGGCCATAAAATAAAAAAAAATAAAAAAAAATTCTTTTAGGACGGCTACTGACTGCCCTAAAAGAATTTTATAGTGGCCGTCCTAAAAGAATTTTTTTTTTTTCTGTGTTCGTTCAGTACTGAAATCTATATATAACATGTACAAATTAATTTTATTCTAGAAACACGATTTCAGAATAAATTTTATTCCAAAAATATCCATAATTTACATCACATATACATATATATGGTTCAAAAAAAAAATTGGCGCGGCTTTCAATTTTTCTTTTCCCGCTTTAGTTTTTCAATTCCCTCTTTCTTTTTAGGACTCAATCTGACAATCAAAATTCAACTCATAGATTCACAATAAGAAACTAACAAGCCAAATATCATTAATACTCAACATTAAGATTGATACTCATAACAGAAATACAAAGAAAATGGCTAAAGATGGGCGAAAAAATGGCAAACAAAAATCAAGAAAGGAGAATGATCAGAGTGAGCAAAAGGAAACAAAGAAATCAAATGTCCAACTATTTAAAGAAAAAAAAATAATTATTAAAGTCGAGCAAAATACAAATATCAACCAAAAGTGGAGAATATATATATATTTAAAAAAATTACAAAAGATTAGCGTAAGAATAAAATAAATAATAAGCGTAGAATAAATAATCAAAGCCTTCACATGCTACCAGCTCTGCTAGCAAAAATCAATTATTGTTAGTGGTGATATTGAAGGGGATGGGGATAAGGTTGAGTATCCTGGTGAGAAAGAGGAGGAGAGGAAGGAGGAAGAGGGATTAAATTTTTTTAACTTAAAATGAGTTAGGTTCACTTGCGAGAAGAAATATATATAAGTAAAAAAAATTACACTCGTTCTTATAAATTCTTTTAAGACGAACACAGAAAAAAAAAAATTCTTTTAGGACGGCTAGTAATTCTTATAGGATGGCCACTGACCGTCCTAAAAGAAGTAGCCGTCCTAAAAGAAAATTTTTTTTTTTTCTGTGTTCGTCCAATACTGAAACTATATAGTAATATATTAGCCGTCCTAAAAGAATTTTTTTTAAGACGACTAATAGCCGTCCTATAAAGTTCCGCCTAATTTTTTCCGTAATAGCCGTCCTATATTTCTTATAGGACGGCCATATACTTGAGACCGTCCTATTTGTTTCTCACTCTAAATTATAAGCCATCCTATATTGCCCAAATTGTAGTAGTGTCTTCTTCACTTATATGGTAAGCAGAAGCCTTAGAGATAGAGAAGCTAAGTATTCCTCCTCTTTCACAGCTTCTTCTCCTGCATACTCATCACCATCAATCTCAGCCAAGCAAGTCCACTTTTTTTGCTCCCTCCCTATTGAAGAGGGTGATTTCGTTTGGGAAGCCTCTCTCTGGCTAGGTTTGATGTTAATATTTTCTTTATTTTTCAAGTGCTTTCTTTCTCTCCGGTGGCTATTTTTTGTCATATTTTCTCTCTGACAATTGTATTTATTATTTTGTTTCTTTTTGGGAAATATTTGTGTGAAGTCCTTTAGATCTAGATTTTTAATATGAATTTATTGTGATTTCTTTGTTTCATGTTGCGATTAGTTCAGTTTAGTGCATTTATGGCCTCCATTGATTCATAGTTGGGGTCTTTTTTCATTGCCTATTAGACCAAAGTTCAAATTTTTTTTTTTTTTTTTTATTTTGTTTGTATTTTAATTTAATTTTATTATGATCTTTTTCCGTTATGTGTTGCTGCATTATAGTTTCAAGTTTTATTTACTTGGACTATTAGGTTAGTAACATCTTTCTAATTTAATGAAATATTTGAAGTTCAAAAAAATAATAATATAAAAAATGGGATACCTATAAAGGACGGATGGAGATAAAATGTACCATTTTGGGTATGCAACTAATAGTTAGTAAATATGAATGTACCATTTTGGGTATGCAACTAATAGTTGGTAAATATGTATATAAAAAATTTACATTTTATGCCATCAAAGCTTACATTTTTAATCACTTTTGCTTATATATTTGTTGTGTATTAGTGGTACATAAAGCAATAGGATTGGACTCATAATGAACATAGACAAAATTTCATATCAAACTTTTTTGGCCCCTATTTTATAAATGGATGCAGAGCACCAGAGATCCCGTAATTATTTAATTTAGGTAGTTTAGTCCTGTAATTATTACATTAGGTATCAGAGGTCTCATAATTTTTGAAAAATGTCACAGTAGTCCTATTTTTATGTACAAATGAGCACTTTAGTCTCATAATTTTAAAGTTAGATGCCTATAGTCCTTTTATTTATGAAAATGAGATACCATAAGTCCTCAATTTTAATATTTTTATTTAACTAGAAATATTCATTTAAAAAAGTTATATGACTAAAATTCTTTACTTTTTATAATAACAAGACTTATAGTACCTAACTCATAAATTACAAGACTATTGTGCTTATTTTAAAAAATTATAAATCTTTAATATCTAATATAATAATTATAAAATTAATATACTTATTTAACAAAACGTACGAGAATTCTAAAATCTTTTTCCCTTTTATAAACTCTACGTTCTTAGCCTAAGTCAATATAAGCATTCTTTGTGATTTTGACCAAATATTATATATATATATATATATATATATATTAAAAATATTATTATACTTTAGGTGTTATAAATTATTAGAAAATGAATTTCTTTATTAGTATAATTGTTAACTATACAGAGAGGTTCTATTTAAGAAGATAAATCACATACTAACTTAGTAGATGCTGGATCAATAGATCAACATAATTGCTAGATAAATATTTAATGAAATAATTGATTAATAAATATCACTTAATTATTTAATTAAAAAATAATTATCGATAGATAATCACGATGCTATACAAAATCTATCAAAATGAATAACGGATAGTTATCAAGTAGAATTTATTCCCAATATATATTTACTTTATACAATTCACAACATATCATATCTAATTTACAATACGCTATTTCTTTCGTAGGTAGTAGGAGAACCTTCCAATCTAATGTTAATAAAAATGGTAATAATAATATTTTTATACATTTTATCACTTTTTATAATTATCAACTTTATATTTATGCAAATAAAATACTTAAAATTGAACAAAGATTGTTCGGGATTAAACATGTGACTTCTACCAAACAACTCTTTTGTATTAAAAAAAACAAATATTTAACCTATTGCATTTTATACAATATTTTATCATTAAGGATTCATCCAGAAGAGAATTAAACAAAGAAAGATATAGATATGAGACGAGGACAAAAGATTTAGCCTATTTAGGGGTTGGTTGATGGTAGGGACCTCCATTTTGATCATCCTCTACTCTTAATTATGTCAAAATTTTAAAAAACCCATATGAGATAAAATTCAATAAACTTTAGTAAAATCAATCAATCAATTTAACCAACCCACCAGCCACCATAATTCAATGTTTTTTCAATCTTTTCTACCAAATGGGTCTAATTTTATTCCACATGTCAAGACATCAAAATGCTTAATGACAGCATGCCGACTTGGAATTCTTATTTAAAAAGCTAGAAAGCAATTTAAACTGAAGAAACATAAGAAAATAATCAAAATATAAATAAATAAATAAATAAGTGGGAAATTGATGAGCAACATGAGAGATTGATAATCTATTGGTGGGAACAAGTCCACCAATAGAAAGATATAGCTATAAGTAGAGCTTACATTAATGGAATAAAAATGTCCCGGAAGAAACAAAAGAAATGGCCCCCAATTAAAAACAACTGTCCGACCCAAACCCAAATGCTTTGATTGATTATTAACATAATAGTATTAGATGATGACTTGATTCACCTGATAAAATATGCTTTTGATGTATAAAATATAAGCTTTTCTGCTATTAGAAGATATGCCTAGATCTCATATTAGACTCTTTATTAGTATATATGCTTACATCATTGCCCACTTCTTATTATTCCTTTGTTTAGCAACTACTCTTTCCTTCCTTTTTCTCCTTACTATTCTTGTTGTATATCTAGTGGTTGAAAATCATATCATCGTATTAACTGTATTTATATTGTATTGATTTTATCTTTTTTTGCATCATATTTTAGAATTAATTATATAGAATTTTCATATTTTTTTTTTAATAAAAAAAATGTCTCATTAATAATCAAAAGATATATCAAGTTGTAAGATCAATATTAAGGTAAACATTAAAATAAAATAAAAATCTTTCCAAAATAATCATTCAAAGCTAGTTCTATCAGGTATAACTCAGGTATAACAGATTGATACAAAGATATGTACTCAACAATAGTATCTCCATGTTCAATAAATGTATACCAGATTAATATAAAGACATGTACTCAATAATGAACTCCACTAAATAAATCTTCAAAATATTACCACACATATAACACACTACACAAAACAATCACACTCAACCAACTACTTGACAATAAAATCATCACTACAAATTCTAACAAAGTAAAACTATAGGACACATCCATGACATACAAAAACAAAACAAACACAACCAGATTCTTATTAAACAAATAATTTGAAAAAAACACTTGCACACCAACTGAATGGCTCAACCACGGACACCAAAGGAAAAGAAATGTTGGACCAGGCCAACGATGGGTAGCAACCAAGCAACACCGGCCACCAGCCAACACAGAAAGCAATCAGAACTAGAGGAATCAAAAATGCCAGCAACAAGCATTAGAGAAAAATAGGTACGAGCCACAACAATCAAAGATGACGCACAATGACAGCCAATAGCCACATCAACCAGAATTGGAGACACCGTCAACAATGACAGCTAGATGACGAACCAACGCTTACCTGCACGGTAGCCATAAGAAAAAATAGAATGAAAAAACCATAAAATAAAAAAAAAAAAAAATTAACCGACGATAAAACCAAACAATGAGATAGCAGAGGAGACCAAATGGCGAGGTCGGCAGGCCAAACCTCTACTACCAGCCAAGAGAGACTTTTACCGCCAGCCAAGGGAAACCTTTGAAGCCTAGATTTTAGAGGGAGGCGAGAGAAATAAAAATAAAGGAAGTCGTGTTTAGACGCCAAAGAGTGAAACTTTTTTAGGGTTTTCATGTTAGTTGACACATGAATAAATTTACTTGATTTTTTTTGTATTGTATATTTATAATAATAAGAAATATCAAAATATTTAAGGACATGAAAAAAACTATTCATTAATTCTTACTAATTTATTTATTTGTATTTTTTCATATTATCGAATTGTGTCAATAATTATCATTCCTTAATTATATCAATATTGCCGATGACATATAGGTCAAGATAAGAAACGTTTTAATTTTTTTTTTTTTTTTTTATTATAGGACTAACTTTATTTTATTTATTTTTAATTAATTGTTTGTGGGTTTGTGTGAGATAATTACAAAGAAACTTCATCAAGTGCTGATTAATCACATCAACATATATAAGAATTTTATAATGAAAAGCATTATTTTGGAGTTCTACTACTACTTCTGTAGTGGATGGGACTAGACAACTCACGGCTGTTAAATATTTAATTTAATTTATTTGGTGCATTACATGATGGTTTTACTAAATACAAATACAACTTTTGGTAGAGAGCAATACATGAATCCACTGACTTATTGGGTTTAATTTGTTTTGTTAAATAATCTTAGATAAGCATTTAAGTACAATCTAGATTTGTTACAAAAGATGAGTCTCCCCTTCCTTACATGTGATTAAGTCGCAATCTTTCTTTTGACTTTTTGTTATTTTATATAATAATATTAGATTAGTTAATCAATTAACTTTTATCATTTCTTTAAGCATATGGAATATATGTTTTATATGTCCAAGTGGTTCGTCTGATTACAATTTTTTTATGTTTCAAATTAAAGTGTTTATAATAGACCTTTAAATAATTCCTAGTAAATGATTAATATTAAAAAATAAAAACTGAATCCTCCTTGGTGGGAAAAAGTTTCTAGTGTACCTACTAAAATATGGAAAAAAAAAAAAAAACAATTTAATATCAAATAGTATTGCATGAGATGGCTTCTCTGATCTGACTTTTCTCTGTTTAGTGCTTTTTATTTTTATTTATTTTTATTAACGATCATCGAGTACGTCTCTGCCTTAGGTGATTATAAAATCATTTTGAATTGAGATGTACATGTACACAGGATTAAAATATCAAAAATACTATTTACAATAATTTATTATAATATCATAATTAATATGATACTATATTGATAGGAAAAAACTCTAATTATCTTAAGTAATAGAATATTGTAACATTAATAGTAGTATTACAATAAATTAATATAAATAAAAGTGCAATTAAAATATGGTGACAACTTTCAAAGTTATTTTGCTTATGTATTGCATATTTTAATTAATCAAAGTTATATATTAAAATGTACATATTTTTAAAAAAATTATGATTTAATTGTGCCAATTAAAAGAAAAATAATTAAAATGTTTTTTATTTTTTTGAACATAAGTTAAGTGAATGGGTACTTTTTTTTTTATAATATGGTATTTATAGATACATTTACAATTTAATTTAACAAATATATTAAAGTTATTATTAATACCGACGAATTTTAAAAATAAAATATTAATAATTTAAAAAACAAAAATACTAAATTGTATACTTCTTTTTTATGTATCTTGTAAACAAAAAAATATCTTAAATATATGGAAATTTTATAGGTTTTTTTATTTTATTTTTAAAAAGGGTTCTAAAATTTTTTTTTTTTTTATTAATAAAGAAAAATATACTCACATGTGAGATTTAAACTTAAATTTTTAGTGAAAAAATTAAAATCTTACACTTGAACTATAAAAAATTTCCAAATTTTATAGGTATTTTAATCATGCGTGTACTACATATATGGTAGTAAACCATGGAGTTTACTATAAAAGGAAGAGAAGCCAAAAACTAAATCAGCCACACAACATTGTACTACTACAGACAGACAGACATATCCTTATTAATATTAATTCCTCCTTAATTCAATGGAGACCTTAAATCATCTTTCTTCTGGTTGTTGTTCTGGATCATGTGGTGCAAAGAAGATCAAGTTATTTGGGTTTGATCTGAACCCAATCAAGATTAATCACGATGAAATTAGCTCACAAAAAGATTCAGCTGAAGGTGATCATGAGAGCGTAAATTCATCAAACTCTGTATCACATGAAATGAGAGCTACGAATAACAAATCTTCCAATATTGTGGAGATCACAAACAGCTCAAATATGATAAGCTGTACTACTGATCAAGCAACAGATGACAAGAAATTTGAGTGTCAATATTGTTTCAAAGAATTTGCAAATTCACAGGCATTAGGAGGACATCAAAATGCCCACAAAAAGGAGAGACTTAAAAAGAAAAGATTGCAGCTTCAAGCCAAAAAGGAAAGCATCAATTATTATTTTCAACCATACCAAAACAATAAGGTGGGTTTTTCTTTTCATGGATCTAATGATACTCCATGGTTTTATGCTCCTTCTTCATTTGGGCCTGAATTTACACCATCTGATGAGCAAACCCATCAGATTAGCTTCAACCAAGATGCCCAATTACAATGCTCTCATGAGTTAGGTAAGTGGTATTCTTCATCATCAGCTAATTATTCTAATAACACCATAAACAAGTTCACTTTAACACATAGTTCTGAAATATCTAGAAAAGATGCTCCTTGTATCTTCAACTCATCTAATTGTTTGCCTTCTCCAAAGAAAAGCTGTAAATCTTTGGATTTGAAATTGGGTTTGAGCTTTCAATTACCAGAGCTACAAAGTTCTACAAGTGGGGTATGATTTTAAAGGCAATTACACAGATTAGGTAACTCATGCCTTGTACAAAGAAATTGAAACAGAGTGATCTTGATTCTTGAGACAGAGATGCAACTTCTGATTGAAAGCTGTGCAAAAACAATTATGAATTTCATGCATGGAAATTATGCAGACAGCTTATCATAATTATGATCAAGCAAAGAAATTCATGGCCATGCCTGCAGAGGTTGCTCATCAGGCAGAGTTTGATGCAGATGGGGATGAAAACTACCTTGAATTTATGAATTTTGTTGGATTAATTAGCCAATATTATTTTCATTGTGTCTCTTATGCTGACATTAATTGTTTATTTATTTTATTTTGTATTACAAAATTCAACACTCTTATTATTATGGATTATTATGCTTTGACTGTTCTTCTTGGACTATATTATTTCTTCCCCATTATTATATATAATTCGAATTATTTCAAACATATGGTGTAAAGCTATACTAGTAATTGAATTTCTACCTACTGGGCTGCATTGCCATCAATATGTTTATTTATTGGTTCTCATACATTGGTCCACATATTAAATCAAATGAGATCTACAACAATTAATTTAACATTTAGTTTATTTTTAATGAAATATAATATGTGAATAAGTGAATATAAAATTTTCCTATGAATAAATATAATTGCAAAATGAAAGCTTCAACATTGGATCTTATTTACGAGTGTTTTGTAGCCTCATGGCTTTGCTCTTGAAACATTAAATTGAAATCTTATTTGGTTTGACTCCCAAGTTTAAGCCTTGCTATCATGTTATGGTAGTATTTACTACCATTTCATATTTCCTAATGAGTTATTAAAGTAAAACATTGGATAACTTAACTACTCTATAAAGTCTAAACTAGCAAAGCATAAAACTAGCTTTTTTGGGAGATTAGCTTCATTCTGTATGCAACATTTATTAATCCATAATGGAATTTTAGAAAAATTAATTGAAAATAGAAGAAATTGAAACTAAATTGCTTTTGATTGTGTTTACTTATTTTATTATAGAATCATAATAAAAATGAAAAAAAATAATTATTTTTAAAAATGTTGGAAAAAACAACAAAACTAGCACTCCTTAAACTTGTAATAACAAAACTAGCACTCCTTAAACTTGTAATAACAAAACTAAGCATCCCTTGTGTTCAACCTTTATATTTTCACAATTAAAAAAAAAAAGACTAATATTTCATTTTTCTTTGAACACCTATTCAATTAGAATTGAACGATGATAATTTAAACCCGTTCAATATTTCACGTTCAATATTGAACATTCAATATTTCACGTTCAAAATTGAATGTTCAATATTATTGGGGGTGCTAGTTTTGTTACTATAAGTTTTAGGGATGTTATTTTTTGATAATTTCTCAAAATATTTTCTTAAAAAAACTTTAATATGTTAATTTACGACGATAACATTTAATTTTATTAGGAATTTTATTACAGGACTCTCCTATGTTAATAAAGTTGTTGAAAAAATTAGTAACTCAATTTTTTATATTGTGTGGAGCTCTTAATATTTGAAGGCTTATTTTATAAGTAAACAAGTAAAAAAATTATTGCTTAATTCTCATGTACTTAAACATATAAATAAATTAGGGGAAAAAAAAAAATCCTTCTGAAACATTTAATAATGAGAAAAACTGATATATTGGAAGTACATTTTTAATTACAAAGCATAAACTTTGCCATATATTTGTCTATTCTGACGCGTAAGCATATCAGACGTGATTCCATTTGCTAGATATTTTCGTATTACAGGTTGTATGTACTAATGGAAAAATATTTGTAAGAACCAAGTATATAAATATGTAGTATATCTTGTTAATTTTAAAGAAATATAATTAATCTTTATATTAAAATAAATCTTCTATATTTAAATAAATATATCAATATAAAATAATTAATCTAAAAACTCTCCGCCTTATTCTTGAACCTAACTTGTGAAAATACTCATGGTATATGATTGTTAGTTTGTGATTTATATGACATATAGTAGTACAACACGTATCTTGCCTTGCTCTCCTTATAGCAAGATAAGGAGAGCTACAAATTGTACAATGACTTTCATTCTCAATAATACATTCTATATATTCTCTTCTCTCTCTGTTTCTTGAAAGCTTTCTTTGAATGGCATCATAAGCTTCAAAGCTTAGTAATGGCAACTAGGGGTGTGGGTAATCAGTCTTATAAACAGGGGCAAAGGCAGGAATAAATATCATGGGGGCTAACATCCACTCAAGAACATGAACATTCAAGTGAGAGTTAAACAATGATTTACATCTCAGATAAAAAAATACTTGAATGTCAATAAGCCCAGGACAAAGTGATGTAAGAGAAAGAAATTACTTTGAAAAGAACCGAAATGGGCCCCCATTTTCAGTATTGCAGGATGGGGGTTTGATAGCCACCCAAAGGAGAGAGATGGTGATCGCAAGGAGACCGGACCAGACAAATACAATAGTCGATGTCCT
Organism: Elaeagnus macrophylla; assembly: GCA_029378325.1. Lineage (NCBI taxonomy): Eukaryota > Viridiplantae > Streptophyta > Magnoliopsida > Rosales > Elaeagnaceae > Elaeagnus > Elaeagnus macrophylla. The sequence continues at coordinate 56,960,060 of CM055640.1, forward strand.
TCCTCCTCTTCCTATGAGTCCTTTTGCAAAATGATAAAGATGAGCTAAGACCAAAAAACTGAAGAACACACCTCCAATCAAGCTACTCCACTTCTTTGAGTTTTAGAACAATGAGTTTCATCAACACTTGGAGAATCAATAGACATACTTGATTTTGTTTCCATTGTCTTAAAAAACGAATGAAGAGTTTTGGTCGACTTTGAGCTTTTACGTTCATGATCTATTATAACTTATCACCTAATAAAAATTTACAAATATTAAAGTATTATTTAATCTTTAGTTTATCAAAGTTTATTTAAATTGATCCCTAATATTAAAAAAATATTCACCCTTTTAAATATTAAATTTATGTCATTATATTATTTATAGTGATACTTACACTTAATTTTTATTTTATTAACCTAATTAATTGATTATTACCACAATATAATAACAAAAATTCTAAATTTTAAATTTTATAAATCATAAAATATTAACAGTTCAACATGTTATAATGGAACACTGAACACAGGAAGTCAGGAACAGTTATATTAACAGTTCAACGTGTTATAAATCAAAAATTCACAATATATTAACAGTTATACTAAATAAGTTGTATCAGTATCACAATATCAATATGTTATTATTATTAACATGTAATTATGTAAATATATTAACAAAGAACAATTCAACACCAACAGTTCCTCGATTCCTCCTTCTCCTCTCTTCATAATTCCTCCATTTTTTTCTCATTATATTGTGATTTGTTAGCAACAAAATGTGAGGAATAAAATTTAATAACATAACCAAAAACCACTTAGATAAAGAAATCAAATAATGTCCCAAAATTGAAAACAAAAAATATCAACTAACAATCAGATATTCAGATCAGAGCTCTATCGATTGAGCACACAAATAAATCCAAATCGAAAATTTCAATTTGGGATGAAATCCATCAGAAAAATTTACATGAATCATGATAGAATATAAAGAAATACCTTGTAGCCCTTGGCTAGAGGCTAGCGGAAGAGGAGGTTACTGCGTGGAGGGCTAGAGGCTGGTGGTGGGCGGCTAGAGGCTGGGCTAAGTGACGTTGGCGACTGGCGAGCGCAATTGGAGGAGGCAGCATGAGATGAGATCGACAACGAGAGGCGCGAGGGCGAGGAGGCGACTGGAAAGTCTGGAATGGAGACGAGATGGCCTGGGGTGAGTTAATATTAAGTTAGGGGGTAAAATGGTAATTTTATTTATAAAAAAAAAAAAAACCAAATTCCAGCCGGGCCTCAAGCCCCCCCACCCCTTCTACAGTTCGCCCCTACTTATAAAGATGTTGTGTCAGGGTGACCATCTTCTCAGACTATACAACCTGGAGTACGTGTGATAATTCTCCTGTCTTGAATCCTCAAGTTAATCTTAATTTGACGTCAGATGTAAACAAATGGATGGAAAAATGGTTTTCTATATTACTATAATTTGTTTGTACAAGCTGACTGTTATATAAAATTGTAACAAAGCTACTTTAGGAATACAATTATACACAAAGACATGATCGTACAATTACTCTACTCTAATTGTTGATTAATTGTTTAATGATATACAATCCACATTTTGTGCCACCATATATTTGAATTTCAGTCAAATATGAATAAAGATTACCTTAATTGATTTTCTTTCCTTTAACACTCTTCCTCAAGTTGGAGCATGAATGTCAATGACACCTAACTTGTTGAGATGTGTATGAAATGCTTGTGCTCGCAATGGCTTTCTAAATAAATATGCTATCTGGCTTCCGATTTGCACATAGGCTATCTTGATTTCTCCTCTTTGGATTCTCTCACGAATTATATGACAATCTAGTTCAATGTGCTTCATTCGCTCGTGATATACTAGATTTACAGCAATGTGTAAGGTTGCTTGATTGTTGCAAAACAATCTTGCAGGCTCAGGATGTGGTACTCGTAAATCCTTCAATAAGTATCTCAACCATGTAAGCTCACAAGTAGTTGCAGCCATGGAGAGATATTCTGCTTCCGCTGATGATCTTCATATCGTTCCCTGCTTCTTACTCTTCCATGACACAAGTGACTTTCCAAGAAAAGTACAATAACTTGTTACAAACGACTTGTAATTGAACATCTTACCCAGTCGGCATCACAGTATTCGATCAAGTGAAGTGGACTATTTGAGGGAAATAATAAGCCTTGTCTTGGGGTTACCTTCAAGTATTAGAGGAGTCGATGGATAGTCTTGAGGTGATGCAGCTTAGGTTCCTACATGAATTGATTAAGTGTGTTCATAAAGTATGTGATTTTCGGTCGGCTAATTGTGAGATAGATCAATTTCCTAATTAGATGTCAATATCGAGTAGGATCCTAGAGGGCTTCACTCCCTGTTTCTGTTATTACCAAATTAGGTTCCATGTGAACCTTTGCTAGTTTTGTTGCTCCAAGTAACTCGACTTCCTCTAACATGTCCAATGTCTACTTTCGTTGACAAACTATAATCCTAACTTTATAATGCGCAACCTCAATGCCGAGGAAGTACTTGAGTAGTCCAAGATCTTTAATCTTAAAACAACTATTGAGGAACTTCTTGAGATCACTTATGGCCTTCTCATTATTCCCTGTTATGACCATATCATCAACGTAAAGCAGCACAACAGTAATGGAATCCCCATGAACTTGTGTAAAGAGAGAGTAATCGGTATGGGATTGTTGAAACCCAATCTCTTGGATTGCACAAGAGAAACGTTGGAACCAATTGCGGGATGCCTTCTTAAGGCTATAAAGGGACTTGTGGAGTCGACAAACTATTTTCTCCCCCTGTCAACAACAACCTGGGGAAGGAAGCATATACACCTCCTCAAGGAGTTCACCATGAAGAAAAGCATTATGCACATCCATCTGGTATAATGGCCAATCTCGAACTACAGCAATTTATAGCAAGCAACGAATAGTGATTAACTTGGCAATAGGAGCAAGGGTATCTTTGTAATTGATGCCTTCGTGTTGAGTGCAACCTTTGGTAACAAGTTGAGCTATGTAGCACTCAATAGTACTGCCAGTATGGTGCTTGATCCTAAAGACCCATTTGCAGCCTATGGGGCATTGGCCAAGAGGAAGAGGGACTATGGACCATGGACCATGTGTGATTGTCCTCAAGGGCTTGTATTTCAGAATTCATTGCTGCTACCTACTAAGGGGCATGTCGTGCTTGTTCATAATTTGTTGGCTCAACCAAATGAGATATATTAGACACAATGGAGCGATATGTATTAGACAGCCCAAAGTAGGAAACATACCTTTGTGGTGGATAGTGAGTACTGGACATGGAGGAAGAAGAAGCATTAGGACCTAGGAGAGTAACATGGTACGTTTAGGGTGGAGGGTGATGGGTGTAAGAAGATTGGCGAGGGTTTAGTATGGTGAGAGGTATTTGGGCTGGTGGTGTTGGTTCCTTTGCTAGAGACAAAGGCGACTGTGGGGTGGAGGAAGATGTCTGTGATGATGGGATTGCCGACGAAGGGTCAGTGATAGCCAACAATGTTTGTGAAGAGATGGAATCAGGATTCGATGTTGAAGGGTCAAGAGTATATGGTGTGGATGAGAAGGAATTAGAATAGCTAAGTGGTGAAAGAGAGGGTTGTGAAGAGGGCTAGTCATGTGAGTTAGGCTATTTAGATTGGATTGGGTCAACAGGAATAGAAAGGACTAGGTAGTCTTCTTGCCTTTCTAGTGGGAGTTTGATGAGAGGAAATGTGATTTCATTAAAAGTAATATCACGAGAAGAAATTTTTTTTTTTTTGTGCTTTCAAGACCATAAACACAATAACCTTTTTGCCCAAGGGGATAGCCAATGAAAATGCATCGATGTGCATGAACATCAAATTTGTTACTAGGAGTGAGATTGGTAACATAACATAAGCAACCAAAAACCTGTAGATGAGAGTAAATTGGTGGGGTTTTGTATAAGAGTTCATATGGAGATTTTTAATAAAGCAGAGGTGTGGGAAGGCGATTGATAAGGTAGCAAGTAGTTTGAACACTATCTCCCCAAAGTTTTAATGGTAAATTGGCATGAAACCGTAGGGCATAAGCTACATTTAAACTATGGCGATGTTGACGCTCTACTAGCCTATTTTGTTGGGGAGTGTGAGTGCATGTGTGCTAAAAAATAGTGTCATGTTCTTCAAGAATGATGCATTGATGTGAATTCACCCTCATTATCGGCACGTATAAATTTAATGTCTTGATGAAATTGCATTTTAACCTAAGAAAAAAAAAAGATTTCAACAAAGATTAAGTATTGGATTTAAAACTCATAAGATGGACCCAAGTAAAATGAGTAAAGTCATCGACAATAGTTAGGAAATATCGTGCCCTAGAATGTGTGTGAATTTTGTATGGTCCCAAAATATCACAATGAATTAAATCAAACAATGCAACTATTTTTATTGAACTGGAAATAAAGGATAAACGAGTTTGTTTTGTTCTCACAAATATGTTTGGAATTAAAAATAATTTATGGAAAAGTTTGGGATAAGGTGTGAATAGGTGCAGCAGATGGATGTCCAAATGTTAGTGCTAGAGATTAGAGATGCAAGTGTTATGGTTAACAAGGCGAGGATTTGGAGCTGGTGTGAGATAATAGAGACCATTAAAATGCTTACCTAGGCTAATCATCGTGTGAATAGGTGCAGCAAATGGATGTCTAAGATGTTGGTGCCAGAGATCAGAGATGCAGGTGTTATGGTTGACAAGGTGAGGATTTTGAGCTGGTGTGAGATAATAAAGACCATTAAAATGCTTGCCTAGGCCAATCATCCTCCTCATATCCAAATCCTGCACAACATAAAAATTTGGATAAAATATCACTATACACCTCCAAGCTTGAGTCAATTTACTCTCAGATATTAAGTTTACATGAAATTTAGGTACATGAAGAACTCCATCAAGAGATAAATATGATGATAACTGAATAGATCCTACACTTTCAATGGTAGCTTGTTCTCCATTAGGTAAACCAACGAAATCATGAAATGCTTTAATTTTATAGTGAGTAGGCAAGAAGTGTGATATGTGATATGTCACTCCACTATACACTATCCAAAATAATGTCGAATATGTTTCATGCCCTATATTATTGCAACTGGGTGTAAATATACTTGTCGCATGTACGAGTGGTTGATCATTACCATATTTACTCTGAAGCAAGGCCATGATCTGTTTGTATTCTTCTGCTGTGAAGGTTGGGCTTTCATTAGTTGGTTCCTTTTTTAACTCAATATTGTGAGCAAGAGGCTTCTTGTTTCTGGGCTTGACATTTTTTCTATGCCATTTTGATGAGTGCTCGAAAAGCACTAATATTTCGTGGTTTATTGCGCTTAATTGTTTAGAAGTAGATTTATTATTTGTTGTTTATTCTATTAATTTCATAAATCTATTCATTCGAAATCACGGGTATGTTTTAGTGCATTTCAGGTATTTTTAGCGTCAAATGAGTCAAATAATGCAAACACGCAAAGACGGAATACTTACGGCGCTCGGATCACGAGTTACGGGCAAGACAAGTCAAATATGTAAGCCTTACATAATGAGCTATCACATATGTAAGGGAATAAACATGAAGAAAAGGAAGGCAACACGCGTCGCGGCGAGGAAAAGGCATGCCGCGGCGGGGAGCTCTCGGGTTTTGACCATGAATTCCAAAAATGTGTTGCACCGCGGCGGAGAAAATGTATGTCGCAGCGCGCCTATTCCTATTGCAATCAGGATTTTTGTAATCCCTTACATCTATAAATACCCCCTTAGAGTCACCCTTACATACAACTCGAATAACTCGAATACAACTTTTACACACAATAATTTTGCGACCAAACTAGCAATTCACTCAGTTTAAAGGAGCTTTGCCACACTCAACGAAGCAAGAGAAATCATTCTAAGGATCCAAGGAAGCTGTCAATGATCGAAGATAAAGCTTTTGGAGAAGAACGCCATCCCATCCATTTAGCGGTATTTAGATCTAGGTTTTCCTTGTTGTTATAGAATTATATTTTCTTCTTCTTTCGTTGAAGTGTATGATCATATTTTATTTGTCTATGAATATTAATATGAACATGAGCGGCTAGTTTCATTATGGATGTTTAGTTTGTGTTGTCATGTTTGCTAGAATTGTGTATGGTGAATATTTTATTGATTTAACATAAATAAATTACCTTTTGATTATGAGCATGTTTAGATATTTAATTATGAATTATCATGGGCCAATTTGAGATTCGTAGTTAGGTTGAAAAATCTAAGAATATAGTTTTAGGAACGTCACCTTGACTTTATTCTGAAACACTTAATCAAAACTTCAAATTAGTGACTTAGTCATAGCATTAGTTTGATTGGCATTTATTTCCTTGCGTATAATTTGATTGCTATTTGATTTACCTCGACCGTAGGCAGTTAATTAGTTAATCAATAAAGAGATTTACCCCAACCGTAGGCAATCTCGTAATTAAAAGAAAAGTCGATAATATTGTTTATATAGAACGTTCATGATTTTACCATTACTTTTCGATGCAAGCATGGCCAACCAAACTAAACGTCCATACATTCTCCATTGATTTTTAATCCATTTGAATTAATTGTTAATCTGCAATATTGTTTTCGTTTAATTGTTCGTACCATTATTCTCGTCACAAAACAAACACTTTTTACAGTTTTACTAGATTTAAGATTCTAGTTACTTAGAGTTTTAGTTTCACTAGAACTCTATTTAATTAGTATTTTACTTTTGTTAGAACTCAGATTAAGAAAAAAGTTATTTAGAACCACTGCAATTCCTTGAGAGACCGACCTTGGAGGTTTGCTTGTCACTTTTCTATGAGTGATTCGTACACTTGCGAGTACTAAATTTATCACATCACATTTGTGGTCCACTGAAAACCCAATTAGGTAATAACACTTATCAATAAGGTGACCCTCCTGTTCACAGTGTGTGCATCGCAATGTTTTGCGATATGAGGAAAATGCTACTGGTGTTGGTGTACGGGCCGTTTGCATTGCATGAGATGCTGGTGGGATCTCTCAACAGATTGCCACTTCCGTCTGCCTCTTGTGTTGGAGAATAAGGCCATGAGCTTTCCATATATCTAGGAAAGGGTTCATCATTAAGATCGAGCCACAAACCGTGGAGAAACGTTCGTTGAGCCCCATCAAGAATTGCATGACTTTCTCTTTTTCTTCTCTATTCTTCAGCTTTTTTAAGACATAGCAGGAACATGCGATGAGCTCTTGATAGGATGCTAATTCATCCCAATGCCCCTTGAGTTTGGTATAGTACGTAGAAATAGAGAGGGAACCTTGGCGACATTCAGGAAACTTGGCGACATCTCCTTGAGAGAATCTAACTTGGCATATCTAAATGGTGCAAGATCATAGGATCAAGTAATGTTGTTTCCTTCTCTTTTGTGTTTTGGAATGAGGAATCATTTTTGGGTTCAGATTTGTTGGAATTCCAACCATGTTGTAGATGTGATGGTGTTTGGGTCTTGTTTGTGGTGGAAGGTGTTGAGCCAGAGACACTAGAATCAATGCTCTGATACCATAAACAAATGGATGGGAAATGGTTTTATGTATTACTATAATTTGTTTGTACAAGCTGATTGTTATATTGAATTGTAACAAATCTATTTTAGGAATACAATTATACACAAAGACATGATCCTACAATTACTCTACTCTAATTGTTTATTAATTGTTTGATGATATACGATCCATAATTTGCTCCACCATGTATTTGAATTCCAGTCACATATGAATGCAGATTACTTAAATTGATTTTGTTTCCTACAAGATGGTCTTCATGATTTGAATCCTCAACATCCTATTCTTTCTCAATGATTTGGTTCTAGTGAACGCCTTACTATTGTTTTAGTAAAAATGTTTATCTTCATCACCACTCAGTGTGTGCTTACTAGATGATCATAATTACATGATCTAAAGAGATTAGATTCTGACCTATGTTACTGCTTATGGTTAAAAAGCTATTATACATGGTCCCATTGCTCCTCTTTCAAGGTTTCTTGAAAGTTCTTTGACACCTAGTTCTACATTGAATTTGAGTGGACTCAACTCAATTGTCAAAGGGTGGATATATGGTTTGATTTCAACTTCAATGCTAGGGCATCTTAGTAGTGGCATGTCTTCTTCAGAGTAATGGATAGCTCTTGATGAGTCTTATTTAGTTAAGGTTTAACCACAAATAATCGATCTACGTGATCAAGTTAATAGCTTGTAGAAAGGAAATTTGACAAAGTCATAGTATATGATCAAAGCCAAAACAATTTAAGGTCAACTTGCTTTAGTGGGTTCTCTAGCAAGTGAAAGGGATTTAATTTACTATGTTTTGGAAAGTCTTGGTCATAGATATTTGTCTTTTGTGTCTAATATGAACATGAGAGAAGCTTAGCCTTCTATTAACACTCTACAAAGCGTTCTTGCAGGATATGAAAGAACCTTGCAAAAGCAATCTGTTATTGACCAAAATTAAATGTTTCTTACAAATGTTGCTAATTTTGAACCAAGAAATGATGGTTTCAAGACTAATGGAAGTAAAGGTGCTGGCAATAAGTCCAATGAGAAGTCTCAAGGTTGGAATAAAGTAATTTATGCAAAATTCTCATAATCATGGTAGGCAAACTGGTGAAAATTCTAATAAAAAAATGTTGTAATTAAGAAACTTGCTGCTAATAGGCCTGTTTGTTATATTTGTGAAAAGTTTGGTCATAATGCTCGATCTTGCTTTGTTCTGTGAGATTTTCTTGTAGGAAAATATGGACTTTCTGCTATGATACCACACCATGAAAAGAGTGATGATCTAAAGGTTACAGGTGATGGTTCCTCAGCTTCTTAGATTAATGATACTGGGGCTAGTGATCATGTTATGTCTAGTTCTATTCCTATCTCTTCTTTAACTCCGTATTCAAGTACTGAGGGAGTGATGTTGGGTATTGGTTAGAAGATTCTTATTGTTGTGTTGGCATTGCTAGTTTACATGTCAATAATTCATGCAATCTCTCTCTTTATTGATACATTGCACACATCTACAGCTGCTGCAAATTTTATTTTAATAAATTGTGCAAAGATAATAAGTTTTCTGTTGAGTTTGATTCATATGGTTTTTGTGTAAAGGACTTGGAGTCCAGGTAAGTGAAAGTTCTGGGTCACAATTGATGTGTAAATTATAGTACTTGGTGTACGAATCACTTGTAGTAAGCGATAAGCAAACCTTAGAGATCGATCTCTCAAGGAATTGCAATGGTTCTAAATAACCTTTTCACAATTCTCTAGAATCCTAGAATAACTACAATACTAAATGGTTAGAGTCCTAAGACTATTAAAATACTAATTAATTAGACTCCTAAAGCTACTAAAATATTGATTAATTAGAATTGTAAATGAGATTGGAAATGAGAGCAAGAGCGATGAAAGGAAGGAATGAATAATTATGATGGTATACGAACAAGTCACAAAAAATATTTCAACTTAAAACCAACTTCACTAGGTTTTTAATAATCAATGGAGGATTTATAGATGTTTAGCTTAGTTGACCATGCTTGCATCGAAATATTATAGTAAACTTACATGAACGATCTAATAAATCAAGATTACTGACTTTCCTTTTATTTATGAAAATTCTTACGGATCGGGTATATTAACTAGCAATCAAATTATGCACAAAAAAAAGTATGACAATCAAACCATTGTCATGACTAGGTCATCAATTTGAAGTTTTGATTCTGTTTTTCAAAGTATAGTCAAGGTGACGTTCCTAAAACTAAACTCTAAGATTTTTCAATCTATTTATGAATTTCAAATTTGCCAATGAAAATTCACAAACAAATCTCTAAACTAACTCTTAATCAAAAAGTAATCTTTACTTATTTTGCTATTAAAACATTCCCAAAAATAAATCTAGTAAACATGGCAACAAAAACTAAATATCTAATGTTAAATTTAGCCAAACATGTTTAGATTAATATTCATAGATAAATATAATCTATCATACATTCTAGAAACGAAAGATGAAGAAGAAATATCTAACAACAAGTAACCTAAATTTAGATACCACAATTGGCTTGGATGATGTTTCTTTTCCCAAAAGCTTGATCTTCGATCTTAAAAGACTTCTTGTTTGCTTTAAATGTGCCTTTCTTGCATCCCTAAGATGTGGCAAAGCTTCAAAACTTAGTTTAATTTAGTAGAAAATTGTCCCCAAATTGTGTGAAAACTTCCATGCAATACTGAAAACTTAATGGGGGGTTTTATAGATGTAAAGGTTGTACACAATTGGGACTCTCTAAAAATACACGAACGCTGTGGCACAACTTTTCATCTGCCATGGCACAAGCCTAAAAATTGCCCCATATAAAAATTCAAGAGCAATGCGCCGTGGCACACAAAAATCTCCTCCACGGCACAAGTTGATTTTCTTGTCTACGTATGTAACCCTTACATACTGGTTGATTTCTGATATAAGGCATACATACCTTAGTCTTTTTTGCTGCTAGGTTATTATTTAAGTGTTTCAAGTATCTCATCTTCGTGTGCTTACATTATTCATCTCTTTTGAAGCTAAAAATACCTAAAATATACCAAAATATACAGTAATTTTAAAATAATAGATTTATGCAAATAATTAAATAAAAGCGTTATAATTAAATCTATTTGTCACAATTAAGCACAATAAATCACAGAATGTTAATGTTTTTTGAGCACTTATCACCAATGTGCATGGTTTGTATATATTGCATGGTCTAGTCGCTTAAGTTTTGCAATATGGCAAGGCTGTTGATCATTCAATACCTAGTATGTTTTATGTATTCCTTGATAAGTGGCATGAAAGGTTAGGACACCTTTCTTATCCTACTATTCACTTAGGAAGTATGTACCTAGTCAATCTATTCCTACTAAGGATCCATTTTGCACAGTTTGTCAATTGTCTAAGTTTCATAAGCTTCCCTTTTCAACCTGTCATGTTAGAGTTGGCGTTTCTTTTACTTTGATGTACTTGGATTTGTGGACAGCTCCACGTAGTATCAATACTCTTATCAAGTAATTTTTGTCAATTTGTGATTATCATACACATATTACCTTTTTGTTGAATTCTAAAGATTAGACTATTTCTACTTTTCTTAAGTGTAAGGCTTTGATAGAAAACTTGAACATAAATTGAAATAAATTAGATAGAGGTGCATTTAAGCGACTCACTCTTGTGCTTGCTAAGGAAGGTGTGGTTCATAGATTGACATGTCCACTAACTTCTAATAAAAATGTAGTAGTAGAGAGTTCGTCGTAGACACATTGTTGAGGGTGGTTTGGCTCTCTTGTTTATTGCTTACATGCCCTTGGAGTATTGGTTTGATGTTATGAGCAAGACTATTTATTTTCCCAATAGATTACCTACAAAGATTTTATATGTTTTGTCCCCAATTGAAGTGTTATTTGAAAGTAGCCAAATTATAGTATGCTTAAAATATTTGGATGTCAATGTTTCTCTTGTGTTTAAGCTTATAATAAAAATAATCTTGAACTAAGGTATGTTGATTGTGTGTTCTTGGGCAATGGCATGAATCAAAGGGATTTTTGTGCCTTGACAAAGCTACGACAAAGGTTACTCCGAGCACGCATGTTGTGTTTAATGAGCGTAATTCTTCTTTCCAAATAAGGCTAAGACTAATGTAGTCTCATATACTGGTACTCAATTATCAATTATGTTGCCTTGTATTGCTCAATTTGATAAGCCTCCTAGTAACAACAATTATATTTCATCTGTTTCATCTTTGGTTGTTCATGATATGGGAGTTTCACCTTAAGTTTCAACTGATAATCTAAATGTTTTATCTCTTGCATTAAATATACTAGTGCTTCAGTCTAGTCACATGTTTCTCTTATACACTTTACTCATGTTCAGCCTCATAGTGTTGGTATTGGTCATGACAATATTTCACAAGTTCAATCTAGTCCATCCTCAGCATTAGTTCCTATAAAATTTGATGTTTTTACTCTAATACTTAGTGAAAGATTTTCAAAATCCTTGAAATGAGCCGATGCATCTTCCTGAGCCTTCTTCACCCTCGAATGAGTTGTCTATTATTGTTTAGTTACCATTTGCTATCTATTGTTTCCATAAAGACTCATGCTATGACTACTCATTAAAAGTCAGGTGTTTATAAGCCAAGGATTCTTGTTGCTTCCTTGTCTCCTCGTGGTTATGTTACTAAGCCAAGGAATTATAAAAAGGGTCTTAAGTTTTCTGAATCGAAGAAGGAAATGTATAAAGAAATAGATGCTTTCCTAGCCGATGATACTGAAAAAATTTATTTTACCATCTGATCATTCTATTATAACTTGTAAATGAGTGTTCGGAGTTAATTTGTTTGATAATGGTTCTTTGGACAAACACAAAGCTAGACTAATTGTAAGAGGATTTTTAGAAGAATTTGGGGTAGACTTTTCAAATACTTTTAGTCTTGTTGTTAAAACAAAAAATGTGAGTGTCGTCATGTGTCTTGACTTGTCCAAATGATAGGCTATCAGACAGGTAGATGTTAATAATATATTTTTTGAATGGTGATTTGGTTGAGAACATTTACATGGTTCAGCCTCCAGGCTTTGAAAGCACTCATAAATAGTTAGTTTGTCGATTAAAGAAAGTTCTGTATAGCCCTAAGGTAGGTTCTAACCTCCAAGTTTTTGGTATCAAAAGTTGTGTAATGCTTTGCTTGGCATGAGTTTTACTATTATCAAATTATATAGTTATATGTTTGTTTAGGATGCTAATGCCTATATGATAATAATAATAATACTGGTGTATGCTGATGATATTTTGATTATTGGTTCTTGCTCTTCTCGGATTGATTGGCTTGTTAAGCAACTTTATTTGACTTTTTCTTTGAAGGACATGGGTCTTTTCATTGTTTTTGTAGTGTAGAAGTATCCTATTCTGTTGGAACTATACATTTTTTCACAACACAAGTATATGATTGATTTGTTGCATTCTACTAGTCTTGATGATACAAAGCTTGTGACTCGACTATGATTTATAGCTAGTTATTGAGCAAGGTAAAGGGGTGCCTTTATCATATGCTACTGAATATAGACAAGTTGTTTGCTCATTTCAGTATCTTACAATAACCCAATCAGACATATCCTTCTCTATAAACAAATTGTGCCAATTTCTTGATTCCTTCTTAGAGGTTCACTAGTTAGCAACCAAAAGGCTGTTGGGGTATCTCAAGGTACTTCACAGTTTGGTTTGTGTCTTTCAAAGTCAGATAAGCTTGATCTTCTTGCCCATTGCAATGTTGATTGGGTTAGCTGCCCAAATGATAGGAGTACCACTGGTTATTGCATTTTTCTTGGTGATTCCTTGGTCTCATAGCATTCTTCCAAGTGAAAGTTGGTGTCCTGAAGTAGAACATAAAGTGAATATAGGGCTATGGCATTGGCCACAACAAAATTATTTGGTTAAATTCTAAGTTGCACGATTTGCATATCTCTATGTTTGCGTCCCCTATATTATTGATATATAGATAGCTTTAGCGCTCAAGCTTTAGCATATAATATTGTATTTCATGCTAGAACAAAGCATATTTAAATCGATCACCATTTTATTAGGGATTAGGTGGTAAAAGGGTTGATGAATATTGCTCGTGTTGCTTTTGCATATCAAGTAGCCAATGCATTGACTAAATCAATTTGAAACTCCAAAATGCCATTTTATCTTGTACATAATTGAATTGATCGTAAAATAGCATGTTATCTTGAACATAGAGTATACATATTTAATTTATGTACACTCTTTACATTATACACAGCATGTACATATGTTATATGAACACGTTATATACAACTAATATATTATTTTAAAATCAATTTATTTATGTACATAGTGTGCATGATATTTAGGGCCTGAGCTAGACTAAACCATTGTCAGCTTCCGTTTTCATGTTTCTTAGACCCAAACTATACTTTCAAAACCAATAATTTGAAAGGGGGTATTAGAGGTTGCATGTACTGATGTTATGAGGTGGTTAGTTTGTTATTAGTAGGGCATATTGTAGTACTACACGTGTCTTGCCTTGCTCTTTATATAGTAAGACAACAGGAGTTATAGATTTGTTCAATTATTTTTTTCTCAATAATTAGGGGTATACATATCATAGAATGGTTCGGATTGAAACTAAAATTAAAACCAAACGAAGAAAATTAGTTCCTTAAAATTGAGAACCAATTTGATAGAATACAAACTATAAAACCAATCCAAACCAAGTCTTTTGGATTGAGTTGGATTGGATTGGATAGATCGATTTTCTATTTTAATTTTCTTTGGCAGTGTTGCCAACTTGTCATGCTTAATTGAAGAAGAATGATTCAATTATTCATGGCTCTATTAGGGATGAAAATAAAAGATGGAAAAAAAAAAAAACAAACAAACAAAAAACATGCATGAACCATAATCGACAAAGTTCTGTAAAGATTAATGTCCTATGATAGTGAGAGGTTGAGATATTTGTAAGACATTTGTGCTTAGATCACATTTAGGACTTTGAAATATATAGGAATTGAGGGCAAAAGGCTCAAATATTTGTTTGAGATAAAAAAAAAAAAAAACTCTAAAATACTAACAACATTAATTTTTTTTGTATTTTTATTTAATAAAATTATAACATAAAAATAAAAAAATAATATAATATAAATAGAGTATGAGTTGGCTTGACTCTTATTGAATTTTCAAAATCAAAAATCGATCCAGCTCATTATGAATAAGATTTGGAACTTACGAAGCCAAATCAATCTAATAAAAAAGGAAAATCGAATCATTTGAATTGAATTAGTTCAAATTAAATGGGTTGATTTGAATTGAGTAAATTTTGAGCACCTCTGTTAATAATACATTCTCAATATTCTATTCTCTCTTTGTTTCTTGAAGCTCATATTTGTAAGTAAAAAACATATTTTTTTATATAAAGAACACATTCCAAAAACAAATGAGTATAATAATTTTTAAAATACTTCAAAAACAAGAGGAAAAAATGGAAAAAAAAAAAAAGGTGGTGAAGGAAGTGAAGGGTCAAAAATAAAATTAATGTGGATTAGGAGTTATATTGTACTATTAAACTAAATTTTTTTTTATGCATTAAAAACAAGCCACACAGATATGTAATAAAATAAATCATCTGATGCATAAATAACTCAGCTATTTAATTAGTTTAATTTTTAATCCCTCAATAAAAAATCATATATTTATTTTCTTTTACACTAAATAACATATATTCATTTACTTTATAAGAAAAAATGAACATATTTTTTTTTTATGAGTGAAGTTAAAAATAAAGTTATATATATGAATGGAGATTATGATATAGAATTAAACCTAAAATAAAACCATAAATATAGTCTCATGCTAATTAAAATAACTCAATATTAATTTTTTAAAGTAAAATAAGTATCCACTTTTGTGTTCCCCATATAATATTTATATTTTACAAGCACAAGTATTCATTAGATATCAATAATTTTGTATTTTGTTATATTGTAAATATTATAATTGTAACTGAAGTAACAAATAAGATGAGTGGTGCACAACGCCTTGAATGGCCAACCCAAATTCTTAATTGGTGCACATCAAATTTTTTAATGATGCACTTGAAGTCCAATTAACCATAAATTGATAAAATAAAAAATAAAGTCACGTGTACGCCGTCTGCTTGAGCATTATATGCATAAGTCGGGACTAAGACATGTTAAGAGTTATCAACGAGACAGTGAGGAGTTGGAGACTTTCACGAATTTTGAATTCATTCTGTATTTTCACTTAAAATTTTTGCAGAGGCAGATATGAGGATCTATAGTGGAAAAAGGAACCCTCAAATAAAGAACATGAATCCAAGTAATATTAATACTATTATTTTTAATTTCTTTGTAACTTTTATTTTTATATAAAAAATTATTCAATAATAAATATTTAATGATGAGAAGTAAAATAAAATTTATAGCCAATACATAATATTATAATAAGAAAAATATAAAAATAAATACGTAATCTTTTTATACTAAATAACATTAATAAAATTTTGTTACAAATTAGTTTGAAGTAATAAAAATAAATTATAAAATAATTGTATGATTTTAGATTTTTAAAATTTAAGTAAATGGTTTAAATAATTTTTAAAAAATAATTATTGATATTTTAGAAAAATAAAAACATAATTTAAAAATAAAATATATAATATATAATGTATTACTTAGAATTAGATTGATATTATCTAACTAAATTTATTAAACAAAATTAGAAATATAAATAAATTTATATATTTATTAAAATAAGTACATAGTTTCAAGAAATAATGCAGATAATGCAATCACTATTCTTGTCCTGACTCGTATTATAAAATACGAAGCCTCATGTTCTGTTCCCTATTTCCTATTTCGTTGTCCTCATTTTTATCTCTAATCAGATAATCTTTGTAGGAATTTGTCTCGTTAAAAAAAATTGACAACCATAACATGTATATATAACAACAAAAAAACTAAAAACCAACGGTAAAAAACCGAATCACCTCACTTTCATGATTCACGACTTACATTTTTAATTCTATTTTTGATAGTATATATAAATTGAATTTTTTTAAAAATAAATTAAATTAAATTAAAATAAAAACAAAAAGAAAAAAAAACAAAAAAAGAAGAAGAGCAAATTGAATTTCAAATGCGCGATTTAAAAAAGTAATAAACATAATGTGCCACTATAAGGCATCTTATTATATTAGGCAATTATACTTATTATGTTAGGCCCTAGTTTTTGAGTATATCAAGGCCCTCACCAGGTATAGTACCATGTATATATACATTAAATAAAGGAAATTTTATTAAAGTACTTTTATTAATAAAATAAATTATGATTAAATCTGCAAGGAAAATAGGAAAGAGAAACAACCTCCGGCTCCAAAGCCAACCTAGCTCCCACGGGAGTAAGCGGAGCGAGGGGAGAAAGTCTATATCTGTTGCTTCTGCAACTAAGGGAGCTCAAAGCGAAATGACTTGAAACTCGAAGCGTAGCATTTGTAGCTACGGGTTCGAAGGACTCCTCTACTGCAATTATTGAGGAACGACTAATGTGAACTTACTAGCTAGGTTTGATGTTATTTTCATTATAAAATCATTAATCATCTAGCTAGTGAGGATCTCTCTATTATTAATGAACATGGAATAGTGCTTAAATTTAACTTCTAAGAAGTGACAACTTGTATATTTTAAATATATGTTACATATATAATTTGTTTGAATGACATTTTTATATTGCACTATTTGTTTGAATATTTAAGTATTTCTAGCTTGTTCAAAATGGTCTGTTTAGACAGGCACTTGTTGAACTATATATACGAGATTATAAATTTAAAATAGTGAAAAGATATGTAATAATTATTAAAATTTATTAACGATAATCTCAAATATTAACTTACTGTTGATAATTTTAAATATAAGCAGTGATATTGATTGATAAAAAAAAATCTCCCTTACAAGTAGTCTATTTATGACCCAAAAAAAATTAATGGTTTGCTTGGTCAGGTATTTTTCATTAATCTTATAATATATTTCATAGTAATTTTATTAATTGTTCTTTTTATCAAGTAGTTGTAATTTTTTAAAAAAATGATTATATTAATCTTACAGTTTATTAGACTAAAATATCACATTATTATTTATTTTAAAAATAATAAATATTTTTTTCTGATATTTTCCGCATCACATATTATTAAGTAGATTCATTGTGAGACTAGTTGGAACTTGAATTAGAATATTATAGTCAATCCGTACGTGCAGACTCGTTCTTTAAATGGACTTCAAATTCTTCTTTCACCAATCTTAAAATATTTTAATATGTATTTCTCCTAAGAAATTAAAGGTTTTTAATTAAAAATTAGGGATGTGTTTGAAAAATTGACAAACTATGTCTAAAAGAGTTGTATCCTAATACAGAATAATTAATTAAAATAAAATAAAATAAAGTTTTTAAAAAAAAAATTGTATAACAAATGTTGACCGAGAGTTTGAGAAAGTTTCTCAAACTAATACTAGTAAGTTGTAACGTATCTTTTTTAATATATTCTAAATTATATTTTAGAACTTATTTTTTAACACCTCTAAAGACAGTAACTTAAAGATAAATAAACAGAAAAATTTATGATGAGATGGGAGTTAGTAATTTAGATTTTTATAATTAGTTTTTACCTTTTTTTATTTTAGTTTTTAGTTAGTTGTAGCGTAAAAGTGCAGTTCTAGGCAGGTTTATGGGCAAACATGCATACACATTTCATATATATATATATATATATCATACTATTAAAATGTGATATTAAATTACTAAAAATTCAACAATTATTTAATTATGAAAAAATCATATTGTGAAATGCAGTAACATCAAGACTCATTTTGAGATGCTCAAACTAAAAAAAAAAAAAATCATGAAAAGAATAAGTCATCACAAAATAAAAATGATATGGAGCATGAAAATTTTCGCATTAGAAACGCAAAAATGTAAGTTCAATTATAAAGTAATTAATATTCATGTAATATAAGAAGTAAAGTAAAAAAAAAATTATAATATAATATTAATCATTATAATAAATAAATAAATAAAATTAATAATAATTTTATGTTGTAATTTTTTGTTATATTTTTACATGATATTAAAATGTATATTTAATAATTTTTTTTAATAAATGTAGACTATCATATATAAAAGTCTGAATCACGCCTAATATTTTTTGGACAAGATTATCCCTATATTTTAAACTATTGACATTAATTTTCATTTTATATCAATTATCACATTAAATAAGGACTCTAAATATAATACTAGAATAAAAATTAAATTCAATAATGACTCTAGCCATATGAAGATTATCACATTTAATTAGAACTCTAAATATTATTTTATTTTCACAATTAATTTAAATTTATAGAAAAATTAACTTCTTAATTATTTCAAATATATTATAAAATTAATTAAAAATAAAAATTAAACTAAGTGAAATAATTCACTTGTAAAACACATGTTTATAACTAATAAAATTACTAAAAATTCAATAATTATTTAACTATGAAAAAAAAAAAGATTCATTATAAAGCACAACAACATCAAGACTTATTTTAAGATGTTAAAAAGGAAAATTAAAGAATTATGAAAATAATTAACCATCCCAAAATAAAATCATGTGTAGCATGAAAAAAATTGCATTCAAACTTAAAAATGTAAGTTTCAATTATAAAGTAATTAAAGTTCATGTAATATAAAAAGTAAACTGTTATAATAATAAAATTATAATGTAAATAATTATAGTTAAATTTTTAACTCATTATTTTAAACTAATTTATCATTAAATATATAAAATAATTAATAGTAATAATTTTGTAATTAAAGTAAAAATTTGAGAAAAAATCATCCAAAATAAAATTTAATTTTCTTATCCCATTATTTTAAAAGAAAAATATAATAAAATTAATATAAATGTATAATTATATATTTTAGGATACGTAGAACTTCTTTTAAAAGAAGTAAATTATAAATAAGACTATTACGTTCTTATCTTTATATTAAAATAATGTAATAATCATTATCATTAATTATTAAACAAATAAAATAAATAATAATAATGATTTTATAGTTAAAACAAAATTTGAGGACAAAATCATCCAAACTAACAAATAATATATAAACAAATATATATAGTAATAAGATATATAAAAACATGTGCCTTATATATGAATTATTTTACTTATTTTATTTTTTTTTCTTTGATTCATTTCTACAACATATTTGAAATAAATACAAAATTATTTTTATTATACTTTCATATTAATTTTGAAGGTAAAATAATATTTAGAGTCTTTATTAAATGTAATAATCATTATATTATTAGAGTCCTTATTTGATGTAATTCGTATTCTATTATTACATTTAGAACTCTTATTTATTGTGATAATATATTTTAAAAGGGAAACCATTGTCAGTATTTTAAAATATATAGATAATTTTATCAAAAAAATATTAGACGTGATTTAGACTTTTTATTTGAATCCAGACGTTATGTCCCAAATTATTTATCCCTCTCCGTCCCCCAATCACGGAGTGATATGTGTACTACTTTTAAAAAAATTAAATCTTCAATAAAATTTCTGTTATACTATTAGTAATATGTTTTATTCCAAATTATTTGTTCCATTTTTGTCCTTCTAATCACAAATTAACATGTGTACTTTAAAAAAATCTTTAACAAAACTTGGAATGATAAATATGAGGATTATTTGTTTTTATTTTATATTAATGCAATTGTCTCTTTCTCATTTTATTTTTATAATTTATTGTAAAAATTTAATTGATCAATAGAGTTTATTATATAATCAATTTTCTATTTGATCAAATAAAGAATGAATTATTCAATGTAAATAAATATTGAAATTAAAATTTATATTAAATAAATAAGTGCAATTACTTTATTGACTCTCTTTTCAATAAAATTGTAAATAATACAACATAATTAACTTTATTAAATTTTAATAAAATAATCAATAAAATATAGGTCTTTTGTCTATATTTTATACTAATGTAATTATTATTTTTTTCTTTTTTTTAATTTGTTGAAAAAATTTGACATAATTCGATACTATTATTAGTATATTACATTAAAAAATACTTATGAAAATTAAATTAATAGAAGTAACAATTCCTATTTTTATTTAAAAATAATTTTATTAATTTATAAAGAATATTCATTTATAATATATGACAAAAGTAAAATATTTTTGTGTTGCCATTAATATTAAAATATGAGGGAGTTTCAACTCGATGAACAATGAAATCTAGGTAATACTAACACCTAAAGACTCGTCCTTCTCATACGAGCAACTGAACAAAACAGATAACAAACAGCAGATAATCATAAGTATAAAATATGGTAGATAGTAAAAACAGAATAAAGCAACAAATATTGCTTTCTAATCACGTATATTCTTAATATGTTGGCACATAGATAATATGTTGATTGTAATAACTCATGTAACAGAATAATCAAATACAGTAATATAATGTAGTAAATCTACTTAGGCTCTAAAGTTAAGTGGTAATATCCACGGATTGCTTAAGACATTAAGCATCCACTCAGCAGCCAAATATACTAAAAAAATAAACAGTTACTATGACTCGATAAAGATAAAAATTTAAATATCTCTATCAGTCAAGGAACACCTATTTTAACTACCTAGGCTGTTATTATGAGCTATCTCCATAGCTACTTTGATCTTCACTGGATTCGACTCACCTCCAAAACAACATCACCATACAGTGTGATACAAATACCTATAATTAGTATGTATGTATGTACAATCTTTATGCAATTTTACCTAACAGTATGAAAATAAAATCTGAGTATTATTGGCAAAAAAACTTCACCTCATAATTACGGTAACTCCGTTTTATAAAATAATTTAACAAACTCCACCACCACCACCTCGTATCTTAATACAGAAACAACACTTGATGTATTGAGAATACTGAAATTGAAAATAATTCACAAAAATCTTCAAATGAAATTATCACCTTCTAATCACTAATACAGAAACACACCTGACATATTAGTGATACGAAAAAAGTAAAATAGTTTTCAAAACTCTGAAAATACTTTTCACAAAATCAAAAGATTTTACACGACGCAAAAATTAGCTCAAGAAAATGTGTAGAATAAGTGTACGAAAAGGTGTAATTAATAAAGAAATGGGGTATTTATAGTTGATTTTCAGCTTCTGGTACCCTCACTAACCCTTCGCCACTCACCTCCTCGAGGCTCTGTTGACCACCTCAGCAAACCCCCCGTAAGATATCAACGAGTTTCAACAAGTCACAGATCTACCCTGTGCACACTGGCGGACCCTTTGTTGACTACCTCGAAGAGCCATCTGCAAGACCTTTGTGAGATCCCCGACAAATCCCTAAAAATAGGTTTTTTAAGGCAAAATTTTACCAAATAAAAAGCTATAAACACCCACCTACTCAGGGAAACAAATGGAAGTAAAAACACATTTTAACATGCAATTTATATACTTCCAACTACCACTTGAAGTGTGTATCATACAAATATACAATAATATTACGATTTACGTGAGTGTATATGATATTGATCACTAACAAAATATCATTCAAAGAGGTAGACAAAAATACTAAGTAAAATAAACAGACTCCTTGTTTTTCACATAAAAACACCAACAAAAGCATAAAAGACTTACAAAACTTACAAAACATATAGCCTATTTTATTTGTCATGTATTTTTTACTCTATGTCATAGCTTTATATATTTATATAATTAAAAGTTCTAACTTTTAGTAATCTGTTATTATCCGAATTTATGTCTTCTTTTCATCTTCTTTTTGTTTTACACAATTGAACTTATATAGATTATAATTAATTTGGATTATTTGCTAAGTAATAATTTATTTCTTTCAATATTTTACAAGTTGTTAAGGAATATTAATATATGATTTTGTATTACTAAATGTTCAAATTATAAAATTAATTACATAGACACCATCAATTTGAAATTAGCAAAATTGTTGAAAATTTTCACAAAAAAGGAAAAATAAACAAATAAATAAAAATCATATCTAAAAGTTATAATTTTCATATACATACAATTATATTGCTCTTCGATAAAACTATCGCAACTCATATATATGAAAGTAAAAATATAAGCCAATGATAAGAATAATTTAGTAAAAGTAATAATTCATAATTCTAAAAAATTATAAACATGACAAATGAATTTAGCTATGTTTTAATATTAATAACAAAGTAAGTATATTTATTTATTTAATATAAATTTCAATATCAGTATTTATTTGCATTAAACTAAGAAGCCATACTTTATTTGGTCAAAAATAAAAATTAATATATCAAATTTTGAACTATATTGAATTTTTTTATAATTCAGAAACGAAAAAAAAAACAAACAGTTGAACTAATATGAAATTAAATATAAAACATATAATGAGGCTCGATAAAAGAACTTACAATAAAATAATTAACTCGGATTTTTTTATATAAAAAATGATAAAATATGTTGCTCACAATGGTGTATATGATTTAACACAAGTGCACGTGTCGCAAACAAGTAATATAATGATAAGAAAGATCATTCCCATGGAGATTGAAATACTAGAAAATATCGTAAAAATTAACTATTAAAATCAATGTTTTTGTGTTTTTGTTTATTAAAATAAAATAAAATAAATAGAACGAGAG
The DNA here is from genome assembly GCA_029378325.1 of Elaeagnus macrophylla. Classification (NCBI taxonomy): domain Eukaryota; kingdom Viridiplantae; phylum Streptophyta; class Magnoliopsida; order Rosales; family Elaeagnaceae; genus Elaeagnus; species Elaeagnus macrophylla. The sequence continues at coordinate 56,983,386 of CM055640.1, forward strand.
GACAAGAGTGAAAATACTAAAACAACGATCAACAAGAAGGATATCAAGAATCGCAAAGAGATAAATCAGTTAGGATTGCAAATATGACAAGTGATGTAGACAAACAGCGTTGCTGTAGTAATGCTATAGCAAAGTGTACCAGTAACTAGAATTGCAAAAATTTACAAAGGATTCTTCCGAATCTGCAATGTTTATATATTCTATGACTCAATGAAACATATTCCTATGCAAAACTGAATCTAAGAACAACGTTCATGCACAAATTCTTTTGAGTTATGTGAGATAATTATATATTCCTATATTAATTTCTTCACACTATTCTAGCTTCATCCAACTTAAATTAACCTTTTCAGATTCAATTTCAGTCTACTATCCTATCAATTGTTGATCAAGCAATCAATAAGAATTAATAAATCAATCAAGCATAGAATAACTAGCACCCTTTGCTAAGCAAAGCACAATTTTATAAAATTAAAGCATAAGGTCTACATACACTTGCATATCCACAACCCTAACTGAATGAAAGTTTAGCCAGGCATATTTATAAAATTAAACATCAAATTATATATGCTCAAAATCAGATCCATATAGTTTAGAGAATTTAAAAGAATCAAATAATAAAGAAATAATGAAATAAATCCCTTAAATCAACCCTAAACCAATTGGATTATGATTCTTTGTCTCGTTCTTGCTTTCTCTTCAATGAAAGTCCTTGCAAATCAGTCCTACAAGTAGTTTCCTTCCAGATTCCCCTTGATGCCCAGATCTGCTCTTCCTTTCGCTGCACCAAATCTGTCCAGAATTGGGGCTGCTGTCTGCTGTTTTTTTCCTCCTTGCTATCGCTAGTTTTTCCTCAGTTTTTGTCCCCAGATCTCATGTATCTTTTTCTCTGCTGTGTCGCCTCTTGCTGCCCAGATTTTATGTTCAGCGATGCCCTATTTTCTGCCGCCAAACTCTATTAAAATCAACCCCTGTTTTTGTTCTTTAACATTAGGTTTAATTGGAGACAATTTTTGGTGTGTTAATTTCCAATATTATCCCTAAAAATGTGAGTTAATAAAAGCCCAAAATTGTCCTTTTGTTTAGAGTCCAAATCAGCCCTTGAATAATTGTTTACAGATCAGCTTCTATTTTGGCGCTATTTCCTGGTGTGATTTTGCTGCAGCATTGCAGCAAAGTTGGATTTTTGCATTTTCTTTGTTGTTTTCTTTGTTGTTTTCTTTATCTCCTGCAAGGGCAATGAAAATCTAATGAGTGCACATCAAAATATAATTCTTTTTGACAGATTTCATAATTATTTTGAATTTATTATCAAAGAATTTACTTAAATCACAAAGTCCACAAATATTGTATAAATGAATATAATGTACAAACATTCTCAAAAGAACAAACAATTATTTATGAATAAGATCTAATAATACTCTAATAAATTAGAGTTATTAAAATATAAAATAAATATAAGTCAGAATCTTTTTATATTTTTCTCTAAAAAAATTCAACTATAAAAGTAATGTTAACAAAAGTTTTATTAAAGATTTATTTTTTTAAAAGAAGTACACATGTTACTTTTAATTTGGAGGATAAAGAAGGGACATATAATTTGGGACAAAACTATTGAGATTTATTGTTGAAATAGAAAAATAAATCAGAGCTTAATATGGTAGATATCATTGTACTTAACTAGTATCAGATTAATATGATATAAATTATTTTATTTAATTAATATCATTTTTTAACTTTTTTATTTTTATTATAAATACATGTATTATGTACAAAGCAATTATTCAAAAATATACAAACAATTTTTCAATATTCTTTTCATAGTATCAAAGCCACCAACGGTTCTGTAAATCCAAATTTATATCAACAAAAAAAAACCATTCAAGCCTTTTGTCCTCCTTGTATTCCCAAAACCACAACTAGTCACCGTCCAGCCCACAACTAGTCGCCGCCCAGCCCTTCCACCCGAAACCCAACAACCACAATACCCATTGCTGCCACAACCACTGTCCATGCCCATCCAGTAGAAAACCCCAGCATCGTCGTGCCCATCCATGACCAGCATAGTGGTGCCCAATGTCGTTGTTCCAAACGCTTTTTCTTTTTTCTCTTTTCAATTGGCAAGAAATGGGAAATTTCAAACATTTGATCTCAATAGGAAATAGATAATACCTATTGTGGGAGGATCAATTAGTGACAATGGATCAGCGTTAGTAACCACTATAAACACTAGAGGTAAGATCTTAAACGTTTCTACACCTGTTTTGAATAGTGTATAAATAACTGATTCTAGTGCTACTAATCATATGACATTTGATTTTAGAAAAATCTCAACCCTTAATTCATCCTCTCAAACTTGTGTCTCCACAACTAACGGTAATACCACCCCGGTTGTTGGGGAATGATCATTACATCTTACTAATACTTTACATCTTGATTCTGTGTTAATTGTTCTCTCTTTATATTATAACCTTCTGTCAGTCTCACAAATCACTAATACATTATCTTGTGTTGTTATTTTTTGGCTTGATTATTATTTTTTTAAGGACATTCAGACTCATCAAATGATTAGTTATGGTGTTAAGAGAAGGAAGCTCTATTACTTGGACTTGAAGTCAAAAACTTCTATCAGATTGCAACAAACTTTCGTAGTTGAAAGCACTAGTTCCTCACAGAAGATAATTGAGATCTGGCTCTGGCATCGAAGTTTAGGACATGCCTCGTTAATTTATTTAAAAAGGTTGTTTTCTAGTTTATTTACAAATTTGGATATTTGTAAATGTGATGTGTTTGAACTTGCAAAGAGCCATCGTGCTTCATTTCGTTTGCATTTAAATAAAAGTCTAGTTCCTTTTATGGTTATTCACTCTGATGTTTGGGGACCATCCAAAAATCCCACATTGGAAGGGTCCCATTGCTTTGTTACTTTTATAGATGATTGTACTAGGATGACTTGGTTATGTTTGATGAAATCCAAATTCGAAGTTAAGTTAGTATTTCAGAAGTTTATGCCATGATTCATACACAATACAATGCCCAAATACAAGTATTACAAAGTGATAAGGGCAGGAAATACCGTAGTTCTAACCTTCGACAATTTTTAGAATTTCATGGCTTAATCCATCAAAATAGTTGTTCAAATACACCTCAACAGAATGATGTGACCGAACGCAAGAATAGACACTTAATGGAAGTTGTTTGCACTTCCCTAATCGAGGTTCACATGGCCTTATGCTACTAGGGCGAAGCTCTTCTCTTTGTCACATATCTCATCAATCGTGTTCTATCTCGCTATCTCGTATTATCAACTTCAAAACACCCTTCAAGATACTTACAGAAGCTATTGTTGCTCCAACAGTCCCAAACCTACCCCCGCATGTCTTCGGATATGTTGTCTATATTCATCTTCACAAACACCAATGCAATAAGTTAATGCCTCGAGCCTTGAAATATGTCTTTGTCATATATGTGATTCATCAAAAAGGATATAGATGCTATCATTCCCCTACTAAATGCATGTTTATCACAGTGGATGTTGCCTTTCATGACGATACCATGTATTTCTCTAAGTCTGAGTTTTCGGGGGAATGTCTTGAGAAAATTAAAACTTTTGTATACAACCTTGAGAAAGATGTAGTGGAAGTACATGATCAAAATGTAAGTGATTTGGATCCTATTGGGCAAAAATTAGATATGAGTAGTGATACCCTACACAATGACACAATAAGCGTAGAAGTGGATGAGTTGCAATCTAGTGATCAAAACTTGAATCTAAATAGGAATGAACATCCAAAAAGACAAGAAACTCCTAAAATTGAGTCTGAGTCTCTCCCAATTGATACACCAAACCAATAGTTATTGTCTGAGGATATTACTTATACATTGCTTGAGTTATCCAAGAGACAGTTACCACAACGTCTCACTAAAGGTATTTCAAAACCTACATATGAACTTCAATTGTCTAGTAAAGTAAGATATCCCATGAATCATTATATGTCTACTCATCGCTTGTCAAAAATACATCAGTCATTTGTCAATCAATTATCTATTGTATCTATACCTAATAATGTACATGAAGCCTTAAATGATCCAAGGTGGAAAACTGCGATGAATGAAGAGATGGCCTCCTTCTAGAAAAACCAAACTTTGGAGCTTGTCGATCGACCCATAGAAAAAAAACCAATTGGGTGTCGATGGATCATTGATGTAAAATACAAAGTTGATGGTACGATTAAACATTTTAAGGAAAGATTGGTGGCAAAAGGGTACACCAAACTTTTGGTATTGACTACATTAAAACGTTTGTACCTGTAGCTAAAATCAACACAGTTTGAGTCTTGTTATCCTTATCGACAAATTTTGATTTGCCATTACAACAATTTGTGTGAAGAACGCATTCCTACATGGTGAACTATCTGAAGAGATCTACATGGATCTCCCACCGGGGTGCATGGTAACATAAAGACGAAATCAAAAGGTATGTAGGTTGAAGAAGTCATTATGGCCATGTTTGTTACACCGTATTATATACTCTAACTGTATAATTTAAATACAGACATGCGTTTGGCTGTAAAATCAAATCGTATCGTACAGTATAAAAATAGTATGATTATGTAGAAATTTTGTACGGTCAAGGAGGGTGGGTTTAAACCGTACTGGACAATTAACTTAGTCTGTCTGAATTTTCAATTATAAGATCATATGCCTTAACTTTTTTTTTATCTTAAATTAAAAATGATATTTTTTTTTATTTTAAAAAATATAATAAAAATGTAAAAATGAATTAAATATTATATTTAAATAAATTTTATAATAAAAAATTATTTTAAATATAAATTATTTTAATAAAATATATATAATCAATTTAATCTGACTATATTATACAACTTTTTACCAAATAATGTACAGACTAATTATCATACAATTCAATACAGTTCAGTCCAACGACTATACTTACATATCCAATACAGTGCACCAAACATAGCCTATATGGATTAAAATAGTCCCCTGGAGCTTAGTTCAGATGATTTACCAAATCCATGAGAACCTTTTGATGAGTACTTGAAAAGCATTAATATTTCATGATTTAATACGCTTAAATTTTATCAAATAGATTTAATTATAAATCTTTATTTAATTATTTACATAAATCTATTATTTCGAAATCATAGGTATATTTTGGTGTATTTTAATTATTTTTAGCTTCAAAAGAGTTAAACAATGCAAACATGCTAAGACGGAACACTTGCATGCATTAAAATTACAACTTAGAAGTAACAATGACCAAATTATATAAGCCTTACATAAGAAACCAACCAGTATGTAAGAGGTACAAATGAAGGCACAACAAACAACACGTGCCGAGCAGAGAAAAATGTGTGTTTCTGCAAACAACCCTCGAGTTTTGTATGAGACTGAGAAAACAACTTGTGCCGCAGCGCACTGGTAGAGGTTTTTACTATGGGCCTCATTTTCAAACTTGTGCCGCAGTGGGGAAAATATTGTGTCGTGGCTGGCCTTCAATTTTGGGTGTCAAAATTTTATGTAACTATTACACCTATAAATACTTCATTAGGTTTTCAACTTACACACAATTCAGTTTATGAATTATTGCGAAACTTATTAGGATTTTTGGAGTTTTTTACATTCTAAGAGGTAAGATGATCAATTATAAAGATACAAGAAGCAATTGAAGATTGAAGATAAATCATTTTCAAACTTGTTTAAATGTTTATTTATGGATTTTCTGGGCCAATTTGAGATTCATAAATAAATTAAAAAAATCTTAGAGTTTGATTTTTGGAACGTTACCTTGATTATGCTTTGAAAAACTTAATCAAAACTTCAAATTCATGACCTAGCATGGCATTGGTATGATTGACATATTTTTTCTTATGCATAATTTGATTGCTATTTAATATATCTGATTCGTAAGATATTAATTAATTAATCACCAAAAAAAATTACCCAATCTGTAGGAATTTTCGTAAATAAAAGAAAAGTCAGTAATCTTTATCTATTAGTTCGTTCATATTCATTCACCATAATATTTTGATGCAAGTATGGTCAACTAAGCTAAACGTTCATATATCCTCCATTAATATTTGTTAACCTTTTTGAGCTAGTTTAAGTTCAAAACATTGTTTTCTTTTATTTGTTTCCCATCATTGATCTCATTCTCGTGTCTAATTTCATTTACAATTCTAGTTAGTTAAAGTCTTAGTAGTTCTAGAACTCTAGTTAGATAGTATTTTAGTTGATTTAGGACTGTAAAGAAGTTAACAAAAAAGATTATTTAGAACCACTGCTATTTTTTTAGAGATCGACATCAGAGTTTACTTGTTACTTGCTACAAGTGATTGTACACTTGCAAATACTAAAATTTACACATCAGCTTTGGTTACAAACAAAACAATTCAAATCATACATTGTCTTAAAAGAAGCAACATGGAAAAATTAATGCACTAATTGTATATGTGAATGACATGATTGTCACGAGCAACGTTCCAGAAGAAAGGAGAGCTTTGCAGGAATATTTGTCCAAGAAATTTGAAATGAAAGACTTAGGCCCTTTAAAATACTTTCTTGGAATTGAAGTATCTCGATCAAGTAAAGGAATCTTCCTATCTCAAAGAAAGTATGTCTTAGATTTACTACATGAAACTGGTATGTCAACTTGCCAACCAGCTGACTCTCCAGTGGAAGAGGGTCTAAAGTTATGTATTGAGACAAGTCAGGTGTCGGTGGACAAGGGGAGATACTAAAGACTTATTGGAAGGTTGATGTACTTAGCTCACACAAGACTCTAACCTATGCTCTAAGTATCGCTAGTCACTTCATGCATAATTCCAGTGAACAACATATGAATGCAGTCATACGCATTTTGATGTATCAAAAATTTTCTACAAGAAAGGGAATTCTATTTTCTAAAAACACAAACAAGCAAAATATCAAAATATATATTGATGCTGATTAGGCTGGAGCAGTTGACTATAGACAATCAACTTCAGGATACTTTACCTTTATAGATAGGAACTTAGTTACATGAAGAAGCAAGAAACAAAAAGTTGTTACACGATCTAGTGCACAGAGGAGTGGCCTTAGAAATTTGTGAAGCGCTAAGGTTGAAATTTCTCTTACAGGACCAAGGTTACTCCCCAAAGTAACCAATTTAGTTGTATTGTGATAACAAAGCAGCATATAATATAGCCTATAATCCAGTTCAACATGACCTTACAAATCATATCGAGGTAAATAGGTTCTTCATTAAGGAAAAATTAGATGAAAAGTTGTGGAAGTACCGAAGATTCGATCAAAAGATCAGTGAATACATTCATTACTTTTCATGCTACAGGATCAAGTAATCCCCCTATATTATATGTCACTATTGACTCAACTCAAGAACCTTCGATGAATGAGAAATGTAAGCATTCATCAGTGATGGTTACTGTTGAGGATGAAATAGTTGAATGGAACACACTTGTTCAATCTAATATAGATGGTCCAAATATAGATGAATTATTAGATGAAGAGGAAGGCAGTGAAGGTTCAAAGGAATTTGAAAACATTTTTATTGAGGATAACGATCAATCTGATGATTGCCTTATTGATGAAAGTAACTTTGACAATGCAGAACTGAATAATTATCCAACCAATGTTTTCAATTATAATGATTATGTTGGTGACGAAAGTAATCAACATAATATGTCAAGAAGTGTTGAGAACCTTACAATTATGAACAAGAAAAACAACGTAAAAGGTATTACAGACATTGTATCTCCAAATGATAATGTTATGACTGCTTCACTCAATGATGATATATGTGTTGGGTCTGTTTACAAATCAAAGGAAGAATTGAAGACCCAGGTTGGCATTATTGCTGTGCAAAAAAAGTTTGAAACAAAAATTGTTAGTTCAAATAATTTTAAAATTTTCATCAACTGCAAGTATGATGCATGTAATTGGAGAGTTCGTGGTGTAAGGATACGAGGGTCTGAAATGTGGACAGTGTCAAAGTATGTTAATCATCATGTACAACATTTGGATACACTAAGAAAAAATAATAAGTCAGCCACTAGCAAAGTTGTGGGTGCCATGTTAAAGCAAAAGTATAGTGATCCTAGCCGTGTGTATACTCCAAATGACATACGGAATGATATGCAATTAGAATTTGGGTTGGATATACCTTATATAACAGCATGGAGAATTAAAGAAGAAGCAATAAGAATGATCTAGGGAGATCCTAAGGAATCATTTTCCTTTTTCACGCATATAGTCACGTGTTAATGGAAAATAACCCGGGAAATATTACTCATATTTAAGTTGATCATGTTAGACGATTTCAATATTACTTCATGTCACTTGGATGTTGGATTCAAGGGTTCAAAAGTAACATAAGACATGTTGTAGCTATGGATGGTACAATCTTGAAAGGTAAGTACTTGGGGACATTATTTGTTGTAGCGACAATGGATGGAGATAATGGGATCTATCTGTTAGCTTTTGGTGTTGGTGATTCTGAAAATGACAAATCTTGGGGTTGCTTTTTCACAAAACTTAAGGTTGCAATTGGTGAGTTGGATGACTTGGTGATTGTATCTGATCGTCACCCTAGCATTTTAAATTGTGTGAAGAATATTTTTGCAAATGCACACCATGGAGCATGTGTGCATCATTTGGCAATGAACATCCGATCAAAGTTTAAGAGCATAGAAGTTATACCGCTTTATTATATGACTGCCAAGGTATATACTATTCATGATTTTAATAGAATATTTTCTGAACTTAATGCACAAGATGAACATGTTGGATCTTATTTGAAAGGTGTTGGATTTGAACGTTGGGCAAGATCTCCTTTTCTAGGTTTATTTTCAATATTTGAAATTATGAGTGAATTAGTATATATTTTAACAAAATAATACAAGGACAAAATTTTTGTATTAATATTACTTATGATTAAATTTCATTGTATGGATCTCTACTTTATAGTAGTTATTAGGTATTAAATTTTCCAATTTATTGTTACATAATTTTCAAGTTTGATATAAGCTTAAATGAAGTTATTTTAAATGTATTAATCATGAATAATAACAGGTCGATGTTATAGTTTGATGACGTCTAATATTGTTGAGTCCTTGAACAATGTTCTAAAGGATGAAAGGGAGCTTCCTATAATGGGATTAATGGAACACCTCACAAGTGTCATGTAAAGATGGTTTAATGATTGAATAATATTGACTGCTTTATGGAATATCAATGGAATGAAAAAGGACGTAGAGAAGGAGTTGGGTAGGAGAAATAGCATTTCACTTCACTATCAAGTATCAACTATTGACATGCACACAATGTACATTCATGATGGTGGTAGAAACAGTGAAGTAAATTTGAATATGAAGACGTGCACATGTCGTATGTTTGATTTGGATAAGTTGTCATGTTGTCATGCAATTGTTGCAACTAGATATAGAGGTGTTGATTATCGTCAAATTTGTGACCCAAAATACCCATCTACATCTATGGTGGTGGCTTATGCTGAGTCAACTTATCCTGTTGGTCACCGTGATTATTGGAATATGCCAGTTGATATTACCGCCCAAATTATTCTTCCTCCCTTGACCAAACGAAAAAAAGGAAGGCCAACAAAGAAAAGGAAACCAAACATTGGTGAGATTAAGAGGTTCACAAAATGCTCTAAATGTGGTAAACCTTATCACAATAAAGCAACTTGTAAAAGTGATTTACAAATGGTAGTTGAAGATGCTTCTGTTATAGATATAGATGATATAATTTAACATTCAACGACTTGTCTTTTTGCTTACGAAATAAGTATGGATCTTGACCGTTTGGTTGTCAAATTTGTATGAATGTGATTTTTAAACTTCTATTGCAATGGATTAAGTTTAAGATATGAACAATATATTAGTGCTTGAAATTTAATGAATTGTATAATTACTGTAACTTATTGCAGTAAATGTTCATATTACTATAATATCTTGTAGTTAATAAAGTTATAATTAATTACTCCATTATTTAAAAATAAATAATAAAGAAAGGACCATATTATTAAATATAACAATTAATAATATGGTCCAAAACATTAACTACATGGAATATTAAATTAATGAAATTGTCAAATTTTTTCAAATATTAGGCAACAATTTAATTTTAATTTAGTTTTTCACAAGAAAACAATTTTGAAATATGTCATGCAAAGATGATTTTCTGCATTATTTATATTGTATAAGTTTTTTACTGTATGATTATGTAGCTTACTACAAGGATATGCAATAATATGTCATCAAATATTTCTACGAATTACAATGGATCATTGGCTTACAGAAATGTAACCCAATGAATTGGAATACAATAAATCACCAAGTTTATTTATAAAAACCTGTCAAGATTAATGATCTAATTAAAACGTTTAATCATTTAATCTGTAGAAAATTGGTGAATGAAATCATACATTCCTGTTTTGTAAGTACTGTTAAAGTTCAATAACACAAATTCAAGTATTTTTTATATGTACAAAACCAGTAGGAAATTAATAAAGTTTATCAATATTACAAATAGGAACCAAACTTAGTACCACAGAACTAGTAATCCCAACTCTATCTGCATCAAACTAAGAAGTACACATTTCCTACTAGTCGAACACAAATTAATTACATCAAATCTTTTCCAGTCTTCATGATTTTCTTCAAAATAGCAACATACCATGGTTAAATATACATTCACAAATCTTTTTCCTCCAACCCAAAATCATGTCATGATTAATACATTTAATTGGACATCTAGTTGTCAAATGAACTTCAACATATAAACTCCGCAATCAACACTCCTATAAAAAAGAGGCATTATGTTATGATGCAACCAATATATCAAGTGCAAATAAATAAGATAAATTTGGATAAATAAAAATACAATTGACATGGAAATTGAAACGTATAATTTACTCGGGTGGTTGTTGTGGAACTTTAGTCTCCGGACCACAAATAATCCAGCTTGGTGCTTGAGATGGGAGACTACCTTCACAATATTCTCCATGTTCAACTTCAACCTCCTCTATCATTGTAGGAAGAATACGAAACATAGTTCGCAAATAATTTTGTCTTTGAGATACAACTCGTCTTCTTTCGTTCGAATCATACAATACTAGCTGTCGTAATATCCTATCTACAACTAGAAGGATCCAATGATTCCCTTTGACAAAAAAAGGGATATAAATGAAATCAACCTCACACCATGGTTGAATATAAGAAGAGTTTATTTTTTTCCGAGCGTAGTCCATCAAGTTGGTACTATTCAAATATGTATTATCAGGTCCTTCCTTGTCCATGAATTTAACAATCTCTTCAGCTCTAGCCTATAAAATATAGTTACATTTGAACTTCAATTATTCTTTTTTCATATTATTTACATTAATTAAGTTGGGTGGTTATACATTTAATAAAATTTTACCGTATATGTCATATCTACTGTAATAAATGATTGATTAATTAAATATGGTCTCAATGAACGATGTTTGCGAAACAACGCCATTACAACATTAATGTGCTGAGAAAAGTATATAAATACACTATCATTCATGAATATATATAACAATCTAGATAACTTAAACATTTAAAGTACTATAAATAATTCCCTAATTCATATCTCCTTATTTAATAATTGTGTCGAATCTTCCATTGCTACAAACCAAGATTTGGAAAGAGGTAGCCCATCCACTAAACACGATACTCTGCTACAATTAATACAATGACAAATCAATAAATTTTAGGAAACATATTAATAAAACAAGTACACTTGTTAAATATACAAAGACAATTAATTCTGAAAAATAATTTTTCAGTTGTCAACATTATTTCATCATTTTCTTAAAAAATAAAGCAAAAGCGATATGCAACGCAATATATACCACTGATATGCATATTGCACAAAACCTACAAATTAATTAAAGTTAGCAACAACTACGTTATAGAAACACAGTAGTTTCGTATATATGACATTATAGATACTAATTCAGATCACTTATTGCATTACCTTCTTTTATTCTTGATCCATTTTGCATAAGCTTTCGTATGCAAATCACCAACTTCACGCTTAGGTTCAAAATTTGTACATTCTCTAATACTTGCTAACAGCTTATCATCAACGACTTGTCTTTTTTTAACTCTTTCATAAACGCTAGCATCACCCTTCCTTTTTAATGTCATATAGTTGATCTTAATAACATCGTCAAAACATACATCAACACCACCAATATTATCATCAAAGTTGCCAACTCTAAGACCAGAATCATCTTAGCCCCCCACTTTCTTTCCAAAGTCAATGTCACTATCACAAATACCTTTTCCTTTATCAAGTGCAGCATCTACATTAACTTTAGCACCCATAATTTCATCATTTATATCAGCAGCCATATCATGTAATCCTTCCTCATCAGTATCATTTCTGCGATGACTTGTTTCACCAGTTTCCTTCTTATTTTTCAATGACTGAATAAAGAACATTAGAATAAATCAAAATTGTATAAAAGTAGTTAAAATCAGAGTTTATGTCATTAGTATAATTATAAACAAACAAACAAAAATAAAAAAAAACTTACATTTAAAAGAAAAGTTTCCATCATTTCATTGAGTTCTTTTAATAACTCCTTCTTAAAAGACTTCAATGAGGCATCAATATACTTCTTTAATGCAAGAAAAGTAGATGAAAAAGGTTCCTGTCACACATAAGACATTTTGAAGATGCATAATTTACTTTCACAAAATAATAAACAAAAACTGCATATACATGAAGTTTTATTTAAATAATTTAAATTTAACAAATAAATACATTAGTAAATGGCATATATCACTAATACCTGATTTTTACATGAATTGTTAATATCTCTACGAACTTCATCATCATCTCTACTCGAAATACCTGTTTGTCCAATAAGATCTAAGTCCTCAGCCTCATCAGTAGAGTTTGTGTGTCGATCATCCAATGCTTCAATAGACTTGTAATACGTATTCTCTTTCTCCTCATCAGTACGGTTCAACTTAGATAATACAGTAACCTATATCAAAATTATTTTATTAAACACGTGACAAATCAGTTATATAAAAAAATCTATTTCATGCCATGATATTCTAAAAAAAGTAATTGTAATTTACTATAGAGGTGTTGTTTATCAATCTTTGTAATATTAAGAGTAAAAACTTACACATTTCGACCCAAATACACGTTGATCCACACTTTTAAAGTCAGGAGCTTTGGCACACGTCCAATTTAAAATACGAGGGGTGGTTCTTCGAACTTTGAATGCATTAGCACACCTCGATCTTGGGATGGCTTCGTATGCCCATACTTAGGATGAAATAAGGTATTTGTAAAAGTTTTAAACAAGTATCAAGTGTTAGCCATTTCAATCCAACTTAACAACATTTAAAACTACGGTTTATATTAACAAACCTAAAAAGTGTAACCAAATCCTTGTACGCAGTATGAGGCCTATTGTTTTTTAGGAGAATTTTTACTTCCTTCACCTTTTTTAGAACGAAAAAGTTGTCCTTTGGTGCCAACGGCCTTATCTGCCTTTCTATTCTTCAATCCTTCAATTAATGATTCATAAACCACTTCATCCCACGACATCATGTTAAAAACGTCAATGTGGTCGAGTAGATCCACATGCTCCAATTTCACATAGTTTCGCATTTCCTTACCCAATAAAAACACATATAGAGTATAGAACAAACCCAACTTCACTTGATCTTCATCATTTTTTTCAGACTCATTTATAAACAACTCTTCAACAAACTCCGGCTTATTTTTTCTTCTTCATTGAAATATTGCTTACGAAATTTACTGCATTTATCTTTCACACTTTCAGGTCTTAGGGGTTCTTCATTACCCATATTAAGGCCAGTTATTAATGCAAATTCAACATGACCAAACCTTATGTCCTTATTGCCTATAGTGAACCAAAGGCTATTATCTTCCTCATAATCATACGATCTCCTAAGGAACAAATGTTGGCATATGACACCTGACCATTTTAAATTCTGAACATCCAACAAGTGACCAAAACAGGATTGCCTAAACAACTCTTGTCCGTTAGGACTAAGGTGTTTTGCTAAATTCTCAATTACTCTAATTGGCGAATGACATGATACGGTTGCCGGTCCATAGTATTGACCACTCCCTTTTTTGGCTTTAGGAACTAGCTTTGTAACCATTATTTCAAAACCTATAAATTGCATTACAAAAATTAGTATGATATTATATTATTTCATTTAATGATAATTATTACATGCAATGGAGAGCAAAATAACAAACAAAATGTAAACACATATCGTGATTATTGTAACCAAAATATGATGTTTGATGGTTTCACTAATTTATCTATCACAATCGGAGAGAAAACTTATGAGTTACAATGATAGATTAATAAAAAATTCACATAATAAGCCACCCTTAAGGTATGATTTAACCATACAAGGATTTATAATTATAAATAAGAAGAATTCTTTATAATGCCGTACAAATTTTATTTATTTCTTGAAGTCTCAAATTAAGTACATTGATAATGAAAATATAAAAAATTATCATAAACAAGAATGACAATTTAAACTTTTCTTTTATCATAGTACAACACTTTGATAATTGCTATAGCGATGAAGATTTGAATGTAAGTATAACTTCTTAGTTAGTTAATTCTATTTTACTTCTAATCAATAATATGAAGATAACATAATTTTTCAACCGAATTACAAAATGTAAATACAATTCACACAACTGCAAGATTTTGCAAAAAATGCAACATTTTGCAAAATACTAAAATTGATAACAAAATACAACCCCAGCAACGTACTAAAATTGTAACATGTCTTCAAGAACTTTATATTGATACATTTAATCAAAAGAACATAGGAAGTGTTGGAGATAATCATTATCTTTAATATTTAATACGGTTGATATTTATATCTAATAATATGACAGTAAATAAGGGCATATTTTCAATAGAACTAAATTAGATGATTGACAAAACAACACATATGATTCTTATACCTAAAATAATTTACGCATGCATTATACATAACATAATAGTTTGTAAAAGTATCAAAATTCATGAAAATTCTTCTTACAAAAGAGACAAAAAATAGATAAAATTCTCCATGAAAAAACAATTTATTAACAATCACATATACCATAAGGATTACATGGAACTTAAAAGGGAGTCTTTAACTAGAGTTGCCTAGCATCATGATTTCTAAAATTTATTTGAGTATAATTTCAACTCTTAAAATACTTATTAAAATATATACAAACATGCTCTAACAATTACCGTAAAGGCAACATGTAATAAAGAACATGCGTCTAAAAATAAGGAAAATAAAATAGCTTAGCCCATTACACCAATAAAAAGTTCCTTTAGATCAATGAAGTAATGGTCAAGAATAACTTCAGTTTCTGCAACATTATTCTTAAAATAGTTTCAATGCTCAAGACTAGCTGTTACATAAATGAACTTA
Organism: Elaeagnus macrophylla; assembly: GCA_029378325.1. Lineage (NCBI taxonomy): Eukaryota > Viridiplantae > Streptophyta > Magnoliopsida > Rosales > Elaeagnaceae > Elaeagnus > Elaeagnus macrophylla. Next base: position 56,998,904 of record CM055640.1, read on the forward strand.
CAGAATATCAAGTTGTTGGTGCAGCTAAAGAAGTCTTAAAGCCAAGAATAGGTGCACCCTAATAGAGAAACAAATGTCAAATGTTGTCTTCAGCTGCAACCCAAACGTTTAAAATCAATTTAGGCAGGTACTTGCAGTAAAATATGGCTAAACATCACAAAATGCTTAAAATATATGGCTTTTAAAGGAAGCTTCTAACTGCCCAACTCTTTTCTTTCTTTCTTTTTTTGATTTTTCATTCTTATAGGAAGCTTTAAATCTCCAAACTTTTCTCATACACACATTTAATGTCTCAGGAAAAGAGCGAGGGAGAGAAATAATTGAAGTGAAATAACTAATGATATTTTAAACCTTTTCAGGGATAGAAGTATTGATAAGTACTTTTCGAACTCAAAACAAATCTAAGGAAAAAAAAAACTTTTATCTAGTGAAAAAACCTAAAATACAAAACTTTGCATACTTGTGCAGTGGAAACGATAATAATGGCAGTGGAAACGATGACAATGAAAACTAAAATGCAGAACTTGAATGGCTAAAGTAGACAAAGAAGGCAATGAAAACAACGAACCTTAGTAAATGGCAGAAATGCAACGACCTCTTTCGCGTCGACAAGAACCCACGATGGCAACAAAAGTGGACCTGACCTTGCAAAGAACGTGGAGGAAAATCATCCCAAATTACGTGGAGCAATGTGTAAACTAAGAAGAGGGCAAAGAGAAAAGGCGAAGAAAAAAGAGAAAACAAGAGAGAAAAGGAAAAAGGTAATAAAACAAATATGAAACACGCGTGTTTCATATTTAGTTTCATTTTTTTTTTTTAAATCTAAGTTGAGTTAGTTAAGTGAGTCAACTCACTTAACCTTCCAGTTAACTTCTTAAGCATTAATTTTATAATATATAATAAACATACATTAATTTTATAATATTTGATATTTCAAACACTAATTAAGATAATTTTTTATTATTTTATACTTAATAAAAAAGAATAAATAAAATTAGTTGAAATAACGGTAAGAATAATGATTTGTACTGATGCTTATATGTGGGTCCAATTGATGGGAAAGAAATAGATTCATCTGTAGTAACCCACTGGTAACAAAAACCATGCAAGTAAAGCGAATAATAATAATAATGTGGTATTTTAAAATAATAAAATATAAAATTAATATTTTTTTTTAAATATAATTATTTTATACTTAATAGAAAGAATAAATAAAACTAGTCGAAAGAACTATAAGAATAATGATTTATACTATTGCTTACATGTGGGTCCAATTGATGGGAAAGAAATAGATTCATCTGTCGTAACCCACTTGTGACAAAAGTCATGCAAATAAAGAATTGAATAACAGTAGACCGAAAATTAGGTGTGTTTTATGGTTTAATTTAGTTGGATTCTTAATATAAAAAAAATAATTAAAATAAATCTAATATATTATTTTAATTAAATTGAAATAAATTATTTAATTAATAAAATTATTAAAATCAAACAGTTTAATTTAATTTAGTTCGATTTAATTAATAATTTTTGATAATTTTTAATTTTTTTTCTCCACACTTGTTAAAACTTGAAAATAATATAAATAAATAAAATTTTAAATTTAAATAAATTAATTAATATATACTATAAATATAATTCATATAATATCTTACATAAATCATATAACATCTAAAAAATAATCATAGAATCAATTACAATCTATAACTAAATATTTTTTGTAAATTCTACAATAAAATACAATAATACATTAATTCATAAATAATATATTAAAAATAAATTAGGAAGTTAGAATTACATACTTTGATTTAGAGAAGATGTATAATTAATATATATATATATTTTTTTAAAGAATAATATATTAAAAATAATTATAAGTAACGTTCTGATTCGATCCGTTTCGATTTAAAAATTCATATAATCGAACCGAACTATTTGTAAAATAATTTGAAGAAATAAAAATCAAACCAAACCGTTTGATTTACAAAACTGTTTAGTGTAATCCGTTTTTTTAATTTTAATTAATTTGGTCATATTTTGGACACTCCTATTAAAAATAGTAATATTTATTTATAGGTATATTTTTATTATTAGTACAGTAAAATTACATAAAGTGTTTGTTATTTTTATAACTATTTATACAATAGTGTTATTATTGGATAAAATTATTATTAATAATTATTTTTGTGGCAATAGTTATTTATGTTGTGAAATACCGTCATTTTTATTTATTTATAAATGTATTGTTGCTTACATGTGGGTGACGAACTGATAACAATATTTGGGACAGTAGAGATGCCATATTAGTTATGTGGGCGGGTAATCGAGAAGTTTTTTTTTTTTTTTTTTACAATTTATTTCATTAATTTAAAAAAAAATGATAGTATAAATCCAAATGGGTTTTTCTTCATTTTTTTTTAATTTTATTTTAAAAAATTGTTTCAGTAATTATTTGTATTGATTTTTTTTTTAAAAATGAAGTTAAAAAAATAATTTTTTAAAAAGTCATAAAAATTAACCATCTGAATTAAACTATTAATTTTTTAAAATTAATCAACTAAATTATCACAAAAAATTACTAAACATAAATATTAAAATAGTTAATAAAGTTGATCGATATTTATCCCTTATTTATAGGGTTCGATTGATCGAATCGAACCCGAATCGAAAAATATGAATCGAATTAAATTTGGGCTTGTTTCAGCCTAACTCGAATAACCCGAAAAAATTTGAGTTAGGTTAGGGCCAGCCCATTAGCAAGAAATTAAATTAAATTTTAAATAAAAAAGAATATATTAAAATTAAAATAATATTTCATTTCTTTCAGTACTTCTCTTTTATGATATATTAATTATTTTTCTTCCCTTCTCTTTTGAAAAATAAGCTGATAATGAATAAATAATTATAATTTATTCATTTTGTCACAATATTATGCTACATTCTTTAATGTTAATGCATTTAACGTTTAAATCTACATAACTCTTTAAACAAAAAAAATATTTATATTTAATTTAAATTAGTATTATGAAGTTTCTATTTTTAAATCGATACTTGTGTTATGCTATTCTCTTTTTCACTTGTACATTGTCTTGAGACTTATATATTATGTAATAATCAAAGTTTTATTCTTGTATATATAAAAAAAAGTTATATTCTCGTGTAACATTTTAATTTACTTTAATTGTTCAATTTTTAGTAAGTATATTTATTTAATCTACTAATCTCTATTTATTTTGTTTAATAGCTAAAAAAAATTTATTTGGACTTGAAAACTTTTTATTCTAAATGTGAGTTTTTATTAGGACATGACGACTTCTAACTTTTTCATGATAAGGGTTTAATGCATGTACTCATTGCCTAATTAATTTAATAATTGATTTTTTGCTTTAATAATTAATTTTTTCTTATATATATATATATATATATATATATATATATATATATATATATATATTATTGTTTTATGTAATGTTGTTTGAGCTTTAATTATTAAATATATTTTTTTAATAAAAAAAATTATATTAACTAAAATATATATATATAATTAACAATTTGAGCTAATTTGGGCCAATTTGAGCAGGGTCATTTATGTTTGGTTTAGGTTTGGGCTCACATTTGCTAGCTCGAATTAAATTTGAATTGAACTAGGGTTGAACCAATTTAGGCTGGGCTAGTTTGGGTCAGCTTGAACTAGCACAGCTCGCACGAATTGACACCCCTACTTATTTATATCATCCAATGCTTTTAATCCATCACGAAATTATGCATTTTATTGTCCGATGCAATTCTTGAATGGCCAAGAGGCATCTCAGATATGACAGAATCTAGCTCTGCCATATGGTTTGTCAAGCAAATTGTAATGAAAAAGAATCATAATACCTAGATTTATTGCCTTTAGAAATATTAATGATATATAAATTTGTACCCATTTTTTTAATTGTGTGTTATATATTAAAATTATTTTAAAAATGATTCGTTGTCTTAGATAATATTAAGGTCACGTTTGGTTCACTGAATATAATCGTAATCGTAATGAAATGTAATGTAAAGGAAACGGTATTACTATTACAGTATTTAGTTTAGCCACTGTAATCAAAAAAGGAATCAGTATTACAGTGTTTGGTTTGACCACTGTAATGGAATGAAAAATAAAATAATATTACATTAATACCCCATGTTCAATAAAGTTTAAATAATTTCATTTTACTATTATTTCCTAAATCAAATAAAATATGTTCTTTAAAATTATATAATTATTTTAAACTCAACAATTCAGCAAAAAACTTTAATCATAACAAAAAAAAAATTAGCATATACAATTTCAGCAATTCATAACAACAATTAGTAAACTTTAATCATAATAATTTCAACAAAAAATCACAATTTTAGCCAATTCATAACAACAATTAATAAAATTTAATCACAGAAATTTAATTACAATAATTTTAGCAAAAAAATACAATTTCAGCCAAAAAAATGCACTAAAAAAATTTTGGACGACATTCCAACACGGCGCACGAAGAGGTCCAACACCATGGATGGCTGGACGACGCACGGAAGGGAGACAGAGCGTTCGAGCGTGACAGCAAGTTCTGGTGCGTTGGAGCGACAGAGACTTTGAGCGTTCGAGCGCAAGTTCTGGTGCAATGCGGCCGAGAGGAAACTTGGAGCACGAGAGGAAAGTTCAAGTGCGGGGGAGAGCTGGTGCGTTGGAGCTAGAGAATAGACCTGGACGGCGGCGAGAAAACTGGAAATGGCACCGGAGGAGAGTTGTGGCTTCGACCCCCATGGTCGGGCCACGAACTGGACAGAGAAGACAAGTCACAGAAATAGTCACGAACTGGTGAAGGAGAACGAACGGCCAGGGAGAGCGAACAGCCAGGGAGATCGAACAGTCAGGGAGAGCTCACGGTGCGGACTGTTGGACGACGGCGCACGAAGGCCTGCTCGACGACGGCGCACCAAGGTTTGCTCGAGACGAGAAGAGAGTGAGCGTGAATGCAGTCAGGTCACGTAATGTAATTGCCTTTCCTTCTTTATCCTTATGTCATGCCAATTCCTTTTTATTTTGTAATTGATTACATTACATGTCTTTAACACAACCAAACACTATAATATGCAGAATCAATTGCATTCTCTATCCTGTTATAACCAACCAAATACAACCTAATATGTGTCATAACATAAAGTATATAAGTATAAAAATGTATACAAATGTAAATATTTGTAGCATTCTTTTTGCGGTTGGTGTTGTTCGTTAAACATAATCAAAATGAAGGGGCAAAAATAACTTCACCGACTTGTAAGTATAACTTTCATAAGTAGAAAAAATAAAAGGTGGCGATACCATTATTTATATGGTTATTGTTATATTAATAATTACATTAATAATAATTTATTTAATAATAGTAATTTTAAGTTATAATTAATAATAAAAATAAAATAAATATTATATATATTTTTATTGTGACAATAATAAAAATATTTAAATAATATCATTACCCATAATAAAATATAGGATAATAATAATTGCTGAAAATATAATTAAAATTTTATCGTACTAGCACAAAATTAAATGGTCATTTTAAATCATTATAATGATGCTATTATTATTCTTTTAATAAGAATCATTAACATTTCATTAAATCATAAAAAGGAAAGTATAACTAGCAGTTGATAGTTCAATTGATAACGTAATTAGATTATATGTACAAGTTCATGAATTTAAGGAATGAAAAGGTATATATATAGTAGTTACTAAGATCTCTTTGACGATAACTTCTAATCTTGGTACTCTTAATACAAGACCTTAATTTGAATAAATGAAAAAAAAATTGATTTTATCATGTTTTTTTTCTAGAAAGCTTTTTTATGTAAAAAGAAACAAAGTATAAACTATAAAGTGGACAAGAAGTCTTACCTAGGAATCCTTGCATCCCTTTCGTGCCAAATCTACACTGTAGGCTAGACTAGGCTCGAGCTCAATATAATATTTTATCTAAGATAATTTATTAATCTTTAACCTACATATAAATTTTTTCGTCCCTTTGTTTCTAATAAAATTTAGGTAAATTAATTTAAATGTAAGAAATTACTAAAACTTATTTTTGTAATGTACGAGGATTATGAAGTAACTATTCTCAATTTGTAGCAAAACCAATTTTTTAAGATAAAATTGTAATTTAATTTTCCTTAATTTATTAAATATAATCATTATTATTTTTTAAATTATTTCGGACTTAAAAATTAAAAAGCAATTCATAATTTAAACCTAAATACATAGACACAAGACGAGTATTAAAAAATTTATACAACCAAATGTGATTTTAATAACATTAATAATAATAGCTTTTTTAACACTTATTTATTTTCCTTTTAATTATTTTAATTCACAAAACCTTTTACCTAATAATTACTATATTTTACTTGTCTATTATTCATCATAAAAAAATATAATGTCGTTATTAAATAATTGTATTAAGAGGTTTTATAAGATATAAAAAAATAATAGCAATGACTTGTCCTCCATTGAAAATATCGATTATATAAGAATGAATTATGCCTTTAATAGTTTTGAGTTTTTTATACAACTCAACTCATATGCTCGTAAATGATACTTGAATTATAGACCTTCATTGTGTTCAAATGACTTCATGTTGTTGAATTGTAGTTTGTTATTTGTTGTTTGTGAGTCTTATATTTAATATTCAATAAACTAAGAAATGCAGAGCCCCCTCTAAAAATATTTGCTAGCTTTGCACTACCAAAGCCTCAAAGTCTATTGTGAATAGGCTTGAAGCTTAATTAGGAACAACACAAATCACTTTCTGCTAAAGCCAACGATATATTCCATTAGCCTATAAATCTTGGGTCGCGTTTAAGATTGTGGAAAAGATAGGGGTTAGAGCTAAAAGACTCTTAACATTTGTTTCGTAAAAAATCCTAGAATATCAACACTGTTAATTTTCTGAATGTTTATTTAATAATGTAATATTTCTATGTGGTAGATCGGTTATTTTCAAATTTTTAAGATAAAGAACAAGAGAATCCATTTTTTATCAAGTTTGGGACTTTTGGAACCAACCCAACCTAAAGAAAGTAGAAAATCAAACAATTTGAGTTAGTTTGGTTTGGATTATATGGGTCAATTTCTCTAGGTTAAATTATACCACTAGAAAAAACTTTTGTTCCATGCCCATGTGGTAGACAGTGATAATTTTAAGGATATAGTATTAATACTTATAAATGGGCCCTCTATAAACAAGAAAATGTCGACAAGTAAAACAATGAATCTCATGAGCCTATCTCGTCTAAGAGTTGCTCCATGACTAGTGTTACGATAAAACCAATCACCTTAGACTGCCATGAAGTAGAAATTTAATTATTGCATCCCATTTTATTTTGATTTCTTCCTCATGGTTTTGGCACTTTGGCACTGCATGATTATTATTCTCATCCGATTATTTGTTGTCCTTATTTGTTTTTATCAGGAAAAGATACAAGTTGCTTATGTCCAAAAAGCAGCACTGCCGTTTATTGATGGTACATTCTTATGTATTTATTATAAAGGAGCGGACCTGATTGTTATGTATCTAATATTTGTTGCCTTTTTTCTGTTTTGTTGTCCTATGCAACTGTTGGTCAAATTGATCACAATGTTTCTGAAGATGCCCGACGAGCAAGCTTTAACATTCACCCCGATGAACTTGTATCTATTGTGCGAGGGCATGATCTCAGGGCCCTAAAAGCCCATGCTGGTGTTGATGGAATTGCAAGGAAGCTTTCTCTCTCTCTCAATTAAGGAGTGAGGGAAAGAGATATACCTAGCAGGCAACAGTTTTTTGGCTTAAACCGTTATACAGAGAAGCAACCCAAAACATTTTTGACGTTTGTATGGGAAGCACTGCACGACTTAACACTAATCATCCTAATGGTATGTGCTTTGGTTTCTATAGGTGTAGGAATTGCTACGGAAGGGTGGCCCAAGGGCATGTATGATAATATAGGAATCATATTTAGTATATGTTGGAAAATTATTATTAATATGTGGGGCCACACATGTAGTTTTAAATGTGCTATGCTATCTTATAGTTTAGCCAATTAAAAGGTGATCTATAAAGTTTAATTTTGGCTGTCGGGTATTAAATTATCGTGGAATTAATATGTAGAGACCGGATTTGTAATTTTAAATTGATGAGGGGCCAATTTGAAAATACTAATTATTGATAACCGCCTTTGGCGGTTATCTATATAAAGGGGTCATGGTCCCCATTTGAGCGGAGTACTTGCAGAACACAAGTTTTCTCTGTATCCCCATCAACAGAGAAAAACTCTTGAGACAACTACGCATCAATTGGAATATCTAAACCCGTTCGATAGAAGAATACTATGGATTCTGGTACGCTTCCACTATAATCTCTTCTTCTTCTCTTGATTCAACATGGGATGTAGAAAACATGTTTTTCACTTTCTGTAAACCAATTTCTAACAAGTGGTATCAGAGCCGACCCATGTTTGATTCAAAAGAATCTATGAATTTTAGAGATTAATTTATGTTTTATGAATCTTGTTTGGTGCGTCTGTTGTCACATTTGTCATGTGAGCACTGTGTCTTTTCGAAAAATATATGCGGCTGATTTTATGTCTGCACTTCATAAAATTTGTGCCTTATATATATATAAATCTGTTTCTTTTATGATTGGCTTGATACATGTATGTATATATTTCTGAAACAATCAGCATCTTGATAGGCATCCTATATTGTATATATATATATATATATATGCTTCACGATCGGCGTCGCATCTTGTATTGTTACTTTACTGTTTTTTTAAAGTAAAAGAACAAAAGTATATGTGCCCACATAATTATTTCTGCAAAATTGTTCTGCAAAATTGCAAAAGAATTGAAAGTGATAATTTTTTTTTTGTTTTGTTCGGTTTCTGAGAAACTAAAAAAAAAAAAAATAGTTCCTTTCGGTTCTTGAGAAATTGAAAATGCAGTTGATTTCAGTTTCTCCCACCGATTGCTTTCAGTTGCGTTGCTTTCGTGTACAAAAAAAAAAAAGGGTGTAAAGAAACTGCACTTTTCAGTTTCTCATTCGGTGTCTGGTAATCATATATATATATATTTTATATGTATATTATATAACGTGGGGCCAACTGAGTTATATATATATATATCTAGTATTGATTACATATATATATATATGTAATACACGGAATTTATATATATATATATATGTGTGTGTGTGTGTGTGTAAAATAAGTAACTTCAGTTTATATATATATATATTATATATATATATATATTACTTTTTTAATTTTTATATACTGCACATTTCAGTTTCTCATTCGGTGTCTAGTAATCATATATATATATTTTATATGTATATTATATAATGTGGGGCCAACCGAGTTATATATATATATATTATATAATATATATATATATATAACTCGGTTGGCCCCACATTATATAATATACATATTACTTTTTTGATTTTTATATATATATATAAAATTTTGGCTATATATATATACATGTATGTGTGTGTAATATACAAATTACATATATGGTTGAAGCTTAATTCATAAATTAAGATTTTTAAATTTTGATTAATTATATGCAACATTTGATTTTTAACACTTATCTAGTATTCTGATTCACTCAATTTATATAAGATGTCACCAAAGTGGCCACTCTTGTGTATATTGATCTTGGGAGAATAATTAGATATGATGTTTGTGTATGTGTAATTCATGCGAATATTAACCAATCCAAAGAGGGGTTCATATTTGGCCGAATTACACACGCACCTGCGATGGTAATCATATGACAATTATCAAGGTGACCTCATGTGAATAATGAATCGATGCAAACATAGATTTATTATTTGACATAACTTATTGTCATTGTTTGATCATTGCAACAAGAGTACCACTTACAATTAATATCACTGTCCAAAGACTTGATATTAATGTTGTGTTTGGTATCTTGAAATGTTGTCATGTAATTAATTAATTTAATGACTGTTTATTTTGGCTATTTTATGTGAGCATAATTTATTTATTTAATTTTGTTCTCTGTTCAGCTTTAATGTCTACTACTACAATATCTGCTAACATGAACAATGTTCCAATGTTAAATGGAACAAACTTTAAGGACTGGAAAGAGAACATATTGATTGTTCTTGGCTGCATGGACATAGACTTGGCATTAAGAATGCCAAAACCGAATGATCTCACTGCACAAAGTACCCCTGAGGAAATTGCGTACTTTTAAAAGTGGGACCGTTCGAACAGGCTTAGTCTTATGATCATGAAGCGCAGGATTCCAGAAGCCTTTCGAGGTGCAATAACAGATGACAATATCATTACTAGTAAGTTCCTTGAGGAAATTCAGAATCGTTTTGTCAAAAACGATAAGGCTGAAACAAGCACGCTCTTAGCAAGCTTGATTTCAATGAAATATAAGGGCAAAGATAATGTCAGAGAGTACATCATGGAGATGTCTCATCTTGCTTCAAAACTTAAGGCACTAAAGCTCGACTTATTAGATGATTTGCTTGTGCATTTAATTATGATATCTCTTCCTGCACAATTCAGTCAATTTAAGGTCAGTTATAACTGTCAAAAGGAGAAATGGACTCTCAATGAGCTCATTTCATTTTGTGTGCAAGAGGAAGAGAGATTGAAGCAAGAGAGGACTGAAAGTGCTCATCTGTCAAGCACTTTTAAGGGCAAGGGTAAAAGGAAGAATAAAGGAAAGGAAGTTGCTATTCCTCAGGGTCTAGTGCATAAGAAACAGAAAAGTAATGAATGTTGTTTCTTATGTGGTAAGCCTGGACATCAAAAGAATGAATGTGCCAAATATCGCGCATGGCGTGCAAAGAAAGGTATAATTCATGTTTTGGTCTGTTCTGAGATCAATTTAGCATCTGTACCAAGAAACACTTGGTGGGTAGATTCTGGTGCTACTACTCACATTTGTGTTTCTATGCAGGGTTGCCTAAACTACCGAGAGCCAACTGATGCTGAAAGACGTATCTTTGTGGGTGACGGTAAGTCGGTGGAAGTGAAGGCAATAGGGCATTTTAGATTGTTATTAAAAACTGGTCGTTATTTAGATTTGAAAGACACTTTTGTTGTACCGTCTTTTAGACGGAACTTAATTTCCATTTCTGTTTTGGACAAATTAGGTTATTATTGTTCATTTGGAAATACTCAGTTTACTTTGTCTTTAAATTCAAATTTATTGGTACTGGTTTACTTAATACTTTTGATAATCTATATTTGCTGGAAACTGTTTCATCTTATAATGAAACCTTGCATGTCGAGTCACGAGGTACAAAGCGAAAATTAGATAAGGAAACTTCAGCCTCATTATGGCATAAACGCTTAGGTCACATCTCTAAATCTAGAGTTGAGCGACTTGTGTCTGATGAGATTTTGGAATCCCTTGATTTTTCAGATTTTGATGTCTGTGTTGAGTGTATCAAGGGAAAACAGACCAAAATGAAGAAATTAGATGCAAATTGGACTACGGGCGTCTTAGAATTGATTCATACGGATATTTGTGGTCCATTCCCTACAGCATCTTGGAATGGTCAACAATATTTTATAACATTCATAGACGACTATTCTAGATATGGGTATCTATTTCTTATACATGAGAAATCACAGTCTTTGGACATGTTCAAAATATTTAAGGCCGAAGTTGAGTTACAACTCAACAAACGGATAAAGAGTGTCAGATCTGACCGTGGTGGTGAATACTATGGTAGATACGACAAATCAGGTGAACAACGTCCGGGACCATTTGCTAAATACCTAGAGGAATGTGGAATCGTCCCTCAATACACTATGCCAGGGTCGCCTAGCATGAATGGTGTATCTGAGAGACGAAACAGGACTCTTAAGGACATGGTAAGAAGTATGATTAGTCAATCTACTTTACTAGAGTCACTCTGGGGTGAAGCTCTAAAGATAGCAACTTATATCCTGAATCGGGTGCCAACTAAAGCAGCTGCAAAAACGCCTTATGAACTTTGGGTTAGGTGAAAGCCTAGTCTAAAGCACTTGCGTATTTGGGGATGTCCTGCTGAAGCGAGGCCTTATAAACCTCATGCAAGAAAATTAGACTCCAAAACCATTAGCAGCTACTTTATTGGCTATGCAGAACGATCAAGGGGTTACAAGTTTTATGATCCTACTAGTAAGTCTATATTTGAGACGGGAATTGCAACATTTTTTGAGGATGTTGAGTTTGGGAGGGGAAATCGAGTTAGGAACATTGTCTTTGAGGAGGAAGAGGGAGTAATCCCAATTCCTGCTACTACTTTTCTTGACGAAGTGCAGGTTTCCATACCTGTCATTGATCAAGAAATGAATTCAGATCCTCGGCAAAATAATGTTATTCAACCCCTCATTCAAAATGAGGTAATTGTTCCAGAGGAACCAATTCCTGAGGAACAACCTCAACAACCTCAAGAACCCGCGCCATTGAGGCGATCCACGAGAGAAAAGAGATTTGCAATTTCAGATGATTATGTTGTATATCTCCAGGAACATGAGGCAGAAAGTGGAATGTCGGAAGATGATCCAATCAACTTCCTCCAAGCCATGCAAAGTTCCAACTCTCATAAATAGATTGAAGCCATGAATGAGGAGTATAAGTCTATGCAAGACAATAAAGTTTGGGAACTTGTCCCATTACCGGCTGGTGCAAATCCTGTTGGTTGTAAATGGATATTTAAAACCAAAAGGGATTCAAAGGGTAATGTGGAGAGGTATAAGGCACGTCTTGTAGCCAAAGGCTTTACTCAAAAGGAAGGAATTGACTTTAGAGAAACTTTCTCTCTGGTTTCCAGGAAAGACTCTTTTAGGACAATTATGGCGCTTGTTGCACATTTTGACCTTGAGTTGCATCAAATGGATGTCCAAACAGGTTTCTCAATGGTGACATTGAAGAAACAATTTATATGGTACAACCAGAAAACTTTGTATTAGGAGATTCAAAGAATATGATTTGTAAATTGACGAAATCCATATATGGACTCAAGCAGGCTTCTCGTCAGTGGTACTTCAAGTTTCATCAAGTCATTGTTTCATACGGTTTTGAGATGAATGTCGTTGATGATTGTGTGTATCACAAGTTCAGTAGGAGTAAGCATATTTTTCTGGTTCTGTATGTCGATGACATTTTACTTGCCACAAATGACATAGGCATCTTGCATGACACCAAGAGATTTCTATCAAAGAATTTTGAAATGAAAGATCTTGGTGAAGCTTCCTTTGTATTAGGAATTGAGATACACCGCTCTCAGTGTATATTGGGACTGTCACAAAGGAACTATATTGAGAAAGTTCTCAATAGGTTTGGCATGCAAAATTGCAAACCAGGTGAAACCCCAGTCTCTAAGGGAGGCAAATTTTGTCTCAGCCAATGCCCAAAGAATAGCCTTGAAATTAAAGAAATGCAGAAGATTCCTTATGCTTCGGCTGTAGGGAGTCTAATGTATGCCCAAGTATGTACGCGTCCGGATATTGCGTTCATAGTTGGCATGTTAGGCAGATATTTAAGTAACCCAGGCATGGATCATTGGAAAGCAGCCAAACAGGTTATGAGATACTTACAGAGAACAAAGGAGTATATGCTCACATATAGAAAATCAGATCGGTTAGAGATCATTGGGTACTCCGACTCTGATTTTACTGGATGCCAAGACAGCAGGAGATCCACATCAGGTTATGTTTACCTGCTGGCTAGTGGGGCAATTTCTTGGCGGTCTGCCAAGCAAACGCTTGTGGCTTCATCCACCATGGCCGCAGAATTTGTGGCTTGTTATGAGGCATCAAATCATGGAATATGGCTGCGAAATTTTGTCACTGGGCTGCGTATTTTAGAGGGTGTTGAAAGACCACTCAAATTATTTTGTGACAATAAATCAGCGGTTCTATATTCTAACAACAACAGAAGCTCAACGAAGTCAAAGCATATTGACATCAAGTTTCTGGTTGTGAAAGAAAGAGTGCAGAGTGGTCAGATTTTTATAGAGCACATAGGAACAAACTCCATGATAGCGGATCCTCTCACAAAGGGACTACCACCCAAGGTCTTTCACGAGCATACTGCTCATATGGGTGTTATTCTGTTTGAGGATACTTTAGTTTAGTGGGAGTTTAAATTTGATTTGTTGCTTTATGTTAAACTTTAGATTTGTTATATACATATATTATTCAGTTTACTTTCTGCAGAAGTAAAGTTTTGGTTTAACACACTCTGTCAAGTAATGTGGTAGTATTGATCTCAATAAAGAATAAAGTAGGACTAGTTGAAAATAGACATGTTTGGATCACATTACATGTAATTTTCATGCTACACATCCATGATTGATCTATGTCATTTGGTTGTATTGGTATATGTGACCATTGATAGATTTAGTCACGATAAATGTGACGAATATCGCTTTGATCCTGTATCAGTATGATTAATGGACGAGATTGTTTGGAAGTACCCTAATTGTGATGGCAACTTTATGAGCTCATAAGGTTATGCACATTTACAAAGTTACATATGTGGCCCAGTGGGAGATTGTTGGAAAATTATTATTAATATGTGGGGCCACACATGTAGTTTTAAATGTGCTATGCTATCTTATAGTTTAGCCAATTAAAAGGTGATCTATAAAGTTTAATTTTGGCTGTCGGGTATTAAATTATCGTGGAATTAATGTGTAGAGACCGAATTTGTAATTTTAAATTGATGAGGGGCCAATTTGAAAATACTAATTATTGATAACCGCCTTTGGCGGTTATCTATATAAAGGGGTCATGGTCCCCATTTGAGTGAAGTACTTGTAGAACACAAGTTTTCTCTGTATCCCCATCAACAGAGAAAAACTCTTGAGACAAATACGCATCAATTGGAAGATCTGAACCCGTTCGATAGAAGAACATTATGAATTCTGGTACGCTTCCACTATAATCTCTTCTTCTTCTCTTGATTCAACATGGGATGTAGAAAACATGTTTTTCACTTTCTGTAAACCAATTTCTAACAGTATATTGTTGGTCGTCATGGTCACTTCTATCAGTGACTACAAACAGTCTTTGCAATTTAGGGATTTGGATAAGGAAAAGAAAAATATTTTTATTCAGGTCACTAAAGATGGTAAAAGACAAAAGGTCTCCATTTATGACTTGGTTGTAGGTGATTTTGTTCATCTATCAGTAGGAGACCAAGTTCCTGCCGATGGAATTTATATTTCAGGTTTCAGTTTGCTGATTGATGGATCAAGCCTGTCAGGTGAGAGTGAGCCAGTTAACATACCCCAAGAAAAACCTTTTCTTCTTTCAGGAACCAAAGTGTAGGATGGTTCAGGAAAAATGTCGGTAACAACAGTTGGTATGAACACTGAATGGGGGAAATTGATGGAAAGTCTAAGTGAAGGTGTAGAAGACGAGACCCCGCTGCAGGTGAAGCTGAATGGTGTTGCAACTTAATTGGTAAAATTCGCTTGGCTTTTGCTGTGCTTACGTTTGTGGTGTTGACAGTCAGATTTTTGATTGACAAAGCAGTTAATAATAATGAATTTGCTGTTTGCTCTTCAGCTGATGCACGGTTTTTTTTAGTTAATGAGGCGGTCGCCTTAATCTTTCGATCAAATAGAGACTCCATTTTTTATAATACGTATTTTATATTTAAAAAATTAATTATAATAAATATTATGTATATAATTCAATATTATTTTACATATTATTAACACATAATAAAAAAAAATTACTTAGATAATACACAAAAAATTATACTCTTTTAAATTCCTTGATAATTTTTACCCTTTTTTATTAAAAATTGTGCAAGAGCATCTAAGGCATTTTCAAGCTAGTAAGATTCATAGTCATTATCTTAACCATAATATATAAAATGAGTTAATTAGTTTATTAGTATATAAAATTAAGAAAACTATAGTTAGAAAAGTAAAAGATGCAAAATATTTTTCTGTATACTTTATTGCACCCTTGATATTAGTCAATAAAAGCAAATATCTCTTGTATTAAGATGTATTGATATTTCAGTAAGTCCAATTGTGATTAAAGAATTCGTAGAGTTTTTAAAGGTTGATGATACAAGAGGAGAAGGCCTTTTTGATGTGCTCATTGTTGCAATAAAAAGTCTTATTCTTGATGTGAATAACATTAGAAGGCAAGGTTACGACAATGGTTTAAATATGAAGGGAAAACACCAAGGTGTACAAAAAGGTTATTGGATATCAATTTTAGAGCATTCTATACACCTTGTGATTGTTATAGTCTTAATTTATTACTTTGTGATATGAAAAATTCATGCCCGAGTGCTATCACATTCTTTGAGGTGATATAACACATATATTCATTATTCTCTTTTTCTACAAAGAGATAGAAAGGTTTAGAATATCATATTTCAGGTTTGACTCTAAAGCCATTATCACAAACACATTGAGAAAGTCGTGTCGAAAGTGTTAGAACGATAAAATTTCAAGCTCTACAGGTAAAAGATGCTTTATTTTATTTAGTAAAAAATGGTGAGACCCAAAAACAAAAAGTGAAGCCTTTTCTTTAGTAACATATGAAATTGAAAATTTTGAATTTTTGCTAGGCATTATTATTTGGTATGACATATTGCATGCAGCTAACTCAGTTAGCAAATATTTGCAATATAAAAATATGCATATTGCTTCTGAAAAACATAGAAGTTGAAATGAATATAGAAGTAATATTTCGTAAAAGATGTTAGATTTATAGAAATAAAAAATTTGATGAGAACGTCAACAATGAGGTAAGAATATCTGCTGAATAATCTTTTAGAATTAATTATTTTTTATATATAGTAGATAAATCTATTTTTTCTTTTCATAATATATTCAAGCAATTCTAAATTTATGAAGAAATTTTTGATTTTTTTATATAATTTGGAAAAATTAAGTTTATTAGAAGATGATAATTTGAAAAAAAAAGTTATTACAATCTTGAATTGTTTTTGAAACAAGATCAAATTTCTAATATTGATGGTTTAGATTAATTTTTAGAATTAAAAATTTTGACGGAAGTTATGCCAAAAGAAATAATTGCAACAATTGAGGTGTTAAGTTTTCTCAAAAAGTTAAATTCTTTTTCTAATACATGGATTGCATATAGAATATTATTGATTATTTATGTTCCAGTTGCTTTCGCTGAAATAAGTTTTTCAAAATTAAAATTAATTATGTCTTATTTGCATTCGAAAATATTATAAGAAAGATTAAATAAATTTGCTATTTTATTAATTTAAAAAATTTTGCTTTCAAAATTAGATTATAAAAGTTTAATTGATAATTTTTCTGCTCAGAAGGCCAGGAAAAAAAAAATTTAAGCACAAACTTATTGGAGCTAAAGTCAGAATATTAAAGTGTGAAAAGAGAATTATAATGTATTGGCTTCGAGATGATCAAAGTAAGGGTTCTATTATTTTCCTATTTTTTTTATAATAGAGTTTAAAAGTTTAATTAGTGATAATAAAATTAAATATATATTTATTACTTTTTATATGTTTGAATAGATTATTAAAAATAAAAAATATATTTATATTTAAAATTATTTTAAAAAATATAGTTAAGGGCACCATTTTTATACTTAGCTTTAGGTTACAAAAGTAATTTAGCCGCCCTGTACACTTAAGCTTTTGAATTGTTTGATTTATTTTGTTATAGCAGTTATTATAATTGTTGTCGTAGTTCGTGAAGGAATACCATTGGCAGTGACTTTTGAGTCTTGCAGTTGCTATGAAACAATTAATGACCGAAAAAACACTAGTAAGGCATCTTTCTGCAAGCGAGACAATGGGCTCTGCTAGTTGTATTTGCACAGACGAAACAGGAACTTTGACCACAAACCATATGGTAGTTAGTAAGACATGGATATGCGAAAAATCTATCGAGCTAGAGGACAATGAGAGTTCTCATGCATTAAAATCTGAAATATCTGGAGAAGTTTTAAGCACCCTTCTACAGGGTATATTTCAAAATACTAGTTCTGAAGTTGTAACAGTAGATGGAAAAAGCTCCATCTATGGCGGGACACCTACAGAGTCAGCAATACTGGAATTTGGCTTGCTTTTGGGTTGCGACTTTCATGGCCAGCGTCGAGAGACCAAAATACTTAAGATGGAACAATTCAGTCAGGAAGAAGATGTCCGTACTTGTGGCTGTTAGAGTAATTGTCCCACATTGATAAAAGATAATACAATGAAAAAGTTTATAAGAAAGATGAGTATCTCTACTCATTGGATTAATCTTTTGAGATTAGAGTACTCATAATTCTTATAAAATTTCACGTGATATCAGAACTTCAGTCGTCAACGGCCAAATACTTTGAGCTTCGCTTCAAAAAAAAAAAAAAAATAATGGGTCTTGTGAAAAAAAAAAAAAAAAAAAGTGATCTAAATATAATATAACCTAGGTTTAAAATACAAACAAAGACCCACACAGTGGCTTGTCCTAATGGTGGGGCACGAGCATTTTGCAAAGGTGCAGCGGAAATAGTGTTAAGAATGTGCAACAGGTTTATTGATAGTAATGGACAACCTATTGATCTATCTGAGCATCATGCGAATGATATATTGGATGTTATAAATGGTTTTGCTTCCGAAGCTCTAAGAACTCTCTGTTTGGCTTTCAGAGATGTAGGTGATGCTTTCATTGAAGACCACTATACATTAATAGCAATTGTAGGAATCAACTGTTAAAATGGTCACTGGTGACAATATAAACACTGCTAAAGCCATAGCCAAAGAATGTGGCATACTCACACCAGATGGTTTGGCCATAGAAGGACCAGATTTTCGTAAACTGTCTTCAGATAAGATGAAAGACATGATTCCAAAAATTCAGGTTATTAAATGATTTCACTGAATAAAGATTGTCTTTTATAATAGAAAATCCATCACTTTCCTTAAAACCTCATCATGCTTACAGGTAATGGCTCGATCACTGCCGTCGGACAAGTACTTGTTGGGTAACCCATTTAAGGAATATGTTCGGTGAGGTTGTTGCAGTGACTGGTGATGGGACCAATGATGCTCCTGCTTTGCATGAGTCGAACATTGAACTTGCAATGGGCATAGCGGGAACGGAAGTCCGTATACTCTCTTCCATAAACACCTAGTTATGACTTTTATTTAATCTTTTCAATCCATAACCTGATCTTGTCTGCTGGGCATTTTTTATAATTGTCATTACTGAAACTTGTCTTCATTTATGTCAACCATGCGTCAGGAATGCATTTCCACTTTCATGTGGGGACAACTCAGTCCTTTGAGTAGGACCCACATTCAAACTTATAATCATATTATGCATCTCTTAATGTTGTAAAATATCTCTTTTATTTGGAAGGCAGATCATGTGAGATCACTTTTCTAAATACATGATCAAAATTTATTTCCTATTTCATCTTGTGAGCAGGAAGCATTTTCTGCAGAGTGTGTCAACTGACTCTCTTGGCGAGGTTTTTTAAGTAAAAATGGCTATTAAATGGAAACGTGCAAATATATACAATTTTAACCTTTTATTTTAGCATCTTTCAGCAGCGTTTGCATCATAGCACTTGAGTTTTTCTTGTTCATTTTCCCAATCAACCTTGGTGGAAATTAAGTTTCTGTTTTTACAGAAAACATTCTTGCATAAAGACCCGATATAATAATTATTGCAGCTTTATAGAGTTTTTAGGAGAGGCTTTTACAGACCTGGTTCCTCTGTTTGTGGTTAATGGACCAAGAGTCTAAGACTCTTCTAAAATGATGTGCCTCAAAGTTAGTTGCTATTATGGTTGTTAGTGCCTACCCTGTATAAAAGAAAAACCTGTCTAGTAGGAGGTTTAGGAGAGTACTGACAGATAAAAATGAACTAGTCCTAATGCAATTCTTTTTCTAGTGCCTGCTGTAGAAGTGGATGCAAGTTCATCTTAAACCAAATCACTTTAATTTTTATACATCTTTTTCTTTGTTTGTTTATGTTACTTTATTGCTTTAATCCTTTTCTTTGCTTGTGACTTTGGTTGCTCCAAGTGATTTGCCTTTGATTGTTCCAAGTCTTTAGTTCTTAATTTTGATGGAGAGCGGGCTTTAAGACCTACTGGCTCAGATGCTAGTGCTGTTCTCAACACTGTGATATTCAACTCATTTATGTTTTGCCAGGTACATTTTACAAAATAAAATATCTACTTACCCTAGCCACTTGTTTTTCAATCTATGGTGCTAAACTTTGAAAAATTTGAGGTGCATCGGTAACTTTTACAGTATAAAAAAGGCCGTTGGCTTGTTATTCTTCTTCACTTGTACTGCCATTATAGAAAGTTAAATTATGATGTTGCCTAGTGCTATCAAATCCTCCTCCCTTTGGTGTTCTACCTCTTGTTCAGGCAAATGACGTCTTCCTGTAAAACATTGACTAATTTTGAATGAAGTGTCCTTGAAATGGTATTGCAGAATAGTTGTTTTTGTGTACCCCATTACTTATTACTTTATGCATTTATTTGTGGGGTTCGAACTTAGGACGAAGAAAGTTATTTCCATATAGTCATATTATTGTAATTATGCTGAAATACATATCATGTATTTGATAGTTAGACATAAAACTTCTTTGTTCCGTGCAGGTATTTAATGAGATAAATAGCCGTAGTATAGAGAAGATAAATGTGCTCCATGGGATGTTTGACAGTTGGATATTCCTTGGAGTCATGGTCCGCACAGTAGTTTTCCAAGTAGTTGTAGTTGAGTTCTTGGGAACATTTGCTAGTACTGTGCAAGTTGGCAACTCTGGGTACTTAGCGTTTTGATCGTATCGGTTAGCTTGTTGGTTGGAGTCGTCTTGTAGTGCATTCCTGTTGAATTTACTACAAACACCATGATAGATACGAGACGCTCCCGGTGGTCCATAACTTGTTTAAAGAGATGAAAATGTCCTCATAAAATAGGAATGACAATGGGACAATTCGGGTCAAAACTGACCGGATCCGAATTGAATCATGGGCCAAATAAACCATTATGGTTTAGATTTTTTGGGTTCGATTCAGGTAATATTTGCAAGTCAAAAACTCCTACCTGTTGATTTTTTTTAATATAAAAAATGTTATCCTACTTTTTTTAATAAATTAATATGAGAAATGAGAAATTTTAATTTAATTAAGTGTAATTTATTAAAATCATTTTGGTCGTGTCTTAGTATTTATTTGTGTCAATATGAAATATATTAATATGATATTAAAGTTTAATATAAAAAATATATATTTTTCAAACTTGTATAATGTATAAATAAAATGTGTTAAATTGTGATATTATATATTGTATGTGATTTACTATTTTTTTATTAAACCTAATTTATTAAAGTAATATTATATTAAACTTTTAATGTACACATATATTTATTAAGTGTAACATATTTTCAAATTATATGTATGTTGCCTAGTACATATGTGGGCCTCTTTTAGTAACTCGTTTGAATGCTTTAGGGCTTAATTTCTTCGGCCCATTTGGTAGTTTAGCCTTAGGTTAATAAGGCATATATATAGATTTAATGACCTACTATAGCAACAATTTAAGCAGCAAGTTCAATTTTATATAAATCGCTGTGCGACAGCGTTTTAATATAATAAATTTATATTTTTGTCATTTTTTATTAAACTCTAATACAATCAACGTCTCCCATCTCCTTCTCTCTTTGCTTTCTCAATTTTCGTCGTCGTCGTCGTCGGCAATTAGTTCCAGTTCTTTTGCATGTTGTAGAATATGTATGATCATTATTCTGGAAAATTCAATGACCTCATTTTCATTTTCACCAAGGCATTTAGATTTACTTATTTATTTGACAATCTAGAAAAAAAAATTATTCTTTTGTAAATTATATGAATACTTCTTGGTGCAGTTAATCGTTCAGTTTTTTGCTGGAAACCATATTGGGCATTAACAATTTGAAAGGAATTAGTTATACTCTGTTTTTGTTAGGCAAAACAGAATATACATACAGGTATGTAAACTATTTACATACTATGTACATTAACGTACATACTATTGAAACCATTACCTGTTGTATGTAAACTAATTTACATAGTATGTACATTAGTATGTAAACTGGTTTACATAGTATGTACATTAGTACTATGTAAACCATTAATGTACCATTGATGTAACCAATGATTGTAACTGGTATTGGCACTCTAGGTTTAGAGGAATATTATCAAGGTAAGAGAAAGACTAAAATTTATATTCTTAGTACTATAGGAGGAACTACTTCAAAAAAACAAACAACATGATGAAATCTAAATCAAGAAAGATCATCAATGATATTACTCCATCTAAAATGATATTGACGTGCAACCAAACTTCCAACTTAAGCAGTTACTTTCGTTTCAAATGCTATAGGATGAGTAACATAAAATATTTTTAACTTGTAAATTAACAGTAGCTGAATTTTACATATGTGTGTGTGTGGGATTGAAATTGAACTTTAGATGATAAGATCTTTAGCAAGGGTACCAGAGCTTTAGCCTTACCAATTAGATTGTAAAAGGGTGGCTATTGATTAATATGATTCAATACTAATGGCTAAGCAAAAATAATAAATTCAGTAAAGTGTTTGTTTAATATATTTATATATACATAATATTAGATTCCATAAAATGGTTTAATGAACATAATACATGAAAAGGAAATATCCATTATTTCATATTGTATTGTTTTCCAAATTAGAATGTTGCTGAACGTTAGAATTATCTTCTATGTTATGTATATTATCGTTGTAAAAAAAAGAAGCTAAATTGGTTTACATAGTATGTACATTAGTATGTAAACTGGTTTACATAGTATGTATATTAGTTTACATACTATGTAAACTATTACCTGTTATATGTAAACTGGTTTACATAGTATATAAATTGGTTTATATAATATGTACATTAGAGTGAACCAGTTTACATACTAGTTTTAGTTCTTATTCTCGAGATTACAGAAAAGATGAACTTTTCTTCTTAAATAAGAAGAACAAAACCAGGTTATACATACCAGGTTTAACAAAGTTAAATTGAAGCTTATCCAACTTTCTTCTTAAATAACATATCATTTCACCAAAAGATGAACCAAGCTAACTAGCCAACAAAATTCTCAGTTTTAATATATATATATATATATATTAACTGGTATGAATTAGATTGAAAGGACATTTATGTAATTTATCTAATTTTGATATAATTAAAATGCATAATTTTGAGCTTATTATTACTAGTTTTAAAAAATTTAACTTTTAATCAGATTTAAAGTTATTTAGGCAAATCACTCCATATATATATATTAGTTTATGGAGATGAGGCCGTGGGATTAAGAACATACAAGCAGTGAAGGAAATATAGAAGATATAGAGAAGTGGTGAAAATGTCCAAGAGAAATAGCAAAATAGACAGATGTCGATTGATGGAATAAGAACCATGAGTGGAGAAAAGAGCAACGAAACTATTGGGTGTTATAGTGTGGCTTCTTTGATGAACAGACATAAGAAAATAAGGTTATTAAAAGGGTTTTGTGGGTATGAATTCTTGCTACATTTTCTTATTATTTTTTGTAATTTATGTGCATGTGTTATCTGATTAATAATATGAGTTGCAAGTGAACCTACCCTTTAGAGTAGATTTTCGAACCATGTAAAATTCTTGTGTTATTTTGTGCCTCTGATTTATTTGTGTTTTTTAAATAACATTTCAGTTTGTGTTATTGAACAAAAACGATTTATTAAATTGAGATTTTACATTATTGGAACCAAAGTTCCCAACAATTGGTATCAGAGCCCATGGTTAGGCTTTTGTTGTATGATTTATGATTTTCTCCAATTTTTCTTTAGAGTTTTCTAAATTTCTTGTTTCTGAAATTTTTTGGGTATTTTTTATTATTTCAAAAATTTCTTATTAAATTATATTTTTTGGTTTTAAAAATTATGTTGGAAACCTTAATTTTTAGTTTTATGAATTGGGTGATTTAAATCATGTTAAGAGAATTTATGGTGATTTAAATCATGTTAAGGAAATTTATGGTGATTTAAATAGGTTATTTAAATATGATTTTTTGTGTATCTCCTTGGGTGAACTTATTGGTTCAAGTTTTAGGTAAAATCATTTTTAGTGTTCCTCTTCAATAAAAATTTATTCTCTAATTTTTTGAAAGTGTAAAAATATGAAAAAATAAAAAAATCAATTTTTATGTTTAATAAATTGAGTAATGATGTGTTAGTTCTTGTGTGTTTCGATTTGTCCGAAGTTTCATACTCTAATATTTATTTTTGTAAAATCAAGAATTTGGCCTATTAATATTTTTTGTGAGCTTGCTAGTCACTTGTTAGTAGTAAAAAAAATATGACAGATTTCTTGATAAGTTTGTGATCGAAACTTGAGAGAAAGGATGTGAAATTTTTCTTGGGTAATACAAAATGGGTACAACACATGAAAGAATTGAAGTTGTTGTAAAGAAATAACAAAGTTTGAAAGCACACAATTTTGAGATATAGCTCATTGGTATCCTCCTAGACATGGCTACAACGTACTAAAATAATTGCACATGAAAGATAGTGCAGCAATTTAGGTGAGCGATAGCGCTGTAAGGTCTTCTCTTTATATTTATTTTAAAAGATATTTGTATCAACAATTTGGGTGAGCGATAACGCTGTAACTTTTGATAATCTTGATTAAATTTTATTTTTTACTTATAAAATAATTTGTGTTAAGAATCTTAAGATTATCATGTTAAGTTTTATGATTAATCCATGGTGTTAGTAAAACTGATTGTTATATATTTTTAGAGATTTTGATGTGTATGTTCTTTTGTTATCCTTGGTAGGAAAAAGACATAACATGAAATTTGAATTTTGCATAAAAGATGCATGTTAGAGATAGGTTGGATTTAGTATAACTTCTTTCTAGTTGATAAAGTCAGTCATGATGTTAGTAAAACTGATTGTTATTTATCTTTAGAGATTTTGATGTGTATATTCTTTTGTTATCCTTGGTAGGAAAAAGACAACATGAAATTGAATTTTGTATAAAAGATGCATGTTAGAGATATGTTGGATTTAGTATACCTTATTTCTAGTTGATAAAGTCAGTCACGGTCTAAGTTGAAATCTAAAAGCAATTAGGTGCATTCACTACTATTATGGAAAGATGAATGTTTGTGGTATGCCTTGTTATGAAAAGAAAAGATGATCTGTTGTTGAATCTAAGATTGGTTATGCATGCATAGAAATTTCAACTTTTGATAATAGTGTTGCATTGTTAGATGGCTATTATAACTATGAAATTTGAATTATATAATCTTGGATTGTTTGGTATCTTGATTGTTCTTTTCATGTGTGTACTGATAGTAAAACTTTTGTAATGCTTGAGAATTCCTAGCGCTAGGTGGTAACCTGATAAGAGGTTGGAAGCATGTGTGATATGAACTTGTTATTTGGACCATTATAACATTGTGAGCTTTGTACATTTTCTTGTCTTTGATATTGCATGTTATGATGTAGTAAAGACTTGTGATAAATGACACTTGGTATATACATGGATGCTTACTTGAATAGTATTATTGGGCATATGCATAATGTTCTTTAAGTAGTGTTAAGGGAACTCATGTGGAGCAGCGATCTTGTTGCATCTATATTTGAAAAGTTTCTGTTATGGCATGGATAGTTGACCATATTGGAATAAGAAACTTGTTAAAATTGTCAAAGTAAAGGTCTATTTGATACTTGTACTACTAGTATTTCAATTTGCTATATTTGTGGTGTACAAATAGAATCTAATTGTATTTCTTGGAAAGCATGCAACTAGAGACTGTTTTTTGAGTAATTCATATTGGTATGTAGGGTCCTGATCAGTCCTTATGAAAGTGAAATATGGATTGTACCACTTTTGCTAGTCTACGTTGGCTTATACTTGGTTATTAATACTTCTAAGATAGGTCGTTGTTGAATTCTTTTTTTAAATGATTTCTTGTTTTTAGCTATTGAATACCTTTTAGAAATATGAAATTGATAATCTGTTAGAAAATTAGACAATTTCAAAAACTAAATGTTAGTTGAATAGTATGGTTGAAGTATTATGTAAACATGGTATATATGGTGGGTTGTTAGCTTGTTCTGTTATCCTTTTACTGACAATGGTAAAGAGAATGTGTTGCAATTGAGGTGGAGCTTGTAGGGATAGCACTTGAACTTGTAGGATTGTAACTACTAATGTAAGTGGGGTCCATGATGAGCATGGAGGTGCTTTGGGGCTTGGTAATAGTACTCAATGGGATGCAATAGAGAAAGAGAAGCTATTGTATTGGGTAAGCCACCTGGAAGGTATATGCATGTAGATCTTGGTACTTGTGTATGATAATTGATGCTGTTTAGATGACTTAGAATAAATATCTTGTGATGATGGTGTATTTAAAGAATCTAGAATATGGCTTGGTGCCTTGGATATTTGTTGAGATTCTTGTGTGAAAAATGGAAACTAATTTTAAAAGCCTAAGATGTTTTGAGTTTACTGTAGTTGCTTGGTTTTGTGGAACATGTTAAATGGATTATATGCACTTATGCGTGATGTCCTTATATGGTTGTAGATATTTTCCTTTGCATGTTATAGATATGAAATCTTTATGATGTAAATTGGCTTAGGAGATGTAAGTATGTTAGTAATAATCTCTTTAATCAATTTAGTGTTAATTGATTTATGTATTGTTAATATATTTATTATGTGCTGTTTGCATGTAATAATATAGAAAAATTTATTACTTGATATATATACTTAATATGTTATATAATAAGTAATTTATAATTGAGATGGAGCCAATTAAATTGGTATGCATGGAAAATATGTGAGACATATTTGTTACATAGTTTATGCATTTGAAAAAGTGACATTCTGATAGTCCATGATGTTTTATGACATGTTTGACTTAATAGTGTTTTCATGACATTTATTGCTTATCTTCAGTTTGATGTCCCAAAACTGGATGATGTATTGGCAATTTGAGCACATGTAAAAGTAATGCCATACTTGTATGCTATATATTATTTGGGATATGTTTTGTTTTATGGTAATTAGTATTGGAACAGTTAATGAGTTGTGTTATTTGAGTTGGTTTAATTTAAATGGAACTCATTGTTGATTGTTGGTTGGAAAATGAACACTTGTATATTCGAGTATTGATGGAGTTGGTTTGGTGTATGAAAATGAAACATGTATGTTATCAGGAATTTTACTAACTTTCATGTTACAAGTGATTTGAAAGGTGACGATCTTTCAAAAGAGATTAGATGTTTATTATTTCCTGACTAATGGAGAATCTAACTTTGTTTTCTTATAAGCTCTGACCAAGTACAGTGATTGTTCATAACATGTACGAAAGCGAAAAAAATGTGGATTAGAGGCCAAGTGAAGGTGACTTAAGGATGGTGTAAATTTTGATTTAATGTTATAATGTTACTTTACCAAACCAATGCTCGATCAAGTGTTGTTAAAAAATTAGTAACCAGCTTGGAAAGACTGATTTGCAATTATGTAGTTGTATATTATATAATAGGGAGCGGGGCTATAGAAGTCCCTTAGATTATGTCATGTGTGTCATTTGGTCCCTTAGATTATAAGTGGTGTCATTTGGTCCCTTAGTTTTAGAAAAAAGGGCCAATTAAGGACAAAACACATGATTTTAATGATTTTTTAATTAAAATATTATTTTTTAAGAGGTCAATTAATGAAAAATTGTATTATTTTAATGTTTATGATATTAAAATATTAATTTAAAAAATAATATTTTAATTAAAAAATCATTAAAATCATGTGTTTTGTCCTTAATTGGCCCCTTTTTCTAAAACTAAGGGACCAAATGACACCACTTATAATCTAAGGGACCAAATGACACACATGACATAATCTGAAGGACCTCCATGACACTTTTCTCTATATTTCTCTATATAATATCAAGATAGAGATTTATTAAATTGTGATATTATATATTGTATGGGTTTTATTATTTTTTTATTGGACCTAATTTGTTAAAGTAATATTGTATTAGATCTTAAAATATATACATATATTTATTAAGTGTAACGTACTCTCAAATTATATGTATGTTATCTAGTACACTTGTGGGCCTCTTTTAGTAACTTGTTTGAATGCTTTGGGGCTTAATTTCTTCAGCCCATCCAAGCCTATTTGGTAGTTTAGCCTTAGGTTAATAAGACATATATATATTAGTTTTTGGAGGTGACGCCTTGGGATTAAGAACATACACGCAGCAAAGGAAATATAGAGGATATAGAGAAGCTATGAAAATGTTCGATAGAAACAGTGAAACAGACAGATGCCGACTGATGGAATAAGAACCATGAGTGGAGAAGAGAGCAATGACACTATTGGGTGTTTTAGTGTGGCTTCTTTGATGAACAAACAGAAGAAAATAAGGGTATCAAAAGAGTTCTTGTAGGTTTGAATCCTTGTTACATTTTCTTGTTATTTTCTGTAATTTTTATGTATGTGTTCTTTAATTAATAATATGAGTTATAAGTGAGCCTTTCCAGTGAAGTAGGATTTTCAAACTACGTAAAATTCTTGTCTTATTTTGTGCCTCTGATTTATTTGTGCGTTTTTTAAAGAACATTTCAGCTTGTGTTCTTAAACAAAAATGATTCATTAAAATTGAGATTTTACATTATTAGAACCAAAGTTACCAACAAGATGTTAAAACAAAAAGATTATATTAAATTGAAAGAGAGTTTATATTATTAATATTTTAAAGAAAAATACTATATTAAAGAACAAGTATATCAATGATATACAAATTGAGGTTTGCAAATTGATAAGCCTTTATTCTTATAATATTAAAAAACAAGGTTTTACAAACTTTCAAAAAATTGAACCACTATACACAATTATCTCCTTAAAAATAATAATTGAACTTGAATGATCACAAAATGTAACTTAAATGATCACAAAATATTTTTGTTTACATAAAAACAAAACTCCAGAATTATAAATCCCTCTAATCTATCAATTCATTTGAAATATGATCACAGACCGTAATCTATTAGTCATTCAAGAAAGATCAATAGTTTTTTGATCATCTTCTTTGTCTCCATCATCTTTATCGGAAGAATTAATATCCTCCACATCTTCAAACTCACCAATATCATACTTTGGAAACTTTGCAAATGATTTCATTAGCAAGGACACAAACAAAAATAATTATTAATAATTAAACAAACTAACAAATTTAAAAATAATCATATAATACAAAAAAAAAAAATTCAAACTATCAAATTGAGGCCAAAGCCAATCAAAAGAGGAAGTCACAGTTAGAGTTTGTCTTTCTCTCCTAGATATCCGATTTACCTTTGATTTTCTCACTAGACATCTTAGAGTATGATTTTTTTAAATGTGTGGTGTCATTGCTTGTCTCTTCGTTCATTTCTTCTTACATGCTTTACATACTGCTTTCACCTTTCCATTAACTCTTTTTCCATCAAAATCATTACAATGCTTCGATCTTAACTTCTTAGCAGACTCATGATCGTACTCTTCTTCACGAATACGAACAGGAGACATAAGCTCTACGGATAGATCCTCCATTCCTACATAGAAAACAATCATATAGTTTATTAGTTAGCTAAGAGAGCCAATCATATAGCTATTTTCTGGCATTTTAGCTATGTCTAGTTCAGTCTTTTCAAATTTAGTTAACATTTACAATCATATGTTGATTGTGCTTATGGAAATAAAAAATACAAAATAAACCTTTAATCTATGTCTAGTGTTTCAACGATGTTGGTCTTACATAAAAAACAAAAACAATAATGATTTGATGATTGGGAATTTGAAAGACTATATTGAACTACCAAACAGATGTAGATAAACCTTTGTACTTGATATAATTGTTTTTCTCATGTATTAAAATTCCATATCATTATCAAAACTCACAAAAACTATTGAAAAGTCAAGCAAAACCCGTGTCCAATATTTCAAAACAATTGCTTCATACAAAATTGATCATTAAGATTCATCGCAAAGCTCATAGAAACTCATAGAAGCTATTGAAATTCCATATCAAAACTCATAGAAACTATTAGAGGTGGGCATTTTTTTTCAAAAACCGACCAACCAACTTGAGTTTAGGTCCAAACCGAGCCTATGCTTTTTGTTTTTGAAGGTTGATTGGTCCGGTAGGTTCAAAATATTACAAAATCGACCTAGTCGGTTCGGTTGTAGGTCCGACAAAAATAAAAACCGACAAAACCGAACCGACCTACACTTTTATATATTAGTATATTTTTTTAAATATTTTTAAATATTATATAATAAATGTTATAAAAAATAAATAAAATTAAGAATTAATTAATATTATACAAATATACAATGTAAAAGTCTTAAACAAATATTTAGCTTTTGAAATCATGATTTTAAATTTAGGAGGGTGAGTAGTAGAGCATCAAACATGAAGTGTCAATAATAAGACATCATTCCCATATGACACATAATATGAGCAAGGATAGTAGTTCTTATAGCCGAAAGTAACACATTTGTATGCTCTAGCTTTTAAAAAAGTATTTAGAGGGGTAAAATATTGTTTGTATTTTTTATTATGATAATAATATTTAAGTAAAATTATAAGTCTAAAACCGCCAAACCAACCTCTCTCAAACCGACATTATAAGTCGGCTTGAAGGTTGGTTTTTTAGGGATTATAGGTCGACTAAGGTTTTGAATTTTTTTAAACCACCAAGATAAGGTCGGCTTGTAAAATGATGTAATAACAGACCTATCGGACCTATGCCCTCCCCTAGAAACTATTGAAAAGCAAATCAAAATCCATGTCCAATATTTCAAAAAATTGCTTCACACAAAGTTGATCATTAAGATTCATTGCAATTTTTATGTAGGACCATTAACAGAACCTATTGCAATTTTCAAGTATAAAACTTCTATCAAAAACCACATTCTATTTTCTCTTGTTAGAATACTCTTTAATTTCAAGATGATAGACTATATAATATTCCCACCACAAATATCCAATTTTCTATCAAAAGCTTGACGGTTAAAAAACGGAAATTTACAGCATATTAGGCCACAATGAGAAATGGGTTTATAGGAAAGCAACATGAAAGAACATTAAAAAATGGGTTTTTTGAACAGGATTGAATAACCCATCTGAAAAGCGTGAAAAAATCATTCACTAAAAAGAGAAAAAAATGATTTCAAAATAAAAGCAAAAAATCAATCATGGAATGTTTGTCTTGTTTCATGGAATTCAAAAGCAAAAAAGAAACAGTTTAGAGATTATAGGAATGGAGGAAAGCAACTAGAGCTTACCGCAGAAGATGAAGTTTGAGCCGTTGAGGATGGGGGAAAGCAAGTATAAAATAGCAAGTAGTGGAGCCAATGACAATGGAGGCAAGGTGCAAGCAGTGGAGCTGACGATGATGGAGGCAAGATGCAAACAGTGGGTCGAAGGCAAGGTGCAAGCAATGAAGCACTAGAGGCTAGAGTCGAACTGCCGAAAGCACTAGAGGATTTGACAATTTCGACTGTGTAACTTAAATGAATTTTTTTAATATGATACCTGAATGGAGCCCCGATCCGATCCTAACCCAAATTTTATTAAACAAAATGGATTCCCTCCCAACCCATAACCACCCCGACCTGATCTGCCCAGTTATGGCCCAAACAGTTCGGGTACCAGAGGCCCCCGACCCAATGGAAAAAATGACATCACTATATTGGGAATTTCGAAAAGCTTAAGCTGTTAGGAGGAAGACTAAATATACTTTTATACTCTTTTATACATTCATCACTTCTTACAAGTGTTGGCTCTATGCAATATGTAAATTAAACACTTGCAATTTAACAATTGAAATTGTTGATCACTACCTCCCGCTGTTAGGAGAAATACCAACTATATTTTTATACATTCATCAGTTATCACCATATAGATATGACTTGGCCTCAAACATAGGATCTTCAACTCTGATACTATGCTAGAAGTTGTTAATTACCAACTCTCTCAAATGCATAAACTGTTAGGAGGAGTGTTAACTTTACTTTTATACATTCATCAATTATCACCATATAGAGATATGAGCTGACCTTTTTCATAAATAAAAAAAATGTGAGATGAAGAAAGAATAACATGCTTAGTCACCATATGTGGAGTAGTGACACAAATATTCTAATGTTAATTGCCAACCAGCTTCTATGTTGTTCAAATCTTCACCAAAAGACCCACCCAATACCTACAATTGAGATAAGTTAAACTCATTAGGCTTTTTTCTACCTAATATGATCCTTAGAGTCTCTAGCAATGCCCTTAACATGGATAGATGAAGTGAGCTCCATAAAGGATTAGCACTAATAACAGCAAGCTTATCAATGATGGAGAAATTAACAGGCTTTTTTGGTGAGTTAAAATTGAAGGTGAAAAGTTGCTATGCAGAGCGGAGCTAGAAATATTTTTTAAAACAAAAATCAATTTTTTTATACAAAATAGAAATTTTATTAAAATATTAAAAATTAAAAATGTATAATTAGTAGGAGTTACAGTGAAGTCTACTCAATCAAATATTAAATTTTACAAGTGACATTATAAGTGAGACATAGAGGTATCACTCAAAAATATAGATTTAATACATTATAGCCAACTTATAATGAAAATCAAACAAAAACTATAATAAGTTAATAAGTATCAATATCATACATATATAAAATAAATTCATTAACTAAAAAAATTTAAGCAAATGAAAAGCTCAATCAAACATAACAAAATTTATAACTGTTAAAATTAAAATTAAAACTAAAAAAAAAAATATGAAAATGTAAAAAATAGAATATAATTTTGAATTTTAACTTGAGACTATATTAATAATATATATTGTTAATAAACAATATAAGATTGATTAATAAAAATGAATGAAAAACTAAAGACAAAGAAATATTAAAACTTGAGTTAAGACAAAATTTTGACAATATGAATTATAAATCTTAAAAGCTTTAGTATGAAACTTATTGTATGTTTTTTTTTTTTTTTTTAATTTTTTATAATGGTAACTCTAAAGTTAAATATTTAAAATATTTTTGGATTATTATATATTAATTTAAAAAGTATTTTTATATAACACATTATTATAAATTTATTTGTGTCACTAATAGTTACCAAATATATATATATATATATATATATATATATATATATATTTAACCACTTTATTTGCAATCCATTTCATTTATATCAATATATTTATTAAATATTGTTAATATATACCAAAATATGTACACAAATATTAAACATAATATATTACTGTAAATAAAATATTTATTTAATGCTAAAAATATACATATATTTTATTTATTGTAAAGAAGTGTAGCCCCAGCATGCTTCGCCCCTGCTGCCTAATTTGAACATTCTAGAGCTTGGGGGTCTAGTTGGCACTACGGGTAATGAGTTGCATGGAATTCCTATAAACATCGCAGGATCAAACAGCACCATTGTGACCACGATATATTCCAAGATGCTCACTGTAGTCAGCGAACCAAACAATAGGTGTATGGTCATGAAGTTGTTTGAGAGTAAAGTAGAGGCCATGTCAAGGTCGTGAAGCTGTTTGAGAGTGAAAGAACTACTCCCACTTTCACGTTAACTACCTCACCACCATTGTTGTTATTCTTGGTCTTTGTGCTTGTAGTCACTCACGACACCTTAGGGCTAAAAAGGATCTCTTGAACGAGCAGGAGAAAGAGGTGAAATGGATAAAAATGGTACACTCATCCAAAACACTGTTGTACAACAATTTTAGAAAAATTGACCAAATATACAATATGTGAGCTATTTCAAGTAATTAACAGTATTATTCTTAATTCCTTAAATCTTACCAATGAGAGCCCCATTTATTTTTGGACATCAAGCCGACAAATGATCGCATTTATTGTCATAATTTTATATCATTGATGACGATCATATGCTCGACAATACGAGAAATTTTTATATGAGTGAAATTTATGGATGACATAAATAATTTTTTTATTTATTATTTTATATGAATACATTTACTTACATATATGAGGTGAATATTTCAAACTACACCACATAATTATGTATTTGACGCATATAATTTTTTTTTTTTCATATTAAGTGAAATATCTTAATCACAATTTATATTATATTTAATGTCAATTATCTATTTAAATTTTATCTTATTCATTCTTATTGAATTTACTTTAACCATTTTACATCATTTTTTTTAAAATAAATTTTCAAATTATTAATAATCATGTTTTATTTTTTTTATTATATTTTTTCTATTTAAACTCATTTAAAACAAATAAAATATTATAACTTGTACTATACCAATCCATTAAAAATAATTAAGATAATATGATATAAGTTTCAAATTAATATATTGTACCATATATTGTTATGTTAATATACTGTGCTTGGTTTGCATTTAAACTAAAAAAAAATATTTTTAACTATAATTTGATGCATGCATCAATTTATATTTTATAATTAATTAACTCCAAAGTAACCTCAATATTATTTTAATATTTTAATATTTTAACTTTTAAATTTAATATTAATATATTATTTAATACATATATAATTAGTCTTCAACTATTTTTATTTCCTTAGTTTTGATGTTATAATAGGATAATACTAGACCAAATGAAAGGCAAAGAAAATGAATTCAATTATATAATTTGTTAATAAACACATGGTAAAAGAAAAGTAAGTGATAAAAGCAAAAGAAATTTTAAATATCACAATTTGTTATCAACAACAGTCCACATAGAATATTATAAGTGGATGCCTAAAATAAACATTATTTTTTATGTCTAATAATATCTTGCCAGAGACATGGTAACAAATTGATTTTTTTTTTTTAAATGCAAAGGTAAAAAATCTAATTATTTACATAATTTTATTTTTAATATACCTTTAAAAAAATAAATGTGCAAATATTTTTGAATATGTAAAAAATATATGTTATGCAAAAGATAACATAAAATATTTTGTTTTCATTTATAAAGGAAATTTATATTATGTTATTAAACCAAATTAAAATTCTATATTTATCATACTAATTTATTGCCAAACATTTTCTTCGCTAAGATGAAGTGCAATTTTAGTTTCCAAAAAAGATAAGCATTAATATTTTGCCAATAAATCGAGGTAGATATAAAGAAATAATCAAATATTTTGAGGTAAGATTTCTTACTCAATCCAACACCATTGATTGCGATTTTATTAAAATAAACAAATTTTGCTTTTTAGCATTGATTAAGGCCAAAGTGATCCAACCGTTTGGGTTTGGCCTTGTTGTGCTCAGGTTTTCTCCCACCTCGCCTTATCAAATTTGAATCCAAAATCGGCCCCCTCTTTCAAATCTCACACCTCCGTCTTTCCCTACGCGCACTACGCACTGGCTTAATGCAACTACGGCACAGTATACATCTCTCGGTGTTTGCGCGACAAAGCCACCTGATTAATACTTGTGCGCTGTATCCACCCTGCGTAATTTAGCCGTAAGTTAATTCGTTTTCGAAGTTATTATTTAAGCTAATATTATACTAACTTAGTAACAATATACCACCTAATCCCCATCCATTTTCTCGTCATCTTTGTCTTTTGTCTTATTCTCTACCTAGCTCCAGTTCTGAGGTGAATGGTCCACGGAGTTTCTTGCTCTCCATGGTTGTCTAGGGTTTTGTTAGTGTTCTTCACGCTATCGATTTTCCACTGTAGTTTCAAAAATATGAGAGCAAATTTCTTCTACGAGCTGTAATTCTTGTGTAATTTATGTGCATCAGACAGGATTTTCTAGGGTTTAGTCTGTAGAATTAGCGAGTTCATTTCAGAATGCCGGCGCACCGATCAAAATCTGAGAAGCATGATAATCCAAAGGTGCTCCGGCGTGACCCCTACGAGGTTCTTGGCGTCTCTAGGAACTCCACAGATCAGGAAATTAAGAGCGCTTACAGAAGAATGGCTCTCAAGTAAGTTAGACTTTGCTAATTGGTTGGTTTTTTCTAATTTATGATTTATTCTCTGTGTGGTTTGTTTGACGATTTTTTATTTTACTTCTTAATTTAAGTTTGTAGCTGTTTAAATTCAATG
Source organism: Elaeagnus macrophylla (assembly GCA_029378325.1). Classification (NCBI taxonomy): domain Eukaryota; kingdom Viridiplantae; phylum Streptophyta; class Magnoliopsida; order Rosales; family Elaeagnaceae; genus Elaeagnus; species Elaeagnus macrophylla. The sequence goes on from CM055640.1 coordinate 57,035,087, forward strand.
GTTTAGTGCTTTAAGATTAATAATTTTGGATTTTGTTAGGATTTTTAACTAGGAGATATGCCGGGTAATTTATTTGATGTTCTATTATGCATTTTGGTATTAAAAAAAAATAGGGAAGGGCTGTATGTGTTATTTAAAATTTTAACGATGTCAAATTGCAGGTATCATCCGGACAAGAATGCTAATGATACTGAAGCAGCTGATATGTTTAAGGAGGTCACCTTTTCGTACAATATCTTATCTGATCCTGACAAACGACGCCAGTATGATGATGCTGGATTTGAGGTGAGATATCATATCTTAATATTGTTAATTTCAATATTAGGTGCCCTGTCTGTAATCAACCCGTATATAAGTCTCATTATGCGCTTCATATGCTGTAAATTCCAGTTGTTCCATGTGTGCATAGCTATTCACACATGTCATTGCCTAGTTGATAATTTTGGTTTTATATGGAGAGTTATTCTCATTACAATCTCATTATTTGCTGGTTAGGCTGTTGAGTCTGAAAGCCAAGAATTGGAGCTAGATCTTTCAAATTTGGGAGCTTTCAATACAATGTTCGCTGCTCTTTTCAGGTTAGATTACTTTTACTTTTGCTTTCCACACGTTTTCCTCCTTTGGATGCACTAGTTTTTATTTTTTCTTGAACTCTGCAGTAAACTTGGAGTTCCAATTAAAACCACCGTATCGGCAACCGTTTTGGAAGAGGCACTTAATGGGGTGGTTACTTTTCGCCCGCTTCCACTAGAGCAGCCTATAAGTAGAAAGGTACGTTATCCTTCCTTGTGCTTATATTTTTTCATTTATTTACCTTAAGGTGCAACCTTTATTTATTTAATCATATTTTCATAAGGTTGAAAAGCAATGTGCGCACTTCTATTCTGTTACAATAACTGAGGAGGAAGCACAAGCTGGATTTGTTTGCAGAGTGCAGTCATCTGTCAAAAGCAAGTTTAAGGTTCTCCCGCGAACATTTTGCGTACATTTTCCATGCAACTAATTGCTACTTTATGTTTTATTCAAATACCATTCTTAAGTTTTTAAATTTCTCACTTTTAAATTTTACTGCTTAAATGTGGAGTTTTGCTTGTTTACTTTGTCTAAAACTTTTACTTTATTATTTTGCAGTTATTGTATTTTGATCAAGAGCCAAGTGGTGGATTAAGTCTAGCTCTACAGGTAAAAAAATTCCTTTGGATAATGTTTGCTTGATAACAAATCAATCATCGAGTTATGGACTCTCTCCTTCTTGGCATATTAAAGAGAAAAGTATTGAAGCCATTTCTTTAATGTGGTTACGTCCCAGGAATTGAATATCCAGTAGGCATATTGGAATCCTCCAACTTGAAGTTTGTTTGGCTAGTCTATTCCTTAAAAGGATTGCATCCTTCTTATGAAAAAAAAAAAAAAAAACTATTTTAGTTTCTTTAGAATTTATTCTACTTGTCTGAATAGATCAATGGAGAGCATATGTGAAGAAATAAATATTGCACCAATAGTACAGTTATACAACTGCCATGTGTTGAGTCTATGATCATGAAATATGCACTACTGTATAACACATTGAGAGGCTTGCAGACATAAACTGTCACATGCACTGCATGTATCCTCACTAGGGACCTACTGTCACATGCTAATGCATCCTATTAAAGTATATTGGTTCTTCCAAAAACAGGTTATATTGTTGGGAGATGAGCCAACATCATATTTATACCCCACTACTTGAGGGCCTTATTGGCCCGTTAAATTCAACGATATCATCTTGAATGGTTATAATACAGGATTTATTGCTCTAATACAATGCGGTATTAAAGCATGTTAGGCTGCAACCCTCCTAAAATTTAAATTGTTAGGAGATGGTCAACATTGCATTTTTATATTCTTACGCATCCCAATTGCCACCGAACCAGTGGCGTTAGTTATTGTTTTCTCATAAACTTCTTTTCATTTAGATTTTAAAAAAATGCTTTCATTGAGAATATCTTCATTCCTTATCCTATCCTGTACCTTAGGTCTTGCACTAGACTCCTTCCACCGTCTTTTTAAGGCATATTTGTATATGATGTTTTGTGTTTATGACTTTATCTACTGAACTCACTTGTAACTCTCATTGTTATTTAGGAGGACAGTGCAAAAACAGGAAAGGTTACATCTGCTGGAATGTATTTTCTTTGTTTCCCTGTATATCGGTTGGATCACACGCTAAATTCGGTGAGCTGTTGATGTACCTTGATATTTTGCAAACATAATGTCCTGTGTCATTTTTAGTTGTCATTGCTATTCTTTTGGTTTTTGAAATTCTTTGGCCTCTCAGGTTACTGCTGCAAAAGATCCAGATACTGCCTTCTTTAAGAAGCTAGATGGATTTCAGCAATGTGAAATAACTGAACTGAAGGCTGGAACCCACGTGTTTGCTGTTTATGGTACGTTTCGAGTGTTACATGTCTGGATATGATTACTTTATCTCTTGATTATGCATTGATTTGATGCGACTGCAATTTTTTTGTTCTGGACACATCTTTCCAGGTGACAATTTTTTTAAAAGTGCCAGCTATACCATAGAAGCTCTTTGTGCTGGACCTTTTGTCGAAGAAAAGAAGAATCTGAGGGCTGTAGAAGCGGAAGTCCTCTCAAAAAGAGCAGAATTGTCAAAATTCGAAACTGAATACAGAGAGGTGGGAAACAGTGCTTATACCCAAGTAATTTAAAATTCATTATTTCTGCCTGTTCTCATTGTATATTGACAGGTTCTGGCACAATTTACTGAGATGACCAGTAGATATGCACAAGAAATGCAAGAGGTAACTTAATCGCATGAAAACCAAATCAAGGAACAAAGTTGTTTATAATTTGTCTCTGAAATTGCTGCATTTCCGACTTTTTTCCTGTGTGGATTTTTTACCCCTTCAGATTGACGAGCTTTTGAAGCAGAGAAATGAAATACATGCCTCTTATTCAAATGCACCCCCAATTAAACGGAGTTCAAGTAGAAGCAGGAATAAGAGTCCATCTAAAGAGGTCAAGGAAGATGGCAATGTGAGAGACAAAAAAGGTAAGGTGAGAGATCGGCTTAAGAAGAAAAAATGGTACGACATACATTTGAAGGTGGATAAAAGACAGCCTTGCTGAATGGGGTGAGCACCATGACCCTTTTTTTCCTTTTCTTTTGACATTTATGGCTCTCATTGGCGTAAATGCTATTGGACATTAGACTTTAGCGTAGAGTGCTGTAGTAAAGCTAAATTATGGGAAAATAAAATAATATGGTTTATTGTATTTTCTACATTAAATGAATGCGTACAATTCTATGATTTAAATAGACTACTTACAGAATAAAAAATAAAATCAAAAATATAATCTTAACTAATATTTACGGTATACAAAATATTCTAATAGATTTGATTTTAAATTGTTAAAAATCTCTAATATCTCTGGATTTCAAAACTCTCCTTCAAGTTGGTTCATAGATGTTAATCATGTCCAACTTGATTACGAAATCCTCAAAACTCTGACGCAAAAGCCCTTTGGTGAAGATATTTGCAGTTTGCTCTTTTGTAGGAATATAGGTCATACATACAATACCATTCTCAACCTTCTTTTTTATAAAATGTTGTCTACTTCGATATGCTTGGTTCGATCATATTGAACTGCATTAAGAGAAATATTGATGGCAGCCTTATTATCATAGTAAACCTTAAGTGGGACCTCAGCTTCTACCTGTAGTTCTTCTAAAAGTTTTTTTAATTACAATCCTTCACAAATTCTTTGTGCAACTGCCCAAAATTCTGCTTCAGCACTGTTTTTGGCTATTATATTTTGGTTTTTACTCTAGGTTCCCCCAAATAAAGGTACAATACACAGTAGTAGACCTTCTATCTTCGATTGAGCTTGCCCAATAGGCATTCGAAAAAACTTCTATTTTTCTTTGTCTAGCTTTTTTAAAGAAGAGTCATTTACTTGGAGAACTTTTGAGATATCATAGAGTGAAAGTTCATAAAAACTGTTTGAACATCAGTGTTATCTTTTAGTAAATATATCGAACACATACGAGTATGATGATTAATGAAGGCGATGAACCATTTCGTATGAGTGCGGCTCGGAATTGGAGTGGTCCTTATAAATCGCTGTGTATCATGGAGAATGGTTTATAGATGGCGTGCATTTTGGTTTTGGAAAGGATGTACGGTGGTGTTTAGCAAGCTTACATATTTCACATTGCAAACCAAGTAATTCTTTATTTGAAACAAGAGAAGGGAACAATTGTTTTAGGTACTAAAAATTAGGGTAGTCCATTCTAAAGTGCTCCACATAAAATCATAATTCTTAGAGATAAATATAGAATTACAAGTGACAATTTTATATTGGTCACTCATATTTGTTGTCTCAAAGTAATAAAGTCCTTCACTTTTTCTAGCACTGCCAATTGTCTTCTCCAATAGGTCTTGAAAAATGCAAGAGGAAGAAACAAATTTAGCAGAACATTTTGCATGGGTTGTTAACTTGCTGACAGATAATAAAACAGGACAATTTTGGTACGTGTAAGAAAGATTCAAGATTTAGAGAGTTAAAAATTTTTATACTTTTCCAGCGATCGGGAAAAGAGTACTATCTGCTATTTTTACTTTCAAATTTTCAGCACAAGGCATGTAGGAAGAAAAAAGGGTGATGGTCACCAGTCATGTGATCTGACACACTAGAGTTAATTCATGGATAATTTATTTTTGAGGTCGTATTTAAGGCAATTAGAAAGTTACCTTTATGAGCTAATGGACCATAGGAAGACTGACCAGATAATTGAAATTTTGACATGTTTTTTAGTTCCATTTGTTCGGGATTAAATGTTGAGTTCAACTCTGTCTGAAATTTTTGATCAATAGAAACTTGATATCCTCTACCCCTGTAATTTTGTATGGGTCTCCAATTTGCTGGCTTTCAATGCAACTCCCAGCACGAATCCTTCATATGACCTATTTTATTACAATGTTCCCTTTTTTCTGTTCCGAATTGTTTGGGGGCCCACGGGATAAGAGCCCATTGGGTTTACTTTCAAAAAACTACCTAGATGGCCCATTGGATTGTTAGGGCCCAATTTCAAACTTATTTCATTGTGCCAAGCACTGTGGCCAGCCCACGTTGGAATTGATTTCCGTAGCCCAATCCATAACTCCATTTGGGTTGACCATTAGGTTTGGATCGAGAGACCGAGGCTCCGTGGCCCATCTTATTTCCTTTAGAATCTAGCCCTAGCACCATATTTCGTTACAAACCAGCGCCGTGCGAAAAGACAAAATTCCCACCACCGTCATTCAACATCACTTCCTGGCAAACCTCTGAAAACTTCCCTCATCGTCGGTAGGGGTTGCCGGTCAATGATTCGACTCCTTATCTCATCTAAAGTCTCTATTAAGTCCAGCCAAAAATTCGAAAACACTCTCCTTTTCCACTTTCGTTTTGTATTTCACAGTGTCGCTGACACATTCCCATTCTTCACAAATTAGGTCTAGTTCCTGCCATAATCCAACCTTATTGGTATAAAAATCAGTCACAATAAGATTACCTTGCTTCATGCCCCATAGGTGGGTTTTGAGTTCAAAAATTCGAGAGGAATTGCCTGAATTGGAGTACGTTTCTTTCACCGCTGTCTATACATCCTTTGCCTTTGGGAGGAAGAGGTATGTTTTTCTTATCGAGGGCTGCATAGAATGAACCAACCAAGAAATGATCATAGAATTCTCAGCAACCCACTTCTGGAGGCCATTTGAGTTTTTGGGCTTGGTTTTACCAGTGAGGTATCCCATTTTTCTTTCCCTTAAATTACAAGTTTGATACTCTGAGCTCACTCCCTGTAATTCTTACCATTCAATTTTTCGATGGTGAGTTGGAGAGTGAAATTGTTGATTCTACCAGTAGTGGGTAAGGTCATTTCCTCTGTATTAGAGGCATGGGATTGGCTAGAATTTTGTTCCATGCTCTGATACTATATGGGAAAATAAAATAATATGGTTTATTGTATTTTCTACATTAAATGAATGCGTACAATTCTATGATTTAAATAGGCTACTTACAGAATAAAAAATAAAATCAAGAATATAATCTTATCTAATATTTACAGTATACAAAATATTCTAACTAAGATATTTGATTTTAAACTGTTAAAAATCTATAATATCTCGGGATTTCAACATAAATCAATTTGTTTCTAGACTGTTTTGTTTGATTTGGCATCCATGGAAACAGATATCAACGCTGCGATGCCTTTGCAAGACTCAAGTTTGTTAATTAATCAAGTGCAGAAGCTGTTGAAATGTCTTCAGTACACATGGTAGGTCAAGTTACAACAACTCATTGTTATTGTAAGATTCTTTCCTTTGTTCCTTAATATGCCTTTGCCATTCTCTTGTAAATTAAGTAATTTATTTATGAAAGGTCCTTAATGGCATGTTCCCTTTGAATGACTTGTATTCTTTGTGTAAGAGCCCAAGAGATATGGTAGTTGCAAGGACACTATCTCGCTGAAAAGGACTTTTAATAGGAACACCCTGAACAAATCTCATTTATCTTCCATGAACCACAACTGGGTAATGCACTTTTGTATCTTATAGATCATCTGCATTATTTTTCCCCATAAAGTTGACACAAAAAAATATAGTTTCATCTTTCGAGGGGCTTCCACATTGGCAAGTAGTGAAATCACTTGTATAGCTCATGAAATTTTCCGTTTCTATTGTTTCTAGCTTTTGTGGAATCCCTGCTTTTATTTGGCTGGCTTCTATATAAATGGAAGTTCTGCAGAGTGGATTCCTCTGTAAAGGAACTGAAATGAAAATTGTGCATTTAAAATGATTAAACAGAAGTCATTTGCCATAAACTCATAGACAACTACTAACTGCTCACATTTTCGTGCACCCATTAAGGGGTGCAAATTGGTATGTGATGTCCAATTAACTGATAGTACAATCTATTAATTTTTGTAACTTATTCTTTCTCATCTTATTTAATTTTACATGAGTTGGAATGCTAATGAGATGTTATTAGTTGGGATATTTCATTTGTTTCAAATGCACTTAAATTTTAAAAGTAAAAATACAATAATAATAAAAAAAAAAAAATATGACACATGATTACTATGATGTGAAAGGTTAAATAAAAAATGTTATATAAGTTCCTAAAATTAGTCATTTGTGTCATTTAGTAAAATGTATCATTTAGTTCTTAGTTATGAAAAAAGTTAATTAAAGATAAATTATATTATTTTAATAATTTTTTTATTAACATATTTTTTTTATCAAGTGATTTAATGGATTAAAATACGAGTCTATAATAATGGTAAAATAATAATTAATATGAAAAAATTAAAATATATTTGTTTTAATTGTTAATTGTAACTATTTTATTTATTTTTATTTTTATTTTTATTAAAAATTAAAATATATATTATAAATAACTTTATTTTTGAATATTATTATTAATTTTTTTATTAAATATTTTCATATTAAATTTTAAGGTTTAATTGTATTTTAATTACTTGATAATAATTTGGAGCTATGCTATTTATTATAAATTGGTGGTGATCACAAATAATGTGTTTTATTGCATGAAAATCAGTGGGTTTAATTGCATTATTCAATAATTTTGTCACATCATTTGTGAACCATCACAAATTTGTGATAAAGACTTTCTATAATTTGTTCTTAATTGATCATTTTTTTTGTAGCTAAAATTAAATAATATCGTTTATAATAAAGGCTAAATGACACAAATAGTCTAATCTAAGGAATTTTTATGGTATCTCATCTTAAAAGAACGATAGAATATTATGTTTAAAGTTGGACATGGGGCTATTGTCTAAATGAGATTGAATGAAAAAAAATGATATTTAAATGAGAAAATATACTAAGATTGGATGAAAAAAAGATGATATTTAAATGAGAAAATATAATATTGTATTATAAGTCTATTAAAGACACTAAACGAGACTTGAGATAAGATAGTATACCTTACCCTCCTTAGTGCAATTGTGAATTGCATGATTTAAAGCTAGCAGCGGCTATGTTTAGTAGCAACCTTTTCGGCAACTATAATAATGAAACAAAGTGCAACCCCATTCGGGATTGTTAGATCAGGTACCAGTGAGCTACCTTACCTCACCGCAATGTTTAGGGCTGCAAATGCAATTGATGTGGTTCGAATAGGGCTCTCAAACTATTGCCTGGGCCTGATTTAAATCCAAATGTTTAGCCTAATTTGGATAAATTTATTTAATAAATAGGTCGAGATGAGCTTACTCGTTTGTGATACAACCTTTTTAAACTTAACCCAACACCATTTAAAACACTAGGTTGGTTTACCTAATCCTTTCAATTTGGAGTTGGCTTTGTTGAAAAATTGGCGTTATATAAGTTAATTTTGATACATAATTTTAAGTAAAATTTACTTTGATTAAGATTGATAAGCTCCAAATTGAATTTGGATAAATAAGAAATTGACTTTCATCCGATGAGATAAAAAAACTAAATAATTCACATGAATATGGACTTATTTATTATATATGTATTAAATATCTGACGTAGGAAGTCTATAAAAGATCGATGGATTGTTAATGAAATATGAATGAAGAATGGAAGAGTAGCTCTTCGGCTCAATTCCTCTATTAACACTCAAGTTTCAGAAAAACAAATTACAAGCAGAAATTTCCCAAAAGTAAATTCCCACGCTACCTCTCTTTTCTCTTAACAAAATGAGTAGTTACCCACGACACTAACGCCACGCAAGCACACGCTCTTCTAAGACACTACACGACAAGCACAATAAAACAAACAATAGCAAACGATAGTTCATCTCATGGAAACGACAAGTAGCAAAAAGGAAAACAAACATTAAAAGAAACTATAAGCTATAAGATAGTTATAATAGAGTTGAGAGTAGTTCTTTAGGCTGTTGAAACTTCTCCTGCATCATTTCCCCACTCTTTAAATGAATTCGACTCAAAATTCAAAACTGAGGTGTGTGCTTCATCAGGAGGATAGTATGTATGTATATCAGTAACATTAAAAGTAGAGGAGATACGCCAATCTGAGGGAAGTGCAATAATGTAAGAGTTGCTATTAATCTTCTTCAAAATTGGAAATGGCCCATACTTCTTGTTCTATAGTTTATGACAACTAGGAGGCAGCCCATGTTTGTTCAAATAAACCATGACCAGATCACCCTCCTCAAATTCTTTGAATCTGCGCCTCTTATCTGCATATTCTTTGTACTGATTATTCATTTTCTCAATATGGGCTTTGATGTCCTGATGAAATTGAACATAGTCCTTAGCCCATAAGTGTGATTGCTTACTCTTAGGATCAGGGAGTGAAGTTAAATCAACAGTAAGCATAGGTGACTTAGTATATACGATAGAGAATGGAGAGAGGTTAGTGGACCTATTTGGCATGCTATTCATTGCAAATTCCACCTAGGGCAAAACCAAATCCCATTGCTTGGGTTTGTCATGAGCTAAACACCGTAACATACTCCTTACTGTCCTGTTCAAAGCCTCAGTCTGACCATCTGTTTGAGGATGGTAAGCACTGCTAAAATGTAGATTTATGCTGAATCTCTTCCATAATTCCCTCCAAAAATGGCTGAGGAATTTAACATCTCTGTCGGAAGTGATGGATTGGGGAACCCCATGGAGCCGTACTATTTCTTTGAAAAATAAAGAGGCAATACTGACCTTTTTACAAGCTAGGAGATGTACCATTTTAGAGAATCGATCAACAATAACTAGAATGGAATCAAACCTTCTTTGTATAAGAGGTAATCCCATAATGAAATCCATGCTAATGTCCTCCCAGATTGAATTAGGAACTGGAAGTGCAGTGTATAATCCAGTGTTTTGGGTACCACCTTTAGCACATTGATAGATAGAGTAGCGTTGAATAAACTTAGCTACCTCTTTTTTTAACTGAGGCCAATAGTATTTTTCTTCAAGAAGTGCTATGGTTTTATCCCTGCCAGCATGGGCAGCCAATCCTCCTTCATGTAGTTCTTTAATGAGATGTAACCTCAAAGAAGTTTTAGGAATGCAAAGTTGATTCCCTTTGAAAAGATATCCTTCTTGAATATGGAAGTCACCAGCAGAAAAGAAGTTAGAACATTTTTCCCAAATGATTCCAAAATCCTCATCATCTTTATATTGGTCAGGTAGATGATCAAAGCTATTAAGTTCATTTTTTAAAAGAATCAGCAGAGAATGCCTTCTGCTTAGAGCATCAGCAACTTTGTTTTGATGGCCAGCTTTATGTCGAAAAACATAAGTGAATTAAGATTACCCAACGGGCATGTGCTCTTGAGATGCTCCTTTGAGAGTTAATGAACTTTAAAGCTTGGTGGTCACTGTGTAATAAATCCAACCTAGAAAACATCACTGCTCCTTGGAGTCTATCAATCATATCTTCCATTCTAGGTATAGGAAATCTGCACTTAATGGTAATTTGTTGATAGCACGACTATCCACACACATCCTCATAGATCCATCCTTCTTAGGTACTAAGAGAGCTGGAACTGCACAAGGACTGAGGCTCTCTTGAATTAATTTCTTTTGTAATAAATCTTCCACCATGCCTTGTAAAATGTCATGCTCATGTGGACTGAGTCTATAATGAGGAAGATTAGGCAAACTAGAACCTGGAATGAAGTCTATCTGATGTTGTATGTCTCTTATGGGAGGCAATTCTGAAGGTAGTTCTTCTGGTGAGAGATCAAGAAATTCCTCTAGTAATGGTTGTATGATAGCAGGTGGTGTAAGTTGGAGAGGATTTTGGTCTTTCGTTATGAGGGCTAAAATTAGTTTGCTGGTGCAAGCCTCTTTGATAAATTCTTGCATTATGGAACTGAACAAAACTTTAGGCTTGGATGTGTCAATTTGGGAAACTGGTTGAGGGAGTTGGAATTAGTGCTATCTTTCTGTCTTTCTAGTCAAATAAGTATACATTCTGCTTGCATTTATGTATGGCATTTACATCATGCTTTCTTCCAAGGAAAATATGGCACACGTCCATCTCAATCACATCACAGATTGCAACATCTTGATAATGTCTTCCAATAGAAAATGGGATTTCACAAAACTCCTGCACTTTAACTTCAACACCCTTCTTTATCCATCCAATTCTATAGGGCTTAGGGTGTTTACTAGTGCTAAGTCCCAATGTTTTAACCAAGGTTTTGGAAACTATGTTCTCTGTGGAGCCACTATCAATGATAACTTCACATACTTTGCCCTTCACAGTACACCTAGTTCTAAAGATAGCATTTCTTTGAGTAGCGTCTAGTTATCTTGGGGACAATAATAGTTTCTGCACAATAAATGAATAGGCCAATTCTCCTTCATCTCCATAAGTAGCTTCTGCTCCTTCATACAACTCTGGTGATTCGATTTCATCCTCCACTTCGTTGTCACAACCCTCAACAAGGTTGGTAGTACGCCTCTGAGGGCATTCATTGGATCTATGGCCAGGTTGTTGACATCTAAAACATTTGGATGGAAAAGGTTTGGCATAGGCGTTTAGCTTGTGGGTTGGGGTTGGATTTTTAGGAATTGGTTTGGCATTGTTTTGTGGCTCACTGTAAGGTTTTTGGGTTATAGGTAACTGCTGTGGTTTTGGTTTGTCATAGTATGGGTCATAAACGGGTTTCTTGGAGAGAGCATTTTTCTTAGCTCGAGCTATTTGAGATTCAGCTTTAATAGCCCTGCTACTAGCTTCATGAATAGTCCAGCAGACTTGCCCAAGCTCTAGTCTTTCTCTAATTGGGGAATTGAGGCCCTGCATATATCTGGAAACTTTCTGAGATTCTCGTTCAGTCATATTAGCCCTTATTTCCAATCTGAAAAACTCTTCAGTATAATCAGTGACAGACTTAGCCCCTTGTTGACACTGGTGGTACTTTTGATATAACAATTGTTCGTAATCACTAGGAAGGAATTGCTTAATGAGCTTTCTCTTCATTCTGTCCCACGAGGTAATTGGTAATTGATTGGCCATTCTGCGTTCATATTGTACTTGATCCCACCAGGGTGATGCTCCTCCAGTGAGCTTGTAAGTTATTAATTTCACTTACTTTTCATCAAGAATCTCAGAATAATCAAAGAATTTTTCAACAGCCTGAAGCCAATCAAGGAAATCCTCTATGTGCATATATCCAGAGAAATGGGGTAGATCAACATTCAGTCTATAATCACTTCTTTCAGATGGTCTATTAGGTGGAGATAATCGATCATATCTTTGCACTTGGTGGTCATTTCCAGCTATGGGATTCAATGGTGCTAACTGTTGAATGGGTGCTAAATCTTCCTCAGTTTCAGAACCTCTTCGTGGAGGTGGGTAAGCACGACGTGGTGGTGGTAACACATTTGGTTGAACAAACGGTTGGGGTGGAACTACTACACGTTCTTCGCGATTTTGCCCTTGTCTCAACTCGGTGAGTTGTTGAGTAATGAGGTCCAACGTTTGTTGAATCCCATTGAATCGCAGTTCCCATCATTGTTCCATTTCTCGAATCTCTTCTTGAGTAACATTCGAGTTAGCAACTCCAATATCCACTCGATGACGACCTTCACCTTCACCAGACATCTTAGCTTTAGGAGATTCCACAAGCTCTGATACCAATTTGACGTAGGAAGTCTATAAAAGATCGATGGATTGTTAATGAAATATGAATAAAGAATGGAAGAGTAGCTCTTCGGCTCAATTCCTCTATTAACACTTAAGTTTCAGAGAAACAAATTACAAGCAGAAATTTCCCAAAAGTAAATTCCCACGCTACCTCTCCTTCCTCTTAACAAAATGAGTAGTTACCCACGACACTAACACCACGCAAGCACATGCTCTTCTAAGACACTACACGACAAGCACAATAAAACAAACAATAGCAAACGACAATTCATCTCATGGAAACGACAAGTAGCAAAAACGAAAACAAACATTAAAAGAAACTATAAGCTATAAGATAGTTATAATAGAGCTGAGAGTAGTTCTTTAGGCTGTTGAAACTTCTCCTGCATCAATATCTCTTATATATATATATATATATATATATATATATATATATATATTTGATAAGTATGCATGTTTTGATTGAAGAGATTTATTTATATAAGAATTTGATTCATTTTAGATTTAATTTTCTATGTATCATAAGTCTTAAAAAGATATGGGTTTGAAATCAAATTTTGATAAAGAGATAATCGTTATTCAAGTTAGATTAAAATTAAACTTTTTTTTACATAAGTAGCTATAAATTGATTCATCCGTCTTTTCAATTTGAATGCACTGAAACTAGATTTGTTAAATATAGAGGAAGGATTGAATTTTAAGTCAATTATTATCTCCCAAAAGTTTAGTCTTTTATTTATAAAATTTATGTAAAACCTTAGGCTTTTTGTGTGGTAGAGGATCGAAAAATTTCAATTCCTCGAAATTTAGTTCGTGTGCTTGTTAACTGTTGGTATTCAATCATTATCTCTTGGAAGACAGACGTTCATGAATTCTCAAACAGCTACATGAGAGAGCAAATCTATTTTAAGGATACCGAGTGAAATACAGCCTAGATTATCTCTATTTTTTTTTTTTTTTTGTATTTAATTTATATATTTTGATTTTAAATTATTTAGATTTGTCTATTATTTTATTTGTTCGTTGTATCTCATCTCTTTCTAACAATCTTAAAATAGATTCGCGTTTGATGACGAACGGGTTGCCGGAAATAGATCCAAATCGGGATAAATCTAAGTTGTTTTCTGAAATATTATCGACGAACAGATTGAATATCTGCTGATTTACTGCAATTGTCTTTGGACTTTGGCCTTTATTAGAATCAATGCATGGATTAACATATAGATTTTCTTGAATATGATTATTGATGCTGGGTAATTAGCATTTGGTTTGCTTGAGCTCAGTGAGTATATAGTATAGTATGTATAGACTTTCTTCTGTGCTCATCGGAAAATCACGTTGGGATTTTTAAGAACGTGCCTATTTTAAGCCTCCTTCATATTACTAATTACATTGGGTTAATTATAATTAATATTATCTCTTCGGTTTTCTCCATTATATAAGATATGTGTTGGTGCTTTTATAGAATTGGATTCTATAGCTTATCTATATGATATTTAACAAGAATCCATATTTTTGACCTATCGTTTCTGATCAATTTTCTGTTGCAGATTGATTTCAATTATGTAATCATATTTACCACTTGCTAAATCACTTTGTTGCTTGCCTTGTTTTAATTCCAAAAATTGGGAAAAAGGTATGAATGTGATTGCTTTTTATATTTCTTTATATTTATATATATATATATGAGGCGGTAAGGACCATTTAATTATATTAATTATAATTTGTTTATGTCCGTTACGTACTGTGCGGGGTAGCAATGGCATGTATATAAAGCTCGTAACTGTTTAAAAGTGTTGAATTAAATTAAAAAATTGGACCAGATTAAATCGAACTATACAATTATGTGAGTCAAGATTCAGTTTATATTTTTTCAAATGATCCGATTTATTTTTATGAATTTTTTAATAATCTAAACCGGATTGGACTGTTATATATTATATATATAATTTTTTTTATTTTAAATATAATATATTAGTATTTATTTTGAAAAATAAAAAATATTTTATATTATTATTAAAAATTAAATATTATATTTAAATTCTTTTTTACAATTTCAACTCTTTAACATACAATCTATAATTTTCAATTGTATGTATATTATGATGATTTTATCTTTTATAAATTTTATCAACTTAATTGTTAGTTTATTTGAGATAGTATATGATTTATATTTGTAGCATATTTAAATTAATTTGGCTAGATTTTAAGTTTTTTTTAATGTTAATTTTAAATTTCAATAACGTGATTTTGAGGGAAAAAAAGTTAAAAATAAAAAATTATGAAAAATTATTAACCAAATCGAACTGAGCTGTCTAATTTTAACAATTTTTATAAACCAAAGGATACAATTCAATTTATTTAAGTACGAAGGTCTAATTTAGTTAATTTTTTTTAGGCCAGAACTGGACTATGACACCCCTAAGTATTATTATTCATTTCAGCTTCAGATCTGAAATTGTGCTCTCTGATAATATATTTGAGTACGTGATGTGAGTCAATAAGTCAGCCAGCTTAAATTTGGTCGAATAAATAATCATGTTAATATGTCCACTGCATTTTCCAGTAATATTAATCCTATGTTCTCGTGACTTTATTGATAAATCACCTATTTATTCGTACTGTCGTATTAAAGGATACATATTTCTTTTTTAGATAATCTTTGATATGGAAATATTCCAATTCTCTGGTGGTTTTTGTTACAAAGCTTTGGGCATGTGAGATTAATTATTAACTCTTAATCTCCAAAAGATTAATATATCGTATTTGCTGTCTTTGTTAATTTGGAAAATGTATACAATTTTATTACCTTTCAACACTCTGTACTGATGGTCTTTATGAAACTTGCCTTACAAATGTGTACGGATGATTTCTTGAATTAATCCATATTTGATTGTGAAGTAACCATCTGCAGATGGAAAACTTTGGCAGAGAGACCGAAGTCGTATTCGGCATAGAGCTATCAAAATTTGAACAAGTTTGTTTTCTAAAAAAAGTCATATTTTTTTTTGTTATGAATTGTGGCCAAGCATTAAGAGAGAATTTTGGCATTAGGAAATCTTAGAAATTTGTTTCTTTTTAAAGAAATCAAATTGTAGGGATTTTTTGCAATTGGTGAGTAGGGTGTGATTTCACAATTAGCAAATTATGTGTTTTCGTAATTGACGGTCACGTGAGCTCGTAATTACAAATTGTAGTATTTTAAAATTAAAGAATTATATAATTTCGTAATTATGAAATAAGTGAATTAGTGTTTGTAAAATAATGAGATTTTGCAATTGACAACTACTTGATTTCAAGCTTAGAAATAAGCATATTTCATAATTGCTAAAGAAGTAGAATTTTGTAATCGATGAAATTGCTTGATTTTGAGTTTTGAAATAAGTAAGTTTTGCACATATGAAAAAGTAGTGAATTTTGTATTCGCTAAAGTTGAATTTTTGTATTTGCAAAATAGCAAACTTTATATTTGCTAGTTTTATAGTTTACAAAATAAGTAGATTTTACATTTTGTGAATTAATTGTTTTCAAAAATGCAAAACGACAAATTTGGTATTTTCAAGGTGGTGAATTTTGTTGTTCACATAAAAAGAGAATTTTTTAATTTTAAATAGTAAATTTTGTATTTATTGATTTTGAATTACTTAATTCTATAATCTATTGATTACTAAAATTTCGTATTTTTTAAGTATGAATTGGAACTTGGTTTCAGAAAAACTAACTTCTTAAAAGATTAATTTGAAATGTTAAACAATTAATTTTTGATTTCTTAAATTAATTTTGGTTGCTTTCTAGAATTATTATTAACAAATTCTTTGTTTATGAGATGATAATAAATTAAATTGTGATTTTAATTCACAATGGAGATCCAGTTGTGACACAAGTCATCTTCTCATGTGAAATATGTTAGTTTGATGGCTATTGTGTTACAGTTATAACATGAGTGCTATTGTATATGTCATGATGATATGACATTATATGCATGTTGGATTTTATGATATTTGAATTAAACATTTTAATTTGGAAAACTTTTTCAAGATTTGTCAAAATTTTAATTTTGACTAGTTTGAGCTTGTCTTGAAGAAAAATTGACTGCGACTTTGTCCCAAACAATTAAAAGGAATATAAAACTTTTTGATTTTGAAATATGTTCAAATAAATAGTGACAAGTTTTTAAGTTTTATTGTCAACAAAGTACTATTATGAGCAATTGTTTAAATGCAAAGACAAAATGATAGAGAAATTCATTTTCTATAAAATTAGAGTTGAAAATGACCTCAATAAAAAAAATTAAGGTGCTAGAAGTAGTGATTGCGGTGGTGATAAGACATTATTTGATGAAATTTATGCACAATCCATAAGTATACATGAAATTACAACACCTTTTCTCCTAAGCATAGTGATTATGTTGAAGGAAAAAATCATACCTTGAATAAAATCTTGAAAGAAAAGCAATTCAATTGTATGTAGTCATGTAGCTGAGGTTGATTTTGTTAGCTAATTATCTTTCAAATAAGATACCCAAAAAAGGAAAGACAATACCCTATATGAATTGTAAAATGGAAAAAATATATAGTATTCCTACAAATTCTTAGGAATGTATGGGTGTTTACTATAAACTCTCCTAAATGACCTTATTGAAATAAGGCCACTAGGAGTGAAAATTAAAATTGAGTCCGTATGTAAAATCTTTTGTGAGAACTAGTAGATTTTTCTTACAGAAATGAATCACTAGAAAACAAATAGATTTTAAAGATAAATTGAAACTATATTAATCAATTGAGAAGTATAAGACAATGCTTGTGACAAAATGTTGCAAATAATGAAAGGTTTTAATTATTGTGACACATATTCTCGTGTGATGAGAATAAAGTTTATTTGGATGATAATTGCAATCTTAGTTTTGCAAAAAAATTTAGTACATCAAATGGTAATGACAATAGTCTTTCTAAATAAAGATTTAAAAGAATAAACTTACGTGAAAGAACTTGAGGGTTTTGCTACACTAGACAAAGAAATAAATGTTTGTAAGCTGGTAAAGAAGTAGAATGACTACGCCAATTCTTAGAAGATATTACAAGAATTGATAAATGTGTCTAAAACTAATCACGTGCCAGTAATATGCATCCATTGTAATAATGAGTTATGCAATTGAAAGTGCATATAGCGCTAAGTATAATGGTATGTATAAACACATAAGTATAGGAAACAAGGCTATTAGATAACTACTCTTAATGAAATTATCTCTTTTGACTATAAAAGTAAAAAATAACTCTACAAATTAGCTAACCGAATGGTTAAACAAAGAGTCAATTGAGAAATCATTACGGGGAATGAAACTAAAGCCCTTGAAGGAATAAGTTGATATAGCAAAAAGTTAACCTAACTAACTAGAGATCACAAGATTTAGTTTCAAAAGGACAACCTAGTTGTATCGAATTTAGCAAGATCACTATGGGGGATTTTCCCACATGTCCATTCCTATGATGAAACAGTGATTCCAGCATAGAAAAGGTTAAGCTATATATACTTTTAGTGATTCTTTTTTGGTGAGAATTCGAGCGGGGTAATATGAATTACTCTAATAAATAAGAGATCGTCAATGTTAGAGAGAAATGAGATTGCTTGAAAGGGGAATTATAGTGAGCTAAATTCTTTAGAAACTCTTGCAAAACTAGGTGTATATGTTAAGGACCAAAATGAACATAACAGTGAGAATTGAAATGTGTTAAGAAAGACTCATGTGTGAGGTATATCATCGTTTACACAAACAGCATAACAATTCAAGGACCGTCGAACTATACTACCTTATCAAAATGATTTGTGTCGATCCCTTTTGACTACTATGTCAATTTCATTCATATGGGAGATTGTTGAAAAATTGGCGTTAGATAAGCCAATTTTGAGACTTAATTTTAAGTATGATTCACTTTGGGTAAATGGATTAATAAGCTTAAAATTGAATTTGGGTAAATGAAAAATTGACTTTCAAAAGATTATTCATTGAGATAAAACTAGATAATCTAAATGGATACTAACTCATTTATTATGTGTGTATTAAATATCTCTAATATATATATATACATATATGAAAAGTATGTAAGGTTGAAAATATATTAATATATATAAAAATTTGGTTCATTTTGGATTTAGTTTTAATGTATCCCATAAGTCTGAGTAAGACATGGGTTTCATATGAGTGACTATAAATTGAATCATCTATCTTCTGAGTTTGAATACACAAATTATATTTGTAAAAAATAGGAGAAGACAACCATTGTAATTTTAAGCCAATTACTATCTCCCAAAAAATTTAGTCTTTTTTTTATTATAAAATTTTCCTAAAATATACTTTAGTGTAGTAGAGGATCGGATAATTTTAATTCACCAGAATTAGCTTCGTGTGCCCATTAATTGTTATTATCAATCGTTATATCTTAAGAGACAGACGTTCATCCTTTCTCAAGCACAAGCCTCGATTATTTTTAAATCTTTTTTTTTTTTTTTTGTATTTCATTTGCATATTTTCATATCAAATTATTTGAATATATTTATTATTTTATTTTAATTTATCCTTTGTTCTATCTCATCTTTTTCTAACATGCTTGTTAGGAGTAACTAGTTACCATGGTCAGGTTGGAGGTGTTAAATGGGATGAGATATCCCATTAGCTCCTATGGTATAATTTATAAATTTTGTGAGCTTATTTCATCTCATCTCATTTTCAGCTTTTTTTTTTTTTGGATGATAATGAGATAATTCATGATAAGATATCTTATTTATCATAAATGGATCTAATTGGAACAAGTTAAATTACAAAATCAATGAAAAAAAAATATAATTATTTATAATAAATATGAACATATTAAAAATAATTTTAAATAAAATAAGATTTAAATAAAATTAGATAATTTTAATCCACAAATTTATTAAAATAGCAAATAAAATATAAGATATGATGTGACAATTGATTTGACTTCTCAAAATCAGATCCCCCAATATTGAGTAGCTATTGAGTATAGTGGACGAATGAAACATACTCGGAGTACGGACCAGGAGTTAATGGCCTTGCAAATTTGAGAAAAGCTAGTGGTGAAAGTTTATTCACAAACTTAGGAGGTGGGCAGTGCACTGGGTATGTATGGTTGCCTTGCCTTCTACTTGTCCAAGAACCAACCACCATATCACTAGTATATCATTTTGTTTATTCGTACTTTCTCATGTTAGTTGATCTCAGTAATTTCAGAAGGTCAAGGCTGGACGTTTTTGCCGTTAAATAACACTCTTGGGGTTTTAGCTAGTAAAAAGTTCTATAAATGATATTTTAGTGTATAAATAATATAATTATTTATTTAATTTTATTTTTAATTTTTTGAGAAAAAATATTTTTATTTTTTTATAATGTTAAAAAAATACGTTCATTTACGTTATAAGAAAAATAAACTTATTTTTTTTAGATAAATTAAAAATTAAACTCTATATATAAAAATAATTATGTCATACAATTAAACTTTTTTTAATAAAAATTAATCATTAAAATTTTAATTTTAATAAATTTAATCCAAACGTCATTAATTAAATGCCTTAAAATTAAAAGTTTTGTTTTGGTCAATGTTAAAAAACTTAAATGTAAAAGTTAAAGGCTAAATTTTATTGATACTGATATTTTCATTTAAGTTTTAGAAAACTACACAACTAAATAACCAAATGAAATATTTTTATATTTTTTTTTGTTAAGATTTTTATAAGTCTTATGATTATTTAAAAAATATATTTTAGTATTGTATTTTTTAAAATATATTTTTAGAGTCTTATAATTTTTTAAAATATACTCTTAAATTGTTTATCTTTTATAGTATACTTTTAAGATCCTCTAATTCTTCAAAAATTCTAATTAAGTCTAAATAAACTTTTTTTAAGGATAAATTCAAAATTTTTAAAAATAATATACAAAAAGTAATGTTTATTTTAAATGAATATTACAAATTTAATTTTTTTTAAATAATATAAGTAAATAAAAAATTAAATTTGAAATGGATTAAAAAAAGGAGACAAATAAAGAATAAAAATTTGGAATTTTATTTTTACTTTTTTATTTTATTTTTTAAAATTTTGAATTTACCCTTCTTAAAAAAAGACTATTTATACTTGGTTGAAACTTTTGATGAAATATAAGATCTTAAGAGTATAACTTAAAAGATAAAAACCTAAAATATATCTTTTAAAGAATTATAGGACCCTAAGGATATTCTTCAAAAGATACAGAACTAAAGTGTATATTTTGAAAAATTATAGGACTTAACACTTTCTTTTTAATATTTCCTTGGAAATTTTGCCCTACTTCCTAACACTTATTGAAATAATTTTGAAAATGAATTAAAAGCTCAAATGGTATTATAATTTTTTAAAATGTGTGATTTTATAATTTAATGATTAATTTAAATAAGATTAGTACACTAATTAAAATAAACATCATAAATGTACAAAATAATAGGTGCTAGGCACATTTTTTCTAAGGTAATTTTAACATTTTAAAAATTTGAATTTAAAAAAATTAAAAATAAAAAACTCAGTCCATTCCATCATAACTCTTGCTAACCCACACCTGCAATTGCAACCCCCACCCCCTCGTATTTTTTATTTTTTGTTTTAATATCTTTATTCTACTTGATTAAAAAAAATTATTACATTAAATTATATCTTTAATAAAATTATGGTACCATTTTGAAAACTTAATAAAGTTAGCGGGGTACTTTTAATTAAAAAAAAAAATTTAATTAAAGTTTTTGGGTATTTTACTCCATGTACATGGTAATTTTACACTTATAGTTAGCCTTAATTTCTTTAGTAATATCAAATATTATAATGCAACCGCAGTGAAATGAGTGCAAATAATTGAAATTATTTTAATGATAATTGAATTCAGTTAAAACATCAATTTTACATTTAGTACTTTGAAATTTTTATTGTGTTTTAATTAAAGGAATATAGAGGAAAATAATATAAATAATTGATTAAAAAAAATATAACTCAAATTAATGTTGAACATTTTAGCCACGAGTGGACAAACTTTTTGGCTAGCTGCAAAATTCCGACGATATATATATACACACACACATATATATATATACACACACACACACCGGTTAAAAATAAATATTTTATATGTGATTTATTTTAATTTTTTTGGTTAATTTTTAAAAATATATTTAAAATAAATATAAAATTAATTTTTTTTTATACTTTCAAAGTAATTGTAAAAGTAAAATGACATTTAGAGTCCTTATTAGATGTGATAATCATCATATCTAATTTTCTTATGCTTCTAAATTAATTGTGAAAATAAAATAATATTTAGAGATTTTATTAGATATAGTAATCATCATATTATTAAAGTCTTTAGAGTCCTTATCCGATGTAATTCTTATTCCATTATCATATTTAAAGTTTTTATTTAATGTGATAATATATCATTAAATTACAACTAATTCAATAGTTTAAAATATAAGAATACTAAAAAAATATTAGATGTAACTAGAACTTTTATATATATATATTAGTTAAAAACACATGGTTCCACGTGATCGTTTTACTTTTTATTTTATTTTGTTTGCTTGATTAATTTCTACAATATATTTGAAATAAATATAAAATTGAGTTTCTTTTACTTTTAAAATAATTGTGAAAATAAAATAATATTTAAAATCCTTATTAGATGTGGTAACTATCACATTATTAGAATTCTTATTCGATGTAATATTTATTTCTTTATCATGTTTAAAGTTCTTATTTGATGTCATAATCAATCTTAAAAAAGTATCTAATGTCAATAGCTTAAAATATAAGGATAGTTTTGTCCAAAAAATATTAAACGTAATTCAGACTTTTATATACAATATATTATATATACAAGATTGATA
The DNA here is from genome assembly GCA_029378325.1 of Elaeagnus macrophylla. Classification (NCBI taxonomy): domain Eukaryota; kingdom Viridiplantae; phylum Streptophyta; class Magnoliopsida; order Rosales; family Elaeagnaceae; genus Elaeagnus; species Elaeagnus macrophylla. The sequence continues at coordinate 57,057,666 of CM055640.1, forward strand.
TCTTAGATGACATTGCTTATTACATATTGAACGATAAATATATATTATTCTATAAATCTAAACTCTAAATTTTAAACCATAAAATATAAACTCTAAACTTTAAACTTTAAACTCTAATATTTAAACTTTAAATCTTAAAATTTAAGCCCAAATATTGGTAGTTATTGCCTAATATATAACAAGTTATGTCACCTAGTATATATCTGTATAGCTAATAAATAAAATATAATGTTAATATTTAAAATAATTCAATAGGGTAAATATTATGTTTATTTTTTAATATTTTTAAATTAACTATATTTTTTAATAGATATTGAAAAATGTTTTTTGAAGTACAACTTAAAACGAGCTTTAATATAAATGAATGGCATTTTAGTAATTTTGAAGATTTGAAGCCACCTTCCACCTTTCTCTACTTTGTCTAGATGAGAGACTTTAGAAACCACCATTGTCTATAGTAGTAAAGTGATCACATTCAATTAACTACCCCTTTTATCTTCTGTATTGAATGGCCAAGCTGTAGAATCCTTTTGTTTCACTATACTATTTTGGTGTTATCTGACAGCAGCTTTGGGCACACTCCTTTGATTGAAATCAGTAAACAACTAGTCTTTCTTTTAATATTGTTGGTGCTGTCTGAGAGAATTAAAGACTTGAAATAAATTCCAATTCATAAATATAAACAAATTTCCAGAAATTCTTATGGGACTTCGTTTAGTGTAGAAAACTTTAACTCTTTTGCCCTCGTATTGAACGATTTTGTGAATAAATCTAAAGTATAATAAAAAGAAAGAATATAAACTAAACTTTAAAAATTCATTAAATTGTAAATGACTTGGTTGATTACAATGTAGCTTTTCTTAGCTATTTATGAGACAAAAATACTTGTTTACTAAGTCTTACTATTTCCTTGCTCACCAAGACTTGATTACTTGCTCATTAAGTTTACTTGAGTACATGTGTTTTTCTTACTCATCAAGACTTTTTACTTGCTCATTAAGTTTACTTGAGCACATTTGTTTTCCTTGCTCACCGAGACTTAATTACTTGCTCATTAAGTTTTACTTGAGCACATGTGATTATTAGGAGCATGTATATTCCTTATCAGCCCCCCTTAAACTTAGTGGCATGCACATGACACTAAGTTTGCTGCGAAGTGGAAGAAAAGACAAAACAGGTAATGCTTTAGTTAAAAGATCAGCAGGTTGCTCTAAGGATGGAAGATGATGCACCAATAGTTCTTTGGCTAAGACACGCTCTCTAACAAAATATAGATCAAGTTCAACATGTTTAATTTTGAAGTGGTGAACAGGATTGGCAGCAAGCTGAACGGTGCTTAAATTGTCACACCATATCACAGGTGATGGTGGAATAGAAACACCAATTTCATGCAAAAGAGCTTTGATCCAAAGCATTTCAGAGGCTGTATTGGCAAGAGATCTGTACTCAGCTTCTGTACTTTAACGAGAGACAGAAGATTGTTTCTTGGATTGCCAATAAATTGGATTAGCGCCTAGGAAAATGACCATGCCAGTAGTAGATCTTCTATTATTTGGACAAGTACCCCAATCAGCATCAACAAAGCCTTGTAAAATAAGAGTAGTAAATGTTTTAAAAACTAAATCATGATGAATTGTTCCTTGTAAATAGCGTAGTATACGCTTAACAACATACCAATGATGTTCTTTAGGAGCTGCCATAAATTGACAAGCTTTGTTGATAGCAAAAGCCAAGTCAGGCCTAGTAATTGTGATGTATTGAAGGGCACCTACCACACTACGATACAAAGAAGGGTTGACAAAAGGTGTACATTCTGTAGCAGACAAAGGAAAATTAGCAACCATAGGAGTAGTAATAGGCTTGGCAAGATCCATTTTTGTTTTAGCAAGAAGCTCTCGAATGTACTTCTGTTGAGTGAGTAAAACATCACCATTTGGCAAGGTATTGACCTCAATGCCCAAAAAATAATGAAGTAAGCCCATATATTTTAAAGCAAATTGATCATTAAGCATAGCAATAATGGAATGAACTTCGTGATCACTACTCCCTGTAATGATGATATCATCAACATAAACTAAGAGGTAAATAGTTGAGACACTTCCAATTTTAAAAAACAAGGAAGAGTCAACCTTGGACTTACTGAATCCCATAGTGATCAGAGTAGAACTGAGAGTATCAAACCAAGCTCTAGGAGCTTGTTTGAGACCATAAATGACTTTTTGTAATCTACAAACATGGTTAGGATAATCTGGATGTTGAAAACCTGGAGGTTGTGTCATATAAACTTCTTCATGCACTTTTCCATTTAAAAAGGCATTATTAATGTCCAATTGATGTAGTTTCCAACATTTACTTAAAGTTACAGTGATAATAGTCCTGATAGTCATTTGCTTCACAACGGGACTGAATGTTTCGGAAAAATCAAAACCAGGTTATTGATCATATCCCTTAGTAACCAACCTACATTTTCTTTTATCAACCTTTCCTGTAGGCAGCCTTTTGATTCTAAAAATCCATTTACTACCAATGATCTTTCTATCCTTTGGAGGAGGTACCAAGTCCCATGTCTGATTTGTAAGAAGAGTATTGTACTCAACTTCCATAGACTCTTTCCAAGCAGGACAATTTAGAGCTTGCTTGACAGAAACAGGTTCAGTTTCCATTAAACTAACAGTGTTTTCTAGATATGCTTTTGGTTTAGAAATTCCCATTTTAGATCTTGTAAGCATAGGATGGTTATTTTGAGATGTAACAGCAACAGTTGGCTCAGGTTGAACAATAGGAATGGAAGAGGAGGTAAAATTTGGTTCCGTGTGTTCAGACTGAGAATTAGATTGTGAAGACTGAGATAGTGGAGAACTAGAAGGAGAATGTAAAATAGAGGAAGAAGGTGGAGATAAAACAATAGGAGACAAACAAGGACTGTGTAGAGTGTGAGGAATATCAGATGTGGACCTATGAGAAGGTTTGGAAAGGACAGGTAAAACAGTATTGAAATTTTTAGAAACAGGAGGAATGAATTTAGAAGACTGTGATGCAAAGGGAAATACATTTTCATTAAACACTACATTACGACTAATGTATAGTCTACCAGTGTGTGATAAGTACTTATAACCTTTATGACAAGGACTGTAACCAAGGAAAGTACATGATTGTGATCGTGGTTCAAGTATGTGAGTGTTGTAAGGACGAAGACAAGGATAACATTCACATCCAAAAACTTTGAGAAAAGAGTAATCAGGTACAAGCTGAAATAATTTTTCTAAAGGTGATATGTCATCTAACACACTACTAGGCAATCGATTAATAATGAAAACACTTGAAAAGAATGCCTCATCCCAATAACAGAGTGGCATTGAAGCATGAAACAATATTGATAGACCCAATTCTGAGATATGCCTGTGTTTCCTCTCAACAACACCATTCTATTGGTGTGAATGAGGATATGATGTGTGATGAATGGTACCAGATTGATTAAGAAGAGTTGTGAGTGCTTGAAACTCACCACCCCAATCACTATGAAGTGTTTTAAGTTTGCAATTGGTTTGCAATTCAGCTTGTGCTTTAAATTGTAAGAATGCATTATAGGCAGCAGATTTGGATTTTAAAAAAATATATCCAAGTATAACGAGAAAATGCATTAGTAAAATGTATGTAATATTGATGTCCATTGATGGAAGTAACAGGTGAAACCCATACATCAGAATAAACTATTTCAAGTGGTGCATTCACTTTATGATAAGAAGGAAAATAAGGTAAGTTATGACTCTTACCAAGTTAACAAGCAGAGCAGACTATAGGATAGACAAATTGTTCACTAGAGACAGGTATTTTACTGTTAGACAACATTTTCTTAGTTGTGCCTAAGGACGCATGTCTAAGTCTAAAATGCCATAGGAGCAGATCTGTAGTATGAGCAGCAAAAGCAGCAGGTTTGTTCTATGGAAGATTAGTGCTTGTGGATGAAGAAGAAGATGCCTTGTTTTGTGTGGAAGAACCATGAAGAAGTGTGAGATCAAACTGATAGAGACCATTATTGAGGGTTCCTTGAAAGAGGACCTTCCCTGTGTGTTGATCCTTAACATAACAAAAGTTAGAATGAAACTCAAAGAAAACAGCATTGTCTCTAGCAAACTATGATACACTCAATAGATTTTTAGCAATGTTAGGAACTAAAAGCATATTATTCATGTGAAGAGTATGATTATAAGCATAAGGTGACTCAAAAACATTAGATCCAACTCAAGAAATAGACAACTAAGAACCATTACCTATGATGAGTTTTTGATTACCTAAGTAAGGTTGTGACATGGCCAAGTTACTGGGATCTGAGGTTACATGGTTGCTAGCACCTGAATCAGGAAACCAACTTGCATTATGTTGTTGAGGAGGTGGAGGATAAGGTAAGTTATAATGTGGCTGAAAAGTTGGTTGAGCAACTTGAGGATAAGAAGATGGTTGATAAGTGGAAAAGGGTGGAATAGGTCCAACAATTGGTGATAGAATGAAGTTTGGTGATGTAGGAGATGGATGAGAATTTGCATACATAGCTTGCATTTGGGAATGATGAGATCCTCGTGGATATTGTGTATTTTGTGATGGTTGTGAACTTGGAGTTTCTTGAGTAAGAGTAAAGTTTATGTGAAAACGATGTCAACAGGTGGACGCTAAATGACCCATACGGCCACACAATTGACATTGTGGTCTGTTGGTGAATCTTCTCTTCCTGCAAACTGACTTGGATCATAGTGATTTTGTGAATGTATAATGTTCTATTGATCATTGACATTTTGGCATTGTGACAAGCTATCATATCCCTTTGGATCTGCTTGAGTATCATGTTCAGAATCTTTCACAGCCAAATGAACACTGGTAGAGGTGAAATAAGTGTAGTTTTTCTTCACTCAAGTCTGCTTTCATGACTGAGCATTAAAGCTTTGGCATCATTAATAGTAATACGTTCAGTTATCATCTTCTCAGTTATTGTTGAAAAAATACTATCAAAATTTTCATCCAAACCACCCAAGACATACATTAATTTTTCCTCTTCTGTAATAGTGCAACTAGCAGATTGCAATTCATCACATAGTACTTTAACTTGAAGTACATAGTCATTTATAGTAACATTACCTTTCTTCAAATGTTGCAGTTCTTCCTTCAATTGTATCATTCTAGCTCTTGATCTCGATGCATAATTTTTCTCCAACATACACCATGCTTCTCGTGAAGTGTCAAAGCCAGCAACTTGTTTTAGAATTTCATTGATCATACAGCTCATTAACCAGCATTCTAGCATCTCAACTTGTCTCTTCCATCTCTTAAAATCTGGATTAGGTGTTCCATTTGACTGCAATTGATTTGGGTTTTCTTGAAGAACATGACCATCTAGTTCTAGGCTTCGAAGAATTTTGAGTATTTGATGCTTCCATATAATGAAATTACTATTATCTAATTTGATTGTGACTAACAAATTATGGAAGGAGAAGACATCTTGTGAATTTTGCTTGGATAGAGGTATTATTGGATTTGGGTCTTTTTGAGGGTCGGCCATATTGTGAAGCTACCAAAGCTTCAAAGCTCTGATACCAAGAACGATTTTGTGAATAAATCTAAAGTATAACAAAAAGAAAGAAGATAAACTAAACTTTAAAATTTCATTAAATTGTAAATGACTTGGTTGATTACAATGTAGCTTTTTTTTAGCTATTTATAAGACAAAATACTTGTTCACTAAGTCTTACTATTTCCTTGCTCACCAGGACTTGATTACTTGCTCAACTTTTTACTTGCTCAACTTTTTACTTGCTCATTAAGTTTACTTAAGCACATGTGTTTTCCTTGTTCACCAAGACTTTTTACTTGCTCATTAAGTTTACTTGAGCACATGTGTTTTCCTTGCTCACCAAGACTTAATTACTTGCTCATTAAGTTTTACTTGAGCACATGTGATTATTAAGAGCATGTATATTCCTTATCACATATGAGTTTACTATATTTTCATATTTAAATACCTTTATCCATTTGGCAACAAACTTATTCCACACAATACTTTCCCTTTGACTTTAGAGCAGATGAACTATTTTCTCTACCAATATACACTAGAATTTCAAAGCTAGAACAATCCACGATAACAAAACATCATCTATACGACGAACAAGGCAAAGTGATAAGAAAAAAATAGCCTAATTTCCAATTGAGGATAGAAGATAATCATGATCATTGGAGCCTAGTAAAGATGAAAACTGGGAGTTTGAGTTCGTTTTAGAGACTCCGTTCTCCGTTCTCCATCTCCATGATCATCAAGTTATATCCTTCTCTTTCTAGCAAAAATAAAAAAAAAAAAAATCCTTCTCCTTTTTCTCTCTCTAACTTTCTTTGTCTCTCTATCTTCTAATGTTATTTAAAATTATATTTAGGTTTCTTGGATGATATTTTTGAAACTCAGTATATTCATCTCTTTTTATTGTCAGTTGTTCACTATATGTTTGAACAAATGCTTGGGTGAATTATATTCCCTTCGATCATTGTATGTAACATGTTACATATATTTCTGTTATTGTATATAAAATCTTATATATACATCTGTTGTTGTGTTACATTCTTTGTTATTGTATGTAACCTATTACATACATCTCTGTTTTGTATGTAACACATTACATATACCTCTGTTGTTATATGTAACACTTATGTTGAATATTATATATGATATATTGTATGTAATATTTTACATACACCTCTGTCTTAAATATAATACATTACATACACTTCTGTTATTGTATGTAATATATTATATATATATTTATCATAGTATGTAATACATTACATACCTAATTAGCGAGGTCGTCGGAGATCCTGTATATTTATTCGTTAATCTTAAAAGATATTTTTATAATTTGTTTAATTTAATGTAATTAAAATGTATAATTTTAATTTTATTATTTTTAATTTTAAAAAATATAATTTATATTTAAAATGTAAGTTATTTATGCTTTTTTTTTTTTTTTTGAAAGATAGGGTATATTTGAGATTTATCTTTGTGGGTCATTTTGGATATTTGTGTATGTGGGTCGTTTTGGATATTTGTGTTTGTATTTTTTATTTAAATTTTGATAATAAATTTTTCTTGCTAAGTCTTCTTCGGTGGGCTTGACCGTTGAAATTGAAAAGTTAAATTTGTTAAATAATGTGTCATTATTTTTCTTTATTGTTTCTGCCTCTCACTTCTACGTTGCCAATTTATAACAAAATATAAGAATGATAGTTAAGCCGCAAGAAAATTACCATTTGCACATAACGAATCATTATTCTTGGAGATAATTACAAAGAATAAATGTATGACTATAAAGTTATAATATATATTAAATAATATATTAATAATAAATTTAATATAAAATTAAAAATATTAGATGATATTAAATTATAATAAAACAAAAAATTTAACTTAAAATTGGCCTGTGAGAGACGGTTATGATTCTTACTGTAAGTCTGTAACCATCTTATCCGTCCTGCACACATTCCTAATTTAAATATTCAATAATTTAAATTGATATACAGAATTATAGAAAAAAAAATTCTATATTAAAAAACAAGCCAAGCAACAATATTCAGATTTCCATTATATTATAATTTTTTTAAAATTAAATGATATTTTAATAAAATTATTTAAAATGAAAGAGGACAAAACTTATCCTCGGTGAAAATTACAATAATAAGTGTCAACCACGGTTGAACATACATGGAACTTTTTTTCCGATCGAAACATATTAAACTTTCTTCAACATAAGATGTAGAACTTTCTGGTGCATGACTTTTATTTGTTATTTCAAGATAAGCATTAAATTATAATATTTATTGAATGATATGTTAATTTAATATAAAATTAAGAATATGATATAAAAAAATAACATGAGACTTTTTATTTTTAAAAGATTAATTAAATTATATCATATTAATTATAAATTATATTAAATTATAATAAAAAAGATTATTCTAGTTTTTATAAAGAACCTGTATATAATAATAGTTTGGGTAGTTGGTCTTATTCTTGAGTGGCTCCTCTTCTCTAGTGCTTGTCTTCCACTAACCCGAATTTCATCACGTGTATTATCAATTTCTTTCATTGTGCAATCTGCCGAGGATCGCAGGTCCCATCTCATTAAAAACATTGAGCAAAAATTATATACATGAGGTATTTGTGACTATCTCAAATAAGAAGTAGTAATCAATTTTAAGAATTTTTTTAACATAAAATAACACTTTAAAATTTACTATTTAAATAATAATTCACTAAGTTTAATTTATTAAAATTTAATATTATATTATTTTAATTGATAAAAATTTAATTTAAATGATATTTAATTGAATGATATTTAATATAAAATTTTTAAGATTATATTTTTTTATGTTAAAAATATATAAATTAAATATAAAAAATATTACTTTTATAATTTATTATAAATTTTAATAGATGCTATGAATTTTTGGCATTTACTTTGCATTATTGTGGGTGTAGTGTTTTTATATCCTACACTGACAATTGGTATTTCATAAATTAAAAAAATACAAATAAAAAAGCATTACAAAATTGCCTCTCAATTTTAGCATAAAATTATTGGTTAACATTAAATTTTATCAAAAAAGTATATTTTCAATACATGGAATATCATTATGTTAAAAATTATTAGTTAACAATTCTTTTAAAAATTTAAGTTATTAAAAAAATAATTAATATTATTTTTATACATCTATCACTCTCCTACAACTATTAACTCTATGTATCATATAAGTCAAACATTTATAATCAATAATTGAGATTGCTAATCATTGAATACATAACCTCTATTTTTAATATTATGTTAAAAATTATTCGTTACCGATTTTCTCAAAAATTTAAGTTGTTAAGAGAATGACTAATATTATTTTTATACATTTATCAGATTCCTTTTGGATTGGTCAAAAAAATTACATAGAATATGACGAGTCCAAATTTTGTACCATTTTTAGTGTACTAATTTGTGTATCACTAATACACATATATGTAGGTAAAAGTTATTAATATAGAAAGTAAATTTACTTAAAAAGTATAAATTTTTGTATATTTATTAACCATTTATTAATGATATATATATTTATATACAAAAAGTAATTGAGGTGGTCTGGAGCCGAATATAACATTATCTTTGTCTCATTATTTTGTATTGCTATAATTTATGTTGGTATTTCAATAATTTTTATTTTAAAGAAAAAATTATGAAACTGTCAAGCTCCTTTCAAGCTAAAATTATATTCATATTTTCTTTAAAAAAAGAATATAGTTATTTAAAAAAGAATTTAAGTGCATAACATAATTCTTTTAAAATTAAAATTTTATTTATTATTTCTAGATGTATTGCACATATATTTTTTTATAATGTAAAAAATATATATTTAATAATATATATTAAAAAAATGGTGCACATAGATTTTTTTATAACATAAATTTTTTTTTAGGTTACAAGTCAAATAAGTTGAGTAATTAAAGTTAAATAAATATATAAGGAAAATTTGCCATTAATAGCATGTCTTTTACATTGAAAAATATTTAATTATTTCCAATTCCTTTTTAACATGTGATGCATGTTTGATATTTTACCTCAAGCAACATTTCATAAAAAAAACATTAAAGTTAAAATATAATCTGACTTTTGAGTGGTTTAGTTAACTGATTAACTGAAGGGGCATCTAATTTATATTTTAAATTACTAGATATGACAAAATAGTTGTTATAGATGTGGTACTTTATTTATATACTCATTTAATTTTGTGGGGGATTGATTTTAATTGAGTGACGTGTAAAATGAATAATAACAACATGTGAAAATTTTATTTTTATTAAAATGTGATGCACACAAGTGAATCGCTATCGGATTAATTTTGTCACATGTTTTTTTTTTTTTTGGTTCGGTATATAAATTAGTGAAAGATAGCTGTTTGTAATATTATATCAAAGGAGACTACAAAAGCTTGGTCCCTGATAGAGATGGAGTCTCTTGTGCAACGAATATCTCTAATCTTCATAACAATATCATTTTTCTTTTCTTTGAACCTCCAGACTCTTATCTACGGAACTTATACTTCGAATTTCTGGAAAACGACGTCGTATGGAAACCATACTTTGAATAAAGAGCGAGTGGTTGGGTTGGCTAATGAACCCGAAACAGTGGAGTGGATGAAGAAAATAAGAAGAAAAATTCATGAGAAGCCAGAGCTTGCATTTGAAGAATACGAGACAAGTGAGGTCATAAGGCGTGAGCTTGACAAGCTTGGTGTGGAATACAGATGGCCTGTCGCTCAGACTGGCATAGTTGCTACTATTGGGAATGGTTCTTCACCAGTTGTTGCTCTTAGAGCTGACATGGATGCTTTGCCTATTCAGGTGCCTAACCTACTTTCCTATTCTTCATTAATAATTTCTTTATTTACAATGTCTCTTATTTTCATTAAAAACAAAAACAGAAACAGAAGAGAGTACTACTCTTTATTTTTAATTTGATCAGAATTGTCTCCATAGAAATCTTCTTCTTGTTTATATTTGAGTTCCTATTCCTGTATTATGCTTGCTTGCTTTCGGCTTAAATAAATTTTGGCTGCACGTGTTTTTGATTAGACTTTCTATTTTCCGTCGGCTAAAGGTTTAAAAAAAATTGTATGTTGGATGCCAAATATTTAATTAAAAAAAATACTATTTATTATTATTTAATAGATTAATAATTTTATCAAAATTTACACCAATGACTAAATATATTATTAAAATTTATGTCATATTTATTATTTTAAATATATTTTAATATACATACGTAATAATTTATATTAATACTCATTTAATTAGTGTTATTTGTTAATCTTATGTATTATAGGCATAAATAATATATTATTTATTAATTATATTTAAAATTAAAGATATAAAAATATAAATAATTATGATAAAGATTAATTAAATTTAATAAAAAAAACATTTTAATTACGTGTGCAATTTCCCATATAAACGGGATTTGGTTGATTTTTAGGAGAAATATTTGAAAATATTTTTTTACTGGTTAAAGTCAAAGCATTGTTTAGACGGCGGCTTATAACTCAACAAAATTTAGATATTTTTTCAACAATGATTAATCAAATCGGTAGTATTTGGTAGAAAGAAGCTACCAACAAATTCCAAGTAATAATAAAATAAGAAAAAGTGAATTTAGCTAGTTGATAGCTGCTGTATTTGAAATCTTGAATTATGGACGGCTCCAAAATATGCGAAAGATATATTCTATCAAGACAATAAGAACATAAAAAAATGCTTTTGTTTTAGGAAGAAGAATGTTAGTTATTATTATTAAATTAAATCAGGAATTTATTATTACATATTTGATAAAAATTAATTAAATATATATTATTAAATTTCATGCAATATTTATTGATTTATTTATTATTTAACCAATGATTACTTTACATGTAAATAATAATAAAAATTATGACTTATTTAAGTAATATTATGTAGTATTACTCTTTTATGAAGCATGCATTCATTCTTGTGTCATAATTTAATTAGAGTATTATTTGTAAAAGAAAAATTTAGGGTCATGTAAATTTATATTTATATTAATTATGTATAATGCGTGGCTAAATTTTTTTAAAAAATGAATAATTTTTTTTTATTTTAATATTATTTAATTTTTTATTATACTATAATTTATATAAATATAAATTTATATATTTTTAATATTTTTTTTATTAATAAATAATTTTATAATTACTTCAATTAATTACTTTTATAAGAGTAATTATAAGTCAACTTCTAACTAGAGTTGATCAGCCCCTGGTTCCAAACTAACAATCTTTTATTTCCTCTCACTTTTGGCTTTGAACAGCTAATTGACGAATGACATATGCCTACCTCTTACCTCTTTGACTGGAAATTTTTTTCTATACAATTATATTGAAAATTAAATACATGAGAGATATATTCGAATTTTTTTAACTCCTATTTTTTAAGATTTAATATTTTTTTTCTTTCCCACATTCAATCTTCAATTTATGTTTATTTCTTCCCTGCCGTAACCACAATTTTTATACATCCGTAGTATAGAAAAATTCTTTTTTTTTTTTTGGTGTTTTTCTTTTTTAATTTTATTTTAAATTAAATGCATATTATATGACCATATTTAATAACGATTTTAATTTATGATTAAATTAATTAATTTTATAATTTTTAATTTTTTTTATAAAAATAATCACCAATATATTTGATAATAATTTATATTTAGTGATTTTTAAGAAAAAAATAAAAAATCAACTCAAAGTTGTTTGGTAATGCTTTTTTTTTTTTTCCAAAAAATTTTAAAAATAAAGAAAAAAATTTGGTAATTTTTTTAATAAAATTCTAGTTTTTAATAATTTTCTTACAATACTTAATCATAGAAAAGTTATAAGACTTAATTTATATTATAAAAAAAAAATGTTTGGTCCAAATAAAAAAAATCATAAATTTGATTGAATTTTTTTTTTTAAAGATTTAAGAATCATTTTATATTTTGGTAATAATTCCTTAAAAATGTTAAAATCAAAATCAAAAAATCGTTACAAAACATATATAATAGAAAAATTATTTGAAAAAAATCAAAAATTAAAATTGTTATCAAATAAGCCCAAAGTTGGCTTGATCTTTTTCCCACTGTAGAGATCTCCTTAAGTTGATTTTGTGGGAAATAAGTAGTGGCAAAACAAAAAATTGTACTTTATTTATAATTGAAATTGATTAAAATTACATGATTATCATAAAATGTAAATTACAAAGAAAATAAAGAAATGAAAATTAAAGGAAAATTGAGGCCTTCTGTCACACTATGCTCTTAAATTAATTTTTTTCCTCATACGAATGTTTGAAATTAAGAAAAAAAATATCTCCTAAGATATAATGATCAATAACAATTTATCAACACTAACAAAAACTACTATAGCGAATTATTTTGTACTTATTCTCTATTACTCTGAATTTAGTTATAGAGTAAATAATTATCTAAAAATTAGAAAGAGTTGGCTGCATGAAAATTTAAGGGAGAATGACTGATATTGTTGTGCATTTTTTCCCTCAGTTACAAAGTCAATTTATAATATGTGAATGTTGGAAACAAAACCAATGCAGTAATGACTATTGAAACCTTGTAATAAATTCCTATTTAAACTGCTATAAAATAGATGTTAAACTATAGTAACAAATAAATTCTTGGAAAAATAACATCCCTCAAAACTTATAATAATAAAAATAGCACACTTATGTTTAAATTATATATTTTTACAATTAAAAAAAATAATTTTTACATTATCTTTTTCTGAACGTCCGTTCAATTAAACGTCGTTCATATTAAATTGTGGCAATTTAGACCCGTTCAATATTAAACGTTCAACGTTATTGAGGTGCTAGTTTTGTTATTATAAATTTTAGGGGTATTATTTTTAGTAATTTTTCTAAATTATAAAACTACTGTAAAGTAAGTTCAACAGTTTTAGTTTTACTTGTAGCAAAACTAGGCAATACAAAGCCTATTGAAATTGGAAGACATTCGTGTCTGGAAGACATTCTCGCTTGTTATTAGAGTTTCAAATTTTTAGGCCAAACATTTGAAAAGTTGCACTCCTATGTGTGCTCACATAGTGCAACTGCCATAAAATAGTGATGCAGTAATGACTATTGAAACTCTTGCAACTAATTCCTAATTGAAACTACCGTGAAGTAGCTATTAAACTATAACAACAAATAAATTCTAAATTTGCTGCAACAATAAGTTCAACAGTTTTAGTTTTACGTGTAGCAAAATTGGACAGTGCAAAGTTAATGAAATTGGACAACATTCGTGTCCATAGGACATGCTGGCCTGTGATTAGAGTTTTGAATTTTTGGGTCGAATATTTGAGACTTTGCACTTCTATTTGCATGCACGTAGAGAGAACATTCTTATTACACTAACTTATCTCTCATAGAAAAGCTAATGTTATATAAAATATTCCATATGTTAGTTTCTTCATGTGAGAAAAATCTAAAACGACTACATTTTATCTCTTCAATTAGTGAACTTTAAGACTTAATTCTCATTCACCCGAATATGATTTTGAGCATGTAAATTAGGGGTGAAGAGCATATCAAAACTGTCTAATTTTCACCAATTCGAATTCGATTCGAAGAAAATTTGAAGATTTTTAATTCGAATATGATCAAATGATGTAATCAATCTCAACCAATCTGAATTGAGTATAACATATGTTTCGGGTCTTATAAGGTCATATCGAGGTTATTTATTTTTGAATTATTATCATATATAAAATACAATATATATTAACATCTAAATTTTAAATTAATACATATTTAGTAAAATTAATTTATTTATTTTCACAATTAAGAGAATTAAAATAATAAAAATTATGCTCTTGAACTTTATTACGTTATTATAAATAATTTAACATTTATATTTAAATTTTAAACTAAAATAGTAATTTAAATAAAACACATTAAAAATAAAATATGCATTTATTTATAGTTTTAATAGTAATTCAATTAGGATCGAATTGTAGCGGATTATAAAATATGTCAATCTTAATTTGACTCGAATTCAAAAGAATTATATACTTTCCAATCTAAATCAAATTGAACTATAAAATCTATCAATTCAATCAAATCTGAATTTGACAAATTGGATGAGATTTCTCAATGTGGTCAGATTGATCGAAGTATTTGCCCACCTCTCATGTAATTATTTATTTTGAAGCTATCGCAGAGGAGAACCCAAATTAATCACGACTATAACGTATATTAAGTGAGTTCAACTCAAAATAATGTCTCAATATGGCCTTTAACCATGGGTTAAAACACCATTTTTCAATATTCTCCCACATGAATGAAAATTGATGGAGTTTTTTTTAAAGAAACTGACTCAAATCAATTTGACATGTGGTGATAGAATTCAACAGTTTAAGACTTGCATAGGATAGGTAGGTGTTAACTATTTGAACATTTTCTTGTAAAAATATGTTTACTTTATTAGCAAATAGTAGACGCAATGTCCTTGAACTATTCTTCTGTTTATGTAAACAATAACATACTTCACGCAAGAATCATTCCTAATACAATCAAGCTCTCACTATTATGTTCAATTTGGCCATGAATATACGCTTGGTTTTGTAAGAGTTTCTCTAGACTTGAGCTCAACAATTTCCTTTTGAAGAGGCTTCACTTCTCTCTCACATATATGATATCTTATTTATAACAATAATTTGCAAAGAGTAACCAGTAATATTCTGCTCGATATTCTCTTCGTCAGAATCATTAAAAGCTTTTAGCCTAACCTTAACCATGCGGGGTATTGTTCTTCATGAATGGACTTGAGTGTACCCCCACAGTGATCTCAATAAGTCTTTACAACTAGGTTTTCCCTTTGAACTTATCTTGAGAATCTTCAGTCAATTAGATTGAGTTTTCTTTGCAAAGCCTTATTCATTCATGTGATTTAGTCCCATTTCTTTTAATGATATCTCAATTAACTTCTACGTAACCCCACGGTAATATTCCTTTAAATAATTTATACAATGTCTTATGTGCCTTTTTTTAGGTACCTTATTTAAAGGGTAGTTAGCCAATAAAATGGTATTTCTACAAGTTCTGTGATAACCTAGAACTTAATAGCATTGTGTTCATCATTTTTTTCAAGGTACGATACTTTCGCTCAACTATCTCTATTTGGTGAGACGAATAAAGGGCTGTAATTTCATGTATAATTTCGTGTTGTGCACAGAATTAACAAAACGATGCTTTATACTCGTCACCGCGGAGAGTACGATGCTTCCTACTCGCCACTGTGATTACTTCACAATACCTTGATTTTCTTATTAATTTGATTATTAACTTTAGCTTTATGGAGAATAAATTTCTCTATAGCTTCATATTTTCTTTTAAGCAAGTATGCATAGCAATATTTCGTGTTGTCATTGACAAAAGTAATAAAATATTTATTGCCTCCAAAATCATTATGGTTTAAGCCGAGGGATTCCATGTTTCTTTCAATTGAATGAAATGATGACCTAGTCATTTTTTGCCTCAACACAAGTCTCATACTTGTGTTTAGAATAAATTTGAAAAGTGGGTATATAATCCATGTTAATTAATCTACATAGTTGTAGTTGTAATTAACATGACCTAGTCTATCATGCCATAAATTAGAAGACTTAACCAAGTAGAAGAATTAACTTTATTAATTGTCTTTGACTCTACAATTGTAATATTCAGCTTAAAAATCCCATTAGAAGCATACCCCCTTGCTCACAAACATACCTCTTTTGGTCAACACGACCTTGTCCAACTCAAAACAATTCTAAAGTCATTTATTTAGCAACAAATTACGAATCTTAGGCATATATAGTACATTGTCCAATGTCATAACTTTCCCATAGGTCATCTTCTGTACGTCTCTTCCTTGCCTTTCAACAACAAAACTAACAGAGTTTTCCATGAATAGCTTTTTACCATCCTTGGTTGGTTCAAAGGTGGTAAATAGCTCCTTATTTGCGAAAATATGTTTGGTTGCACAAGTATCAATCTGACACTCCTTTGGGTTAGACCCAACCAGGTTCACCTAAAAAATGACTGCACACAGGTCAATGTCTAAACATCCTTAGCAATGTCATCAACCATGTTTGCCCCATGATTCCTATTTCTCTTAGAAACTTGTAGTTTGGAGATTTATGTATTGTCCTTTGATAGTTAAAGCAAATCACTTTGAAGCTTGACTTCTTTAAAGTTGCTTCCTTGGGTCTTAACTTTGACCCTATACCCAGCTTCTCTTGCCCTTGTTCTTATAGTATTTGGAGCTTTAAGCATGCTCCACCATATTAGCCTTAAGTGCTGATAGGATGTACCCTTTTTTA
Organism: Elaeagnus macrophylla; assembly: GCA_029378325.1. NCBI lineage: Eukaryota > Viridiplantae > Streptophyta > Magnoliopsida > Rosales > Elaeagnaceae > Elaeagnus > Elaeagnus macrophylla. The sequence continues at coordinate 57,074,604 of CM055640.1, forward strand.
GAAAAAGCCTTAATATTTTCTTCCACCTTAAACTTGATAATCAAGTCTTTCAAATATACTTATTTAAACTTATGATTAAGGTAAGCCTTGAACTCTCTCCATGAAGCAGGCAACTTATCAATAATAGTTGCAACTTGAAAGGTCTTACTCAGTAAAATCTTTTCATCATTTATCTTAATTAAGATATCCTAGAGCTCACAAACTTGACTGCATACAGGTTTTAGAATCCACCATCTTATAAGCAATAAAGCGACCCATAAAATGTTTGGGCACCGACATTACCCATTTGATACTTACGATCTAATGACTCCTATAAGTCTTTACCGTCTTCTCCTTGTGCAAAGAGTAAGGCCATTTTGTATACAGTTCCGACATAAGTAATCATAATGCTTTCATGTTCCAATAGAACTAGTAGATTGAACAGCCCTGCTCACCCTTAAGTTCTTTTGGAGCTTCCTTAATTAAGAATTTTGCCAAATTTAAGGTAGTAAGATAAAATATTATCTTAATCCTCTGCTTCTTGAAGTTCAAACTATTGAACTTCTCCAGCTTCTTTGTCACAATATAATTTAAAGGAACCAAAACCGTTTACATGTAGCAAAACTAGACTAATTAGGCTCATTAAAATTAGATGACATTCTTGTCCGCAATTGGAGTTTTAAATTTTTGGACTAAACCTCCAAGGATTTGGTCTAGCTTACCTGTTACAAGAAATCAAATGCTAGTTTTTTCATGTTGGACAAACTTAGAACAACCACAATTTCTCATTCATTTTAATATCATTTTAAGCATATAAATATATGATTTTGAAGCCCTTTTGGAGAAAAACTTAAATCAATCACGACCAAATACTTATATTAAATAAGTTCTACTCAAAATGACATTTAATCATGGGTTAAAACCCCATTTAGAACAGATTTGTTTGTCGAGGAAAATTGAATTTAGTTGCCATTGACTTTTCTTTTTCTTTTGAATTACTTACCTTTTATGTCCCATAAATATATGAGTGAGATGCAAAAATGTCTAAAACGTTTGCTTAGATGCAATTATGCCAATTATGCCCACAACATTATGATAACATAAAACATTAAATTATTTAATGATTTAACTACATTTTATGCCCAAAATATACGAGGTGCGTTGCAAAAATGTCCAACATGTATGGCATGAGTTATAAAAATGCCCAAAATGTTATGAGTAATGATAAAAATATGCTCAATTGATAACTGACATTAAATTATTAAACAATATTGCTTTTGTTAATGATATTTTGGTAAAATTATATGTTTGGGCGGTAAGGTTAACTACGTTTTATGCCCACAATATATGAGAATTATGCTCACAACGTTACATGCAATAATAAAAGCATGTTCAACCGATAATTGACTTTGAATTATTTTACAGAATTACTTTTGTTGAGTAATGAATGATATATTTTTCCTATCTGCGACTATATGCGAAACTTATAATTCTTTTGATATTTTTGTAAATGTATAACAATCATATAATTACTCAATAATAATAGTGAATTTATATAATTCTCAAATATAATTTATATCACAAATTTATGGATTACAATCCATGTCCAAATTCATATCAAAAACTTACTTAAAACTTTAGAAAAGCTATCACTATCACTGGTAGGAGTAATCATATGATTATGAATTTATTGTTATATGAATTTATTGTTATTATGGAATAATTATATGAATATTATGCATTCAAAAAAATATCAAAGGGATTATAAATTTAACTATAGGCACAAATAGGTGAGATATATCATTCATTCCTGAACAAAAGAAATTTTGTTAAATAATTTAAGGTCAATTATCGGATATGTTTTTAACGTTACCCATAATATTGTGGGTATAATTATAACTAAGTAAATATTTTGAACATTTTTGCAACCCACCTCGTACTTTTTGGAAGTAAAACATAGTTAAACCGTTAAATAATTTAACATTAGTTATCTATTAAGTATGTTTTTATCGTTATCGTAACGTTATGAACATAATTGTAACTAATTACATCTTTTAGATATCTTTACAACTTATCCCATATATTATGGTAAAAAACTTACTTAACCCTTTTCTTTTCCATCCCTGTTCTTTTTTTTTTATGGTATCTACATATTTCTAATTCTAAAGACTCTGTGTTCACGTAAGAATATCACATTGTATTTAATTTAAATAATCACATTTTTAATTTTTAAATTTGTGATATAGTAAAATTTACAAATTATATAAACTAATTTTTATAAATAAATATTAAACTTAGTGAATAATTACAATATAATTATTGAATTATTATACCAATTCTGCTGAAAAGATATTTCTCATTTTAACTCTTAATATTCTTCGACTTCCTTTCCTTTAAATGTTTGGTTTAATTGTATGTCATAATTTTTTTCATACACAGAGTTTCATTTTTAATCATATATTTATTTTTCTTATAACGTAAATGAACATATGTTTTTTTAAGTGATAGAAGAAAATAAACACATTTTGTTTTTTATTAAGAGGGATTAAGAATGAAATGAGTTAAATAATTGTGTGTAAGAGGGTAAATGTCTTAACTCCTTCTGAAGTTTTTATTTTTTCTTAACGAAAGACATTTCCTTATCAATGTTGATAAGCTTTGGGATGTTTTATGCGGTATACTCTTCAATCCTATAATAGTGTAATTGAATTTGAAAGTGTCTCTATTTCAATGAGAATCAATAATGCATATTAATTTGAGCAGGAACTGGTAGAATGGGAGCACAAGAGCAAAGTGGATGGAAAAATGCACGCATGTGGGCATGATGTACACGTTGCCATGCTTCTTGGTGCTGCTAAGATTCTTCAAAACCTTCGTCATTCTCTGCAGGTTTACTACTGTACCATTACTCAACTATTCTTATACTATTTGATAAAATAAAATAAAAACTATTTTTATACTTTTTTTTTTTTTGGTCAAATGCAAATTGGGGATGGAGATTCGAACCAGAACATTCTCTAAAAAGATATTGAGCCTCTTACCTTTCCATAATTTGCAGGGAACTGTAATTCTCATATTCCAACCGAGTGAGGAACGCGGTGAAGGTGCAAAGGCTATGATCAAAGAAGGGGTTGTTGATAATGTAGATGCCATATTTGGTATACATATAGTGTCCATATACCCCATAGGTGTAGTTGCCTCTAAGCCTGGCCAATTTCTAGCTGGTTGTGGCAGCTTCAAAGCAAACATCTATGGCAAAGGGGGTCATGCAGCTATTCCCCAACAATCCATTGATCCTATTTTGGCTGCTTCTACTTCAGTAATCAGTCTCCAGAATATTGTTTCTAGGGAAATAGACCCTTTAGAATCCCAGGTATTTATTTAGTGGGTTTGTAATTAATTACGAGTACTTATGTTTTGGAAAGCTTAAGGCTCAGAAATCACATTTTATTCTTGCTGAAAAAGTTGAGCACAATTTATGCTCTTAATAATGTGCTTTTTTTCTAAAACTTCTTACGGCTAAAATCACTTTTAATAGAATCCTAAGCAAGTGTACACTTAATTTCACTCTTTCTATATAATAATCTGGACTTATAAGTAGTATTAAACATTGCAGGTTGTTTCTGTGTCTACGTTTCAAGCAGGGACTACATTCAACGTCATCCCAAACTCGGCTACAATATCTGGTACTTTCAGAGCTTTTAGTAGGAATAGCTTCAATGCACTCAGTGAAAGAATAGAAGAGGTAAAACATTAATAGCTCACAAATGTTATGATTTTAAATTACTTTGATGCTTAATTGTTGTGTGGTGCTATATGTAGGTTGTGAAATTACAGGCAGCTGTATATAGGTGTTCAGCAGAGGTTGATTTCTTAGGAAAAGAACATCCAAATATTCCTCCAACCATAAACAATGAGAAAATCTACAAACGTGCAAGGGACATCTCAATTGAATTACTTGGACAAGAAAATACAAAATTAGCTCCTAACTTCATGGGCAGTGAGGATTTTGCTTTCTACTTGGATAAGGTACCTGGATCTTACCTGCTTTTAGGAATCAAAAATGAAAAGATAGGGGCTATACACTCACCACATAGTCCTCATTACTTCGTCGATGAAGATGTGCTCCCTATTGGTGCTGCTATACATTCAACCTTTGCACTTTCATACCTTGCAGACTCATCTCACAATTTGGATTCTTGATATTTGTAGTTTGTTTATATTTGTAAACTTAGATTGATAAGGGAATGTTCATAGTAATACATTACCACCTTATTTTGTATGGGATTTAACTCATATTAGAAATTTATTTTAGATATGTATGCAAAATCTGATTCCTTATGTTTCAAGAATATTTTTGAAGCTTTTCTTTAAACCATACTCTTGTTGTTTATTAAAAGAAGCAAATACAGAACAAAACATTAGATGGCAATAAAATTGAAGAATTAGAAACCAAACAAGGACCAAGACTATTTTTGCTTGAAAATAGTTCTAGATCGTCTTCGTGAATGCAAAGAAGGTAACATTGAGAGCAAGTATTACGTAGAAAGAACATTGATGGATATGTGAAGCTGCTTTGAGAGGACTGTGATGAAGCTAGCATAGGAGGAATGGCTATCTCTGGTGAGTGATGATTCTGCACCAACTATGACAAAAAGGGCAAAACAAGCAGCAACAATTGCATATTTGAGCTGATCGAAGCCATTGCTTTCTCTGTATCCAAACTGCTTCAGTATTGCTAGCTTATGGGTTTGACTATATATAATGAGATTGGTTGGTTTGGACTTGGTACTATATAACTTGTTTTGTGGATGACATGTTTAGTCCTGTAGTTGGCAATATGTTTACTGGCATTGGCGTTGACATTTATTCTCTTTTGTTTACTTTATGTTTTAAGAAAAATAATTTGTAACTGTCTTTGAATAAACAAGAATCAGTGAAAAAGCATTGTTTGAAATTGTAAGTTGAAAAGTCAAGTGGGCACTCGAATTTATATGGCTGCATTTGAGGGCATGTACTACACCAATTCTCCAAGAATGTAGATCAAACCATGATAGATAAGGTTGAAATAATTCTTTTAAAAAGCAACCATGTTATGCTTGAACAACCAATTGATAAGCAAATTGCAGGAAAAAACACCGATCTGACTTAAAGTTGCCAAATTAAATAATGGGTGAAGAGCAAAATTGGTTTCTTTATTTATACAATATGTGTCATTTAGTCTTCAAAAAAAGTGTTTTGAAGTCCCTTCACCTGTAAAAAAGATGTCAGGCAAAGACAAAATTAATTTTTCATCTAATTTTTTGTTAAATCTAACATAATAGTATATATGTCATATGTATTTTTATATTTTTCGACAGATATATATCAAATTAAAATTCTATTTAAATTTTATTGAATTCGATCAAACTTAAATAAAATTTTTATTATCTAAGTTGTTACTTTAAATATTAGACAATGAAAATTATATTTAAATTACATTGAAAATTTTATTTAAGTATTTTTTCAAAAATTAAAAAAATTGAGTAATTTTTTAATTAAATATTAATTTTTTTACACACACACACACACACACATATATATATATTAAAAAATATAAATATGTATGTGATACATCTGCTATTCCGTTAGATTTAAAGGAAAATTGGATAGAAAATTAACTTTGTTCTTACTTAACACTTTTTTACAAGTAGAGTGATTTAAAAACACATTTTTCAAAAGCAAAGGGATTTAAAGACACTTTTTATAATATAGGAGACTAAATGTCATCTTTTATAAATACAAAAGGACCTTTATGATACTTTTTTCTTAAACAGTAAGATTAATATTAATTTTTAAGATCAAATCAAAATATTATTGGCAACAAACTGACTTGATGATAAGCTACATGGTAAAAAACAAAAAAGAGATTGAGTGAAGATGAATTGTATTCGGTGTATTTCATGTATGAATACGAACTACTATTTATAGACATAAACTGTGTAGTCTAACAAACCACACCTTACTGTATTATTTTAGTAAATATTAATACATGCCGAATAGCTAAGTATCTTAACACCCTCCCTTAAGCTCAAGATTTGAGCACCACCGAGAGTTTAGTATGCAATCGTTGGACCTGTGAGTTGGCAAAGCCTTGTTCATAGCATATGCTATTTGTTCCTTTGTAGGAGTATATTCAATAGTTAAAACACCAGTAGCTATCTTCTCACGTATGAAATGAAAGTCAATCCCAACATATTTTGTGAGTGCATGCAAAATAGGATTTTTAGCCAAGTAACCTACACTAATGTTGTCACAAAAAACTGCTAGTGTGCTAGGCAACTTAAAATTCAGTTATGTCAATAATATTTCAATCGACAATACCTCACAAACAATAAGAGCTAGAGCTTTGAGCTCAGCCTCTATTGATATCTTGAGACAATATGTTGTTTGCCTAAAGACCACAAAACAAGAGAGCTGCCTAAGTACACATAATATCATCTTGTGCTGCGTTTGTCATCACTGTAGGTAGCCTAGTCTGCATTAGTGTAAGCACTCAAATCTAGTGAGTCAATCTTATAAAACATAACACTATAGTGTGTAGTTAGTTCCCTTGAGGGATCTCAGTAGCCTCTTTGCTGCCATCCAATGAGTTTGGGTAGGAAACTGGAGAAACTGGCACAACTTATTGATAGAGAATGCTATGTCTAGTCTGGTTAAGGTGCAATATTGCAAAGCACCTACAACCATTCTATACTTCGTGTTAGCGTGAGTCATGTAATTAGTGTATATGTGTTCATCTGTAATAGAGTTCTAAGTTATACATAGTTCTATTTTATTTAGGACTTTTTATTTTATTTTCTACATATACCACTATTGTGAGATAATAATACAACAAGAAATAATTTCCATTCACATTATATTTGTCTTTGTATCAGAGTGAAGGTTCGTAAAGGGATTTTATCTTTTTCTTTTTTTGTCTCTATTAGTGTTGCTGTCACCCTGTCAGAGCAGCTGGTCCAGTACCGTCGGTCTGACACCGCCGTTATGCTGCCTGTCTTCCACCACGTTATGCCACTGGTCCCGCACCACCGTTACGCCGCGCAAGTCTCTCCCACACTGCGCCACACTTGTTTGCCTGTCACCTGTCTCTCTTGCGAGTCCGCCTATCACCTGTCGCCGGCCTATTTAGATCCACTTTCGGCATCTCCTGTCTCTCCTGTGCGCAGCTCAATTTTCGTCGAACTTTGTCCGTCTGCCAGTCCAAATCTACCTGTCGTCATCAGCCTGTTCAGTTCTGCTGTCTCTGTCGTGCCGCTTGTCTCAAGATTAGCCGCCACCTGTTGCCGTCCGCCAGTCATCGTCTGCCTCTCTTCCAGATCTCTTTAAGGCTGTCAACACCAAACCCTAGCACTAGCCCAAACACATTAAACTCTAGCCCATTACTCACTTAGCCCATTCCTACCAGCCCAAAAAAAAGGGTCCATTCCAGTCAGCAACAATCAATTGTCATCCATTCCAGTCAGCAACAGTCAACGGTCAACGGTCAACAGAAGATTCAATGGTCAACGGTCAACCCAAAAAAGAAAGTTAATTTTTATTATTATTGTCTGTTTCAATGGAAGATTCAAGAGAAAATTAGAGTTCTAAGATACCTGAAGTTCAGAAATTTGAAGTTTTTGTCAAGAGTTCAGAAGGTGGCTCTTTCGGTGGTACCAAACTCAATGGTATCAACTTTCGCACATGGAAAAGGGTTATGTCCGTTTATCTCCGCAGATACATAAGATAGGACATGTCATTGGAACAATCAAGGCTCCTCGTGAAGATGATGTGGAGGCCTATACTTAGTGGGAAGATGATGATGGCCTCGTAATGTCTATTTTATTTAGAGCCATCACTGATGATGTACTACAGATGGTGGAAGAGTGTGACACAGCTGAGGCCATATGGAAGACTTTGGGAGACCTCTACACTAATGAATCTGACTTTATACAGGTCCACGAATTAATGTGCAAAGCTGCCAGCATGCAACAGAATGGGCAACCAGTGTTTATGTTTTTTACCAAGCTGAAGAATATATGAGCTAAAATTGATCAGAAATGTCCATGCAAAATCAAAAATTAGGAGGACCTTATATGGTATCAAAAAGAAAAGGACCTTGAGAGAGTTTATGCATTCTTAAGAGGACGTGATACGAAATATAATAGTGCCAAGGGCGAATTGCTCAGAATGCCAGACCCTCCGAGCTTGACCACAACTTTTACATACATCCGTAAGGATGAATCTCAACAGGAAAGTCTTAATCAAACACATGTTGAATTATCTAGTCTAGCCATTCAAGCCAAATCAAAGGCACCTTTTTTCCAACAGCAGAGTTCAGTTCCACTTCATCAGCAAGGACCTCCACCACCTTTTCTCTAGTAGCAGAGTTTAGTTCCACTTCATTAGCAAGGACCTCCCCCAAGATTTGCCAATCGCCCTCATCATTGCTCTTATTGTAATGAAGCAGGGCATATCCGAGAGACTTGTTGGAAACTGAACCCACACTTGAGAGCTAAAATGTAAAACTATCGTCCTAAAGCGAAAGCAACTACGGTACAAGTAGTACAAGAACCAGATTTCTATGGAGTGACTGGATAGGATCATCATGTGACATGTGGAGGTACCCCTATAGCTTCAATAGCTGGTCGTGGTAAGATTGGTATGGCCTTAAACGTTTCTCACTTTGTTGGGTCTAATATTTGGATTATTGATTCTGGTGCGTCTGATCATATGACTTATGATAAATCGTATTTTACCGAGTTATCTTCCCTTCCAGTGTCTTATGTTACGAATACTAACGGGTCTTGTCTTAGGAAAGGGGTCAGTCTGTATCACTCCAACTTTACAGCTCCATAATGTTTTATATGTGCCTGACTTATCTCATCACTTAATATCTGTCCCACAGTTGAAGACTGAGTTTAAATGTTCTGTAACCTTTTATCCTATGTATATGATTTTTCAGGATCTTCTTACTAGGAAAATAATTGGTCGAGGGTATCTGAGGGGCAGATTATTTTGTCTGGATCAAAACTACATAGGGGAGAAACCAGGAGCACAATCTCACACCGCATTGACCTCGAGTTCTGATAAGCTAAGTGAAATTTGATTGTGGCATCACCGCTTAGGGCATCCTTCTTTTAGTCTTATGAAAAAATCTATGCCTGCTTTGTTTATTGGTATTAGTGAGTCTGTTTTACATTGTGAGACGTGTGTTTTGGCCAAGAGCCATCGTATTACTTATTCTCCTAGTATTTCTAATAAAAGTACTGTTTCTTTTGAATTAATTCATTCTGATGTTTGAGGACCGAGTAGAGAGCCCACTATATCGGGTATGAGGTATTTTGTATCGTTTATTGATGACTGTACAAGATTGTCATGGGTTTCTCTCCTTAGAACCAAAGATGAAGTTTTTTCAGTTTTTCAAAACTTTCGTACTCATGTTCAAACACAATACAATAGCACCATTAGAGTCCTACGCTCTGACAATAGGAGAGAATATGTTAATCGTGTTTTTAAAGATTTTTTCAAAACTCACAGGATTGTTCACCAAACTACTTACCCACAAACACTAGAACAAAATGGGGTATTTGAAAGAAAAAACCGTCATTTACTTGATATGACTCATGCACTTTTATTTAGTTCTCATATGCCAAAATACCTTTGGGGCAATGCTGTACAAGCTTCCACCTATCTCATCAATCATCTTCCATCTAATATCCTTCACGGAAAAATCCCATTCGAGGTTCTCGCATCTCATGTATCCTTATCATCATTTCATAATCTTCCTGTCCGTGTATTTGGTTGTGTTATTTTTGTACATGTTCCTAAAGATTAGAGATCTAAGTTAGATGCCTGGGTAATTAAATGTGTGTTTGTTGGTTATGGAGGTTATCAGAAAGGGTACAAGTGCTTCCATCCACCGACCAGGAAGTATTATGTCACTATAGATGTTACCTTCTTTGAGGACATGAGTTATTTTTCCTCACCTGATACTGCTCGTCAGGGAGAGAATTCATATTTCGAAGAGCTGTATCATGGTGAGGGGGAGGTATCGGAAGAATCAACTATTGATATTTCGATGGGTCTAGTTGAGATTCTTAACCCATTGAATCCAGTAGTGGAAGAAGCAGATGCTCTAAGTATCCAAGCACTAGTTCCGACCATTGAAAATGAAAATGAAGATATTGTTGTTCCCTCAAGCATCACTCATACCCTTGATCAACAACTCCCTGGTACTGAAGGTCACTCATCTAAGGTATGTATACCTACTGATGCTAATAGTGTTGAGTCTAGTGTTGGACAATATGTGTTATCAAATAGGTCTACCCGAGGTCAACCACCCAAAAGATATGAACCAAATATCCATGCAAAATTAAAATATCCAGTAGCCAACTACATGTCTATTAAAAGATTGTCTAAGCCATATGAATCATTTGTAAATCAAATATCTGTTGTACCAGTACCTAACAAAGTGCAGGATGTGTTGGGAGACCCAAAATGGAAGAAGGCAATGGAGGAAGAGATGGAGGCATTATAAAAGAACGATACTTGGCAACTTGTGCCTCTACCACAAGGCAAGAAGGCAGTTAGTTGTCGATGGGTGTTTATTGTGAAACATAATGCTGATGGATCTGTGAATCGGTATAAAGCCCGCCTTGTAACAAAAGGGTTCATTCAAACGTATGGTGTAGAGTACAATGAGACTTTTGCTCAGGTTGCCAAAATGAATACTATTCGAGTTCTGCTTTCGCTTGCCGCAAGCTTAAACTGGCCACTTCGACAGTTTGATGTCAAGAATGTGTTTCTTTATGGAGAGTTAGTCGAGGAGGTATACATGAGTTTTCCACCTAGGTATGTAGCTGCTTCTCTTGATAATTTTGTATGCAAATTGAGGAAGTCTTTGTATGGTCTCAAGCAATCCCTTCGAGCCTAGTTTGGAAGGTTTTTACAGTTCATGCAGAAGGTTGGTTACAGACAGAGTAATTCAGACCACACGTTATTTCTCAAACATCAACAAGGGAAGGTAACAGCTCCAATTATTTATGTTGATGATATGGTAATTACTAGAGATGATGCTATTAAGATGGATAAATTACAGAGACAGCTAGCCTTTGAGTTCGAGATGAAGGATTTGGGTGAACTGAACTATTTCTTAGGAATTGAGGTAGCTAAGGGGAGCGAAGGAATTTTTCTATGTCAGAGAAAGTACATTCTTGATCTACTAACTGAAACAGGTATGTTGGATTGTAAACCTATTGACACTCCTATTGAGCAAAATCATTGTCTAGCAGAGTATCCAAATTAAGTACCAACTGATCGAGCTCTCTATCTGAGGTTGGTTAGACGCCTTATTTATTTGGCACATACTAGACCAGATGTCGTATATGCAGTAAGTGTGGTAAGTTAGTTCATGCATAACTCGAGTGAGAGTCACATGGATGCAGTTGTGAGAATTTTAAGGTACTTAAAGTCAGCTCCAGGGAGAGGAGTAATGTTCACTAAACACAACAATCCTCTTGAAGTTTGTGGCTTCACAGATGCAGATTGGGCAGGAAGTATTATAGATAGAAGGTCAACATCGGGTTACTTTACCTTTGTGGGAGGTAATTTGGTTACATGAAAAAGTAAGAAGCAGAAAGTTGTGGTGCAGTCTAGTGTTGAGGTTGAGTATAAAGGTATGGCTCATGGTGTTTGTGAGTTGCTGTGGATAAAAAGTTTATTGTTTGATTTGGGTTTCGAACTCAAAAATACTATGGAGTTGTATTGCAACAGTCGTGCAGCCATTGACATATCACAAAATTCAGTACAACATGATCGCACTAAGCATGTGGAGGTTGATTGTCATTTTATAAAAGAGAAGCTAGATGTCAAACTCATTAGCTTTCCTTTTGTTACCACTGAGAAGCAACTTATAGATGTGCTCACCAAAAGAGTTTCCAAGAAGGCGTTTTATGACTCACTAAGCAAGTTGGGCATGGTCGATATGTATGCGCCAACTTGAGGGGGAGTGTTAGCATGAGTCATGTAATTAGTGTATATGTGTCCATCTGTAATAGAGTTCTAGGTTGTACATAGTTCTATTTTATTTACGACTCTTGTATTTTATTTTCTATATATACCTCCATTGTAAGATAATAATACAACAAGAAATAATTTTTATTCACGTTATATTTGACTCTTCGTTGGGTTGTCAAAAGGCTCACCTTCATTTTTAGACAGGTGTAAAAGCTGGTTTGGTTTCATAAAGCTAAACTTTGTCAAGCAATTGTTCAATGTATTTTCTTTGGCTGAGGTGAAGACCTTCAGGTACCTTAATTACCTCAAACCCCAAGAGGTAGTTCAATTCTCCAAGATCCTTTAAGGTAAAAGCATCTTTCAACTTTGTAATGATGGACTGAATAAGAGAACTATTACTACTTGTGATCAATATGTCATTGACATAAGTAAGTAAATATGACCACATCTTTGCTCGTGTGATACACCATCATAGAAGTGTTTGAATTTGAATGTTTGAAACCCCACTCAACTAAGTAATGACTTAGCTTGATAAACCAAGCTCGTGGAGCTTGTTTGAGCCCATAGAAGGCCTTTTTTTAACTTGCACATATGGTGAGAAAATTCATGGCTCTCAAATCCCTCGGATTGCTGCATATATACTTCTTGCTCAATATCACCATTGAGGAAGGAATTATTAATGTCAATCTGCCTGATAGGCCAATCAAAAATGAAGGCAATGGTGAGCACAATACGAATAGCTGTTGGTTTGACTACATGACTAAAAGTCTTTGAGTAGTCAATACCCTCAATTTGGTGATATCCCTTTGCCACAACACGAGACTTATATTTGTCAAGACTTTTATTTGGAAGCAGTTTGGTCCGAAAGACCCATTTATTACCAATCAACTTTTTACTAGTAGGTAAGGGTACTAAATCCCAAGTTTGATTTCGTACCAAGGCCTCAAACTCTTGTCTCATGGATTCCACCCATTCAGGATGCTGAATGCCTCTTTGGACTGAACTAAGTTCTGTCAAGATCACAGTGGTAGCTAGTGCCTTTGGCTTGCAGATATTATGTTTACTTCTAGTGACCATAGTATGAACATTTTTATCATTAGGCTGTTTGTGAATGAGGGAGTTTGGAAGTGGTATAATTGGAGACATTGAAGGTGAGGAGTGTATCTGATTTGAAGAGAGAGGTAAGGATGCACACTCAATTGAATGAAATGGTGCAAGAGAGTATGAGGAAGTATGAGATAGACTCTATGGAGAAGTGGAGGAAACACTAGGAAGATTGAAAGTAGGTGTGTACGAAGTAGAGGAAGTGTTAGGAACAACTTGGCCAGAGGGTGAAGTTGCTAGAGTCGACACAAAATAGGACTCTTGAGTAGACAAAGAAGGAATAGTAGTGTTGCATGTTGATTGTTGAATGACAGAATAAGAAAACTCATGTTCATTAAAGATGACATGAGGTGAAATGTATACTTTTTGAGAAACACGATCAATGCACCAAAAACCTTTTATAGTTTGCTGCATATCCTAAGAAAACACAACGTAAGGAACAAGGTTCCAATTTGTTATGATTGTAAGGTTGAAGAAAAAGGGAAGCAAAGACAACCAAAGAGTCTAAGGCATGTGTAATCAAGTTTTGAGCAAAAGATAAGCTCCAAAGGACTTTTGCCATTCAATGTTTTGGAAGGCATGTGATTGATAAGAGGAACAGCAGTTTTGAAACCATATTCCCAGAGAAACAAAGAAACACTAGCACGAGCCATCACAACAAGGCTAGTTTCAACTAAATGTCTGTTTTTGCGCTCAACTACCCCATTTTGAGAAGGGTTGTAGGGACAGGAAATACGTCGAGTACACCCTCCCTAAAACAAATAACGAGCTAGTGCAAGGAACTCAGTTCCTTCATCATTATGAAGTGATTTGATTTGACATTGAAATTAACTTTGAATAAAAGACTCAAAGTGTTTAAAAACATTTGCAATTTGGCTCTTAGCATGTAAAACATATATCCATCAAAAACATGAGTAGTCATCTACAAAGAGTAAGTAATATTTCATTCCATGTAAAGAAGTGATAGGGGAAGGTCCCCAAATGTCAACATGTACAATTTCAAAAGGAGTATTATAACAAGTATGTACATGCATTAAAAGTAAACGATGTGACTTGCCAAATTGACAAGCACTCCAAATAGTATGACTACTAAGAGGTTATAACTTGATATTAAGATCTTTTAACACTTGATGTACAACAAAAGAGTTAGGATGCCCTAGGCAATCATGCCATAAGGCACCATTGACAGAAGCTGTGTTGTATTGAGCAGAAGCTAAAGGACTTGAAAAAGTGTTGATAGAAGCTATGGAAGTGGATAACTGAGAAGGAAACTTGTACAACCCTTGCTCATTTCCTCCCACTAGAAGAACAATTTTAGTGTCTAGATCCTTCATAGTGAAAGAATTAGGAAAGAATTCAATGGAAACTTTGTTATCAACATAGAGCTTTTTAACAAAAATAAGGTTTTAGCTAGATCAGGCATATATAGCAAGTCATGTAACTGAAATTGATGATGATTACTATAAAAAAAATGGCCCTACTAGTCAGTGAGATAGGTACAGAACAACCATTACCTAGCATGTAGCATGAAAGAGATTGTTCTTGTCAGGAGTGAGGTGGTGGCTAGCACTTGAGTAAAGAAACCAACTCTAATAAGTTACTGTGTTAGGAGAGGTGAATTGACCAAAATTCAACTGAACACTCTTATCTGAAGGAGATGGTGTGACAGAAGAGTAAGTATTCTCTGTAACTTGATTAACATTGGCCTGAGGATGTTGATCTGGTGTCTAGCACTATTTCAAGATGTTGAATAACAAAATCTGCACTTTGCTGCACTGTGACCATACTTCTTGCAGATCTGGCATTACACTTTTGAGAAATCAACAAACTGTTTTGCCTTTGCTGGATCATGTGCATCTAATAACTAACTTGAGCCTCTGTAGTAAGGCTGATGAGGTTTAGATGAATAATCTTGTGATCCTCGATTTAGAGTGTTAGAACAATAAAGTGTTCCAGAGTTGTTTCTAGCAAAGTTTGATTGTACAAGATAAGGATTTGGTCCAACCATATGCCTATTCATTTGTTCAAGTTGACGATCATAAGTTCGCATTCAACTAAATACTGTTAATTGGGCTCGGTCTTACTTTCAAAAGCTAGCTCAAAGGAGAAGAAGTGCCCAACCATATATAAACATTATAACAGTTAAGCAAATTGGCAATGTAGAACACAAATGCAAATACCAATTCAATATACTTCGTCAAGAGAAGGAATACATTTCTTATTAGTGATTGAAGTTACTAGTGATTGAAATTACTAATGTAGTGTAATTCAAATCAAGTCCACCAAGGATGTATAAAACTTGTTCTTTGTCACTTAGATTGTCACCAGCTACAATTAAATGATCCATAAGCTCCTTTGAAGTGCTAATGTAGACCTCCATACTTTGAGAGCCTTTACAAAGTGTTTGTAGTTTCCATCACAATTGCATTAAACGAGATTGTGAATCATCGTTGAACACCTTAGCCAGAACACTCCAATATTCATAAGCTATTTTGCGATTACTTATATGTTTTATAAATCCAGTAGAAACAAAAGAATATATCCAATTCTTAATAGCACAATCCTGTTTAGTCTAGTTATCAAAAATTGGATTAGGTATAAGAACTTCTTGCGAGAAAGTTGTCTTATCTGCTCAAGTAATTTCTACTGTTTGTTTTTCAAACTGAGCAGGTGGATTAGCAAATCCTTCATTGACGAGTGTAATCCATACACTATAATGGCATGCATAAGCTGTTCACACCATATTAGATAATTCATGTAATCCAATTTCAATGAGAAATTAGGATTAATTGGTAGATTCATCACTGGAACAATGCTTGTAGAAGGATCAATTGAACTAGGAGTGGAAGAGATTGATGCGCATGGAAAATCAGTTGCCTAATTCTGATTTCATTGTACAGAAGCTGGTTCTGTCACCATTAAAGAAGCTCTAATGGCATAATAAGCTACATAATAAAAAGGTAGAAGAGGAGAAGAAGAGATTGAGTGAAGATGAATTGTATTCAGTGTATTTTATGTATGAGTACAAACTACTATTTATAAACATAAGCTGTGTAGTCTAACAAACCACACCGTACTATATTATTCTAGTAAGCTCTAATACATGTTGAATAGCTAAGTGTCTTAACACTTGACCTTATCAACCAGTCACCATGGAGTGTCTTCATCAATATGTTCCTTCATAAAACTGACTTCATGTGATATGATGGAAATTAGCTTGAAATTTGGGGGTCATAGAACCATGGATCATCTTTTTTTTTTTTTTAAGGGGTTTTAAAGTCCTTTTCTTTTTATTAATAAAGAGAAAATACATCACACACTTAGGTGGGATTCGAACTTGGGTTCCTAAACAACATTTGATATCAAGTTTAATGAATTTTTTTTTATAAATATTCTTTTGTGAAGATTTAAGAATTAAATATTTTTTATTAAATTGTGAATACTTAAAATTGATCATTGATGTATGATTGGAGATATCCTTCTTGCTCAGACGAAGACATTTGAGGTTTGGAACTTTTGTGTTAAAGGATAAGTTCTCTTTAAGGAATCAAAGAATTCATTGGAAGTCTCAAAGCGAAATTTTATTGTCCAATAAAGCAGCTTACTTCCTTTGTGATGCCCGCAGATGCCTTTTTGGTTGTCACTTTTGGTATATAATTTTAGGCCTTAGTTTCCTTTTTTTTTTTTTTTTCCTTCTATTAGATTTACTTTGGAAACTTTATTCTTTATTAATTAGAGACAAATGGCGCCATTTAGTGAATGCATTGAGTTCAAATTGTAATTGTTCGCTCTGAAAACATTGCATATTTGGGTATTTCTTTTGAAAGTCTTGTATTGATTATATTTTAGGTTTGCAAGGCATTAAAAATTCTGTAATTATTTAATTTAAGCAGTTTAGTTTTATAATTATTGTGTTGGGCACTAGTAGTCCCATAATTTTTATATTTTGGTCAATTTGGTCCTATTATTATTATTTTATTAGATAAATCATTAGAGCTCACTGAATTATCATTTTTTAAGGATAAAAGACAATTTTGCCCCTCTCAACCAATTGCCATTCTTACTCTCACTATCTACATTCCCATTAAAGAATACCACCATCTGTGAGGAAGCAAATATTCATTTTATTTGTTGACTTATTATTTTTTATTTATAGAATTTTTTCCAACCAAAAAAGAAGAAGTAGATAATAATTAAAGTTAATATTCAATTTTTTTTTATTTAATTCTTTTTGTTTCATATATAGTTTATTGTTGTTGCTTGTATTTATAAAATTTGTTCCCAACAATTTGGGCAAAAATTGAATAAATGAATTGTGCTCAAAGATTTGGGCAAAATTGTGCTTCTATGCTTATGTAAACCACAATACCATTCATTTCAAATACTAATAGTTTCACAAAAAATAATAGTTGTTTATTCATAACTATCAAACCAATATATTGAAAAAAATGTTAAAATATTATTCAAATCAATCCTATATGACTCAATAAAATTGTATCAAAATGACTTAATATGAATTAAGTTCTACACACACCCATTCAAATCAATCCTAAACATATATCCTATACAATATCCAAATGCTAACAAAATAAATTGTTTATCAATTATTAGCCTTGAACAAAATACACGGTTTTCATCTATGAATCCTCAACAAAATACACAGTTTGCATCCAATAGTCCTGAATGTCATCCTAAATGATATTCAAGTTGTGTGCAATGTCCTTTTTAGCTTCAACCTAAAATATAATAGTTGTTGTCATGGATCAAATGATGACAATTTTAACTGAATATATTAACATGTCAATTATATATATGAAATATGATAAAATATTTACCTGAGATTGTTGGGTTCCTATATCAACAACAGCTTGGACATGAGTCTATATTAAAATAATTAACTAAGTTATACTAACTAAAATTAAAAGAATTATACATAACTACACTAACTGTATTGTATCATATAAAGAACTCATTGTATAATTAATAAATATTTACAAAATGATAACACAATATCTCATTTTTAGGAATTGGACAATAATTGCCATCAATAAATACCTAAGTAAATAAACACATCAACAAGTTGAAAAATAAAATCAAAATAATTTTAAAATGAAATATTTAAATAATTTCATACCTAATATGCAATAGATGTTGAAGTTGTTGGTGCTGCTTCTTGCCTTTTCTCGCAAGCTTTCAATTATGTTCACTCTCTCCACAAACAGTACAATTCTTTCCAATTCCAGTCCTCCTTATTTATCTGATTTGTTCTTTTTTCCATGTATAATTTCAATACTCACATTTTTTTTTCTCCTACAATAGAAATAAAAAATTGAGGAACTTATTCTACTATTCTTTGGTCAACCTCTTTTTTTGGTTAGGAGAAGAGGTATTATTGTGTTTTCTTTAGCATTATTCCAATATTTTTTGCTAGGCACAAGGTTCAATATTGGCCTATAGGAGAACCCATAAGATTCTCTCTTTAGTAATTTATGCACATAATCCATTGGATTCTCATTCTGAAAGAGAATACACCTAAGTGCATGTTCACATCGAATTCTATTTAAATTCCATATCCTACATGAACAATTTCTTGGGTCTAAATTCACTTCAACTACTTTGTTATTCCCAAAATACAACTTGAAAAAGATTTCTCCCTTAATGAATTGCACTATAAGTTCTTGATTTGGCCATGTTCTCATAAAATTAATCGTCATTCTTTTTCCAATTAAATTAGGTCAACTGTGCACCTTCTCCTTCTTTTCAACCCATCTATTCCTTATATATTTTCTCAAATCTTCCAACATTGTTATGACAGGTTGTGATCTTGCTTTTTTGATTTTTCCATTGAAACACTCACATCCATTGTTTGATTGCTTACCACATAGCCAATGCATATGCAAGGGGATACATATCATTATTGGCATTTACCCCAACAGCAGATAACAATTGTCTTTGATGGGGAACTCTCAGGAATACACCATCAACCCCAATGAATTTCCTACAGCCCCTTAAAAACCTTTCCTTTATAGCACCAAAACAAACATAAAGACATACAAACATTTCTTTCTCATTTTCTAATTCCATAGTACATAATTTAGCAATAGTGTTAGGGTTGATTCTTTTTAATTCAGAAATATAAGTATTAAGCAAGGAGTATTGGGCATCATGTGATCCTTGAAGCTTGACCTTAGCTTTCTTCTTTTTCTTCCTAACTTAGTGTACACTTACATCCACATGGACTTGTTCTCTTACTTTGTCAGCTACCCTTTGCCATCTCACCCTTGGATTATCTTTTAAGAACTCTAAATTTTGCTGAGCTACAAATGTACTTATTACAATCTTATCCTTATAATTTCTTTTGCATTTGTGTTGTTTTTCTTTTCTTTACGACTCTTAATTATTTGAAAAGTGTTGTCTAAATGACATCTTCTGGCACACATCCCCCATATGCAATTACCATTATCACATTTTATTCTAAACCTTTCCAAATAATTTTTAACTGTCTTCATCTTTCTTCCATGTTTAATCTCATACAATTTAACAGTTTTTCTCAAAACATTAATTTAAGAAAAATAGATTCTTAGGGTTCAACTTAATACTTTCTAATGATATATCATCTATATCAAGTATTTTATCATCTTAAATAGCCCTTTCTTCACAATCTAAACTACCATTAGAATTATTGCTTTCACTATTTGCAGTAGAAATATCTCCACTATTTTCCAAATGTGCCTCACCCACAACCATAACTTCCAATGGCTCATATTCATCCCTTGAAGCCACATACCCATATTCGCCCATAACTTTATTTTCTACAAGAATTTCTTTCTCAACAAATATATGTATCACCCTAATAGAATTAATGGGTAAGTAGTTACAAATCATTTTTGCTTTTTGTTTATTCCAAATTAAATTTAATCCCTTATTACCAAGAGCTCCTAATATCATGTAATAGAACCTACAACAATCAAATGTATCTCCTAAGTCTATTGCCAAATCCTTGAATCTCTCTAAACTCATTTTCATGATATGACAATAATCATAGAATTTGACTGAACCTCCCATATAAGTTTGTGTATCATTTTTAAAGACAAACCTCCACCATAGTGCACACTCATAATAAAATATAGAAGTAAACGTCCTAAGAACAGTAAATACAAGTAGTAGGAGTTAATATATAATCATTCAATACAATTTTAAACACAACTCTAAAATAAAAATGAATCTTAAATACATAAAAAATGAATACAAGTAACAATTTCATTCCGCATGGAAATGAATTTAAAATACAATATGCAACTTTACTTATCAAAATAACCACCATCACTAGAGAATCTATTTAAAATAAAAATTAAAAAGCATTATTTATTGATATAAAAACCAATAGTAAAAAAAAAAAAACAATGAATACTACTGTGAGCAATATTGCACATGAATGAGAATGATATTTTTTTTTAAATTAGCACTAGGTCAGTTGTCAACATAAATATATGAATGCAAATAACGTAAAGTTTTAGATAGTAGCCATCACCTTGATTGTTAGTGTAGTTATTCAACTATAAAGACTCCACTGATCATTATGAATAACTTAAAAAAAAATAAAATAATAATAAATGTTACAGCAAGCAATATTCCTATAATAAGAAATAATAAATTATTTTTATCCATGAACCACCAAAGCAATTTTATAATAAAAAATGAATATATGTGTGCAACTCAAAAAGACATTTCATACAAATAACATAAAAAATTAAATTTTAATTAACTAAAGACATTACAAAGCACATGTGCTCAACAAAACTCAACAAAAACACAAATAAGGAATCACAACTCTTTAAAGTTATTTCCTTTTTCAATTACAAAAATTAGAAGAAAACAACCAATTATGACTTTTATAATGACTATCCAAAACACAACACAACACAAAGGCAAAGAATAAAAAGAATTTTACGATAGTTTGATGGAACCCCACTTGTGCGACAAAGAAATTTGATTTCTTATCCCAACATGCCATTTAATTGCCTCCCTAATTGATTCTTTCCCAAAGGGAAGCTAATCAATTAAACACAAAGGCTTGGCAATTCTGCTTGATATAGACTATATGGGGCGTAAGCTTGATAAAGAATTAAAGAAAGGTGGGCCATCGTAATAAATGAGGGGAAAGGGAAATGGGAAGCAGTTTACGTGGAGTTGGCAAGGGTTTGGTTATTGTTTTTCTTTTCTTTTCTTTAAAAGATATGTACAATTTTTTTCTTTAAAAGATATGTACAATTACTAATTTGTCCATGACTTAACTATTGAAATTAACACGGTTAGTAAAAGATCATCTAATTGTACTTAATTAATTATGGGACTTAATTTTCCTAACTTAATAATTATGAAACTAATGTGCTCATTTAGTAAGAATTATAGAACCTTTAAGACCTTTTTCTTTATATTTTAGTATATGTTATTTGAGCGTCACAAAACGGAACCACTTTACTTATGGAGTAATGCCAAGTTAGTAATTATTAAGTGATATACTTATTGGTTACTTTTTAGTCAAGTAAAACACTTATATATATTGGTCTTATCTCTACATTGAGATATCATCACCATAAGTTGAGAAGCAATAATATTGAAGTCACATTCGTTAATAAAATCATCTTTTATTGAGAATATTTTTTTGAATTTATTGTTGAATGTTATCTCTACGATCTTCAAGTCAAGCCTCTAAAGTCTTCAATTGTGA
Source organism: Elaeagnus macrophylla (assembly GCA_029378325.1). NCBI lineage: Eukaryota > Viridiplantae > Streptophyta > Magnoliopsida > Rosales > Elaeagnaceae > Elaeagnus > Elaeagnus macrophylla. The sequence continues at coordinate 57,096,454 of CM055640.1, forward strand.
TATTGCAAAATCACAATTAATTAGGCATTTAAACTTGGCTTTAAGACAAAACTTTAAGTCGCTGTTTTTAAGACGTTATTTGCCCCACCAATTTGGTGATGTACTAGGTTCAACAAATATGCCATCATTTCAATTATTGTTGAATGTTATCTTTACGATCTTCAAGTCAAGCCTCCAAAGTCTTCAATTGTGATATTGCAAAATCACAATTAATAATAAGGTATTTAAACTTGGCTTCAAGATAGAACTTTAAGTCGCTGTCTTTAAGACGTTATTTGCCCCATCAATTTGGTGATATACTAGGTTCAACAAATATGCCATCATTTCAATTAAGCTCAAAAAATTTTTCATTGCCATCTTCATAAATTTTCTCCCTTTTGCCATGAAATGCCAAATTATTTTTTGTAAGATTTTTCACAACAACAATAATTCTTAATGATAAATTTCTCCAATGCTCCTTTTCTTTGTTTATTCTTTTTTGCAAAAACTTGTCAATAGTTTTTTTTCTCTGCCAATCTCACCTCAGCATCAACCCAAGCATTCATAGCAATTACATGCTCATCACTTGTTTCATAATTTTTGAGTTTGGCACCAAGATTTTTCCAATCTTTGACACCCTTCATTTGCTAATTTACTAAGGCTTAAACATGAGTTAAATAACTTACAAGAAAAATAAAATATTTTATTTAATTCTTTTGAATACACCAACTATCTCGTATCATACTTCTCTCTATTTGATAGCTTTTGTATGTAATAAAATGTAGAGAAATGTCGAGAGTGTTCATCCATCATAAAGTTAAAATCAATTATTCTAATTGGACCTTTTCTACTAACAGGTCTCTCAAATTTGTGTTCGTATTTGTCTGATATGCAGGATCATATATATCAGTGACAATAGCTGCAGTAATTGAATTCTTTATTGCTCCATTTTCTTCATTTTTTTAAAAATTTTGATTTTGGCAATGTTCTTCAAAAAAAAGTCTTATTATCCAAAATTTTCTCAAAACTTTAATTTTTACCCAAAATTATATCATTTGTTAATGAAGATTCTGTCAGTTTAGTTTCTTCAATTTTATTTGGCTTCTCAAAATTACTTTCTTTACTACTAAAAATTTTATTAAGTGCACCTTTTTGACACTAAATTAATTCTTCCACTCTTCTTTTTTTTTTTTTTAGGCTTTTCATTACTAGATTCATATTTTTACTTGATATATCTATACTTATAAGTGAGCCTTTTTGAACCGTAAAGCATGTACAAAGTAAATAAAAAAAAATCTAATACATCAATTTTAAACCAAAAGGTACGTGCTACTCATAAATTAATTAAATAATATATCTAAGAAGTAGCAAAGTAACAAAATATTTCAATATAATTTTGTTTAAATTTTGAGTAATGATCATAGATTTACAAATATACTTGATATTTAATAGTTTAAAATTACAAATCAATCTTATTTTATAAAATAAGGAAAATATTTTATTCAAGCGTCTTAAAAACCATTTCAATGAGAGTTATCTTGAAATATTAATTATTTTATGAAAAATATTTGAGAAAAGCCAATAACAAATGTTAGATAAGAAATACATACTACAATAATTATACTCAGGACTTTTTCTTTTTCTTTTTAGCTTTGGCAACACCATACAGCTTCTTATATATAAACCACACTCACTGAAATTTATCAAGCTAACAACAACAAACTCAAGTAATAAAACAACCAAAACAAGCTACTGATTGAAGAGAATTATAATAGATATTTAGTATATAGAAAGAGGAATGAAGTAATGGGTTGTTGTCTAATTGTATTATTGAGAATGAAAAATATGAAGTTGAGACTTGAGAGTTATGTTGAAACTAATGAGATGCCGGATACTGATAATAAAATCCTTTATATATATATATATATATATATTATAATTGTTAAAGAAAATATCAAACAAAATTATCATTAAATAAATATCGTAGAACAAATTTTGTTTTTTTATATAAGGTAATAGATATACTAAAAAAATATAAATTTTTAAATAAAATATATTATATAAATAGAAAATATAAAAAAATAAATAAATATTATTCATCATAAAATAAAAAATTATAAAATAAATATACTCACAAAAATTATATATTAAAAGAAATAAAAAATAATCAACAAAATATATCAAATGAATAAAAATAAAAAATATAAATAACTAACAAAAATTATCAAATAAATATAAAATCACAAACTCTTCTTAATATACATATTTAAAGATATAATAAAATATTTAAAAAAATATCAAACTAAAAAATATTAAATAAATATTATGGATAATTTTTTCTTTCTTAAAAAATGAGTAATAAAAAACAAGAGCTAATAAAATAAAAAAAATATTATTAAATAAAAAAAATATTAAAAAAATATTATGAGATAACTTCTTTTTTATATAAAGTTAATAGATTATGAACGATTACTATTTAAGAGTGGATAAGACATGGGCATTTGTCTATAAGGGGCCTTACAGAGGAAAAATCTGCTCATAAAGACTTTTATAACAAAGTTTGTTCTGTTTTTGTTTTTCATTAAATATTTTCAATTATATTTTTTAGAATAAATATCATAAAGTCTTTATATTCTTTTATGAAGATTTCTTTTGTTTTTATTTGTTCTAAATATTTTAATTTTTCTTTTAATATTTCTGTCTGTCGAAGAGATAAACTTATATGATTCATTTTTATTTCTATACAGGCTAAAAATAACCCTATAAAATCTTTATTAAATTCTTTGTTGTTGTTTGTATTTATGATTAGATTTATTAATTCTTTCAAATTATTTATTTGTATTTCAGTAAGCATTTTATTATAGTTGTATGTGACTTTCTTTTGAAAACTGGCTCTGATACCAATTAATGTGCGGAATTAGATTTGTTTATATAAAATTTTATTTATTTTTATATTTTTATAGAAGTGTATTTAAATATTGTATAATTGTAAGGAGTAATTCCATTTTATGAATGTATTCTAAACAAGTGCAATTCTCATCGTGATATGCATGATGTAAATGATTTTGTTCAACACATGAGGATAAGAGTTCTTCCTTAAAATACTGGACTTTATTTTGATCTGTTAAATTTACTAGTTCTAATCTTGTTATGAGTCTCTGGATATTTCCTCTAAACATCTTTATCTTCCTATATGTTCCTTAAATAAATAAAATCCAAAGATTAAATTATCAAATTCTGTATCACTTACTTTGACAAAATATTTAATGAAATGGTTTCTTAAAATTTGTCCTACAGGATGATCAATCAGATATAAAATGCTGGAAATATAATCTGTATATATGTCTAAAATATTATCAAATCTCCTGAAATTTTCTAAACATGTTTCATAGCATTCGCCATCAAAATATTCCTCTAGATTTTCCATAAGTTTTCTTTCAAACAGTTCTATGTTAATCATGATATAAATCAGTTGAGATCAATTATGTAAATATTCAAGATTCTTAATTGGCTATAGATTATAATTATTATACCTAAACTTGATGGGTCCACCACGGTCTTCCCGTCCTCTGTTCGTCTTCTTTTGCTTCCTGGGATATGCCTCAGCTTGCTTCAATTCTCAAACCCTCCTGGTTGCTAAGAAGCACTTGCATCCGTACATATATATGGAAACAAAATAAACTTACAAAGAGATGAAAAGAGTGTATTCACTCCATCTTATTTATGATATAATAATTATTTCAATCCTAGAGCCAACTAAGAACCTTGAAAAGATTGCTTAGCCACTCATTCTTTATATATACATAACTTCTAAATACATTAGAAGGTGTCCTGGGTGTTTTGAAGGTAAAAGTTGAGAGTGTTTTCTTAGAAAATTCTAAGGGTTCTGGTTGCCTTCTCAGATCTCCTATAAGAGTTCCTTTTATAATTAGATAAGGAATCTCTCTTACAATAATTCATTCGACAATTTTTCCTGTTTTCGAGTTGTGCTGTCACTGTTTGCGGGTCCTGTATTTTGGCTTCTTTTACCGACTGGCTTCTTTTACTGTTCTTTGTCTTGTTCTGCCGACAGTTTTGATGACGCAGATGATGACATCTCTTCGTCTTCTCTATCTCTCAAACAGTAAATGCATTTGTGATCATCACTGACCTTCCTGGCATAGAAACAGAAGATTTTCTTTGTTTCTTGGCTTACTTCAAGATTGTTGGAATTAAAATTAGCTTCAAATTTTCTAACTTTTTCTCCATCTTCCTCATTAATGGCTATGTTATTATGAGAGGTAATAAGTACTTTGTTGGTGAAGTAATTTACTTTGAGTTCAGACGAGTTGCAGATTTTTCTGACTTCATAGTAGATCTGTCCTAACATTTGTCCTCTGGTTATGTTGAGTTCTTCTTCGTTGAATTCTTTTTCTGGTAATGCCTTGGGTCTAGGAACTTCCCTGTTGGTATTGGCAATGCCTACTTTAATGAAATGATAAGGACTCATACAATCCTCGCCATTCCAATCCATAATAGAACTAAAGAATCTTAAGTAAACAGGCTTATCTCCTGCTCTTATCTTTTTTCTGAAATTTTTAATAGTCCTTTTGAAATTTTCAGGAAAATGATTTAATTCACTTAGATTGATCCCTGGATAGAGATTTTCAATTAGTCCTGCGTGGTATGCTTTATATACAAAAATAGGATCTGCTCCTTCGAAAATGTTGAACTTGCTTCCAGATGGATAATCTTTTTCTACTGTGTAAAATTTCATGTCCTCCAAATGTTCTTGGGTAGATTTTCGGGCTAAGTTGTATAAATTTAACCATTGAGCTCTGTTGATGTTCCTGTACTGTAATTTTTCATCATCTTCTGAATTTCCTTCAGGGGATCTGAACCTTATGGGTGGTCGAACCACTTTTCCTAAAGTTCTCATCCTACTGGTAGGAGATGTCTGTTGTAGTACTGTAGAGTAGTTTTTTATTATTCCTTCAGGACTGATAAGTTTTGGTGTCCTATAGTTAGCATAGCTACCTTCTGCTTCCCATGATGGCTCTATTGGCATCTGCCCAGTTGTTATATATTCCTGGATTTGGTCCATTGTATACCACATAGACCTTTCTTTGTTCATACTTTTCTACTTCATCTGCCCAGTTGAGCTTTCCTTTTCCTTTGTCAGAGGTTTTTGAACTATCAAGCTCTTCCTTTTTTGAACTAAGTTCTTGCTTTTTTGAACTAAGTTCTTGCTTTTTTGAACTGTTAGGTTCGTCCTTTTCTGAACTAGGTTCTTGCTTTTTTGAACTGTTAGGTTCGTCCTTTTCTGAACCATTAGGTTCATTTTCTGATTCCATAAGGGCTTTCTCAAGCTTTAAAAGCTCAAGTTGTTCTTCAAAGATTTTTATCTCTTTTTCCTTTATTTTGATTTTTAGATTGATTTTGTCCATTCCTGTGATCATAAAAATAGTTAGTGGTGCTAATTCTCTAGTTAAAGCATCAGCTAAACTATTTTTTACTCCTGGTAAATGTTCTACATCAAATTTGTAATAATTAAACCATTGTTGCCATCTGATAAGCCTTCCTTGCTTGTAGTCACCTGCAATGTTAGTTCTCAAAAAGTGTCCAAAATTTTTGTTATCTGTCCTGACAATAAATCGTGCACTTATAACATAAATTGTAAATTTTTTAATAGCCTTTTTTACAGCTAAATATTCTTTTTCGTTACTATGATAGTTTAATTCTGGTCCTTGAAAGGAGCCTGAAGTATACCTGCAAAGATATTCATTATTGTCATCAACTTTTGCTTTTAATACTGCTCCCCAATATTCATGTGAAGCATCTGTTTCTATTATCATTTTATCATCTGGTCCTGGATGGTATAAAGTTGGTAAATCTTTTACCTGTGCTTTTACTTTATCCATGTATTTAGTGTTCTCTTCAGTCCATTGCCAGACATGATCTTTCTTAAGTTTTGCCTGTAATGGTTTTCTTATTTCTGCTAGTTTCTTTATGTATGCTTCTGCATATGTTAAACATCGTAGAAATCTCTGTAATTGATTTTTATCTTTGATTATACTAGGAAAGTTTTGTATATTGTTTAAAATATGGGGTTGTAGATGATGTTTTCCATCTTCTATTTCTAACCCTAAATATTTTATTTTCTGTTGAGCTAAAACTGCTTTCTTTTCTGATAATATAATTCCAAATTTTCTGCATTCTTGTAAAACATTAATAACATCTAAATAATGTTTTGATAAATCATTGCTAAATATTAGTATATCATCTATATAGACACAACAGAAATTGTAGTATTTCTTGAAGATATTATCCATATGTCTTTGAAAAATACCTGGTGCTTGTTTGAGTCCAAATGGAACAACTGTCTATTGGAATTGTCCTTGGGGGCAACTAAATGCTGTTAATTTCTGTGATTCTTCATCAAGTCTTATTTGCCAAAATCCACTTTTACAATCAAAACTTGAAAAATATTTCTTTCCTTTTATGAGAGATAATAACTCTTCTTTCTTTGGTATAAAATAACCATCATCAATTGTTTCTTTATTTAAGGATTTAAAGTTTATTACCATTCTTTTCTTTCCTCTTCTTTTTTCAGCCTCTTTTTCTACTAAAAATGCTGGACTAGAATGAGGTAATTTACTGGGAATAATTACTTTTAATTCTAAAAGTTCTTGAATTTGTTTTTCAAATTCCTTTCTATCTTCTGAAGTATAAATCATTGGTTTTACCCTTATAACTTTTAAGGGGTCTTTTAATTCTATTTTTGCTATCTCATTAGATCTATTTATGTTTGGATCTAAAGGATTTTCTGAACATACAGTTTTTAATAATTTTCTTATTCCTGTTAAGGCTTTATTTTCTTGAATTTTATTTAGAAAGGAGTTTTGGTTAACCTCTATGTCTAAAGAAATGTTTTCTAAATGTGGTTTGTTGTGTTTTGCTTCTATCTCACCACGTTTTCGCTTTTTATGTTGTTGCATAAAAGTTGGCGATGAAACAGTTAATGCTTTTCTAATTTTTGATACATAGATTGTTTCTCCATCTAGAGTTGTTATACTGATTTTGTCTAGATATTGTGTAAAAGGTTGATATAAATTTAGGAAGTTATTACCTAATAAAATATCAACGCCTGTTTCTTGTTGGTAAATTGTGGGTATATGAAAGGTTTCTCCTCCTATTGTTATATCTGTATCTGTTAATACTTTGTTTAAATTTATTGTAGTATTATTTGCAATTCTTACTATTAGTTCTTTTGGGGATTGTTTCCAAAGTTCTTCTGGGAAAACATTCTTACTAGCTACACACATACTAGCTCCTGTGTCTATATATGCATGTAAATGGTAATTGTTATATCCTTTGAATTTTAGTCCTATTTTTATATAGGTACTATTTGGGTTTGTTATGCTTAATATTTCATCCATTGTTCTAAATCAGATTCATAATCAGAATCAGACACTTCTGAGTCTGTTATTTCTTCTTCAGTTTCTTCTAGTAGATAAATACTACATGTATCATCTATATCAGATTCCTCTATAGGTTCTAATTCCATTTTTAAGGCTTCTTCTAATATTTTTGCTTTTTGTGGGAATTCTTTCTTAAACTCTTTTTTATGTTGTAGCCTACTTGGGCATTCATTGGCATAATGGCCTTCTTCGTTACAAATCCAACATCTACATTTCTTTTTTCCTGAAGGGCAATAGTTTTTCTTTTCAGGTATATTATATCTTCTTCTTTTAAAATATCTTTTCCTATAAGGTTCTCGATTATATCTTCTTTTATATTTTAGGAAATCTTGTTTTCTGAATTTGAATCTTTTGATTTTTCTGAATTTTTTATATCTATGTTTTTTATATTTGTTATATGGTTTTATGTTACAACCATATTTTCCTGGAAGTTTAAAGTCTCTAGTATCACAACAAATCCTATCATTTCCTTTAATTTGTTTAAATTCTTTTCTTTCTTGGCATTTTATTATTATCCAGTTTTTAAGTCCTTTTATCCTACCTCCTAGGGTATCAGGTATAGTTTGTGTATTTCTATTGTTCCATTCTTCTGTCATAGTTTTGTGTAATGTTCTAGGTAATTTTTGGTAAAACATTTCTTTATAGGTTTCTTGCATGGATGGTGGGAGTTTATGATAGTACATTTCATATTCGCATATAAAAGAGTCTATATAACACATATCACATATTTCCATGTTTGTTAAATGCCATTTGGCTTCATTTATTTCATTTTCACTAGATTCTGTTATATTCCTTCCTTTATCTTCTCCTATAAATTCTTTATATATTTCATTTATTACCTTGTCTAAATAATCTCTTCCTGTTGTAGAATTTCCTGTCATTCCTAGATGTTGTTGATCAGTTAGGTTTGAAAACCATACCTTTACATTTCCTGTCATTTTGTGTGACACTAAAACTTTACAGACTGAAGGGTTTGTATTTGTAGTTGATGATGTTTGTATAATTACACTCATTCCACTAGCTCATTCATCTAAGGCTTTCTTTCTATCTCTTATACAGTCTAGATCTAAAATATCTGTTTTATAGTTTTCGTGTGCTCTAAATTCTGGTGGAATACTTCCTCTAGTACCCCAATGTAATCCTTCTTCCATTTTAGGTGGTTGTCTTCTCCTATATGTTGGATCAGGTTCTTCTGGCCTATACCTATTTTCTCTATGTGGGTCAGATGTTTCTCCTCTTTCTGGAGTTGATCTTTCTGGATTTGTTCTGGGCATTAGTACTGGTTCCATATTAATTCTTTGGGTTGTGTCTTCTTCAGATTCACTTTCACTTATTACTGTCATATCATCTTCTTCTTTATTTATGTAGGATTTTTATTCATAATATTTTTCTAATTCTTCATCTGTTAATGTTAATAGACTAATTAATTTTTCTATATCCTTATTTTCAGGATCCATAAAATGTTCTTCTAAACTTTTTCTATATTTTGTTAAGTCCATTAAGTTATTGTTATTTGTCTAGATTCTTCTGCTTTTCTTTTTTCATTTATAGGTATTAATGCATCAGATCTTCTGGGTGGTTCTTCTTTTAGTCCTTTTAATGGGTCAACCTTTAATCCGCTTCCTGAGTTATTAATATTTCTTTTTATTTCTATAATTTCTTTCCCTATGCTATCTATCTGTTCTGCTATATGAATTAAAGCTTCCATTATAGATATCTGATTCTTATTTATACTTGTTAAACTGTTATTTACTTCTAATTGTATTCTTAATAATTTTTCTTTTAACATTATTTCATTGTATAAACTAATTCTTTCATTTCTTCTATTTCTTCTTTCAACTCCTCTATTTCTCTATTTGTAACTTTTGGTTGTGTGTCTACGAATGTTATTCTTTGTACATTGTTCCTTCTTGATTTTATTAGTGGTTTTTCTTTAATATCCAAATTCCATTCATCTGGTACTTCATATTCTGATAGTTTTTCTGGGTTCTTTATTATTTGTCCTATATCTTTAAAAGTTTTTTCTATTTCAATATATTCATGCTGTCCATATATCGAACTATTATGACTATTTGTTAGAGAATATCCTACCAAATAGTGTATTGAAAATGGGTGATTTCCTTCTTTCATTAGATTTTCTCTTTCGAAATCATAAGCCAAACTGAGTACTTGATTTAAATTTTTATCTTGAATATTAACAGCAAACCTTGGATAAGCTGTAAATTTTAATTTCTGGTATCCTAGATTTCCATTTATCATTCCTAGCAAAACATCTTTTCTATTTGTTATCCTATTATCCAATAAGGCTAACTTGATTGGTGTATCTATTCCTTCTCTGAAGTGTACTTTTATTAAAATTTGTATTCCTCCTAAATGGATGTATCCAATTTTTTCTCTATCCTTTTCTAGAATCTTTGATAATTTTTCTATAATTCTCTCCTTATTAATCAATGGTATATTAAACCTTCCTTTTGCATCTGTTATGGTTATACTCATTTCTTTATTGCTTATTCCATAGTATACTATATCTTTCCTTGGAAATAATTTTCTAATTGTAGAAAATGACTCTTCCCTAAATCCATCCTTCTCTTTAAGATTTAACTTAGATTTTTGAATTTCTTCAAATTTCTTTTTGCTAAATATCATTTCCTGTGAAAAACATCCTGATATGTCCTGTGTTTGTATTTCTAATACTTCCTGATTTTCTATTGTTTCTGTTATTTCTGACATTATAATTTTTTGAACTTTTGTATTGTGTTGTAAGGCCTTACAAGCCTTTTATCTCTTTTGTAATGGTTGATGGTCCCTAAGTGAACTTTTCACTTAAAAAGAGACCTTTTAAGGTTTTTGCCCGATAAGACATAGTGGCCTTTAGGTTTCTTTTCTTTCTTATGTTTTTTTTTGCTACAAGGTTTTTTTTTTCTTTTTTTTTTGCAAGGCTGCTACAAGGTTTCCTTCTTTACCTTTATTTATTTATTTTCATTCTTTATTGATATTTGTGGCACAATCTTTAATAAAAAAGTAATAATTATTAAGGAATTTAAAAGAGTCTATAATTTTTTTGTATTATCTAGTTAAAAATAGTTTATTTTTTTTATTATTTGTTAATAATATGTAAAATAATATTGAATTATATATATAATTTTTATTAAAATAAGTTTTTTAAATATAAAATATGTATTATAAAAATATAAGGTCTTTATTTGATCGGAGGCTTAAAACGATTGGCTTATTAGTCTAAAAGATAAGTCATTCAAGAGATAACGATGGTGCACTTTCTAAATAGATTATTTTGAGCTATGTATCTTTTTCGTATATGTCTATAGTCAACTGATTTCTTTTTCTTTACCAGGTTGATAATACAGACGTCATTAATTTTCGAGTATTTAAGCTCACAATTCTCGTTACATAACCGAGTTTTTTATGCTGTTGTTTTAAGTGTTTAATTTGAAACTTTGTTCTGTTATGTGCTTTATGTTTCTTTTATGGATTGGTTCCCATTGGTTAAAGCACTCTTGGACACGTATTTTTTTTTTTCAAGTATGTTAGCTTAATTTAAGTAGTGCATGTTTATTATTTTAGATTGTTGTTAGATGTTATATTTACTTTTATTTTTGTATGTAATGTATTATATTTATTTTTGTTATTGTATTTAATATGTTATATCAATTATATTTTTGTATGTAATATATTATATTTATCTCAAGTAAAGTCATTGCAGCTCCAATAAGGATATAACATGTTACATTCATTTTTATATTTGAATGTAACATATTACATTCCCCTTTGGCAAGATTGTCGAAGCTTCGGTAAGGTCGTTGGAACTCTAGTGATATCACAAACAGAATTGTCGGAGTTTCGATAAAATATTTTTTTATTATACACATAAAATTGTGAGTTTTAAGTGTTAAATTGTTGGTTTAAAAAAAAATATAATATTTGTTTAAAATTATGTTTTTTAAGTTCAAAGTATAATGTTATAAGCATTGTTGGCCTACTAAAAAAAGCTGGCCCAAGCCCGATAAGTGAAACTAACAAGTGAGATGTAATTAGAAAGATATGCAAAATCAATGTTAGAGTCTCTCTCTTTAACCTCTAACAATATAAACCTGTTACAAGTTTTTTAAAAAAAGCATGGATTCTGTCATTTGAGATCACAAGTTTGAATTACACTAGCTTTTATCGAAAAATGCAGTGAGTCAGTGACATGTCCAACACTAGCCTTTTATAGAAGTGATCATTTTAGTGGAGAAGCTGAAAGATGGTTTTTTTCACACTTGTATTTTCTTTTGAATCGTAACACATCCACGATATTAATTATATTTTTATCCTTGGGAAATGTTAGGCTTTGGATTTCAAGGCTTGGATCAGCAAAATAGTAATGACTAATGTTATTGATGCATAGAAAGAAAGGCCACAACATGTCAGATCGTTTAATTGATGGTAAGATTTTACTGTTCAGCACTTGCAATTTCGGTGGGTAGCTAGCACAACTGCCTTGACAAGAGAACCTCTTGAAAATAGAAAATGTGACCACTCATCATTCGTTTTCATCTAAAGTTTCATATGTACCGCTTGAACTTGCATTGGAATTGAAAGTTTAAACAGAGGAGAAGAGAACTAAGAAGCCTATTTAAACGTACTTCTCCAATTACCATCGGCTTTTGCTATCATATCTTTATTGTTTAAATAGACATTTCAATGATGTTTTGTAACTTTGCTCTATCACAATTGTGGCCATTTGACGAATCACACTAAAATTTACAGGATCTTCATTACTTGGGCAGAGAAAAAATATAAGTTGAAAGACAGTAACTAGGATCCAAATGGTGAATTGGTAATTGTTTTTTTTGTTTTTAAGGGTGAACTAGGAGAGCTAATAATACAGGATCTTGTTACATTGGTCTCCAAACTTAGCATCAATTCAGGTAAAAGTCTCTAAATGAAAAAAGTTAATACTTTAATAATGTTACACGTAATTCTTGTACATTAAACTTAGATCACCGAATTTAAGTTAATACTTTAATAATGTTACACGTAATTCTTGTGCATTAAACTTAGATCACCAAATTTATTACTATTTATTGCACTTAAGTCCCAAAAATTAACAAGTATGGGACCTAAGTATGACTGATTTTCGTTAAAATAAATAGATTGGGAACCAATTTGTTAGATTTTTTTAATTTAGGGACATTTTTGTCAATAAATGCATAATTTGGAAATAATAAAGCCGTTCACTTTTTTTTTTTTTTTTTTTTTCATTTACATTTCTAACATATAGATTTTTTTTTATTTTAGAATGGCGTGCAAAGTTGGTTGGTTTTGTTTTGAACTAAAACTTGAATAACTCAATTTACTCAATTTTTAAAAAATAAAAACTAAATCAAAAAAGTTTGGCGAATTTGGGTTGGATTAATCGATTTTTAAACTTTTTATTTTTCCCTGTAGATTGTGGCTATAAATTTTTACTCTATGAAAATAAATTTCATTATGTAAGCTTTAAGCTCTATTATAATTTGTAATATGTTATATGTATATAATATCATAATTATTAATAATTAAATTAAATATTTCTAAAATTTCAAAGTAAAATGGAATACAAAACCTACATATTAATTTAAATATCTTTATCTATACCATCCACACAACTATATCTACAACAACAAAAAAAAAATAGAATTGTAAATGACAAATTATATATTAGATTCTATCAGGGACGTAACTAGAAATATTTTTTTAGGAGGGCTGATTTATATTAAAATAAATTTTTTATTTTTTTTATTTATAATATCAAGATTTACAGTTAACATCGAAAAAATAATATAAATTTCAAAAATAAACAAAAAAAAATTATTTAAGTTGTGCCCGATGATATTTTAGAGCATAAAATTCATCGATTATCAATTCAGATTCAATTTCTTCTGCAAACTTCAACAAGCGGTTCTTGAAATCGCTTATTTTTTTTGTTGGTAGCCTCAATAGAAGTATTGAGGTTGATTGTTAGTTATCTATTTTCTTAAAGAATAAATGAAGAGTTTTAAATTATTTAGATTTTTTGTGAGGTTTATCTATTATAACCTATCAAAAAAAAGTATTTAATGTAAATTAAAGTATACAAATTTAAATAAGCCTAACAACAAATAAACAAAAAATTAAAATAACTAAAGAATTAAAGAATCAATAAATAATTTATACGCTTAATCATTTTTTTCACCTATTAATAGTAATTGATAAGTATAGAAATTTAAAATAAATTTCATGTTCTAATATAAAAACAATGGGATAATATATATTTTGAAATAAAAAACTTTAATTAATAATTTAAAGAAGGAAAAAAAAAACATATTTAATGAAATGATGGTGAATTGTTATAAAAAAGAGTGCTAAATACATATAAATTTATATTTAAATATACACTTAAATTAATAATTAAATAATATTTATCGATCAAAAGTTTAAAAATTATAATTTTTAGTAATATATAATACATAATTATTAATATGAGTGTAAATTAAAACATAAATATTTAATATTTTTATTTTTTTAAAAATTATATAATTATAATATAATATATTAAATTATATTTATATTATTAATATTAATTAAAAAAAAATTTGAAAAGGCTACCGCCCGGGCTCAAGCCCGATGCAGCCCAAACATAGGTACGTCATTGGATTCTATATTTTTAAATTAAAGAAGATATGAATAATTTAAAAATAAATAAATTAATTAAATATATATATATATATTGGTTTGGTTTTGATTGATTTTTAAAATTTAAAAACAAAACTAACTCATACTTTACTAACTTTCCAACATTTCAAATCAAACTAACTTAATAATTAAAACCGACAATTAAATTAAATTTATTGAAATTGATTGATTTGAATAAGATATATTTTTTTTTTTTTTCTGCACACCAGTGAAATAAACAAAGGGGCCATAATTAAATAATCATCTCTAAAATTGTCAATATTTTTAAGGTAAATTTATGTAAAAATTATGGTAATATTAGAAATAAAAAAAATTGGGAATAAATAATAAAAAATAAAGATTCGTATTTTATAATATATGACAGAATAATGATGAAAATTGCTTTCCTTAAATCATTTTTTGAAACTTTATCTCATTTTTTATAAATATATAAATTTATTTATATATATATATTTTAATTTTTTAAAAATTTAATTACATTAAAACTCAAATTAATAATAATCAATGTATTATATATTTTATATTTTATCTTTAATTATATTTTTATTATTTTAAAACTTCAATAATTTTTTTTATATATATTATTTAAACTATTTATATAAATTTTAAAATTATATAATTATTTTATAATTTATTTATATTACATACTTTAAACTAGTTAGTAATTAATTCTAAGTTTTCAAATTAGTTTATAACTAAATTTTATCCAAGTTGTTTCGTATAAAACAATTATATATTTATCATTTTTTTATTTGTCATATAAATATTGTTTATTATTTATTAGCTTAATTTTTTTTTCATTCTTATTATAAAATATTTATCAATATTATTCTTTTTATATAATTTTTCTATGAGGAATAAATTAGAAACGAAAATTTAGATTTTAAACAATAAAAACTCATATTTTTAATTATTTTTATTTATATATTATTGCTCGTTAATGATTGAAAAAAAATGTCGCATGAGAATTAAACTCGTCAATCCGGTGTCGGTACGCG
This sequence comes from Elaeagnus macrophylla, assembly GCA_029378325.1. Taxonomy (NCBI): domain Eukaryota; kingdom Viridiplantae; phylum Streptophyta; class Magnoliopsida; order Rosales; family Elaeagnaceae; genus Elaeagnus; species Elaeagnus macrophylla. Next base: position 57,111,605 of record CM055640.1, read on the forward strand.
TGTTAATTTAACAATAAAGTTTATATGACAGTTGACACATTTACATGCAGTGCTACATGGTGGTTAACAAGCCAAGTGTCATAAGCATCCAAACAAGATCATCCTTATCCAAAGTAATATATATATATAAGCTTCCAAGAAATAATCAATGCAAGATGTCATTATTCATTAAGGTACTTTGAAGTTTCAAACTAAGAGTTTGCATCATGGGGGGAGCTTCTTGTGGATGCGCGAGGTTTAGCTTAGGCCAATAGGCCAAAAAAAATAATAATAATAATAATTATATATATTTTTTAATATTAAATAAATATTTTATTTATAATTTATATTATGTCTAATTTATTTTTACATACTTTAATATATATTAACAATATTTAATAAATATTTATATAAAAATAATATTAATTATAAATAAAATGATTAAATATATACTCATATTTTCATGTATTTAGTAAAATAAATAAAATTATAGTCATATATCATATAGATTTTTTTTTAAATATAATAATCTAATTTTTTTTATATATATTTAACTTTAAATTCAATATTATAAAAATAAAATTAAAAAAAAAAGCATATAATAAATTTTAAACTAATGCTTTTAAATTTTTATAATTTATATCGTAAAAATTTCTTATATTTGTTCAAACTCAAACTTTAATTTTATTTAATATTATATTACTTAACATGTTATGTTAATAATTTTAAGAATTTTTTAGAAATTTTTTTTATATAAAATTTTAATATTTTTTTTTTTAGTTTTTTCATTTAATTTTATTTTTATTAGTTAATATTATATTATTTATCAACATATATAATTTTAAATTTAAATTTTAAATTATATTTTACTTTTTATATTTTTATAAGTTTATTTTAGTTTTACTTTTAATACCTATAAATTTTAATTGAGTTTCCTATTTACTTATATTTTTTAGTTAATAAATTTATTTTATATATGAATGATATTAATACTTATTATTTTTAATATTTTTGTTTAATTTGGGTTATAAATTAATTATAATGTATTAATTTTATATTTTTAAGTGCTAATTTTATGTCTTTATTATAATATGATATAAAAAATTTAATATTTGATTCAATATAGTGTGTAGTAACTCTTATTAATTATATATTATAATACATTAATAATTTTTTAATATTTAAATAAAAAAATTATTTTATATAAAAAAAATTAAATGTAAGCCCTTAAAAAATATTTATGGTTCCACCCTGATTTGATTTAGCAACTATGGTATGTGGTGGTCCTTAAAGGGTAAAAGTTCCAGCTCAAGCGTTATAACTTACGCGTTTTCTTTCGTCTGATTTCAAGTCATTTTCATTAAAAAAAAAAAAAAACAAATTTTGTCACGTTCGGATTACAAAGAAGAGTTTCGATTATATGCATCAGATATAAAAATGAAAAATTAAAATTTAAAAACAAACATAAATAATTTAAAAAAAAAATGTAAAATCCTTATCTTACAAAAAGATGGAACAAAAATAAATATTTTAACCACTTTCATATAAATATTTAATTTGTATTTAGAGCACATCAATTTCAAACGTGACTCTATTTTTATTTTCCCTTGAAAGGACAAGATGGTATGAATATGACGTCGCTCTTATTTGTGTTTATTTATAGGTGTAACTTGACTTGTTCGGATGTCGATACAAAGATTTATGATCGGCTTTTTTGATTGCTTCCAAACCGATCCAGACCCTCCATTATATAAAGTCAAAAGAGGGAAAAGCTTTCCATCTTAATTTAGAATCATGTATAGTTATCATTTTTGTTGTGCTATCCAGCTATCTCTAGTACCCACCGTCGCGTCTTCATTTCAGTTTGATGTTTATTTCGAATGATAATATTTATAAAATGAGTAATATTAAGTTAAAATACATGATATATTAATTATTAATTTAATATAAAAATTAATTATATTATATGAATTAAATTATAATAAAAATTATTTTTATAATAATATATATGATTATTGTTGAAACTTAAGAACTACTGTAATGGGTTTAGACCTGCGAGATAAATGACATAGAGATTATCATAAAATAAATGTATTCAGTATTAGGATCAGGTTGCCATTAATAATACGTAAAAATTTATTTTTATTTTTATATTTAAATTAATTATATTTTAATATGTAATAATATTATTTTAAAAATAAAAAATATTTAATTTTATAAATAATTTTATCATATATAATAATATAATTAATATAAATATAATAATATATACAAATTTATGTTACCGTATACGTTGACAGCTCACCATTGTCTCCCCACGACTGGACAGTGCACTATTTTCCTTTTTTTGTTCAAATGAATTCCATTAAAAATAACCTACTGATTTTTTTATTCAATCTATTTTAAAATATTTCATTTTATTTTTATTCTTTATGAATAAACAATATGTATATATATATTTTTAGTCAAATGATTATATATATATATATTTTTTAGCAAATAATACATATATTTTTTTTAGTAATACATACGATATCTCATTTTTTGTATTATATAACATATAATTTTTCCTTAATATAACACATATGTATTTTTTTTTAACAATTTTTACTTTTTATTAAATATAAATAATTAAATTAAAAAAAAATACATACATATATATATATATATATATATATATATATATATATATATATATTTAATTATAACAAAAATTACATATAATTAATTAAATATAAAAAATATATCATTATATATAAAAAATAGAAGAAACTTTTTTTTGAGTTGACTTAAATAAAAGTAAAAAAAAAAAAGAAAAAAGAAAAGAGAAAGGCCGAAAAAGAAGAATAAAATGGGGCAAGATAGGAACAAGACAGAGAGAGAGAGAAGCGCTATTAAAATGGTGCAAGGAAGGGAAAAAAATAAAAGAGAAAAAAAAAGCGCTGTTGGAAGGAGTTGTACTAATAAAACCCAATCACAGTAACTAACTGAGTTATTATATGCGATTAATCCTAAAAAAAAAATAATAATAACTAAAGATTATAGAAGCAAAAAAGGCTCAAAAACAAAGTAATATCAAAAAGCTAAACCTTAAGCTCTTAAACACTCACCCAAACAGAAAAACATGCAAAACATAGTAAACTCCATCTTCATCCATCCAAAGTAGACAAATACCTTTACAACAAAAATTCTAGCAATTAGAGAGCTAATAAGCATGTACTTTTCTGTACTATATCAAGAATAAAAACACACAAACCAAAAATCAATAAATTAAAATATAATTACAAAAAAGTAAAAAAATAAAAAAAGAACATCATGACACCGAAACAAATAAAACATACCAACACCAAAGCAAATTCAAAAACTAAATAACTAGGCCAACACCAAGACAAGTCCTCAAAAAGCATTCCATTGGTGCAACACCACAAACTAATATAGATGAATCCTCCACCAAGAATTTAAGTTCGAATATCACTCGAATATATGAGTATATTTTCTCTTTATTAATAAAAAGAATAGGACTTTAGAGCCCATTTTTTAAAATAAAAAAAAAAGTTCTCAAAAGCATTCAATTGGTGCAACACCACAAACCAAAATAGACCAAAACTATCAAGTAAGATTAGCAATTATAGCGTCCAAATCTGCATCCCTACCTTTAGTAGTGATGACTTCCATTTTTCAAACACATTGTTTTGTTGATTGCAAAATGGAAAATAATTGAGAGAAAATACCAAGAAATTTGCTTTGGCCTCCCTTAAAGCTAGCATAGTCACACCTTTCCTTGCACCTTGACAGCTCCATACCAAGATTGTCATCATAAGGAAAAATCATAGCTCAAAATAGCAACCACAAAAAACATCATAACCTTCACAGATCACATATTACAACTCACGAATTAAATCACAACCAAGCAACAAAACTCCCCATCCAACCAGAAAGAAACAAGAAAACACATATCCCATACAGCAAAAGATAATCAAGATAGGAAGGAAAAAAAATTAGTAACAAGACTAGAAAATGAGTCCAAATAGTTCAAGAAACTTTCCAAAAGAATCTTGCTTCAAGTGTACTCGAGATTTACCACACTAAACTAAAGACAAGGAAAGAAGCGGTCACCAAATCGAAGTCACTAGATTCGAGATCGGATGCATAAACGTTTCGCTCTTTTGCTTTTCCAAAACCCTAGTCACAAGATAGTTTTCACAAGCTTAATGCCTATTTTAACCACTGTTTATCTACCAAAATTGCACTATTGCATTGATGATAAATTTACATAAAATTGTACAAATGTTTTTACTTATTCTAGTTATGGTACTTGAATTCATAAAAAATCTTAATTTTTTAAGTTATTTTTTTACGTGATACTTATGTGAATGTAATAAATTCATATGTTATAATCATTGTTCTTGCATAGATATATTGTATTCCTATTTAAATTAATGGAAATTAATCAGAACAGTCTTTAAATTGAGTGTTACTATTTGATCTATGCTGACAGTTTCAAAAAAAGGCTGTTATGTAATATTATGTTACTTTTATTAAAAAGAGCACATAAGTCATATTTTTAAAAAAATTTAGTATTATGGTTCCACATTGACTGTTGTTTGGATATTTTGGCAAACTATCAACTAAGGGCATTTTTTAATTTACTAAAAAAAAACTAAAAAATAAAACTCAAGAGAAAAAGGATACTTTTATATACATCAAGTTGTAGTATGTATTAAATAACGTGTTAATCATTGATTAAATATAAAATTAAAAACTTGGGATAAAGAAATAATTATGGGATCCATTATTTATAGATATCAATTAAATTATATCTTATAAATTATAACATACATTAAATTATAATAAAAGAGTTAATAAAAGGAAAATGAGCAATACTTCCCTCATGTCTTGGATCCAAAATGACCTAAAATTTTCTCGAATCAGACAAGTGTGACTTGAACCATTTTAATACCTTTTGATCGTAGATTCACATGTCGTCTTCTGTGATGAGTTCATAAAGAATAACTCCGTAACTCTAGGTATCATTTTTTCATATGACATGCCCAGTTCGAACATACTCAGGAGCTACATGCCCAACGGTCCCTACAACCTGTTTAAAAATGAGAGAATATTTTACAGTATGTAAATAAACTAATATTTACATTGAACTTTCAAATCTTAAGGGATCAAAAGCAAGTCACCGTAAAAATAAAAATAAAAGACAACGAAGATATTAAGTAACAAAAGTGAATTTTATAAGTCTCAATTGCATCTTTGATCGTAAAAGTGAATGTAAAATCAAAACAAGTGAAATAATAATATGGATAAAATCAATAAGCTACAATTGAACATAAACATCGTTGTTTGAATTTACAATAAAAAATTATTCAGAAACCGAGCTTCTAAAGCTCGTGAATTTAAAATAAAAAAATAAAATGGAATAAAAATTGAAATTTAAAAAAAATTACCATAGCCAAAGAAGATTACAAGAGAGGGAGAATAATTTCGGTATAACCACTGTATGTGCTACTTAGAAAAGATAGTGATATGAGTGATTAATGTAGGAGATATAAAAGTACCAAAAATTTAAAAATATAAATGATTTAAAAAAAATTTGAGTCTTCATGAAATGTGCCCACTAGAAAAAACAAAAAAAAAAATGTCTTTTAGAGATTGGGTGTCTAGCATTAGTATTGGGAGGAGTTAATTGATGGAGGGTGAACTAATTTTGTTTTGAGGTTAGGGTTAACGGCGTGATGGTGGGTATTGGTCACCATGGGGAACGGTGATTTTTTGTTAGGTGTGGGCTAGCTCCAGTTTTTTTTTTTTTTTTTTTTTTTTTTTTTCTGTTTGAAAAATTAGTACTTTAGTCTATAAATTTTTTAATCAAGCACAATTAATCCCATAAATATATAAAAATTAGTTAATTTAATCTTCAATAATTTATATAATTTTATCTAATTGTCTAATATTAAAACCACATTACCGTAATATGGGATATAATAGATTATATAATTAGTTTTTTATTTAAATTACACCTCTATTACTTTTTTACTTTATTGGATAATATTAATAAAGATAGAGAATATAGTATTTGAACTTGAATTTAATGTAATTATCTTTTATATAAATTTTATAATTAACATTTAAAAAAATGAGTTAGTAATTATATAGAAATCATGCATCATTATTTTTGTTAAACAATTTTATTATGAGGAGTTTCATTATACTTTTATTCTTATTTTAATTACTAATATTTATTTTGCTTTATTTTCTTTTATAAACTATAAAATATTACTAATTTTAATAAAATCATGTACTATTTTTTTATTAAATAATTCCAATTATAAGTTTCTTCTATTTTATTACTAAATTCTAGTAAAATAGAAGATTTTAAGTGTCCTAGCATAGAGCTATAACCTAAATTATAATCTAAGCGTTTGCTATTTTAAGTAACTATATTGAGCATTTTATTGAGCTCTAATATATGTTATAGTCTTGACGTTTAATTTGGTAAATGTTGAAGGCGAATATATTAATTTCTCTTATTATTTTTCTTACAATTATGCTTATTGAGAATTTTTATTAAACGAAAAAGATCTTGATTCTCGATTCAACACCATAAATAAAAGATGATCGTTGGGATTTATGAAGTTAAGCAATTTATTAAGCTTTACATATAATGTGTGTTTTAATCTTACATATAATTTGGTATCTTTTAAGGAAAATATATGAATTTTTTTTTTCTCTCTATAAGCTTATATGGAGAATAAAAGATAATTGTCAGGGATTTGTGAAATCATCATGTTTGTAACTTATGTAATAAACTTTTTTTTTTTCCTATGTACTTATGTAATAAACTTGGGTTATTGATTATGTCCTACTTACTGGGACAAATTCAAGGCTCCTACTTTTTACATAATTTTTTGGCCCTTTTTTAATTTAAGAATTGAAATTTAAGAAAATAATTTTATAAGCCTTATAAATTTTGTAAGTTTTTGTTAGCATTTTTGTGTACAAAATATAGAGTTAGTTGTACGTTACTTTGCTTGTTATCAGTATCGCACACATTTACGTTGATTTTAACACTATATATATTTAGATATTACATATACAACGGAATGATTCGAGAGTATATAGTATGCATGATTAAGTTGTTTTTACTTGCATTTAATTTTATTTTATTTTGGGTCGATGTTTGTACTTTTTAAATGGTTGAATTTTTATTTAAAAAAAACTATTTTTGGTAGTTCACCGGGAACCTAGATGGGGTTTTCGAGAGGAGCTAGTTGAGGCGCTCAGCGAAGGGTCCACGAGCTTACACAGGGTGAATTTGTGGCTTGTAGATACTTCGCAGGGGGCTTGCTGGGATGGTCAGTGAGGCCTCGTGGAGGTGGGCGACGACGTACTCGTGAGGGGTAGACAAGGGTACCAAAAGGTAAAAAATTAGCTATAAATATCCCATCTTTTTATTAATTACACATTCTTATATACCTCTCTGTACATCTTTTTATGTGCTAATTTTTGTGTTGAGTAAAAATATGACTTTGTGAAAAATATTTTCTTAAGCTTTCAGGGATCATCGAGGTATGTCACATTTGGCATTTATTTTTCATATCACTAATACATTGAGTGTTATTCTGTATTAGTAATTCAGAGGTAATAAAAATATCAGTTGGATTTTTTTTAAAAACATATTTAAAAAAATTAGTTTCTGTAGTCTCAATACATCGAGTATTTTTCTGTATTGAGCTATGAGGTGTTGATGAAGTTTGTTAAATTATTTTATCAAATAGCGTTATTGAAATAACAATACATCAAGTATTTTTCTATATTGTTATTACGATGTGAAGTTTTTGCCTAAAATCATTTTCTGGGTAAAATATATATGTTGTTCACATATACTGATTACAGGTACTAGTATCAAACTGCAGGATGATGTGACTTTGGAGGTGAACCATATTCATTGTGAATCAAAGTAGTTTTAGTAACAGCTAGTGATAGCAGCCTAGGTAGTTAGTATATGTGGTCCTGACTGATATAGGTACTGGTGTTTACCTTATCAAGTCTATATTACTTTTTTATTTCATTTAATTAATTTGGCTGTTGAATAGTTTCTTTAAAAAATTCGTGAATATTATCACTTATGATTAGAGCTTAAGTGAATTTACTACGTTGTATTATTGTGTTTGATTGCTCTATTACATGAGTGCTTAAGTGAATTTACTACGTTGTATTATTGTGTTTGATTGCTCTATTACATGAGTTAGTATAATTGTAATATCTTTGATATATGTGACAATATATATAGACTATACTAAGATTAAAAAGCATATATTACTTTATTTTATTTATGTTATCTATCTTGTCTACTTTTATTTGTTATCAGTTTATTGTTTCTGCTGCCCGTATAAGAAGAGCAAGTCGTTAAAGTGTCTGTATCACTTAGACTTCGTTGTTTACTGAGTTGAAACTCTCTCAATTGGTATCAAAGTGAGTATACCCTTGTTGGGCTTAATTGCCCCAGTGTTGATCTATTTCTGATACTTTTCACATATACTCACTTTTCACTAAAATGGACTCCGTTGAAGGAGGGAACGTAGGTAGACTTCCTATTCTAAATGGGCATAACTATGCCTATTGGAAGTCTCAAGTGCGTGCTTTATTCTAGTCGATGAGAGACCGTGTCTGGTATTAGGTAGAGAATGGTTGGACGTCTCTTACTAAAACTCTTGAAGATATAACTATTATCTCTAAATCCATGATCGAATGGACAAAAGAAGAAAGTCGTGAGTGCAACTAGAACAGTAAAGATCTGTATGCATTCACTCGAGCTATCACTCCTGAAGAATATAGATGATTTTTTGCTTGCACTACTTCTAAGGAAGTTTTGGTTATCTTGGAGATAATGCATGAGAGTACCTCCACAATTAAGAAATCAAAGTTGATGAGACAGAAGATAGACTATGAACTTCTTCAGATGGAAGAAGATGAAATTTTTGACAACTTCTGCGGTCACTTTCTTGGCATCATTAATACTTCTTACAACTTGGGTCATCCAATTGATGAAGAATTTCAAGTTGAGAATATTCTTTGCAGCCTGCCTTCTCGATTCAAGAAAAAAGTTATTGCTATAGAGACATCATTTAAAAGAGAACCCCTAAAAGTCAATGAGATCATTGGTAATCTCCTAGCCATTGAGATCTACTACTTTCTAAAAGAACATCCTTAATGGATAAAGAAAAGAATCATGTTCTTAAGACTTTAAAGAGTAAAAAAGGAAAAGAAACTACTCAGGTTAACAGTGAAGAGTCGTCTAGTTTGGATGAGAAAAAATTTGTTTTGTTGGCAAAGAAATTTAAGAAATTTTTTATGAGCAAGAGGAATGCTCTTGATAAATCAAAAAAGAAAAGCTCTACTCGAAGAGATTCTAGAGCTAGAGTTAAAGACTCTAAAAAAGATAAAGAGAGACCTTTGTCTAGAGATCAAGTTAGACAGGTCAGGTGTTACGAGTATGAAAAACTCGAATACATTACTCTCAGTGCCGATTAAAAGGACAAGAATTTCGCAAGAAAGTCATGATGACAGAGATTACTATTTTGGATAGTAGCTATAGTTCGAAAGATGATGAAAGTAATTTTATAACCTTTATGGTGACTAAAGATGATCCTTCTACTACAACCTCTCAATTTTCTAAATTTTTCAATGAGGATGAGTATGACGAGCTTTTAGACACTTACAATGAATTACTCATGGAGCATATTAAGACAGAAAAAGCTCGAAAAAAAGCTTTGGATAGCCTTGAGGTTAAAAAAAAGAGTTAAGTGCTCTTATAACTGAATTTGAAAAGAAGTACTCTACTTACAATCAGAACAAAGGTAATCTCACTAAGAAATGTGAGATTATGTAGAAAAAAATAAAGACATGGTTTTTGAAGTGAAAATAGAGGTAAGAATGTTTAAAAATTTATATGGTTTAAAACAAATAAAGAAATGAGGTTTATATAGGAAATGTGTATGGTTCACAGACCCTTTCCAAAGAGGGTCTGTGAGGTACTTGTGAGTATGTGAAAACACTATCTCGGTGAGACCTCAACGAACTCCCAACAAAAAGGCAACGAGACCGTTGCGAATGTGCTCGGTAAGCAACTCTAAAGGGTGATGAGAGAAAAAAATCCTTAAAATCATAAAATTTTTAAAAAAAATTAATTAATTAAATTAAATTTTTTATTTTAAAATATAAACAATTAATTCAAAAAAGGAAAGAGTAAAAGAACAAGAAAAATTACAAGAAAAGAAATTTAAATAAATAAAGACATAAATAAACACGTTCAGAGATTTCAAAAAAGAAGATGAGAAACGAATAAGAAGAACTCAAATCATTTCATCTCTCTGTGTAGAAAAGAAGTAATGAGGGGCAACATAGGTAGAATGTAATCTCTAATACATGTGAGCATTAGGAGTATGAATCACTCGAAAGTTCTTTATTTTAAAAAAATTTGAATAACCTGTCAAGTAGTCATACATGTGACTAGGAGGAATTTTAATTTTTTCCTTTTCTCCACAATGTTTTTGGTGCATAATACATTCATAATTAAAATGCTCAAACGAACCACAATAGGTACATCTTGTCATAATGAGAAGAGCAAGGGGAGATCTCCTAATATTACTTCGAGCATATCTTAGACATTGGTTGGCAAGATGGCCAATAGTACCATAAGTATCACAAGAATGAGCAAAGAGGGTGAAAAATCAGGTCTTTGTCTTTAAAGAGTAACACGAAGAGGAGAGAGAAAGATAGATATGCCAACATTGAGTCTCAACATGACATCGATAGAGATAAAGGTTGAGAAAAATCTTAGTTTCTTTGTATTTTTCTTTCTAAGATTTGTAATAAAAAAATTTATTAATAAAATTATTATTTGTTTGTTTTGTACTTACTTTTGTTTTTTTGTTTTTTGTTTTTATCCATGCTTTATTTCCTCTTACATTGTATATTTTTTATTTTCTTCTTTCATTTATATATAAATTTCAATAAAAACAATTCTTTCATTAATAAATATATAGTCGTGTTAAATAATAGTATTTTATTTTTGAATATGTTTATAAATTTTTTTTAAAAAAATATTTGGGTTAATATCAATTATACAACTACACAAAATGTTAAAATGGACTCGTTTAAACGCAACTTATTTTTTAATTATAAACTTGCCCTCCCTAATGTTCTAAAAAAAATTATCAATTGTTAACTTAAGGACATGTTTGATAATGATTTTGATTTATGATTTATGATTAAATAATTAATTTTGTGATTTTGATTATTTTATAAAAATAATCACAAATACGTTTGATAACAATTTCTATTTAGTGATTTTCAAAGAAAAAAAAAATCATAAATCATCTCCAAGTTGTTTGGTAATGATTTCTATTTTTTGATTTTTTTCAAAAAAAAAAAAACTTTAAAAACAAAGGAATTTTTAGTTATTTTTTTTTTATAAATTTGAAGTTTTTAATCATTTTCTTTTAATACTTAATCATACAAAAGTTAAAAGGCTTGATTTATTATTTAGAAAAAATGTTTGATCAAAATGAAAAAAAAAAATCAGAAATTAGAAATCTGATTGAAAAATCTTCTTTTTAAATATTTATAAATCACTCCATATTTTGACAGTAATTTCTTAAAAATGTAAAAATCAAAATCAAAAATCGTTACCAAATATACCTAATTAAAAAATCACTTAAAAAAAAATCAAAAATTAGAAATCAAAATTGTTATCAAACGAAGCCTTAGAACTTTTGTGCTATTTTTTGAAAGTTATAGAACTTATTTAGAATATTTGAAAGCTATAGAACTATAGCCGCCTTTTACGCTAAATAAAATTTTCAATGGAAAGTAAATGTGTGCGAGTTGTTTGACAATGAGTTATGTGTCTAACATGAAGCTACCTTTGAGCATATTAAAAATTTGAAATTTAATTTTTAGTTACATATTTGAAAATTTGAGTTGTATAAAAGTATTTATTAAAAAAAAAAATAATCAATGCAAAGTGTAAAGTGTTGATTGAAAAAAAAAAAAACAATTGTAAAGCATTGAGTGCATGTCAACTTAGCATAAAAATAATCAGTCAGAGAAAAAAGTTGTGCGTGGTCTATTTACTTATATATTCATAGTAACGACTACTGAGTTGTAAAGCAAAGTTTGGTTTAATTGTTGTCTCTTCAAACATATATGAAAATCAAACAATGTGCAACAAAAGGGAGTTAAAAAGCTAACAAGGATGTAGGGGCCGCTCAAGAATTATGGAGGTATAAGGCAAAACAAGAAATCGGATTCTTAAATATTTTTTATTTTCAAAATAATATAAATAAAAAATTTACTTTAATTACTAACAATTTATTATGCATATAAAATATATATCAAACAAATAAATAATATAAATTTAAGAAATAAAAATATTCTACATTTAAAAGGTTGTGAATTCAAACCTCAGCAATGTCAATAATCTCCTTCCCCCCTACACCAAAATGAAGTTTTTTTTATTTATTTATCAAACATACAAATAACAACAAATATATATTTTTAGACAAATATCAGAAATAAAATATGTAATAAGGAGCTTATACACTTAACATACAAAACTATAAAAATATTAAGAGAAAAAATTTAAAGCATTAGACAAGGATTGATATTAATTTTTTTTTTTTTTGTCAAATATAAAAGATAAAATGAAAATTTAATAAATAATTATAATCTTTTGTCAAATATTAATGATAAATTAAAAAAATAAAATGTGAAGAAGTAAAGATATTTAATTTAATTTTGTTATAAAGTAATATGACGAGCAAATTCTGTAAAATAAAATTAAAATTTGTTGAAAAATCATATCAAAAATGAGATTTGACAATATATAATAATTATTTTGTGAAAAACTTTAAAGTAAAATAAAAATTTTAGAAGTGTATGCATGTATATAAATAAAATTTGAAAGACAAAATATTTCTGAGATTTGACTATATATAATAATTATTTTGTGAAAAATTTTATCTGTAAATAAAACCAACATATATATTACCTATATAATAAAGTAGAGTTATCAAATAATATTTATTTAATATTTATTTTATTTAATAAAATTATTTTAAAATTTAATACCTATTTTTTATTTTATTTTATCTATTATCTATTATTATCTATATATAAAAAAAAAAATTTACTTTTTTTTTTTATTTATTTGTGTTTGGTATTTTTATTTACTTATATTTAATATTTATATTTTTTTTATTTTGTTTGAAATAAAAAGTATAGGGTTAAAAAAAAAAGTTGGTATATTATATTGGTAGACATGTATATTTTTTTAGTAGTGTTATATATAATAAATTTTTATATATATTAAGTAATATATAATTAAAATGTAACTAAATTATACCAATTTAAAAAATAATTATTATATCTAATTTAAAAAAAAAAAAATCAAGTATCATGTTATCTTTAAGAAAATACTATTTACAAGAATACAATAATTTTTTCTTATAAAAAACACTATAAGGAAAAAGGCTTTTAGGTACAGTTGTTAACCGTATCTATAGGCTTTTAGGTACGGTTGTCTTTTAGCGCGTAACCGTACCCGTAGCCCGTGTCGCTATAGGTTGACCTACGGGTACGGTTGTTAACCGTACCCGTAGAGTTTTAGGTACGGTTAACAACTATACCCGTAGGTATTTGTAACCGTACCTAAAACCCTACGGGTACGGTTGTTAACCGTACCCGTAGAGTTTTAGGTACGGTTAACAACTGTACCCGTAGGTATTTGTAACCGTACCTAAAACCCTACGGGTACGGTTGTTAACCGTACCCGTAGAGTTTTAAGTACGGTTAACAACTGTACCCGTAGGTATTTGTAACCGTACCTAAATCTCTACGGGTACGGTTAACAACCGTACCCGTAGAGTTTTAGTACGTTAACAACTGTACCCGTAGGATTTTAGGTACGGTTGCGTAACCGTACCTGTAGAGTTTTAGGTACAGTTAACAACCGTACCTAAAACCCTACGGGTACGGTTGTCTGATTTATTACATGGTTTTAGGTACGGTTAACAACCGTACCTATAGGTTAAAATTTTTTTTTTTTAATAATTTTTTTCTGTGATTATATTTTTACCTGTTTTTATCCCTGCTCACTATATTATCAGACTTTAATCAGACATTTATATACATATCTCAACAAGCATACAAATATTCTATTACAATTATGCATATTGCGTCGTCATTTCAGTAAATTAAAATACATAGCTAATGTCACTAACCTAATTAAATTAACTATATATACATACAAGTTAAATCTAACTAATATATATCAAAATGTAAAATATTTAATTGTCTAACTTGTGCTTTCAATACTATCAATAAGGAATTGACATACTTCTCTTCGACAAACATCAAGTTCTTCTCGGGTGTATGTTTTCTTTTCTGCAAACTAAAAAAAAGGTAATTAGATCTATATATAGTTATAAATAATTAGGAAATACATGATACTTAAAAATTTATGAATACAATGATGTAAAAAAATTACTAGCTAAATAATTGTATGTACAATCATAAATATTTTGTTAACTTACTAGTAGTGATCGAGACTTTCTTGGTTGATATATAATATCTCTCATATATCTCATCACAAAAAAACCACATTCAATGCTATTATTTTGAATAGGTGCCTACACACATATATAAAACATAAATTGCATAGTTAATTAATTTGAATAGCTTATCTAAATAATTACTTGTAATTAAAGATGTACAGGCATATAATAAACGATAAATTAATATATACTAACCTTAATAGGCCGGAAAGTAGGTGGTGGCTTAAACGAACGTGTTATAGTTTGATACCATCTAGAAAAAGCACTATAATATCGACATAATAAATAAACATTATTCATATTCAATCATCCATGATTACTTAATTAGAAATAATTTAAAATCATGTTAATCAAATATATTAAGTTAATAATACCCAATGATCATATCTTGAAATCTTTGTGGTGGACTGTTTCCAAGTGAATCAAACCACTCAACAACACCACTATATGGATGGATCACCCCAAGCATCCAATGATTTCTACAATTAATTGCAAATGATTGTTATAATAAGGACTTAACAAAATTAGAACATAAGAAAAGTATATGTATATAAAATACTCACGATAGCCAATAAGGAACAATAAGTCTTTCATTCTCTTCTACTCCAAGCATTCGTTCAATGAGAGCATCGATTTGATCATCAAGAGTAGGGCTCCATTGATTTGATATAAGTGCAGGATGCAAAAAGCGATATAATTTGTGATTTTTTACATTTCTTGTTAAGTGATCAAATAAAATGCTATACTTAGAAAAAAATATAATTATTATATTTCGTAATATTGAAAAAAAAACTTATAAATAATATAAAAAGTTTAAATAAATGTTACCTCTCATATACTGCAATAATTGTTGCTTGTAGCCACCCAACAATACATAATGGCATTATGTCTTCGCTCCTAACCTCCAAGGGCTCCTCAATGCCCAATGCGTCTATGACATTAATTTGAAATGATTCACCATTAGCTATCATATTATTGCATGCATACATTGTCATACGTTCAATGGCACCTCCATCACCTATACATGGAATATCTTCAATTCTTTTTTCATGAGAAGTGACTTTTTTCTTTGGCTTCATTTACTTTTTGGAGGCCTACGCTTAACAACAAATTATGTTAAATAATATAATTAAAATTGCAGATATCAGCACATGAAATAATGTTAATGTATGCTAACCGAATCATTTTGGGTGATTATCCAATTTTTAGGCCAAGCTACCATACATCCTTCAGCTTGTCCAACACACATCAACTCATCTCCAATTAGAATTGGCAAAAATTCTTCATTTTTAAGTGACTTCTCAATACTAACTCGTGCATTATACTTACCAAGAAGCATATGATGCACTTTAGCATATGGGTCACTAGTTTGGTAAACTTTACCCTTAGCCACAATGTTATTCAATTCATCCAATGCTAAATAACATGGACTTTCCTACAATTGAGATGAAACTCATATTAGCATTGCTTACAATGAAATATGTTATACTTGTAATTATATGTGATGCATACCTCTAAGTCATTGATAGGAAATGTTGAAATTGTTGGAGGCATAAAAGTGTTGCTCTCTTGAGTGATACCTGGACTTTTTGACTTAAGTGCTTCATTCTCAGCCCTTAACCTGATATTCTCTTCTAAAAGTTGTTTTTCCTTGTCAACCTTCCCTTTACCTTTGTTTGGCTTTATTGGGTTCTTCTCACGTGTGGGTGTGTGATATCTCTTAAGTATGGTAACCCCATAACTAGCACCTCTAACACGTCCAGGATGTTCTTTTGTTTGTAACGATTGACCCAATATATCCTTGTGACCAATGGGTATAAATTCTCCCGAATGGCTCTTTCTTTCATAATCTTCCTGCAAATTAAGTAATCACTATATAAGCTTAACACATGATAATATGAATGTAAGTTATAATCAACATATTTTATGTTAAACTTAATTCATTTACCATCAATTCTATTGCTTTTTGGGCAGCTTCATTAATTGGAACTCCATCTCTAGAATGCGTGTGCCTCCAAGTAATGTGTCTACCTGGGATAATTCCATCCTGAAAATTGGTTTTCTATAATAATAGCAATTATCAAGTTAGATAGATAAATGTTATATATAATCACATGAAATCAGGCACTTCATACAAGTTGTAATACCAATGACTCTTCGGTATTTGCAATACTTCTTCGACCAGTATAATTTACGTACACTAACTGTTCTCTATTTGTTTGGACTCCTTGCTTATATCCTACAAAAACTAACTTGTTTCAGTAAAACACTTTATATATGTATATATATAGTATGTATTCAATGTAATTGATTTATATGTCATTACCTTAAAAGTGTCAGTTTGTGTCCACTCCACAAACCAATCCCATTGTTCTTGTGTAATAAAATCATACTTTTCGGGGGGTGTTCTCAACAAATCTGGAAACTCAAGATTAGGCACCACGTGCTCTTTGTATAACTTATGCTTGTATTTCCTCCACATATCACCCAACTTCTTCATGGTATATACTCGTGCTATGTCTGAGTCGATATTGGGAAATATAAAAGTTGTCTACATAAAACATGTACACAATATTTATAACCATGCATATATTATGATAATCATTGAATTCAAGTAGAATAAGCAAAGAAAAATTATTACTTACTATCACATCCTGCCACAAAAGTTCCTTGCAATCGTGAGGCACATCCGTCCATACTTTGTAATTAATTGGAATTGAAGATCGTGCTAATACCCCCAAATAACTAATGAAATCATTAGAATTTTGTCCAATAGGTATGTTTTCTGAATTAAATAGTACGGATGTCCTAATCCCTTCACTTCTTAATTTCACTAACTTATTCATTTGGGTACGACCTCTAATTTTCTTCTCCGTACTACCACTTGAACGTTGAGACAATTCCATCCTGCAATATCACACACATTTTTATAAGTACACATATAATATCATGTTTAATTAACAACAAAATATATTAAGAAATTAATTAAATTAAAGTATAACTTACAAATACATAATGAGTACTACATTATTTTTCTTTGTCATGTACAATCCACGTTCCTTCACACTCAATTCGACAGTAATCAACATTCTCATCTTCTTGTTGGTCTAACATGTTACTTTCATCTAACAATGTGACAACCTCCTCATGCTCCATTACGATGTCTCCTAATACGTCAATATTAAGAGTGTCATTATAATCCCGACGAGGAGGAGTTAAGACATTCCACCATTGTTTCTCTTGAGAATCATGAATGTAGAAAACTTGTTTAGCTTGTGAGGCCAAAATGAAAGAGTCATTAACATGTGACTTCTTATTCAGATCAACCAATGTGAAACCAAGTGCATCCTTCTTTATTCCATGTTTGCTATCCACCCAACTACACTTAAATAAAGGAATTCTAAACTTTACATAATCTAGATCCCATATTTCATCAATAACTCCATAATAATGAATGTCTCCTTCAATAGGTTGCATATCTTTGGCACTTGAAAATTGCATAGTTTTTGCAATTATAGAAACTCCACAATTTTGGGTAACACGATTGTCACTTCTATTTTTTGTTTGATAATGGGTCCCATTTATGGTATAACCATGATACTTAATGACATTAAACTTCGGACCTTGTGCTATCCATCTCAATTCTTCAGAGATATTACAACTTGTTCTATTCAATTCATTTGCAATCTAAAGCACAAAATTACCACATTTAACTCATTAGTAATTAGTAATAAATATAATGAATTAAATCTATAATTGACTAGTAAATACAACTTATAATTCACTTACTTGAGCTTTCAACCAATATATAAATGTTCGATTATGTTCATTTAATATCCATTTTTCTCTCTTATTTTGGTTTGTATGACGAATATGCTTCATATGTTTCCTACAAAAATAATTGATTTGTGTCAAAGTAAGATGAACATTTAATGATTAGAACAAAAAAAATAAAGTACGAGGAGTACACATACTCGATATAAGGTTGAACTACTTCCAAGTTGTTCAAAACATTACTATGTGCTTGTTCCCAAAGTGCACGATCAATAGAATCAACCAACCCACCTTTATCTGGCTTTCCGGAGATGCTCTCACAATTTAAGTGCTTAATCAAGTCAACTGAAAGACCAATTGGTTTTACTCCAATTAAAAATTCAGAACAAAATTCTATTGCTTCCTCTGCCACATAACACTCTGCCATGCACCCTTCTGGACGATTACGATTACGAACGTAACCTTTAAGTACACTCATATGTCTTTCAAAAGGGTACATCCACGTTAAGTACACAGGTCCACATAACTCCAACTGTTTTGTGAGATGCACTGTTAAGTGTATCATTATGTCAAAGAATGATGGTGGAAAATACTTTTCAAATTTACGTAATGTGAGCACAACTCTTTTTTGAATTTCTTCAAGCCTTGTAACATCCACAGACTTTTTGCATATATCATTAAAAAACGTACACATATCTATGATTGCACTCCTAACATCCTTAGGCAACATACCACGTATTATAACGGGTAATATTTGTTGTATTAAAGTGTGACAATCATGAGACTTCATTCCATTCAATTTCCAATTTGAAGTGTTAACCAAAGACTTTATATTAGAGGAATATCCAGAAGGAACTTTAACATTGGATAGTGCTTCCATAAAATTTTTTTTCTCCTCTTTAGACAAAGTAAAATACGCTGGAGGAAGAAAAGTGCGACGGTCCTCAAATTGAGGATGCAACTCTGGACGTAACTTCATGTCTGCTAAGTCCAATCGAGCACCTAATCCATCTTTTGTTTTTCCAGGAATATTCAACAAGGTGCCAAGAATACTATCACACACATTTTTCTCAATATGCATAACATCAAGAAGGTGTCTAATTGGCAAATGTTGCCAGTACTCTAATTCAAAGAATATTGATCTCTTCCTCCAACATATTGAAGTATTTAAAAGTTTTTGTTGTTCTTTTGATTTACCACGAGGAAAAGTTATTCCTTCAACTTCTTTTAGAATATCATCTCCAGTTGGTGGTAATGGAGCTTCATTATATTCTTGTGTTCCATCAAAACATCGTCTTTGATTTCTATATTTATGCCCAAGTGGAAGGAATTTGCGATGACCTCTGTAACACATTTTATGAGAATGGGCTAATTTATCCGCATATGTATTTGTGCTACAAACTGGACAAGAAAAATAGCCCTTCACAGCATGACCAGACAAGTTACCATATGCAGGAAAATCATTTATAGTCCACATTAGAATTGCCTTTAAGGTGAACTTCTCTTGATGATATGAATCAAATACTTCAATGCCATTATTCCATAAAATTTTTAAATCATCTATTAATGGCTCTAAAAACACGTCAATATCATTCCCTAGTTGCTTAGGGCCTGATATCAACAATGTTAGCATCATGAACTTCCTTCTCATGCATAGACACGGTGGGAGATTATAATTGACCAACATAATGGGCCAACAACTATACTTAGTACTCATTGAGCTATACGGATTGATACCATCAGCTGCAAGTGCAAGTCTAAGATTTCTGGGCTCTGATGCAAATTCAGGCCACTTTTCATTGATGAGGTTCCAAGAACGAGAATGTGATGGATGTTCTATTTTACCATTAACAACCTCTTGAGCAGCATGCCATGATAAATTTTTGGATGTATCAATGCTTCGAAACATCCTTCGAATACGTGGAATAGGTGAAAAATACCACAACACCTTTACAGGTATTTTTTTGATTTTTCATCTAATCCAAATTTGGACTCTTTCCATCTTGATTCCTTACATATAGGACATTCACGTGCATCTGTATACTCTTTCCTATATAGTATGCAGTCATTTCGACATGCATGTATTTTCTCATATCCCATACCTAGCTCATTAAGTGTTTTTTTAACATCATACATAGAATGAGGTAATTTATGATCCTCAGGCAACATATCACCTATTACAGTCAGAAGTTCTTTAAAATACTTATCAGGTATTTCACACTTCGCTTTAATATTGTACAATGTGACTAATGCAGAAATCTTAGTGTACTTCTTACACCCATTCCATAACGGTTTTTCAGCATCCTCTAAAATATCATTAAACTCTTCACCCAACATATCGGCATTCAAATTATCTTGCACTGCATCTAACATTTCATTAGTATCAACAAAAGCTTCTTCACGCTTTCTCTTTTGTTGTGTAGGGGACGCATTGGGAAACTCATTACTATTCTTCATAATTTCTTCCCTATGCCAAAACCATATCTTATAACTTTTGTCAATACCATGTTTGAATACATGATTTCGAATTTCCATAACATTATGTCCTTTTCGGTTCCCACATTTCAGACAAGGACACTTAATTTTTTCATGATTACTTGCATTATCAGCAGCAAAAGTAAGAAAATTTTTAAGCCCTCCACTAAATTCATTTGACCTTCTATCCATTGACATCCAAGACTTATCCATTTAAAAACCTAATTAAAGATATATATATATATATATATAAACATTATGTCAATGAATATATATAATATTGTGAAATAACAAGTGACAAAAATATTAAAAAAAAAGAATCAAATAATATATATATACAAATACAAACAACATTAATTTAAGTCAAAAAAAATAAAAATATATACAAGTTATACAACATTAATTCACCTACAAGTTCTAACATTATATACAACATTAATCGCACTATGCATATGTATATAATTTTTTCCATGAATAAATATACAATAATATATAACATTATAAATAATTAATAATAATAAACAAAATAAAATAAAAAAATTAAAACATATATATATATATTAACGGCAACTATATATATGCACTATAAAAATTTTCATGAACAAATATAAAATATGCATGAATTATAATATCATAGCAATTATAAATAAATAATGATAATATTTATTTTTAGGCAAAAATTCTCAAAACATATATTCAAGGCATATAGCAAACATGGGTAATAGAGATTATGAACTAATTAAGAAAAAAATCAAGTACATTACTCAAAAAAGCACAAAAAATACATACTTTGAAGGAGAAAAGTTGATGGTGGCGGAAATGGAGGTCAAAATGGCACCTTTGGTGGCTGAAATGGTGGAGGAAAAAAATAGAATTTTTCGGCTGAAATGGGATAAAAACTAGGCGGCAAATGGTTCAAAACCGTACAACACGGCGGCGGCGGCGGCGGCAGCACTCACGCCGTCGGAAAGCAGCCGGCAACGAAACAGCCAGGCGAAACCGGTCACGTTTGTGTGGGAAGGGGGGGCGGCGCTGGATATTGTGGGACAAAGGGTGGGCTCGGGTGGGGAAGAAAAGAACAATTGTGTGGAGCCCGTGTGGATGTGGAGACCTAATTAAAAAATTTGACCTACGGGTACGGTTGTTAACCATACCTAAAAGGCTACGGGTACGGTTAACAACCGTACCCGTAGGTTAATTAAAAAATTTTTAGGTACGGTTGTTAACCGTACCCGTAGAGTGTTAACCGTACCTAAAAGTTTTTTAATTAACCTACGGGTACGGTTGTTAACCGTACCCGTAGCCCTTTAGGTACGGTTAACAACCGTACCCGTAGGTCAACTTTTAGGTACGGTTAACAACTGTACCTAAAAGTTTCCGTAATTTTCCGAAAAAGTTCCGCGTTTTGGTTCACTTTTAGGTACGGTTAACAACTGTACCCATAGGTAATTCTTTTACAATACACGGGCAACCGTACCTATAGCTATTTAGGTATTGTTGTTATCAAATTTTTAATTTAAGAACCGTACCTATAGGTATATTTTGTTGTAGTGAAATAAGACTTTTATGGGATAATTGAATCTTGAAATAATTTTTATTACCATTTTTTTTAACAATTATATATTTTTATGATTATTTGAATAGTGAAAAAGTTTTTAAAGAATAAATTGTGAATTCTTTTATTTAAAAAAATAAAATTTGTAAATAAATAATGACAGAAATAAGTGAAGAGAAGAGATAATAAATAAGTTAAAAAATATCAAATGCATAACACGAATCTAAAGGACGAATCTTCCATGATTATGTATTAAATTTTTAACAAACCTTATTATAAAAATAAAAAATAAACTCCTTAACAAGCATGGTAAGAAATGAGAAATATGTATTTCATTTATTTCAAATCAAATTATTTTTATCTAGGGCTAGCTTTATATATATATATATATATATGCGAATTATCTTTCATACAAATAATATTTATTTTATTTGAGATTTTTTTTATTTGATAAAATTATTTAGGAGTTTAAGTAAAAAAAAAAAAAGTCTAAGAAGTAAAAAAAAAATTATATTTGATTTTTTTAATTTTTTTTAAATTTTATAATTTTTTTATATTTTTATTATTTTGTTTGATAATATTGTTTTGGAGTTGACATTAAAGGATAAATTTCTAATTGCATAAAGAATATCATATCTTATGAGTTTTATTTGTTCTCTAGATATGATTGAGTTGATTCATTTTCTACCAAAAAATTCAAATATAATATGCATTTGTATGTATATTTGTATCCATATTAATTATAATAAGATTTTTTTTTATAAAAATTTCTTTAAAAGTGAATAACTTTTTTATTTTCAAAATTACTTAACCACTTATCATACTATAATTAATATGAGTCTAAATTTATACGTTTTAACATTACATTTATACCTCTAACCCAAAAAAAACTTCTCTTTTATCTGATCATTTTTTGTTACATTAAAAATAGGTATATATATTAGTATTAGTTAAAGATTTTTTTATTGTTCAATTTTAAATAATATATAACAGTTTAATTAACTATTTTTATGATAAACTATCTATTTTAGAAATAGTTTGTTGAATAATAGAACTTATTTGATATTAGCAGTTGAACAATTTAAATAAAAAATATCTTTTAAAATTTTTAATTTATTATGCATAATTTTTTATATTTAAAAAAAATATGACATAAATTTTACTTAAAAATATAAAAAATTTATGATTCGAGTTTTAATAATAAATATGTGAATATAAATTATATAAAAATATATATATAAGGGGGCACATGCATAAATAAAATTGAAAGATATAGACAATGAATTTCATATCTTACGATCTCAATATTAAGGAATAGCTAATGAGAAAAAATTCTTATAAAATCATCAATTATTCATGCAATAGTCCAATAGTTTAGGCATCAGAGTTAAGATGTTGGGTCCCTGTCCTTATACGACAGGGCGTGGTTTGAATTTTTAGTGTGTTGAAGTTGACCTTAAGGGCACTCGAAAATATGTGCCTCCTGCGCTTTATTGTCGTGCTCCAGTTCCATAGCGCCCTCTAGCCCATCCTTGTTTGATATTGAAAAAACAATGACGATGATCCTCGATAGTGTGATAGTGTGTAGCAATAGCCCTATCTTCTTCAAACCGAAATGAGTATTTTTCAATTAAAAGAAAAGTTATCAATTATTCCACATAATGTTTTTATTTTTTCTTAAAAAAACATTATTTTTTAATTAGTTAATAACATGTAAAATAACATTAAACTAAATACAATTTTTTTATATTTTGAATTTTTTTAATTTTTTATAATATTATATTTGAAAAATATATATTATAAAAATTGACAAAAATTTGTGTCGACAATCAACTCATCCACTTAAATAATGAGTCGCCTTTGCAAGGATGATAACTACGAATAAAAATACGAATAAAAACACAAAGGTAAATGCTAATTTGCCTTTGTAAGGATGATAAATATGATTAAAAACACAAAGGTAAATGATAATTTGCGATGATAAATAAGATTAAAAACACAAAGGTAAATGATAATTTTCTCTCTATACATGCATTCCATTTTGCATTTTCACTCCTGATAAAGGAATTAAATTTCTATTAGGCTCACTTACTAGTATAATGATAAGATTCACTCTTTTATTTGTTTATTTATTTTAAATCATAAGTTTATATTCCACAAAAATATTGTTTCATCCAAAATCAAATTCCTCTTAATTTAGATTTTTTTTTGTGAGAGCTGTGCAAGTTTTTTTTTTTTGCTAAAGGAGAGCTGTGCAAGTTACTTTGCTAATATAATATCAAGTAAATATTTTAATCACTTTGTTTTTAAAAGAAATATTTAGGTAACAATTTTTGCAAAAATGAGACATTTTAGTTACTTTTTTAACAATAAATTATTATTTTATTTATAAAAATTAGTAAAGAATAATAAAGTGAATTTAATGGGGAAAAAATATCATTTTATTTTAATAGTTTAAAATTGAATTTAAATAGTACAATTTTTATATTTATTTGTGAGCTATTTTTATAAATTTATATTTTATAAATTTTTTCTTTGTTATTTGGACACTTTATGTATCTCTTTTTTCAATCTAACATGTTACTTACAGAAAAAGTGATACAAAAAAGTGTCCAAAAAATATACAAAAATTTATAAAATATAAAATTTATAAAAAAAGGTTGATATAAAAATAATAAAAATTTTATTATTCAAATTCAATTTTGAACTATTAAAATAAATTATAATTTTGTCTCTATTTAATTCAGTTTATTATTTTTTTCAAAATTTTTCTTAATAAAATAATATTTTATTATTTAAAAATAATTAAAATGTTTTATTTTTATTAAAAAGTTACCTAAATATTTTTTATAAAAATAAAATTATTAAAATAGCTATTTTTTTTTATGACAAACTAAGACTCTTGGAAAGACTTGAGCAATATTTGCCCATGAGTGAGAAAACTTGGTCAAAATTGGCAATTCTGGTGGATCATCTGGTGAGTAAGTCTATCCCTTAAAAAGGGCTTTGGACAAGCAATGAGATATTTTTGAAAACTGATGCGGATTTATGAAAAGTAAAAAAAGTAAATCAGGAGAGTGCCGTAATTAACTTAGCATAAAATTATATTTAATTTTTTTATTTTTATAAATTAAACATATTAATTATTATTTTTAAATTTATGTATTTTAGTTATTTTATTATTATAATTTTAAATATTTAAATTATTTTTTTGCAAATTTTTATTTTTTGGATAATTTTTTTGTTGAAAAAATTCAAATTAGATCGTAATAAATCTTACTAACAAGAATTAGTAGGTATTTAAAAAGAAAAATATCTCAAAAAGTTAAAAAAAATGAAAAACAAAGAAATTAAAATGACAAAAATTAGCCTAAAATAATTAAAATATTTAAATTTTTAATAATTAGATGATCAATGTATAATAATTTAAATAAAAATGATAAATATATTCGTTTTTGTAAAATTTAAATAACTCTAGGTAAATGTTTTTTAAACTTACCAAAAATTGAATTTAAATTACTTTTATATACAAGAGATCAAATTTTTTTTTTTGTTTATTAATATTAAATATTTATGAAGCTAATAACAATTTTTCACGTCATTTTTATGTAAAGGAAAATAGCCGAATAAGTCTAATAAATATTATAAAATGTACTTTAATTTTATAATAATGAAATTAGGTTAGTGGGGAAGGGGAAGGGGAAGGGGGAGGGGGAGGCGAACGGTGATTGTTTGGGTTTTTTTCTTTTTTGTTTTTAATTTTAAATTTAAAAATAATTATTAAAAATATAATTTTAGCAAAATTTTAACAGGAAAACAAAAATTAGATTTACTTAATTTTTTTAAATTATATAATTAATATAATATAATTTAATAATTATAAAATTAAATTATTAATTTTTAAATAATGGGACTAAATTTACCTATTTTTTATGTTTTATAACATTATAAATTTATAACGTTTTAACTTAATGCATAAAATAATTTATATAATACAATTTAATTAATTTTTTATTAATAAATAATTTTATAATATTTTTTTATTATTAATTTTTAATTTTATATTTAATTAAATAATTAAGATATTACTTAATGCATAGTCATGTGCCACGATAACACTACTCAATAAAGGAAAAATGCTAAATACAGCTAGATTGTCACTACCTACTGGAGCTTCGATATGTAAAGACTAAAGAGCACAAAGGCAGAAATAAAGACAAAAGGAAGGGGGCAATATAGTAACTCCTCAGAGAACCGAACGGCTATATATTGAAAGGGCTCTGTTTTCTCCATATGTAGATCCAAACTCTTAAGAATTCTCCAAAAAATTGTTGATCAATAAAATCACCAAATGGCTTTACGCTTGCTTCTTGTGATGGCTGTTCTGCTCTTCAGCATAACCCAGGTAGATTTTACCCACCACATGTTCCTTTATAACAAAACCATTAATTTAACATCTATACTTGGCTTTTTCTCAATTAATTAGAAACTTAGTTCCTTAATATTTTATTTTTCTTTTGGAAACTTTTCAAGATTTTACTTATATTTAATGTTCTGCAGGTTACATGTGATGCCCAGATTGAAAAACAAGAAGAAAGCCAGGTTTACATGAATTCTACATAAATACTAACATGAATGCTATTCCTCTCACGCATATTATAAATACGCTGAAACTTTCTATTTAAACTATTATCATTTGTTATTCTTTTATCATTTTAAGTAAAATAAAAATATTTTTATTTTTTATTTATAATTTTATAAACTTTATTTCAATAATATAATTATTTTATTTTTACTAGTAGAACAAACGTAGTAGAAAACCGTAACTTAATTGTATTATCATAACAGGAGATGGTAAAAGGAGCTAACAGAAGACTCTTGGAAAGTGTGGGTAAGGCCGTAAGGGATATAATTCACCAATATTTGTTTTGGTTTCTTTAATAGCTTGCTATCAAAACATTTCGTTCATTCTATATATAACATATTTAATTTTCTATTAAAAAAATATTTTCATCGTGCTTTAAAAAAAAAAATTACATAAATATATGTATAACCTATTTATAAAAATACGTTAAAACATATACTTAGCCTTTAAAAGCTCTTAAACGAAAAGACTTTCTTCAAGACCTCTAAATTTTTAGAGCGAAAAAAATAAAAATAAATATATTTTAAAACTTTATAATAACAAAAATAGCACGCATTATATTTAAATAATATATTTTTACAATTAAAAAATGACTTTTATATCATTTTTTTTAAACGCTAATCCAATTAAAAATAATAAAAATAACTTTTACAATAGTACCTTTTATGCTCAAATAATATATTTTTACAATTAAAAAAATAACTTTTACATCATTTTTTTTTTAAACATTAGTCTAATTGAATGTTAATTAAATTAAATTGTAAAAATTTAAACTTATTTAATATTGAACTGAAAACATGTTTAATATTAAACATTCAATATTATTGAGATATTAATTTTATTATTATAAATTTTAGGGGTGTTATTTTAGGTAATTTAAAACAAAAATCACAAAAATTTGTGAAGCCGACCTAAGGGTTTTTTTTTAAAAAAAAATTGAAATGCTTGTTTTTAATTTTTTTTTAAAAAATGGTGCAGATTGTGGAGAGCGGTGCAAGGACAGGTGTCGGTTGCACTCGAGGCAAAATGTGTGCATGAGAGCATGTGGGACCTGTTGCATGAGATGCAAGTGTGTTCCTCCAGGCACTGCTGGAAACAGAGAAGTTTGTGGAACTTGTTATACTGATATGACTACTCATGGCAACAAGCCCAAGTGTCCTTGATTGGGCTTTTCTTAATCCCCTTTCAGCTTGGGCTTTCATAAATTATATCTATATTTCTTTTGAAGCATAAGGGGAAGGGAAAAGGATGGAGAATATCTTATGATGTGTATCTTTGTGTTTATCAAGTCTTTTTTGTTTTTTTATTTCTTCGTATGTATGTATGTATGTATGTTTATGTTCTCGTAGATCTTAAAGGAGCCCAGGAGGGTGTGAAGATATATGTAATACTTGTTACACTTGTAATGAACAAAATCAATGCAAAGTTGTTATTCTCTTTAGCAGCTGAGTCTCTCGTTTCCTTGCAGTCTTTTCTGCTAAAAATAAGATTTTGTCAGAGGAGCTACTGTCATAAAACCATGCATATTGCAAGGTTGTGATACAATTTCCCAAGCTTAAATTCGTTTTTTCATGGCTTAAGTTGATAGATTCTCTGTATCTTATGTTTGTAAGGAAGGAATCATATGGATATAGTAATAGTATAAAGTTTGAGTGTTTATTGCAACAAGAGTTTTTGTTATTGCAATATCATAAAATGACTTTATTACCCTTTTGTCCATACCAAGATTACCTTAATGCCTATACGTACATCTTTTTTTTTGCCCTTTTTTTTTTTTTTTTTTCATACATCTTCTTTTGTACACATTTTGGTCCTTACCCAAAAATAAACTTATTAAATGTATGTTAGGTTGATAAATTTTTTGGGGAATAACAAAGCATACATTCCTCAAAACTTATAATAACAAAACTAGTACTTTTTGTGTTCAAATTTATATTTTTATAATTAAAAAAATGACTAATATATTATTTTTCTTTGAACATCCATCCAATTAGAATTAAACGACGATAATTTAGACTCGTTTAATATTGAACGTTCAATATTTTACGTTTAAATTGAATATTGAACGTTCAATAATATTATTGGAGTGTTAGTTTTGTTACTATAAATTTTAGGGGTGTTATTTTTTGTAATTTTCCTAAATTTTTTTGGTCCCTCTGATGGTCTCAAAGTAGCAAGATAAATAAAAACACTTCATATTTCAAAAGCGGATTGGTTTTCTCTACTTAGATAATTCACAATTTCAAAAGCTTTATTTTTTCGTGAGATATAATTTCATTTGGTATATCTTTTAGATAAAATTAAATTATGACAGTTTTTTAAGAAAAAAATATAAATAATTAAAAATAAACTAATTGAAATATAAATTGAATCTATTTTGAAGAGAAAGATTATACTAAATTTGATATTTTCAAGTACACCCATCAAAATTGTTGATATCTTTTAAAGTTAAAAAGTTGTTAATTTGAATGGAACTACAAGCACTAAATATTAACAAACAAAAGTCAAAAAATGTACACACTGCATTCATAGAGAAGGAAAAACTTCTTTTTTGAACCACTACTTCATGTTGTCGTAGGCTCGATTCCACCATGCAAAAAAAATTTCTTTGAATTTAACAGCTATATCAAACTAAGAAAAATCATAAAAAAAGTAGTAAACTGGAATAAACAAAAAAAAAAAAACTTGTTTAGCATAAACATAACAAAAAAAAATTCGATAAATCTAGAAAGAAATTAACTACCATAGGAGTCAATCTATTATGTGCTTTCTTGCACCAAAATAGAAACATGCACATATTTTGTTAGGCTTGCCTGCTAATATTATAAGCATATAAAAAATGCAGGAATATAATTTTCAAATTAACTAAAAAAGCATGCATATATGTTGTAGGGCTTGCCTGTTAATATTATAAGCATATAAAAAATACATGAATGTAATTTGCAAATTAACAATAACTAAGAACTACATTATACTTTTATGCAATTAAAGAAAACTTAAATTGATTAGTTCCATAAGAGATTAGCAAGTGAACTAATTGAAACGTTTAAATCAGAAGTATTCATTATGCTTCCACTAACACTAGTTGTGCTCTCCTGCACGTTTATATCATTAGCTTGGACTCTTCTTTAACATGTGCAACTATTATGGCCAATTTTCTTACAAGTATCACATTTTCTTGCATTCTCTACAATTTCAAATGTTGAAGGGTTGCATTGTGTAAAACTTGATTCCTTTCTCTTTTGATCCTAGTGGACGACCTTTGTGTGTTTGAACTTGTGGTTCAAGAAGTAACAACGGTGATAAGTTGCGAAATAATTTCTTGAACATTATTATTTTTGAGTAAGAGCTCATTCTTTATATTTATCTTGAAGTTCCTTGACTAGTTCTTTAAATCCATGCTTTTCAATAATTATTTTTTTACCACACAAATCAAATGACCTTGGATGACTCTACGAAATTATAGTTATTTAACCACTTAAAACTAGCTAATTGTCTTATTTTGGACTAAATATTATTAAAAAGGATTATTTTGTATTTAATTTTGTCAATATAAGTAGAACGATATCAAACGGAGTCAAAATGAGTCAATTGGAACACAATCAGTTGATGCCAGAGTATGCAGCCCGTGGCACGCAATAAGCTACTGGAGATACACTAAAAGTCGAGACCCTCATGTCACAGTGCTTCATGTTGAAGTGCAAGTAACCTCTCAATAATTCTCGAGACATTGATAACTCTACAAAAGTAGAGTTATTTGTCCATTTTTAGGCTAACTTTTTACATTATTTTGCACTTAAAATAGTTAAAATGATTTAATATTTGTTTAATTGAGCTAATCTAGGTAAACGGTAGCATACAGAGTGAAAACAGACAAAAAATAAAAAAATCAGCACAGTCAGCCTAGAGCCGCAGTAGTGGACATTTTGAGCCGCGACACACATCTTTTTAGAGTCCAACCCGAGAGCCTGGGGCTGTGGCAGTGGAATATTAGGGCCGCGTCGCGCCTAAGTGTAAATGCAACCCAAGAGCCTTTGGCTGCAGTGGTGATTTACCCAAGTTGTGGCAGGCATAGTTGTCCAGAATTTTCCAAGCAGTTGGGCAGCAATGCTCACTTATTTGGGTTGTGGTACACGTTGACATGTGCTTGATAAAGTTCCTAATATCTAGAATCCTATTTGGACTAGTTTCCTATTGGCACCATGATTCCTACTTGGACTATAATTGCTTATGACTTACAACTCTTAGCCTGTAAATATAACTCTTAAGCAACCAACCAAAGTGATTCACACATTCTACCACTAACCTACATAATTTAGAGAAAGAGATAGCAATTTAAAGAATTGAGGCAAATCAAGAAGAAGGATTCAAGATTAAAGGTGTTAGAGTTTAGTTTTACCAAAGTGACAATTAGTGGAGATTGATTTCTTGAGTAACAGTAGAGATCGATTTTGTCTTCCTCTTCTCCTTTATATTTTAGTTTGTTAACTTCTATTTTACTCATAGTTTTTTAGATTTTTTTGAATATTTTGTGAAGCTAAACTTGTTGTTAGGATCATATTGAATTCGATCTTTTATATAATTATTTAATTTATTCTTCTATTCTATTGTGATTCCAAATTAAATTATGTTATTCAATCTAAATTTCATGTCATTAATTGTCTAATTAACAATTATACCATAGAGGCAATTAGGTAGCTTTGAGAGAAGTATCTATTTGTTTGTCTTGATTGAATTGCATACATAATTTTTTGGCTGAGAGGTACGATTCTGTGTATGTGATCGATAATTAACGTTCTTAATGAATAATAGTTTAATCTAATTAGCATGAGAGTGTGATTAGTTTGGTTAGGTTATTATATTGTGTCTAGTTTATTTGAGAGAAAAATGCATACATAAGTTAGAGTCAATTGACCATATAATTTATTTGGCAATTACTTGGGATGGTGATTCCTATTATTCTTTAGTGCTTAATTTGTTAGTGTGGGATCCATTAGGGTAAATATTAGGTTTTTATTTTTACTTATGTTTTCTTTAGCCTAAATAGTTTAGTGTAATTGTAGTTTGGTATTCAAATACCTATTAATCCAATCCTCGTGGGTACGACAACCCTTATTTTTAAAAATACTTATTACTTGTACACTGACCCGTGTACTTGCTGTTTAGCGTGGTCAGACATTCATGCCGTAACAGTTGTATCGTGGTGCACGTTGTTTCACTAGGCAGTAAATTGTTCCCAAAAGCTTCATGCTGCAGTGGGCATTAAGTCATGTTACAGCACACGTGGTTTTATCAATCAAGAATTGTCACATCAGCTTCATTTTCACTCTTTTGTGTCTATTTTAGCCATTAGATCTTATGAAAATTTGTCAAGGATTCAAATTAAGTTGTTTTTAACCTAAATAGACTTTATTTTGATAGCCTAATTCATTTAATAGCAGCCAAACATATGAGAGGAGAGAAAAGAGGCCAAGAACATAGTGTAGAGAAGACACAAAACTAAACTAAATTGAAGAGTTGATTGCTATTCATATCAAGAGATTGATTTTATTCTTTATTCTCTTTATTTTTCTGTCCAAGTTTATGTATTTTTCCATGGACTTTTTGAACTCAAAAAATATGTTGAGTAGCTAAACTATTAATCTAGGGTTCTTATGAATCTAATTTTTTAGCATTTGATAAATCTATTATTTTCCCATTATGATTGTGATGCTATTATATTGTTTGATCTGATTTTCATGTTATTAATTGATTGGCCATCAATTAATAGTTAAAGGCAATTATGTATATTTGAGAGAATTATTTAATTGTTTGTTATAGTTGAACAACATGCATAGTTTCTAGGCATAGATGTATGATTTTATGTGTGTGAACCATAATTGCAAACTTAATGAATAGTATATAACTTGATTGACATGAGAATTTGGTTTATTACTATATAGTGCGTAGTTTACTTGAGAGAAGAATGCATGTTAGTTTCGATACAATTTATCATATGATTATCATAATAATTACTTGAGAGAATTTTAGTGATTCACATGCTTAAAAAATTGAATGATTAAGGTTCTTTAAGCTCTTTCTCATATATTTTTGCTCTTATTGATTTAGCAATTTTAGTTATTAGTTTATTATTTATATACAATTTATCGAATTTTTCATCATCCAAATAATTTTAGTAATAGTCAAATTGATGCTCGATTACTAGGGATGGACATAAAATATAAAAAACCACAAGTCCGAACCTAAACCGAACCTTTTAGGGCAGTTTGAGTTGGTTCAGGAGGTTCAATTTAGTTAACCTTTTGTATAAACTAAAAAAAAATTGGTCAGTTTCAATTTTAATTATTAAAAAACGCGTTCAAATCGAATTGTACTGATTTTTTATATTAAAATATTTTTTTTATTAATATTAGTTAGATATATATAATTTCATAATTTTAAATTATCGCTGATAATTAATAAAACAAAATTACAGTTGATAAAGAAAATATATATTATTAAACCCTGCTTTTCACTCTTCTCACTTTTCACTTTTCACTATGTGCACAATGGCAGCTTAGTGGCTCACCCATCTCTGTCTCCCTCTTGGTGCCTCCATTTAAGCTTCTAGTAGTTTAGTCGGAGGCAACCCTTGTTCGTGCCTATTCTTGCCCAACCTCCCATTCTCACCTTCATAAGTCACAACTCATGTTCGTGCCTAAGACTCTTTACTTCACCAGTCACCACTTACCAGCCTTGCTGTCCCACGTCAGTCACCAGACAACAGCCTCACCTAATAGTCAGCAATCGTATTGTCCAATCACCAACTACTATTTTTTGTGTATGTGATATACTGAAAACCTGTAAATGTATATATATATATTACATATTTACATGCCTTATATGGTTCATTTGAAGAGAAATAAGACATCAAATTGTTGTAACCATCTAGAGAATCAATGCAAGAAAAACGTTTACCGACCGGAGCTTAAGAAATAGAAGTTGTTGAATTTTCAAGCTACTAAGGGTGGTAACAATACTCTAATATTATGAAAGTTTGATCCAAAAGCAACAAGACAAGCATTGGCTAAAATGACTATTACATATGAGGTTTCATTCAAATTTGTTGAAGGAAAAGAATTTTGAAAGTTTTATAGAGTAAATATTCCTCAATTTCAAATACCTTCTCGAAAGACAATTGCTAGAAATGTCATGAAAGTTTATTTGGAGCAAAAATAATCTTTGAAATCATTATTGAGTCGAAGAAATATAAAAGTTTCTCTAACCTTTAATATATGGACATTAGTAGAAAAAAACTATTATATGGTTGTCATCGCTCACTTCATAGATGATGATTGAAAATTACAAAATGAATCATCAACTATTTTCAAGTCTTCGAACACAAAGGAGAATCGATTGGAAAGCCAATGGACAATTGTTTTAAGGAATGGGGAGTTAAAGGTGTTTTCACGATAACACTTGACAATACGAGCTGTAATGGAGCTGTTATTAAATGGTTGAAAAATTAATTGAAGACTTGGTGTGAATTAATTTTGGGTGGTGAGTTTTTGTATATAAGGTGTGTTGCTCACATAATGAATCCTATCATTGTGATGGTTTGAAAGATTTACACGGCTCGATCAAACACATAAAAAATGCAAATAGGTATGTAAGATCATATCCTCACCATTTACAAAAATTTAAAGTATGTACAAGACATGAACGTATTAAATTTAAAAGTCTTGTTTGCTTAGATATAAGAACTAGATGGAACTCAACTTATTTGATATTAGATTTTGTAGTAAAATTTAGAAAAATATTTGATAAGTTGAACTTTATTGATGATGCATATACTAGTTATTTTCTTGATGATAATGAAGAGAATTATGACCGTCCTCCAATGGACATTGATTGGAAGAATGCAACAATATTTGTAAAGTTTCTTAAGAATTTTTATAATGCAACTTTGAATCTAAGTGCTTCATACTATTTGCATAGTATTGAGGTTGAATTGGTTGATATGATGTCTTCTACTGATATTCATTTGAAATTGATGACTGAAAACATGAAATTAAAGTCTGACAAACATTGTGGTGATCTGAAGGCCACGAATAAGCTTATATATGTTGTTGTAGTGCTTGATCCTTGCTACATTTGTGTTTAAATAGCCCATGAACTTGATGTGGCTGAAAAGATTGTAAAAAGAGGGAGAGATGTACTAATGAAACTTTATGCATATTATAATGATGGTTCCCAAAATTTTAGTGTTAAAGGTTCACAATCTGCTAGTTCTTCAATATCTCAATCAAAAAGTCAACAATAATTCAATAAAATGAAGAGCGCACTAAATATGTCAATAGAGCATAAATGATGTTTTTTGAACAATTATAGTAGGGAAGGAATGTGGATATTTTAACTGAGCTAGACTATTACTTGAATGAACCTTGTAAGAGGCACACAAACAAAGTAAATGATGACTTTGATATTTTGAAGTGGTGGAAGGTAAATTTTGTTAAATTTAAAATTCTTTCTGAAATGGCTCGAGATGTATTGGCAGTTCAAGTAACCACGGTAGCTTCATAATCAGCTTTCAGTATCGAGAATCGTGTTTTGGGCACTTTTACGAATTTATTGCGTCCAAATGTGGTGGAATCTTTGATATGTTATCAAAAATTGTTACAAGTTTGTGATTTGCCTATTGAGAATGAGGATATAATTGATAAAATTGTTCAAATTGTGAATAATGATACAAACATTTTAAAGGGTCTTGAAGGTATCTTTCTATTAATTTTTATGCATTTATAGTTCTTAAATTTGCTAATAATGTTTAACTTTTTATTTCATATTTGTTCTTAGAGAAATCGCATTCATATATTACTTCAATGCACTCTATTAATTGAGTGCAAGATTCAATCCCAACTTATATGCTCTTTTTAAATTTATAATAATTATGCTCAATATCAATTTTGTATTTCTAATATAACTTAATAACATTTGCTTTCTTTTCTTTTTAGTTTTATGGAGCATTAGATATGACAATATGTAAAATGAATGAAATCTGTTTTGAAGTTAAAAGGAATTAAGCATAATCTTTAGTAATGAACTAGTAATCCATTCTTTTTGTTTGTTAGGATATTAAGTATTAATTATATATAATTTAAGGATTAAACCTTGTGGTAGTATTTCAGCAATTATGTTTTGGGTTGTAAATTAACTAAGTTTGCTTATTAGATTTGTTCATTGTTTAAATTTAGATTATGTTTATTTTAAATGGAATACTTGATTTATATGATTTTTATTCAAATGAAAGTATGATTGCATTTTGCTCAAATAACAAGTTTGGTAGTTTTGGTTAAAATAATGTATTCATGATATTTACAAGTTTGGTAGTTTTGGGTGAAATAATGTATTCATGATATTGGTTATAATTGTTGTAACATCATAGTAATTTGATGATTTGTATTAATTTTTACGTCTCTATGGTAGTTATTTGGTACTGCTAATATTTGCAATTTGTTTTCATACTTTTTTGTTTTAGCAAAAAACAAGCTTCATGCACTCTTTATGCATATTGTTTAGGTTAATTGTCCAAACCAATCAAACTGACTAAACCGATCGACTAAGTAGGTTAGTCTATGGGTTGATTATGTTTCATACATAGGTTAATTTTGGTTTATAATAATATCTAACCGACTATGTAAGTTTGGTTAGTTTTTTTAACTAAAAACCAACCAAACCAACTTATATCCATCTCTATAAGTTACAAGTAATTAACTTCCTGTGGAATCAATATTTGTACTTAAGTACACTATA
Organism: Elaeagnus macrophylla; assembly: GCA_029378325.1. NCBI lineage: Eukaryota > Viridiplantae > Streptophyta > Magnoliopsida > Rosales > Elaeagnaceae > Elaeagnus > Elaeagnus macrophylla. The sequence continues at coordinate 57,148,449 of CM055640.1, forward strand.
TTACTTGCACAACTTATGCACTTGCTGTTAGCGTGTCAATCTTGTGTCAATCCTTCATTGTGAATGAATTAGATCAAGAGATACTTTTATATTTTCCAATGTCACCATCTTAAGGGCACAAGGAAAACCCATTGTTGCCATAAAATTACCACTGCAAATTGTTTCTAGTCTTCCAATTGTATACCATCTCATATTGCTTCTAGTGTTCCAATTGGAAGCACTTTGAAAAAACATATGTTTCATTTACCAAAAAAAATACATATATTCTATTTACAAAAAAGAACAAGATGGGGTAGGGATATTTTTGAAACAAGTTGAGTAAGGGGTTATGTAAAAATTGGAGCCAAAAATAAATAGCTCATAATGAAAAGTCTACTTCACTGACGACGGCACACCGAAAAAAATTCAATATCAAAATCCAAAAGAGAGTGCAAATATTAATGTTCAAAAACTACTCGCATACACCCAAAAATAACTTTCCTTATCAATCAGTAATATAGCAAGATAAATTAACAAACTTGCAATATTTAGATATTACCACATGATAGAGCAAATAGATGACTTGTCACTCCAAAGAGCAAACAAAAAAAAGGATGGCTTAGGAGCAAATCTTGATTACACGTTGATGTTGATAAGAAGATGTGATGATCTTCTATTGTATTCTTCTTAACAAAAGGTGGGAGGTGGCTTTCACTTGGTTTTCTTCTCAACAAACGGCATGGCTGATGATTTCTATTTACTCTAACAACTTGGGTGGCAAGGAAGTAATATATATATATATATATGTATGTCAAATAATCTTCTAGGGCTTGAATACTAAAGCCCACATAAAAGGCCAAAAATTATATTACTTCATAATAAAATTACCAAAATGCCATCTACGTTTTGTGACATCTAAATAACATTATTAATGTGTCATACACACAAAAGATTCATTGCATCAAGAAAAACATTATTTATTTCCTTCATTAGTGCTAACTCTTTATCTGACGCTATGACATAAGGTTGACAATTAGAATCTTGCACATCATCAAAACAATTTAAGGCCAAGTATAATCCTTCTCTTCTTCTTTTGCAAGAAAAGCAAAACAAGAGTAGAATGTGGTAGCTACTTGTAAGTGTTATTGAGATGGGGTGTGCGAAAAACAAATGTGTCAAGTAGCCATTTTCATTGCCAATAATGTTATAAATAAAACCCCCTTGACCAAGTTCCTCAAATAAGGCTTGAATCATTATACAATCAGCCAAATTTTCTCAAAGAATCTTGCTCTTCATATTATAAATATTTCTAAACACGGCTTGAATTTGTGAATTTTTTTTACGAAGAGAACAATGATATCAACATCGTATCACACGTGTAAGTAAATATGCTATCTAATGCGTAGCACTAGCAAACTTTGTCATTTTTTCAATCCTTGATTTTTCTTCATTTGAAAAACGACGACAAGAGGGATGTCCAGATATATCAATAGATGCTTGATGATTATGTAATATACTTTTCATTTCAAGTATCAAAAATCAATCAAGATTCCTCTTACCCCAAATATCAAAAATGCAATTTATGAGCCATGAAGCCATTTTTCTTTCCAAATATTCGATTTGAACATTGCGTCTATCTCTATAAGAACCCCTTTATCATAACAAATAGCCACAAACTTATCCTTATCGTAATGCCTAATAGTAGCAGCATAACCTTGTATAAAAAGAATACTTCTTGTAATATCAAGAAGTTCTTCACGAGTCTCAAACTTTTTGTCAACTAAATAACTTATAATATTTTGCTCCTCATTTTCTTCACATTGAGTGTGGACTTGAGATGACACATTACTTGTAGAACTTTGCTTAGGACATACAAGAACATCATTTTCATCCATGACTTTATTGAAATAAGAACTATAGTTAATAAAAGGTTAATATCAAAAGAAAGACAAAAAAAAAAAAAAAAAGATAGTGTCTAGAAAACTAACTAATTTTACTTGAAAAAAATAAAAACGAAGATAATTAAGCTCAAGTTATTACACAAATAAATAGGAAAGACATCTCAAAGGAAATATTTCTTAGGCAAGTATTGTTATAGAATTAGCAAGAGTTTAAAGGCTTTGAATGTTATTTTTCTAACTCACATATCATGTATTTATTTACATAGATTGGACTAGTTCCATATTAAATAACCCAATTTAGTTACAAATAATATAAGCATTTTATACTAAAAAAATGGTTAACGAAAAAGAAAATGTACAAACCATTGTAGTAGTGGCCGGAAAAAAAAAAAGAGTGATAATACTTAAACAAAAGATAAAGAAGATTTTAAAGAACTTTGGGTGTTTTTCTAATCAAAATGATTTAGGGCATGTTTGATAACGATTTTGATTTACGATTTATGATTAAACAATTGATTTTGTGATTTTTGATTTTTTTATAAAATAATCACAAATATATTTGATAACAATTTTTATTTAGTGATTTTCAAAAAAAATCAAAAATCAAAAATCACCTCCAAATTGTTTGGTAATGATTTCCATTTTTTTATTTTATTCAAAAAAATTAAAAATAAAGAAATTTTTTGGTTATTTTTTATAAATTTGAAGTTTTTAATCATTTTATTATAATATTTAATCATAAAAAAATTATAAGACTTTATTTACTCTTTAGAAAAAATGTTTGGTCAAAATGAAAAAAATCAAAAATAAAAAATCTGATTGAAAAATCTTATTTTTAAATATTTATGAATCACCCCATATTTTGGTAGTGATTCCTTAAAAATGTAAAAATTAAAACCAGAAATCGTTACCAAACATACTTTATTGAAAAATCACTTGAAAAAAATCAGGAATTAGGAATCAAAATTGTTACCAAACAAAGCTTAGTTTTTAAACATAATGCCTTAAACGATTTTTTAATAACAAAAATATAAAAAATAAAATAAAATAAAGATTAGTTTTTCAACTAACATGAAAGAATGAAATAGTATCAACTATGAAACTTGAATAGGCAGATAAACATACTTACAGGTGTGTAAGAGTAGTGATATTGTAATTGTTATCTTCTCTTTTCTTGTCTTGTAATGGCGTAACGAGATTGTTTCTTCAATCAATATTTTCAGATTGTATGGTGAGTTTGTAGGAGGAAGCAAAAGAGAAAGGAAAAAAAAAGTAAAAGAGGAAAAGACATCAAGAGGGTAATCTTGGTAAAGAAAATAAACTATTAGAGACAAAAAGGGCAGTAAAGTCACTTTACAAAATAAGTATTTAATGCATTGTGGCAATAACAAAATGTATTAAGACATATAAGTTATTAATTTAAAGTAAGATATAAGAAATAATAAGTTTATTGTGGATCTTTTATTAATAATGAGTCAATTAGATTGAGTTATGCTGTATTGACGTATGTATTAAGTATTGGACATAACAAAAACACAAAAATATTAAAAACTACAAAAACAACTCAAAAGCAAAAAATTCAACGCAAGAACACAAGAAATTTTACGTGATTCAAAACATTAGCTTAGTCCAAAGTCACAAATAAATTAATCTACTAATATCACTTATTGATACAACAGTCTTAACCCAATACTCAATACACCCTGCATATTCTAAGAAAAATATTAGGAACAAGAAATAGCATTCGAACCCAAGGTCTCGTTACGTCCAAATCTCACACATATAACTTAAAATAAGGAACTCAAAAAATATCAATTTTTTCCCTTACTTTTGGCTACAAATCATCTCATACACACACAAAATGAGTAAACCAATTTTTGCTTCTATGTCATGGTTGTAACCTCTCACATAACAACAAATCATTTTAAACTAATGTTTGCTACTCCACCTTTTACTCATGTACGTTATTATATCATGGATTGGGGTTATTAATTTTCAACCACAATCATCATTAACCAAAACTTAATTTCTAACATATAAACATTAGGTGTACTATCTTGACTTTTGAGCTACCAATCCAACAATCTCGACCTTAGTTCAAAAGTCCCAAACTTCAAGTGCCACTTGTTCATACAGGCTTTCATAGCACATCATTTATGGGTAAGGTGCACCGGCCACTTTATCTTTAACAAAATACAATCTTATTTGTGTCGCCTTGATAACAACCATTTAACACCATACACTTATCACAAAAAATATTAATATTTTCATTAAACTAAATCCAGTTTTCTTGCATTACATTTCCATTACTCATGCAAGGTTTCAAGTTCAATTTTGACCCTACACTCACCTTATCCTTACTGGCGATTGCAACTCCACCTCGAATAAGATCCTCAATCAACTTGTACAAATCACCCCTCATTTTCCCTTTCATAATAACCAAGGAACCTTTACCAACTTTCGAAACTTGTTCCTTGCAGAAAAATCAAAACCAAAGGCATCCAACCGACACAACAAAACCAAAATTTTCCTTAAGTTGGGTATTTATCTTGCATCACCTAATGTTAGAACAACTCCATCAAACATCTTCACCTTCACGGTACCCATACCAATAACCTTGCACCTTGAACCGTTAGCCATCACAACATCACCAGCATCACAAGGCTTATACCTATTAAATAATCCTTGTGTGCACACATATGAAACGAGTTAGTGGAATCCATAATCCAATCATTGGGATAACCATCACTAGTTGTCACACTTATTACATCATTCTTCATATCACATATTTCAGTCACCTTTTTCCTTTTAGCACCTTGTCTTTTCTTCTCATCAAGGTCTATTACAGCTATCAATCTTCTTTTACAATACCTTTTGATGTGTCACTTCTTGTGACAGTAGAAACATTCAATATCACATATCCTATGAGGTTTGAACCAATTTCCATCTCTAATTGGATATTTGCTCTTATATAAGCCTTTTTTTAGTATTCGAGTTTGCTCTTGAATAACCCTTCGTACAAAGATGATCTCCGCATGAAGAACTAACCAATTGCTTCTCATTACTAGTTTCCAAGAGAGTCATTAACAACTCATCTACGGTCAATTTAGTCTTTTCACCAAGCATTGAAGACAACAATTAACCAATGACTCAGGCAAGAAAGACCATAAAATCATTGGCTATCACGTAAGCCCATAATAATTTAGAAACACATTGTTTGAGCCTATATAGATGACATTTAATGTCAACACCTTCATCCATCTTTAAGGTATACCATTACTTCTTTAAGTGCACCTTAAGAAGCCCTTTTTGCACCCATATACATTTTATGTTGCCATTTCGAATCTCAAACCTTCTTGTTGCTACAATTAAATTCTAGTTAATTTAAGGAGAAAAGATGAATTCAAGCGTACTAAAATGATATATACAAAAGTAACAAAATAGTTCAAGTCCTTGTATTTCTCACCACCAACGTTGATATTTTGAATTCATTTGGTGTTAAAAAATGTAAAAAAAAAATGAAGGTAAAATAATTTGGTGACAATATTACTACAACATAAATCATTAATGAAAATTTTGTCCAATAATAATAGCATTAAGAAGTAATAAATAACAATAGTAAAATAAAGTTTTTATATATTTTTATTATAAAAATAATAAAAATAATTGTGATAATATAATTATATAAATAATTTTAATTATACAATTGTTCAATCAGATACATATTTTTTTTTATTTATAAATCAATAACTTAGTATTAAATTTAAAACCTTTAGATAGCTTGACAAGTATGACTCCGTGGCCCAATGGATAAGGCGCTGGTCTACGGAACCAGAGATTCTGGGTTCGATCCCCAGCGGAGTCGGATTTTGCTTTAGCTATCCCTTTTATTTTTTCACTATATTCGTACTTCTAACCTTAGTCCAGTAGACTTAATCTGCAGTGGTAAATTGATAAGAATATATATTATTTGAAGATCTTTTTCAAGTGTGTAAAATTTTTTCGGTTGGTGGGTGATTGTGCTATTTGCTTTTTATAATGCATTACTTAGGCTGTTTATTATGTTTTTTTTTTTTTTTTGACAATTTGGTTCATCAACTTTAAAAAAATGACGACACAGGTATAAATTATCAATTTTTATGTTTTTTTTTCATTGTATTCTATTTTTTAAGAATTTTATTTTAAAAAAGCACTTCAACAATTATTTATATTAAAACTTTCATTTTCAGATGCAGTTGAAAAAAAATTTAAAAAACCTAAAATTTGACCAATTAGACCTGTTATATTACTTTTTTAAAAATGTTGGACTAAATTATTAAAAAAAATGAACTACAGGACCAAAGTGCTCTAATTGTAATAACTAGTAAACTTGTCCGACATTTGTCCCTAATTTTATATATATATATATATACAAACACACACACGTTGGATTATATATTACACAAACACTCAATAAAATTTTGAAATCTTTAGTTATTTCCAATTTTATATGTCATATTTTTTTTTTCATTTTGAAAAGGATAAATACATAATTTTTACTAACAATGCCACTCATTAAAAATATAATAAATTAAGCTTAAAGTGTTACATAATACCACACGAATATCATTTGGTGTCTTCTTTATCAACGTCCTTCATTACGTACGGAGCTTAGCAAAATCAAAAATACTGTTCGTGATTGTTCATGCAAAGATAATTGTAATGTAGTATGAGGAGAGTATAGGGAGGAAAGAAGAGCTTCAAGTTTGCTTGAAGCAAATAAATGGAAGGATAGAGAAGGCAAGAGATTAAGAAAAATTCAAAAAAAAAAAAAATGGAATTGATTATAGATAACAAAAGCAATTTGTTGAAATATTTGATGTATGTATGGAGGAGGGGTGAAGAGCCTTGTGAGTCGTGAACGCCTATTATTGGGCAGAGTTTGCTCTTACGATTCTTGATATCTTTACTCTTGTGATTCATGCGTTAATAAAAGTGTGATATCTTGCTAATAATAATTTGAAAATACAAGCACTTTGATGAATTTATTTATTTTCACTTCTTTTTTTTTTTTTTGACATGTTTGTTCTGATCTGTTTCTGCATTCTTCTTCTTTTTTTTTTTTGTTGTTGTTGTTGTTGTTGTTGTTGTTGGTATTATAGCAGTGTTTCATTTAATCCAATGCATGCCGCAACTACACATTATTATTAGAAAGTTCAAGATTCTTAATTTATTAGTATTTTTAAGTATTTGCCTGTGCTGTTTAAATCAATGACGCAAAGCATGGAAATTTTGAACTTGAAATTTAACAAATACAGTCAAAGCATCTTTTAAGTTCTAATATCCTCGTTGGCAAGAAAAATTAGATAAAATAAAAAAAAATTATGAAAGCTATTCAATTAACTTCACTCTTAATATGTCCCAATTAAAAAACAAACAAATGTTTAAAAATAAAATTCAATACATAAAAAATTATGTAATGCAATTAAACCATAAATTTTTTTCATTTTGTTTCAAGCACACATATTTTCGTAAACTTATAATTTAAGATATATTTTTGTTTTGCTTTTGCACATTAATTTATAGATGTGCTATTTTATTTGTTGAAGATAATGAAATTTTGAAAGCCAAGTGTATGAAATCAATGAAATTAGTTTAAAACATCAATGCATTTTGTTAAAAGAAAAATAATATCAGTGCTAACACAAGAAGGGTATGTTGGTACATTTTTATATGGTAAATCATGTGATGCTACATAAGAATGATAATTTGACCCGACAGTTTGAGTACTTAATCTGTTCAAATTAATTTGGATAAGGGCAAAACGGGTCAAAAATGGATCGATCATTATCCATTTTATTTAAAACAGTTCAATTCGGAGCAAAAATTGGATCAATTTAGGACACCATTCAAATACCCGTTTGTTTACTAAAAACTTTAATTACATAAAAATTCATACTATTTTTTTTCATTCGAGGAAAAAAAAGGGTCAACAATTTGCTTTATTTACCCACGAATATTACCCAAACCAAACTTGTTTTGTTTGAAATGGTTCAGTTCAAATTGAATCGTGGGTCAAAAAAGGCAAGATCAGATTTGACACGAACCAATCCGTTGACATCTCTAACATTGCTACAGAACAGAATAAAAGGGGATAAATCTCGTCTTGTTCGCTCATTTTCAAGCTAAATAAATATTTAAATAGACACCAAATAATTATATGGTAAAATATCTCTATTTTCATACATGTTTCAGGAACATTCTATAATACATACAGGCGTAGCATTCCAAATTTCATACAACAAAAAGGTATGTCAATATCATAGAGATGCAACCCTGAAGAAACTGAAGAGATAAAGATTAAAGAAATGGGAAGAGGAAACGACAGTGAATCAGAGAGAGGTAGTCAATATCATTTGTAGTAACAGAAAATAAATAATTCAAGTATATGATGAAATGCCAATCTATATCAATTTGTAGATGCTTCTTTACATCTTACAAGGGAAGTTTCTCACCGACGAGCCAGTCAGTCAGTCGTCAGTAAGCTAGAACAGTCTCCTCAACTCTAGATGTGTCTTTAACCTTGCTATTACCTGCCAAATTATAAAAAATGAATTTTAAGCTAAAAGAGACTGGTACCCCCAACAACTCCGTAACCAAAATGATATTACTGTTACTATACGAATTTTTTTTTTTTTAATTACAAGTTTAGAAGTATGCAACTGCATCTAGACTATTTTGCAACATTTCCATCTTCAAATTTTAAACCAGAATATCTTGCAGTTGTAAAACTAATGCTTACCTCTCTTCTTCTTAAGTTTATTTCGGAAGCTTCTTTTCCTGCTAAATGCAGTCTCCTACAGCAAAAGGAAAATAAGTAATAGTTCATTGGCAAAAACATCATGTATTTCTCTTTATACGTAACTTGGAGTTCCATAAAATCTTCTAGTACGTCCAGTATATCAAGCCATGTGTTGCCTAACAGTTGGACTTGAAAACAATGAGTTCATCGATTTTAGAAACTATGAAGAGTATAGTTTTACCTTTATTGTGACCCCGTGGAGTAGATGTAGTCATGTAGGTAACATTACAATATATACAAATAAAGATACCAGCTTCCTTCTCCCCTAATTATCGTTTGATACTAAAAAAGATTTTTTTTTTTTTTTTTAAGAGGGCGAAGGAATAAGACTCTTCTTGTCAAGCTCAAGTCAAATATAATGCTAAATATAAATGTTCAGAAATACTACATAGATTTTAATAGTTTGAGAACTCACCACAGGTTGACTAATTTCCCCTGCACTACGAACTGCAGCAACCAGATCTCGGTTGGATTCGGTGTAAAGACTAGTGACAAGTCCATATTGACCAGCCCTACCAGTGCGACCAACTCTATGCAAAAAGTCTACAGCAGAAGTAGCAAAGTCTGCCTGGAAGAAATAATTGAATAAATCTTATCAATAACATACTCCCCATTATATTAATAATTGATGTATCAGAAAGAGTTGAACAGGGATTTGGAAGGGGGAAGTTGATATTAACTAAATGAACTTGTGCGCTGATAACAAAAGGGGCAAATGAAGAGAGAAAATAGGTTTGATTGTGAAAGCTTGCATGATTACGCCATTATGTAATGTACTATCATATGTTTATATGCATAAAAGTGTACCTATGCTATGTAATTATGTTTTCTATCATAACTCAAACTGCTTTTGTCATTCATTGTCACATGCATTTGGAATCAAAATTTGCAAATCCACCCTACTTGTTCTCATAACCTTATCTACAAGAAATAAGAATGGTAGTGAGAACTTAAATCTGTTTGTGCACCCCTCCCATTGTTTTTCTCAGTACGACGTTCTGCTTGTTTAATTTTAATATTGAAATTAAAAAAATCTAGATTTTGCAATGACTAAGCATTAGTAGAGCAACAAAACAAGAATCTGCCTTAAAGAAAGGAGAACGACCTGAATAACATGTGAGATATTTGGAATATCAACACCACGTGCCGCAGCATCAGTGCACACAAGAATGCCCCCTTTCTCACCGAAATCACTTAATGTCTTTCCCCGCTCCTCCAAGGTGCAATCTTTATGGAACCGGTAACATTTAACCTCGGCTCTCTTCAATATCTTTTCCACTGCTTCAGCAGCTTCAACTGTGTTCGCAAACACCATAGTTCGGCAGTGATTGTCATCAAAATTCACTGATTTAGATTTTAAACCTTCTTTCACAGCTTTTAAGAGTTCATCCACCTGAGTATCAACATTAACTTCAACCCACCTGTGCTTTAATCTGGAGTGACAAGAAAGAGGGAAAACGAAGAACAAAAAAATACTATTAGGCATATACATCAAATATCAAAGCAGGCAGAAATGCAATTAGGGTCAACAATAATTCAAATGATTTACCTGTAAATATCAGAACATAGAATTTATATCACTGAACAGATTATTTGTCACAAAGTTCCATTCTCTAACAAAAGATGACAAAAGGACATAAGTACATAACTATTGGCAACAATCATTAGCATACTAACATCCATTAAGTGGCCTTCTACCAATCATATAATCTTATTCCAAAGAAAGTTTTTTATGTGAAGTTCTAGTGATTCTTCTTCGTTCTTCTGTCTTCTTCTTCCACATTGTCTACTATACTGTGAAGATATAAGCTGTTACCAACATATACTAATTCAAGACTTGACTATATAATTGTCGCTTGGAATATTAAATCAGTTGTCTGGGAATAGGACAGCTAATAAATGAAAAAAAAAAAAAAAATAGCAACATGATATGGTTTGGCACCTTGGGTTGTGACAATGGAGATAATTCCCACTAACCCAATTGGCCTCCGGAAACATCTTTTTCAAAACTGCTCCAGCAGTTTTCTTCCCGTTCACTGGAAGAGTAGCAGCAACAAAAACGTACTGTTTACTGCGTTCATAATTCTTCCTCACTTTCCACCACTCTATTCTCTTGATGGACCCAGAGTCGTCATTCCCCAATGAGCTACTAGTAGCACCCTCAGAACTTTCTTCCCCTTCCATGAAGCCATCAATTTCAGGATTTTCTTCATCCTCCAAACTAAACTTTGGAGAGGTTTCAGATTCCAGATCTGTCTGCAACTGAGGATCAGATCCTTTTGACCAAGACAACTTTTTTTCATCAAAGCGAAGTAAGTGTATCAGGCGAATAACTTTATTTTGGAAGCTCCCACAGAGAAGCATGTCTGCTTCATCAAATACCTACAATGTCAGTTATTGTAAGTCAAAAAACTGATAATCATGTCTTATTTCAGGCAAACTAAACAAGTAAACATATAAGAAAATCAAATTAACTGTACATGAATGATGAAAATGTCAAAGTTACCACATATTTAACACCACGCATAAACTCCGCACACCTCTGTTTCTTCGGTTCAATATGATTCAGAAGTGCAACGGGTGTTGACACAACGATGTCAGGCTTATTAACTGGCCATCCCTGCAGTTTATCATCTATGAGAAACAAATTCTAAAATTAAGGGTAAACGCAAAGTGAGGCAAGACACATGCCTGGACCACAAAAATGACACCACTGATCGGCACCATTAAGTAGTGAACAAAATGCTATACCTGTCTCCCACAGACAGCTGCAACAGTGAGAAGTGGTTTTCCATCATCACCACGAAGGCAATTGGCCATACGAACCACTTGCTCGCAAAGCGTTACATTTGGACATAGTACCAGCGAAAACTTATGATGAATCGGAATCAATCGTTGCTCAGAAGAACCATTTTCATTCTCCAAATCATCATCTTTGGGGGCAGTGCACAACTTTTCAATCAAGGGGACAAGGTATCCGTGCGTTTTCCCACTTCCAGTTTCAGCTGCAATAATCACATCCTTTCCAGAAAGTATAGCTGGAATTGAAGAAGCCTAATTTAAAGAAAAAAAATCTGATTAACCATGAGAAGTGAATAACATAGATAATGCCCACTCGGAATATCAAACTAGATACTTTCTTTGAAAACAAGATGAAGTGAGGCATTTGGACTAAATTAACAAAAATAAAAAGGATAGAATAGTATGAGTAAAAATTTGACAAGGGAAGAGAAAGAAAAACCTGAACTAGAGAGGGTTGACCAAGTGCGGCATTAAAGAGAGCACGAGAAAGTTTATCAGAAACTCCGATTGAGGTCCATGAAACGCTTTCCTCGGCGAAAAAAGTATCGCCGCCTCCCTTCCTTTGAGCGACGGATGTGCAAGTTGTCAACGCCCGGGCATGAGGCTGACGAAGTTTTGTTTGCCAAAGCAGACGGTCTCGAAGCGAAGCAGAGGAACACAATATTGATGACGAAGAAATCGAAAAAAAGGAATAAGAATGTGTAATTTCGGGTAGAAGTTTAGACGAAGAAGAAGAGTAGAGCTTGTAGAAATGGAGAACCGTCGAAGGGGCTATGCGATAAAGAATCATCTTTAGGGTTTAAACTCTAAACCATAAACCCTTGCTGTGAACCTTTGTCGCCGTTTGATCTCTTACGGATTAGGTTAGAGTCAGACGAGTTTGTTCGATTGTACTTGGCTAAAAAAGGGTGTTGCATTTTAAGTAGAGTTTTATTTTCCCAATGATTTTAGAACTTTTTTTATTTATTTATTTGTTTTTTATTTTATTTTATAAAAAATTACTAAAAATAACACCTAAAAATTTATAATAACAAAATAACACTCCTATAATATTGAACGTATAATATTGAAAGGGTCTAAATTATCATAATTTAATTTAAACAGCATTTAATTGGAAGGACGTTTAAAAAAAAATTATGTAAAATTTATTTTTTAATAGTGAAAATATATGATTTGAACGTAATATTTGTTACTTTTATTATTATAAATTTTTATGATTATTATTTTTCTTTATACTTAAGTATTATAAATTAATCATGTTATCTAGTTTAATACTCGTATTATTTTAAAAAAAAAATTAGTACTCTCTAGTACTCATAGTAACAAATTTTTAATGGACCTTATCGAATTCATTAAATATAATCATATTAGATTGAACTGTATTAAATTATATTATGATTAGTCTGTATAATATTTGGGGACAAACTATAGAATATAGTCGGATAAAATTAATTATAAATATTTTAATAAAATAGTTTATATTTAAAATAATTTTTTATTATAAAATTTATTTAAATCAATATTTAATTATTTTATATTTTTATTATATTTTTTAAAAAGTAAAAAATTATTTTTAATTGGAGATGAAAAAGGTTAAGATACATAATTTTATAATTAAAAATTCAAACATATTAAATTAAATATTTAGTATGATTTAAATATTAATTTTTTTTTTCGTATAAAATTTTTACGTAGCCATAATATTTCTTTTAGCAATCATCTTAGTTATATTTGAATCTCTTTTAAATAAAGTATAAGCTTGGTAAGAGAACTACCACAATTATTCTACAAGTAATGAATAACATATAACATAAACCAAGTTGTTTTTCATTCTTACGTGTAGCAGTGCTCAAGATTTTTGTATTTGAAAATAGCTGAACTTTAAATTGTGAAATGAATAAATCGTTATCTCGGTTGCAATACTAATAGTTTTTTACCAAAGAAAAGGTGTTATAGTAATTGGGAGTAAATCTTATGCCTATAACAATCTTTGCAATTGCCTAATGATCTGTAAATGGTAGTCAACCAGGGGCTGATCTTCTCCTCGGGCGGGCTGTACCTTCGTCAAATTTTTTATAAAAAATTAATTATATATATATTTTTAATATAAAATAAATATTTTATTTATAATAATATATGTTAGAAGTATTCTCCACATTATTTAAGTATGATACTAATGTAAGATTTATAATTAATTATGAGACTTAGTTATCTTAGAGGTTAATATTTTAAGGAGTAAATATTTCATGTTACTTATACACTATACAAAATTTACATGGTATCAGAGCTTGAGTCGATTAATAAGTCAAATACTTTAGGCCTTACTTCACAAAAAAAAAAAAAAAAATGAATGAGCTTTACTAAAGAAAAAAGCAAATGACTCAAATAAAATATAATATAATAAAATATATTAAAAATACAAAATAATGGGTTGAGGAGGGATATTAGAGGTATTGTCCCACATTACTTAAATATGATACTAATGTAAGGTTTATAAATAATCATGAAACTTAGTTATCTTGGAAGTTAACCTTTTAAGAAGTAAATGTTTCATGTTACTTATACACTATATAAAATTTACAGTATATTGTGTCTAATTTTTATGTACATATTTTGATATATATTAACAAAATTTAACAAATATGTAGATACAAATAATATGAATTCTTAATAGATTGATTAATATAATATATATATATATATATATATATATATATATATATTCATGTACTTGGTAACTATTAATGACAAATAAAATTGTAGTAATATATTATATAAAGATTCTTCTAAATTATGATAATTCAAAAAAATTCAAATATTTTACTTTAGACTCAGCCTCATAAAAACTAAAAATTAAAAATGAATAAGCATATAATAAACTTTAGACCAAAGCTTTTAAGTTTATATAATGCATATCTAATATTATATTATTTTCATTTTATTTTAATAAATTTTTGAATTTATTTGAAATTTTATTTATATAAAAGTTCTAATATTTTTTTATCCTTAGTTTTTCATTCATTTTATTTTTAGTCTTATATTGTTTATCAATATATAATTTTAAATATAATCTCAATATTAAAATTCTAAATCATATTTTATTTTGTACATTTTTTTTTTTCTTTTTGACGTGTTTGATTTAGCCTTTTCATTTCTTAGAATTTTTAGTAAATAAATTTATTATTATTATTATTATATGATATTAATACTTATTAACTTATTATATTTTTGTTGACTAATTTTAACTGAAAATGAACAAAGCTTCACTAACTTTATAATATGATGTGAAAATTCAATATAGATTGAAGAAAGTCAACCGTAGTTCTTAATAATTATATATTATGATGCATTTTTTATTTTTTAATATTTTAATAAAAAAATTTACTTTAAATGAAAAAAAGAGAGTATATTTTAGTCTCCCTCAAAAAAATTTCTAACTCGGCCACTGTAGTCAACTGTTAGAGAAAATGAAAATTTCATATATTCATGAAAGGAGGAATGCTAATAATACATAAATTTATATTTGTATTTATACTCATGCCAATTATGGTGTGATACGTGACTAAATAATTTTATAAATGAAAAAAGCTATTCATTTTTTAAGAAAATTTAGTCATGTGTCACACTATAATTAGTATGGATGTATTTAAGTGCAAATTTATGTGACTCTAGTAATTCTCTTGATAAAGATAATATAATTAAAAAGTTTATAAGAAGTATGAGTATTTTCAACTATTTAGTTAATCTTTTGAAATTAAAAAACTTATTATAGACTTTGACATCAACAAAGACTAAATGTCAAGATAGAACATTATACAAATTTGAAAATTATAATAACAAGGTTAAAAAATTCAGTGTGATCACTGTTCATATTTTAGCACATTCGCTATCCAAGTCATACTACTTAGAGAATTTGAGTAGCTCTCTTCCTTTAAACTCGAAGCCATCTTCAAAATGTATTTTGAGAAAATATCAACTAAAATTGCCCTTTTTTTAATGTTATAAATTCACGTTTTGTACCAAATAGGCAACATATATTTTTTATTAAATTTTATTAGCGATTTAATTTGATGTGCTGAAATTAAGTGGTCTAATTTTGATTAGTCCGTAAATTGGTCAAAACTGATATGAGTTAATTAAGTGGTTATCGATTTTGTTTTAATTAAGGGATTATGAGAACCCTAATCGAGCAATATATAAAGACCCTTTTAGTTATGGTCTCCAACACACAAAATAATAACATAGTTTATTTTCTCCCTATCTAGAAGAGGTACAACGGTCTCATTGAAGAACTAAGGCAATTTGGCTAAGAAATATCACAAACCACCCCCACCATTAGTGTTCATTCATTCTTGATTGATTGTCATAGTATTTTTGTAATAATAGGCGATCGTTCTCAATAGATTCAGATATTTCACCTAAACCTATAAATCCTTAATAATCTGGCATGATGTAGATCCTAGGATTTTTGGTATTATGCTCTAGAATGTTTGCATCTAGAATTTTGTTTATAGCTTTATATATAATTTATTTCTAACACTTTAATACTTAAACTACGTGATTATCAACAAAATATGTAAGTTTGCAATATTAAGAAAATAAGATAGTATATGTCCAAATTAGTCCTAATAATCTTAACTAATTACCTCTTTGTAGAATCTGGGATGTCTAGTTCATGAACCTTTACTTGTTTATGTTTTACATAAACTTTTTCTTAGAACTTTTATCTCCATTTCCTTTCACAACAATATTTTTCCAATGGACACTCTTCTTTTATTTTAGAAAGTAGGATTTTCTCAAGCTTCTATATTTTCTCTCTCTCTTCCAAGGAAGCTAAATGCTTTGTTGAAGGCCATTGTCATTATTTGCTTCTGATATGATTGTAGATTCCATACTTTGTTTGATGCCTTCCAGTTCTATAGGACTAAGTTCATTTTCAAGGTTGTCATATTCATAAGAGGCATTAAAAAATTTCCAAAGAAGAATCATCCACATTAATGTCATCACTTTCATCTTGTTCTAATCTAGCTAGCATTTGTGGAGAAGGAGAATTAGCATTGTTCTCTAATCGTTCAAAAATAAAATCTCATTTTCACAAATCAATCATCTCGTATTTTATTTGTTTCTTTATTTTTTTTTCAAAAGTAATATTTTTGTTGTAAAATGGGAATCTCTAGTGATTTAGGTAATAAGCCTCTCAATTCCCCCACCAGTAATCCAAGTTTGAATCTCACCCAAGTGTGTGAGTGTATTTTATCTTTATTAATAAAAAAGAACCGGAACCCCTCCCAAAGACGGCCCGACACGAGCCTAGGGCCGTGCCTTGAGAAGGGCCTCAAGATAGTGCAAAATGGCATGCAACATCAAAAACAAGCATGCAAGCACAATGGAAGAGGAGAAGACAAGTGCAAGTGGCAAATTTCAAAAATTGGAGCTGCGCTGCGGTATAGATTTTGTATGCCGCGGCACAAGAGTTTCTGCTTTGGACGTTGGATTTGTCACACAAGCGCGCCACGGCATGGTATTTGGGCGCCGCAGCACAGGGCATTTGTTTTGAAGCAAAGGAAACATGCGCGCCACGACACGAGAATGTGGCGCTGCAGCGAAGAGGTTTTTGTTTTGGGACGAAGATGCATGAGTGCCGCGGCATGAGATTCCATGAGCCGCGGCATGACGAGGACATGGGCAGACGTGCGCGCGCTGACATGCCAGACCTGTGCGCTGACACGGACAAGCGCGCCTGACAGCCAGACCTGCGCGCAGATCCTGAATGTGCGCGCCGCGGCATGGCTACGAGTGTGGTAAACAGAACAGGGCGCGCCGCGGCATGAATATTTCCCCACCGCGGCACAAATTCAAATTGTTGTAATTTTGTAACCATTGGATCAAAATCAATGGCTAGGATTTCTTTTGGCATTTTTAGGTTTTCCTTTGTATCTATATATACATTAGCAGTTGCCCATTGTAAGATATACATGAATTTTAATCAAAGAAAATATTTTGAAATGATTTCAAAATTTGAGAGCACAAGTGCTTCTCTTGTTCTATCAAGAAACTTATCAAAGGAATTAGCAACCCTTTGTGGCGTTTCGCCTTGTCTCGGCTCGTGGTGCGTATATCCATGTGTGGAGGTAAGTTCCTTGCTACCATAGTCTAGCGTTTGCTCGTAGAATCTGCGTGCTAAGATTGGTGTCGGGTTTCTGTCCGTATTTCTTGTGGTTGCCAAACCGCGTGATTTGGAGGTCATAGGAGTCGTGGCAAGCGGTTCGCATCAACTTTTATCTCCATTTCCTTTCACAACAATATTTTTCCAATGGACACTCTTCTTTTATTTTAGAAAGTAGGATTTTCTCAAGCTCCTATATTTTCTTTCTCTCTTCCAAGGAAGCTAAATGCTTTGTTGAAGGCCATTGTCATTATTTGCTTCTGATATGGTTGTAGATTCCATACTTTGTTTGATGCCTTCCAGTTCTATAGGACTAAGTTCATTTTCAAGGTTGTCATATTCATAAGAGGCATTAAAAAATTTCCAAAGAAGAATCATCCACATTAATGTCATCACTTTCATCTTGTTCTAATCTAGCTCGCATTTGTGGAGAAGGAGAATTAGCATTGTTCTCTAATCGTTCAAAAATAAAATCTCATTTTCACAAATCAATCATCTCGTATTTTATTTGTTTCTTTATTTTTCTTTTCAAAAGTAATATTTTTGTTGTAAAATGGGAATCTCTAGTGATTTAGGTAATAAGCCTCTCAATTCCCACACCAGTAATCCAAGTTTGAATCTCACCCAAGTGTGTGAGTGTATTTTCTCTTTATTAATAAAAAAGAAAGGGACTTCAGAGCCCCTTTAAAAAAATATTTTGTTGTAAAATCTGTTGTTGTAGAAAGATAAAATTAGGAATGAAGTTACCAATATGTTATTGCTTGAGTTGAGTTGCGAACTAAGTCGCTCTCTTTAAAACGTTTCACAACTTTACCCAAAATGTGACTATTGCGCAATAGTCAGTTCTGTCGTCCCTTAAATGAAATAACACAAAACTCTTTTTCTGTCTCGGAACTTCATTGCATAGCTGAAATTCTGAATGCTACACCTAAAAAACTATGTTGCTTGGAAACAAAAAAAAAAATAGGGGATTGAGAGGTTACTGTATCAGAATTTTTCTGGGTGATTACTGTATCAAAATTTTTCTGAATGGTTACTGTATTGAAAAATATAAGAAAATATATATTTGAAATTTCGTAGAACAGAGAGAACTTGAGAGGGAATTGATGTTGTTTATTTTTGAGTTATGAAATAATGAGAGAAGTGATGCTCAATTTATAGCTAAAATTCGCAGCTAATTGTTGCAAAAAATGGGAGGATGAGAAAGTATAACGTTCATAAAAAGCAACATTTGTGGATGAGGATTGACTTGATCTAGATCTTATCTTATCTGATTGTTGGAAAAAATAATTTAATAAATAAAATTTTTCAAAAAGTAAAGTGCCACACGTGCTCGGCTCGACACGAGTGTGTGAGTGGACTCACAATGACCTAAGTCTTCTCCCCTTCCACAAAAGTAGCCTAGAACTCTTTGTTTATCTCGAAGCTTCACTGCACAGCTGAAGTCAGAAATGTTGCATCTAAAAATTATGTTGATCAGAATAATAAATAAATAGGGGATGGAGAGGTTACTGTATCAGAATTTTTCTGGGTGTTTATTGTGTCGAAATTTTTTTGGGTGGTTATAGTATCGAAAAATATAAGAAAATATGTATATGGAATTTCGTAGAACATAGAGAACTTGAGAGGAAATTGATGTTGTTTGTTTCTGAGTTGTGAAATAATGAGAGCATTGACACTATTTACAGCTGAAATTCGCAGTTAATTGTCACAGAAAACTGTAGGATGTGAACGTGCAACTTTCATAAAAAGCAACATTTGTGGATGAGGACTAACTCGGTCTGGATCTTATCTTATCTGAATGTTAGAAAAAATAATTTAATAAATAAAAATTTTCAAAAAATAAAGTATCACGTGCACTCAGCTTGATGCGCGTGTTTGAGTGGACCCACAATCACCTAAGTCATCTCTCCTTCTACAAAACTAGGTGTACCTTGGGCCCCAATCCCGATTGTAAATCTATATACTTATATACACCTCCTAAGAGATATAAAAGAGCAATGTGAGACAGTTTTGAGAGAGTAAACTCAAGACACTTTTTCTCATCATCATTTTTTTCAAAATTCACAACTAATTTCCAACAAAATCATTCACACAAGCATATCACTATGTTAAATAGACTCTTGAGCATATTATGTTGCTTGGGCATGGGTAAGTAACTAAAAATGAAGAGTACCATAACAGAAGGATCATTCAACTAAACCAAACCACCAATGGAAATTAATCACTTTGAAAAGCTCATAAGTCCGTTATGTCAATCATATGCTGAATACTAGAGATATTCATGGAAATGATGCTAATATTTGTCAATATCACCAAATTATCTACTTTCTTGACCTACCACATCTTTCCATTTCAGACCAAAAAATATATAAAGTAATACGTGTTATACTGTTTTGTTTACTTCACCAATTCATTTAGGTATATAAAAACGTAAATGTTGTGTAGTTTACATGTAATCTTGAGTTGTCCAAAGTTGCGTCCCCCTTAGAATTGAACTTAAGGCTTCTAGTCATTTGTTTACATAATCCATACCCATCCCTTTGAAGATTAACTTTAAATCTCTATAGATGTTCTACTTTTTAGGAAGGTTTACAACTTGTACTCAAATTTCATTAGGAACAACTTCACTAGCTGCTTTCACATTACAGTAAATGACAAACTTTTTTTTTTTTTTTTTGAGAATAGGATTTTAAATAATACTAGGCAATATTAGAAAACAAATTACCAAGTAAACTAGAATGCAATTTGCTGCTACTTTGTCATGTTTGTAAAATCCCATGTTACAACTCCTAAATTTTAGGATATGTATCTTGAGTGCCGAAAACAATCATTTTTCTCTTCTCTTCTTCTTCTTCTTCTTCTTCTTCTTCTCCTTCTTCTTTTTTTATTTTATTTTAATTTTTATCAAATTAGAGTGTCGAGAATTCACATCATATCCATGTTTTATTGATTGGACACCATACTGTTGGAATTATTTAAATGGACTAGCATAATCATTGGCAACTCTGAATTATATCAAATAACTTATAAAGCATGTTAGGAAAAAATTAGATTAATGAGTCAACTATTAAATAAGCATGTATTATACTTAAGTCTATAATAGGATGAACTATCATAATTAATATGAGAAAACGACATAAATAGCTTAGATATTGTTTCAAATTACTATTTTCATAACTAGCAAAATCAATACCAAATTTTGCGTTTTGGTTACCCATAATTTAGGTAGATTACATAAATGCTCTTTAGGGTTAACAAACAACTACAAACAAACTATAAACATATCTTTCGCGCTATTCTGCATACACTGAATCAACAAAATTTGCACATATAATCTGCGTGAAGGATTGAAACAACGCATCTTGTTTTGATTTCGCACATTACTATCTCGTAAAAAAAAAAGATTAGGGAAGTATTACTCAGCAACTCTGAAAACGAGAAGAAAAACAGATTGTATAATTTCTACAGGAACTATGATAAAAAATCTGACAAAGACAGTTTCAAAAAGTAAGAATCATCGACTTGTTACATATGTAAAACTTGAATGAAAATCTTTATATATAAAATAAAGCATGAAAATATGTAATTCATATAATAATCTTCTTCTACAAATACCTTCTTGTGTTAATCTCTTTTTCATACAATAATCCTGTTACAATATGTAAACTATAACTTACCAATATTACAGGTATGTAACTTGTACTACATACATATATGTCATGTGAAACAAGATTGTACAATTTATGCAGGAACTATAATCCAAAATCTGACAAAGATAGTTTCAAAGAGTAAGAATCATCAACTTTAAAACATATATAAAACTTGAATGAAAAATTGTATATATGAAATAAATCATGAAAATATGTAATCCATACTATAATCTTCTTCTACAAATACCTTTCTATGTTAATCTCCTTCTCATACAATAATCATGTTACAGTATGTAAACTATTACAAACAAATATTGCAAGTATGTAGCACTTATTACTTTCATGTTATGTCATATGTAATATATGTTACATACTTATGGTGCATGTATATAACAGTGTTACATATATATATGTCATACGTAAATTGTTACATACTTATGGTATATATATGTAACATATGTTATATACATATATATCATATGTAAACTGTTACATACTGATTGTGAATGTATGTAACACGTATTACATTCATATATCAAGTATGTAACTTATTACATACTGAATATCAAGTATGTAATAGGTTACATTGTCTGTGTTACAAGTCCATTTTTACATATAAGTATATAACCTGTTACATACTAAATATTTTGTAATATACAAAATCACTGTATATTACTCATACTAAAATAATTCAAATATATTGGTTTTAATTTATTCACTGTAATTACAATAGGTGACCTAAAGTTTGGAATACTACTTATCCATAGTAAAAATTTGATATTTGAAAATGGAGAGGATACGTATGTAAATGACATTCCAAAGAGAATATGTATAAGAAAGAATGTGACCATGCTGCAATTGGAAGAAGAAATATGTTATGCTTTACACTTAGAAGGAGATGACAACATTAAAATGAAGAGGAAGGGTGTTCATATAGCTTTAACCATTGTGAATGGTAGGAATGTGGAATACTTCATGAAAGTAAATATAAGCCAGCAATTTGAGGAATATAACAAATTGTACGTAATACATACAAACAACCAACCATTCCAAGATGAGATAAGTCTAACTACAAGTGCAGAATTTGTAACTGCAAATATAGGAATTGAAACTAACTTGACACCAAATTTAGAAAATGATGAAGGCTTATATAATGGAAAAGTGTACAACAGTAAGGAAGAGCTCAAGTTACGTGTCTCAACCTTGGCAATAAATGGCAGATTTCATTACAAAGTTAGCAATTTCAATAAGAAAACCATAAGAATGAAATGCAAGGATGATATGTGTGAATGGACGCTTGCAGCAAACAAATTGGTGAATCTAATGCATTCAAAGGAATAACTTATATCAAAGATCATACATGTTCACAAATTTACAAAGATCAACGTGGAAAACATGCTATTTATAAATGCGTAGCTGAAATCATCAAAGACATTTACCGAGATACCAATCAAAAATTAAGACCTAAGGATATCATTTCTAACATCAAAAGCAAAAGTGGTGTGCAAATCACATAAAAGAGGGCAATCATGGGAAAAAGAGAAGCAATAAAAAATGTTAGGGGCGATTCAAAGAATTCATACATGAAACTTCATGGGTTTTTCTATATGTTGGAAGAAGCAAACTAAGATTCTTACATAGAAATAAAAACAAACATTGACTCTAACTTCAGATAAGGATTCATGGCAATAGGTGCATGCATTAATGGGTTCATTAAATATATGAGACCTATAATAATAGTAGATGAAACATTTGTAAAGGAAAAATAAGGAGGAGTATTACTTATTGCTGCAACAAAGGATGAAAACAACCAGGTATGAAGTTACATCTATATGAATATTGTTTTATTTTTCATTACCATGTATGCAATAGATTACATACTATCTCCAAATTGTTACATACATACATATATGTCATATGTAATACGAGTTACATACTTGCAAGTTCAGTATGTAACAGTTTGGAGATAATGTGTCATACTATGTAAACTGTTGCATAGTGATGGTGTAGATATGTAATAGATTACATACACTGTTTACAAATGAAAATCACAATACATATCTACAGTATATTCATAGTTAAATATATTATGTAATGCAAATTTACCCTATTGCATTTAGGATAGTAGATGGGAAAACCACAAAAGCATGGAAATGGTTCTTTAGAAGACTAAAAATGCTTATTGGAGAAAGGAAAAACTTGGTCATAATCTCAAACAAAAATCCAGCAATAAAATTAGCAATCATTATTGTCTTTGAAAATAAGGCACACTATTATTATTGCTACTATCACATGAAACAAAACATCATGACTAACTTCCATAATAAAGCAGTTAACAAATATTTCAAGCTTGCAGCTTATGCCTACAATGAAGATGAGTTCAACAAGAATGCAAATATGATTAATGAGGCATCCAAAGGAGCAATCAAATACTTATTAAAAGTTGATTTGTCAACATGGGCAAGGATCAAATGTCCAACACCAATAACAAGATATGATTTCATAACATCAAACAATGCTGAACACATAAATTCAGTTTTGAGACATGCTAGAGATACCCTTGTAACATACTTATTGGGAGAAGTACGAGATATGATCATAAGTTGGTTAACAAAATGAAAAATAACTGCAACAAAGATGAGGATACTTACGAAATAGGTAGAAGATAAGATTACAAAGAGAAAAATCAAAGCAGAACAAATGCAAGTCGTTGACATTAGTAGTAGTATATCACAAGTCAAAAAAGAAAATGATAGTTACATTGTAGACCTTGAAACTAAAACATGCAATTGTGGTAAGTTTCAAGCACTACAAATACCTTGTACGCATGCAATTACAACATGCATAGTGAAGAAGCAACCAATGGAATCTACGTGCACAATATATTACCATATAAGCACCTTGCAACTTGCTTATGAAGCTCCAATATACTCAATACAACATAAAAGCAAGTAGAACTTACCAACTTTAGTAAAATATGTCTTAGTGTTACCACCAATTGTAAAGGCAAATGATGGCACGTCACATGAGAAATCAAAAGGAAAGTTAAGGAGGAAAATAATATCCTCACTTGGTGAGTTTCAAGAATTGAAAAAGGCAGCCAAAAGAAACAAGTTTAAAAAAAAATACAAATGACAAATAAAACTTTACATTTTATTTTAGCTCATACTATTCCTCAACATTTTACTTTAGATAAAACTATGTCAAAATTTTTACCTTACATGATACTATGACTTCAATTTCTACTTTACATGACACATTTTACATTTTCTTTATTAAAAATGTGTATTAGTACTATAATAATAATTAGTTTTACATTTAACTCTCTTTTGTAAAAAAATTTATATGTGCCTTGTAATAATTGTAACAAGTATGTAACACATATTACATACATGATATCTGATATATAATACATGTTACGTACCTGTCCTATGAGTATGTAACCAAGTTACATATCAGATATCATGTATGTAATATGTGTTACATACCTGTACCATGAGTATGTAACTTGTTATATATTGGTGGTGTAGGTTTGTAACAAGTGTTACATATCACATATCACATATTCCACCATGAGTATCAAACAAACCCTTGAGCTTTTTTAGTCTTTAATGGTATCCAAACGTAGAACACGTATATTTACATTTGCTTATGTGAAAAAACAATGCATACATAGTAAAAAACTAAATAACATGTACCACCCATTCACAATATTTACAAATGTGCTGCTTTTTGTCATTCAAAACAAAATACTAAATACAACATTGTCGAACAAATGAAATTAAGATATAACATATATTTGAAATAAATATTGTCATTACATACAACTAATATGATGGATCTAGCATACCACAATTACAACAAAACTAGATACAATACCTACTTCTAATTTTTACAAAATGAATAAAACCAATCATATCCAAAGTCCATCCACGAATAAGAAATTTCACAAATTTCAAGCACCAAACACCACAGTCATGACTGCACAATTAAAAAATGAGTAATCATCAATGTAAACAATATCAAAAGTTCAAAATTAAAAAACAAACAAGCAAAAATAAGTAGAAGTACTACTTGTTACTTTGCTTCGGGACGCCCTCAACAACGAAAATAAGCCAAGCTAATACGGATCGGCTTAACAATCTTTGCCATAACATGGTATCCAATCATATATAGCGAAATTGGAATAACAACTTCTAAATGACTACATCTGTCTTTCACATTGGATGTGTTCAATGAATCATAGATTTTAATAAATCTTTTATCTAAATAAATGACACAACACACCCATTGGTTACCATTAATATTGATTAGAACATACAACTTTTTCAAGTCCTTCCAATCCTCAGCCCATAGTTCAACTAAAGAAGGTGCACTAATAGTAAACTCAAACAAATATTGATCAGAACTAATGACAATAGATTGTGGATTTCCTTTACACTCAGAACCTAATCTCAAACATTCCTTTTACAAAACAAAACAACATCAACTTCCAATCAATATTAGTTATAAATGGTTACATATATGGTATGACATATGTCAAATTACATAGTATCACATGCTAGGGACAGTTTAAATAGTATGTAACAATTAACATACTATGTCATATGTCATATGTAAACTGTTACATACTTATGAGACTAGTATGTAACACGTATTACATATGACATATTTGTATTAATACGTGTTACATACCCGCAATTTGTGTATGTAGCTTGTTACATATGACAAACTATTAATTTGTTACATACTATGTAAGATATTACATATATTGAACAATGCCAAAAGGATAATAAAAAAAATACATTGAACAATGTCTCTAAAGTATTATAAGGCTTCCAACCAAAAGTGTTTGGATACCTAGCCCTCCATGCTCGAATCTCATATAAAATGGCATCCATATGCTGCAAAAAAATCGCTAAATACATGAGTAAAATATACTACAAAACAAATAAAGTAAATGCTATAAAATATATTTGTTGAGCAACAAATTGAAAAGATAAATTACTGAATGGGTTAAAAATGAAACATTTAGAATTTACTGTACTATGTAAATTTCCAACTCCACTTTTCAATAGGGCAAAGAAATACTCCTTACCAACAGCCAAGTCACGATACTAAAACTTAATAGGTTTACTACGAATACGAGCCAAATTTTAAAAAACTGTCAAAAGTCCAAAAAAACAATAATAATGGAAACAATATGAATAAATAAACATACATACGACGATTGTCTCCTGAATCAATTCATAAAATTCTTTTACCAACCAACAAGTAATGGTTGATATGGACAAGAGGGACGCTCCAAAATTTGATCATTCTCACATATATCTGAAACCTGAGCTATAGTATCAATATATTTAATTGAAGCATCAACACTAGCTTCAAGTCTGCCATCTGCAAGAGGAATAGCCTTCTTATCAGGAACAAATATGGACTAGAAATAGCTCTTAAAGGTTTAATTTTTCTCTTATCTCTCTCCATTACAAAACTATATATAGCTTTTGAACAATAAATTATAGGATTAAACCTTAATTTAGAATTAGATCTGTACAATTTTGGAAAATGATCTAACTAATCAATAGTATCATTATCAAACTTGGGGTTAGAAGAAGTTATAGAGATTTGGTCACAACAATTTGAGAAGACGCAAATTCTATCCCAAGATCGAAAGATGGCCTATCTACGTCAACTGCATTACTTGTCTTCCCATACATATCAGACTTTTTAGGAAGGATAAGTGTAAACAAACATTTGATGGAGACATACTATGCTTGGTTGTATGTTGTGACTGCAAACAAACAAATTTATAATATGTAATTAGTTACATAAAATTTGAATTATATGTAAGCTCAAACACTAACAAAAAATGTACCGACTAAGACAATTTTGAAGCAAATAGATTCATATTCGCAAGCAAACTATCAAGAAGTTATTCTTGATGGAAAAACTTCTCATCAATATATGCTTGTTGTTTCTCAAACTTCTCATCAATATAAAATACCAACTTTCTAAACAAGTTTTTGAGCCATCTGAAGTTGCAAACTTTGGCTCATCCTGTAAACCTTCATCAATATGTTCATAATTATCTTACAAAGAATCCAATTTTTGCTTCAACGAGGCCTCATCAACTGGTTCTTCTTAGAAATCATCTATTTGACTTTCGCACATAACAACGTCGTCAAAATAAACAACTTCAACGTGGGAAAGAAGAAATCTAAAATAAGGAGCATCATCGTGTGACAGAATAGTATTCACACGACCCTACAAATAATAAAACACAAAAACAACAACCTAAAACATAAATTATTACATGAAACTCATGTTACATATCTGACCCATTAGTATGTAATAGTTTTCATATGATATATGACACAATATGGAAGATATATAACGCGTATTACATACATATATGCCATATGTAATAGGTGTTACATACTCATGGGTCAGGTATGTAACAATGCTTTGTGCATATGTAACCAGTTACATACTTATATACGATGGTAAGTAAAAAGTTACATACTCATGAACCATATATGTAACCATTTATATATTACTTAACAAAATAAAAAAAAAACTACTAAACATATATCTAATAAATAGGTTAATAAATTATTACTTGATATGACTTATTCAGAATGATTTGCACAGTGCCAAAATCGAAGTAAGTGTTGATGACCACCTCAACATTGTGAAGAAATGATCATTCAAACAAATAGTCAAGTCCTTTCCAATCTCAAGAATGACATCATACATCCAAACTTGGAATGCTAAACTTAAACCAAGTATTTGATAGCGAACCCTCTCATCCTCCCCTAGTTTTAGCTGGTTGTTTATTTTCTTCTCAACCAACGCATTTGAAACCACACGCATACAGATAAAATCTTTCCTCAAACTATCAAAAAGATATTTGAATACCACATCACCTCAAGGATAACTATTAAATTTATCCCAATCAAAAGCTAACAACAAAGTATCCCTACATATGAAAAGCCTCTTAAGCCTCCGATTAAACCACACTCCAAAAAATAAATAATACATATTATAACCGCATCATCCGAACAGACATAAACAAAATCAAAATCAAAATGGTGCTTCTTAGAAAGGGATTGACCAATAGTCACAATACTTTTACAAGATTTTTTCTTCCACTTATTGACAGACTGTGGATTTGGCTTCCAAATACAGCCAAACAAAAACTCCAAATATTGAATGGATGTATATTTACCAAAGTATTTGTCAATATAGGATGTA
This sequence comes from Elaeagnus macrophylla, assembly GCA_029378325.1. Taxonomy (NCBI): domain Eukaryota; kingdom Viridiplantae; phylum Streptophyta; class Magnoliopsida; order Rosales; family Elaeagnaceae; genus Elaeagnus; species Elaeagnus macrophylla. The sequence goes on from CM055640.1 coordinate 57,177,045, forward strand.
GACCCTTGGTCAACATCACATGAGTCGTCATCATTTAACATAGACAACTTGGTTGCCACTCAAAATTCTATTCTTGAAAACCTAATAACCTTAGAACTAATCTTGAACCATATCTTCTTAACAGACTTACATGGCAAGCATCTTTTGAGGAAGAGAGAGTAAATAAGCTACCAATTAAATTTGCAGACAACTAAATTGAAAAAAGTTATCAAAACAAGATTGTTGAAACAATTCATTTTGTTTTTCATTCAGAACACTCTTTATATGGGCCATAACATTATGTGGTTGTGAACTACAACCACAACGTATTTGAAATACCTCTTTGGGAGATAACAAATTAGGAAATGATCTGTTATCTTCAAGATATGAAGCCTACAAGGCAAAAATAACTTATGTACTAAATTACAAACCAAATATCATATTACCTGCATGTTATCCAACTTGTGATTTTCATTTGTAAACAGTTTACAGACATGTTACGTACTTGCATAATCAGTATGTAAAAGTTTACATATGACATATGACATACTATGTAAATTGTTATATACTGATGGTACAGTTATGTAACAAGTATAACATACATGATAACTGAAATGTAATACTTATTATATACCTGCACCATCAGTGTGTAACAATTTACATATGATATAATATGTAAACCGTTATATACTCATAGTCCATGTATGTAACACGTATTACATATGACATAACATGTATGTAATATGTGTTACATACTTCCACCATAAGTATGTAACAGTTTATATATGACATATGTAAATTGTTGCATAATAGGCCATACCAAATAGAAGAAAAAAGAGAAAAATTAATAAATCTTGTCACAATCATCACCAATTGCATGTTGAGACTTCTTAGACAAAAGAGAATCCGATTTTTTCTTAGAAATCCTATAACAAAGCAAAAATATGAAGAACTTATACAAACACAAACAAATATGCAATCTATTGCATAACAGGCCATACCAAACACAAGAAAAAAGAGAATTTATTAAACCTCGTCACAATCATCACCAACTGCATGTTAAGACTTTTTAGACAAAGGAGAATCCAATTTTCTCTTAGACATCCTACAACAAAGCAAAAATATGAAGAATTTATACAAACACAAACAAAGAAAACACACAAAAATATCACAAAATAAAACTAAAAAGACAAACATACAACAACAAACAATGATGAAAAAGTACATAAAATCTGTTTTACAATAAAGTACATGTAAAGCAAAAATGTAAGGATGAAAAAGGAAAATATAACAATAATAAAATGAAGAACATCAAACATGTTTTGATTATGAAAGCAATAGTAAGTGTGATAAAAAACAAAATAAAAGAATCACAAACAAAAAAGTAAAACACTAACAAAAACAAACAACAAACAACAAATAGAACTATACAGAACAAAGCTGTTTGTGATATTAGAAAGCAAAATGAAGAGCAAAAACTAGAGCCAAATGCAAAGAGAAAACCAGAGCAAAAATAGAGAGCAAATGGAAAGGGAAAATGAGAACGAAGACAATGAAGGGCGTAGGGGAGAAAAGTGGTTTCGCGCTTCGATACCTGAACTTGTTTTGTGTGAGAGTTGGAAAACAAAATGGCTCATTATAATTAAACAACCGAAGGGTTAAAATCGTAAAATAACATAATGCAAATGTTGTCGTAAAGTGAGTTATGAAAAAATCAATATTCAGCCTAAAATTAGTATATAACGAGTCATTATTTCTAATTAATATTGTATGATAGGCCCATGGGCTCGCCGTACTTATAAGCCTAAATCGTCCCATTAGATTTAGGGTTATGCGATAGGTTCTAATATGAATAGAAAGTTTTTAGGCTAGAGTCAGATAGTCAACAAATGTTTTGAATGCAGTCGTTCCCATAATCCCTACACACACTAATTCTACAAGTATACTATTGAAGTATCAATATGGATCAATAGCTTTCTATAATGAATCCAATAAATAGGTATGTGTATTATCTTTCACATGTTATATTATTGAAATAAGATAATTATTTCGCTGTTCATGATTGATTATTTTAACAATTGGTATCAAAACAACTTGTTTTGATAAATGAATGTGATCGTAGTTTTGTTTTAAACGAAATTGGAATTATTTTTATCGAACTAATATCACTAAACTGGATGAATAATTGATGAGGCAATTTGCTATTAATTTTGCATTACAATCGACATACAATCATCAAAAGAGAAACTATATTGGCTTTCGTTGATGAGTGATATGGTTTGTTTGGTTATTTATATCATGTATTTTATGGGCAATTTTTTTTAAATGCATCATAGATTTTGTGTTGTTTTGAATACCAACAATTTTGGGTGGCCGATTTGGGACTTTGTGATCAACCCGAAAAATCATGGGCTAAGCTATAATTAAAAATCATATGTACAGGTTTTTTGGTCCATGTGATTTATTTTGGCAGTCCAAATTTTGTGTTAGTGTTGAAATAATGATAACCCTAAATTTTGGGTATTTATTAAAAATACCCAAATTGGCCAAATTTTTTGCTATGAATATGTTGTTTAAACTTGTATTATTATTATTATTATTATTGATATATTTATGGTTGTTTTGGTTGCAACTTTTTGGGTAATTGATAACTCTATGAAAGTATAGTTATTATATCATTTTCATAATTAATATTAACTTGTCTAATTGAATAAATAATGTTTTAGAGGTTAAAGTATTAAAATAAGATAAATTTTGGGTTAAATAATAAAAATGGATAAAAATATAATTTTTGAAACTTTTCTGAAATTTTTAGAGATTTTTTATTAATTTTTTAATGCAGGTGGATGCATATAAAAGTATCCGGGATGTCATTAGAAAAATCCAGACACACGTGGAAGTTAGCTGGGCACCACGCAAACAAAGCCAACTAATCATGGAATACCGTGTGACACAAGCTTAGCAATCGGCTTGAGTTAGCCTTCTGAGGGCCACGCGTCAGCACGCCATTCATTTTGAAAATCGTCAAACTGTCCACGTGTCACACCATGCATGCCACACTAGCGAATGGCGGAGCGCCAGCGCAGCAACCGGTTCGTGTTACTCTCCCGCAGCTTGCCACGTGTCGCACACGCACAACTTCTTTTTTCCCTCCTCGCCACTTGTTGCAATCTAGTTCGCTTTACCTTTTTTAAGTGCCAAATGGCATCTTCTAATTGGGCAACAGCTATTTTTAAATGATTTTCATCCAACCATTGATTTAAAAGCTAATCGAACGGTCCAGATTTCATCTGAGACATTTTTCAAAGGTTTTAGCCTCAACACAACACCAATTTCGGGTAGAACAATTTTAGAATAGAAAATAGGAGTTTGAGAGCAATTTTTCACCATTTTTTAGCAAGAGGCAATGTTTTGATTTTTTTGGAGCAAAAAGAGGTAACTTTGGAGCATTTTTGGAGTAATTCTACATAACAATTTCACCATTCAACTCATTCAAGTGTAATATATGTTTCTTATAACTTTTTCTCTGTTTTTATTGTTTTAAAAATAGGTAGCATGGAGTAAAGATTTTTGTTCTAGAGATTTTAATGGAACCCATTCTATGAACATGAGTGTTTAATGTTTATTTAATATTATTAAAGTGTTTGGATTATCTAATTTAATGTGTTTAATGCTCTTAATTAAATTGGCCATTTAATTAGGTGATTTGTTAATTTTGTGTGCAATTAAAAAATTGATATGAAATTGTGAACATGCATTAAATTGGCATATGTGTAATTAGAAAGAAATTTTCATTATTTAGTATGTAATCACTTCTAAACTCTAGTTACTTAATGACTCATGTATGCTTAGATGGCCATGGACATATGAGCTAGGTTTATATGGATTAACATGACCATAGATATGTAGGTGATAATCATTTGAGTGGAGTTGATTAAGAATCCATACATTTTAGTTACTATTAATGAGACATAAAAATTCATAGGAGTAGAATGGAGGAAGTTAAATTTCTAAACTTTTTTTCATTGTGAAGTGAATCTATTTTTATTTCTTTAATTAATTTAATTTCGTTATTTTAATTTTTCTCTTATTTTCTATAGGTCAAATAGAAAGGAAAAATATATATTTTGGTACTTAGTCCTAATACACGCCTTAAATAAATTTATTGTGGGTACGACAATTTCGTTCTCAAAATACTTATTACTTATACACGACTCGTACACTTGTAGATATTGTGTAATTTTGAACAACCCTAAAAGGCCTAAAATATGAGTATTTTATAAAATTGTTTTGGGAAATTACTAAAAATAGCACCCCCTAAAAATTATAATAACAAAACTAGCACCCCTGTGTTCAATTAAAATTGAACGTTTAATATTGAACGTTCAATATTCAATTTGAACGTAAAATATTGAACGTTCAATATTAAATAGGTCTAATTGTCGTCATTCAATTCTAATTGAACGGATAATATTGAACGTTCAATATTGAACGAGTCTAAATTATCGTCGTTCAATTTTAATTGAACACAGGAGTGCTAGTTTTGTTATTATAATTTTTAGGGGGTGTTAGTTTTGTTATTTTCCCAATTGTTTTCAGCCTTAAAAAATCATAGATCTCCAATTTGTGTTTTTATGATTGTTTTGGTATATTATAGGACATTTTTCAGTGGCCAGAAGTAGAAAAATTGATCGAGTGGGGTTTAAAACTTGTTACCTTGGTTTCCAGCCCGTCTGGCCGACGGGGATACAGCATGTTAGTCACGCTCTAATGGGGTGAGTGAGTTCCATTTTTTTTTTCTTTTTTTTTTTTTTTCTTTTTTTTAAAGAGAAAGAAAACTAAATGCAGGAACCACGTGTCTTGAAAACTAAAAAGTCTAATGATGATAATTATATATAATAAAAAAATTAAAAGCTGTTGACTTGCGTGTGAGGCTGAGAGCCTAGCTAATCACTTTTAATTCAAAGCTTTTTTCTCTATTTAATATTAATAAAAAAATGCATAAAATAAAACAATGACTTAAAATATATTTTTTAAATTCCTATTTTCATTTGCATATTTTGATGGCCCAAATAAAATTTTACTATATGTGTGAATTATAAAATATATTATATGTGTATATTTTTCTTAAAGTATAATAATAAACAATAAATTTTGGGTCTATTTAAAATTTGGATGTTTTGGTTGAATGTGTAATTTAAATAGCAACCAAATGCTTAATGATTTTCTCACGTGACCCTAAGCATGTCATGTTGCATAATGTATTATGTGATTTTGAGATTAATTAATGTACATGGTTACAATAAAATTTGTAAATAAATAATTTATTAAAATCTCAATTTCACAATAAGATCCAAAAAAAAAAATGAAATAATTTGTTAACCCAAAATTAAAGTTTTGTTCTATATAAATTAATTATAAGTGCATCATGTGTGTCAAGTTATTAAGGAATAAAATGCAAACAAAATTTTGGGTTGGTTATTTGGATATATAATCAAAAGTGAAATTAAATAGCAATTGAGTGCTTATGTACTTGGCTCTCATGAGACTAAACATGTTCGATTGTGCAATTTATTTTGTGATTTATGAGGGTATTGTTGTACTCAATCACAAAAAGTACTAAGATTCTTATGGATAAGTAAATATCCTCTTGATATTTTATTCTTCAACAAGAATACTTAAGTTGATGAAGAAAATAGTTAAAGTCATGAACCGTATAATCTAATTTATCCTTTTGGTGAAAGATTGACACATATGGTTGTGATGTTTAATTATTTTGCTTTATAGTACGTAAGAATTTATTTATAAATGAGACTCAAGCATGAAATTGAAGAAATAAGTAAAAACATGATGTTGATGTTACATGCATTTGATTGTTGTTATTTCTTCACATTAGCATGAATGACTTTAGTATGAAAGAAAATGAGAAGAATTTATGATATGCACTATCCTTGTTTGCTACATGCATTTAAGTTATTAAAGTAAATTCTTCAATTGTGATGGTTACGAGATGTCTTTGTTATATTTATGCAATCGATGTTGTGAGCGAATATGATAAACTTTATAAGTATATTATATGACAACAAAAGTAGAGTAATTAATATTCTATTCAAGAACAATTGCCTGACTATGGTGTATTGGTTAGTCCAAAAGTAATATGTAGAATCTATGTTGATACTCTACGAGTTTGTCATATGATTGTAAACTAGAGTGAATGATATAGGATTCTACCTAAATACGATGCTTTATCGGCCTATTAATAACACTAATCATCTATGTGGACTTTTTCTGTAAAAACGACATAACTAGTTTTCAAAATTTAAGTGTATAAAAGTTCACAAAACAAAATTACAATGATATTCGCAAGTGATTTTTCTAAAGAATTTTCTTTTTCGGAATATCATTCTGAAAAATAAATTTTTTTTTTGTCACTGAAATATTGTGAGGGTATTTTGAACACTATTTTAATTCAAATATTATGAAATAAATTATGGTCTAGCAAGCATGATGTTTTATTATAGCTAGTGTATTAGTATTCACCTTTCATAAAATGTGTCAAATTAAATGGAAGTATTTTGAGCATTGATATTGTTCATTATTTTGATAATTATATGCTTTGACATTTTTGGTGAGAATTTTTGGCTCATTAATAGTTTTTCTAGCCAAAGAATTTTTTTTAAAGGTGAATAATATATATATATATATATATATATATTTGCTACACATGTACATATTATTTGAAACATTTTTTTGTATACTATACCTTCTTAGTGGTGTTAGGTGAGTTGATAAAGTCAAATTTAAAACTCTTATTTTTAGTATTGAGTCAAGCTTAATTTTACAATATTTATATATCGTAATAATATTTAGAGAAATTAATGTCTGAAAATTATGTTTACGAGGTTTTAAATTAAATATTGATTTTTATCGTGCTTGACCATTTTTCACTCGAATTTACAAACACCAATTACATCTATATTTTATGGGCAACCACGAATTTAGTCATATTAATAGTTATGTTTGACTCATTTATAAATGAAGGTATACATTATTTTTTTTTTTCAAAAGGGAATATATACATGACAAATATTTTTTATAGCAATATAGTCTCATTTTGTTTTAAGAGACTTGTTTGGATTGTCATTTAATATTTTTCTTGTTGCGTTTATTTTCTAATAAGTAAACATATTTTTTGATAAAGATAAAATTTTTGGATGACTGAAGACAATATATTTTGCATTTGATCTTCATCACTTTTCTATTAATGATGTTTACTTATGATCACTATTGGATAAACAACTTTTGGTATGTAAGTTTCAAAATAGATATGTTTCCAATAACGATTTAAATTGTGTGATTACAACAACCAACTAATGTACATAATTACATATTTTGAGAGTATTCAATATTTGATTTTAAAAACACCCATATAGTGCCAAATATTTGTTATTTACTTGGTCTCAAAAAGTATGTTTTCACTTATCATTAAATGTGAATGCAAAGATGTATATAAAGATCAGTGAAAGTGAATCATTTTCATTGAAAAATGGTATTTTATGTGTAATTATTTTGTGTGCAAGCTTTAGTTAGAGATAAGACAGTTTAGTTATTTTGCAATTTTTTGAAATCTTGATGAATCCATAAAAAATTCAGGGATTATATATATCAAGATATTTAAGCCTAACATATATCTCTTATATAAGTAGGAATTGCTTGCTACACTATTACACTATGAGATCAATAAATGTGAAAGATTAATGGCATATATGTACATAAATAAATTGTTATACAAACATAAATATCAACTCAAGTGTGCAGTACACATTTTGAAATTGCCGACAAGTAATGATCTGTGTACAAAGAGAAAAATACTTGAGTTGAACTTGGATTGCTCTCATTTAATTGTTGTAATCATTAAGAATAATTTGAGATGTTATATATTGTGATCTCATGTTAATATTAATTAATTGAAACTGTTTTATGTGACCTTGTGTCAATTTTGGGTAATTCAAGGTTATTTTGAGTAATTTTACATTTTATTAATTAATTATTGTAGTGCCAAATATATTAAGCAATTCAAAATTGTTTGATATTAAAAGGAAATTTTTGTCGCAAAGTGTTATTATACACTTCAAATCCCTTTAAATAAAAAAAAAGGCAACGACATTGATGAACACTATTTTGGAACTATTATTTGTTAATTTTTAAGTATTTATTTCAGTATTACTTTGATTTAGAGGGTATTTTCATGTTTTGTAGGTTCAAGAAATGTAAGATGAAAAGTTGAGTTAAGTGTTCAAAAAGAGCTGAAAAATGTAACCCTTACATTGTATTCCATTTACTATGTAAGGGGTGATAAACTAAAGTAAAAGAACATAAGGCTTTCATTAAGAATCAACAATTATGTAAGGGGCACCTTCAAGGTATGGATAACAAGTTATGCCACGGTAGAAGAAATTGTGCTCTACGACGAGGAAGTTCCTGTTTTGTGTGCAGTCCAAAATTTTCAACATGCGCTGCAGCAGAAGAATTTGCGCGCAGCTGTAGAAAGCTCTCAGGTTGTCCAGGATTCAATGCGCGCCGTGGCTAGGCACCTGTTTTACACTTACACGCCAACCAGCCTATACACTAACACACACTCCTAACCTAATATATAAATATATCACAAAAATCCTCTCAAAACCCATGCGAGAACATTGACGAAATTCATCATCCACATTCTTCTCCATTTTCTAGAGAAAGAAACCTCCATTGATGCTCCATTGAAGTGATTTATGTCTTGTTCATTGTTGTTAATATCTTTGTTTATAATTAATCTTGATCATATTAATTTATGAACATTAGAGAATAAATTAGAATTAAGTATTAGAATTATCATATTTGCTTAATTTAGAAATCTTGAACAAGAGCCTATTCGAAGTACATTGATTTGTCTTAAATTGGGTGGCTAATTTAATATCCTAAGGATTTATGCTAATTGATTAATTAATGTTCAACATCAAAGAGGTTTATTAATGAATTAAAAGAAATTCTCCATTGAATTAGGAATTTCTAGGGTATATTAAGAAAAGTAAATAAATCCAACTTTTTGTGCTTAATTGTAAAACTCTCGTAAAATATTCCATCTATGATTTGGTAGCTAGCTATTTTCCCATGCCTTTTCATCATATCACTTTGGCTAATCTTTTCGCTTGTTTATTTTAATTCTCTTGAAATTTTACAATTTTAACAACCATTCCATCAACCATTTTGGTTAGAGTGTTTAGATTTACTTTTTGCAAATAAGTTTTAGGAAACAATTGACATATTTTAAAAACCACCACAATTACTTGAGAGATCGACCTCGAAATTGCTTATCACTTGCTATGAGTGATTCGTACACTTACGAGTATTATAATTTGCACACTTGCGAGTATTATAATTTGCACACTTGCGAGTATTATAATTTGTACATCAAGTTTTTGGCGCCGTTGCTAGAAAATTGGCATTTTTAAAATTCTTTATTTGTTTTCTTTTTAGTAATTTTCTTAATTTGTTAGTTTTTGTGATTTTCTTCGTTTTTGTGTTTTTGTTACTTGTTTATAGTCATATAGTGTCTAGTGCTTTGATATTGTTGTTGTTTTTTATTCTGCATGCAAGGTTGGAGGTCTCTTGTAAATCCAGTATGACCTTTTATAGACAACGTTAATAAGAGGCGAGCACATTTGAGACAATTTGATGCCAACATTCTGAAGGAAGAGCAACCACCAATTATGGGAGATCATCTGCCTCCTCTTAGAGAAATGGCAATGAAGGAGTATGCATGGCCAATCATTGGCACTGCAACTTCTTGCATCCAATTGGAAGAAATGACTAGAAATTATAAGCTTAAAAATATTCATTATTCTATGTTGCCTCCTTTTTATGGGATTTTTAATGAAGATCCACTGACATTTATTCGTGATTTTTATTCTACTGTGCGGACTTTTCCGCTACAGGGGCTTAATGAAGATCAATTAAGGATGAGATGTTTCCCATACACACTTAAAGACAAAGCCAAGTCATGGATTATGACTCTTCCACCTGGTTCTCTCTCAACTTGGAAAGCAGTATACAACAAATTCATGGGAAAGTTCTATTCCCACTAAAAGACTGTTGACCTAAGAACAAAAATTGCAACATTCTCACAAATGGATGACGTGGGATCGCTTCAAGTTGCTTCTAATTTAGTGTCTATACCATCACTTTTCACTGCAACTCCAGAACCAATTTTTCTATGATGGATTGACAGAACATTGTCAATTCACTGTGGACAAGGCCGCAAGAGGAGCTATGGGAGAAAAGATCGCAATAGAGACATATGACTTGTATGAGATGTTGGGTGCTAATTCCCAACAAAAGAGTTCTAAAGGAAGGAGAGTTGGAGTTAATGAGGTAGCTCCAGGAAATGAGATGGAAATGCAAGTTGTAGAGCTAACCAAGCAAATTGCGCTCCTCACTTCTGAGAACACACCAACTCAAGAGGTATGCGATATTTGTAGTACCTATGGACATGGTGCTAATACTTGTTCATTTGTTTGTGATGCTAGTGTAGGTACAAGCCAATGCAATGGAAGGATACCAACTGAGACAAAGGAACAATCCTAATGCAAATACATACAATCTAGGTCGGAGAAATCATCCAAATTTCTATTAGAAGGGAAACAACAATCCCGCCTATGCTCAGAATCATTTTCAGAACAATCCTCCCAACAACAATTTGCAACTCACTCTACTAAACAAGCCAAGCTTAAAGGATAACTTGAATGCTTTCATTCAAGTGAGTCAGGATAACCAAATGAAAAGTACTCAAAGGTTGGACTCATTAGAGGCTTTCAAGAAAAGAGTTGAAGGCCAAGTTGGCCAATTAGCAGAGCATCTCCAAAGGCAAGAAAAAGGGAAGGTGCCTAGCCAACCCAAGCAAGCGAAGGTGGTCACAGTCCTTCGAAGTGGTAAGGTAGCCAATAAAAATTTACCTGAAATTTCTAATGATTTACCACTTAATGCAGGAAATATGGAAGGAGATAGTGCAATACCAAAAGAGAGTGATGAGTCCAATGCCAAGAATGATGAATTTTCCAAGGAAGCAATTGGAGAGTCATCTACCACCCCTCAATTGCACAAAACATTAGAGCCTTACCGACTACCCATACCATTTCCACACCGTCTCAAGGATAATAAACAGGATAAGAAATTCTCTGACTTGTTTAATATACTTTCTAAGGTTTAAATTAATTTGCCCTTATTGGATGTGATTAGGAATGTGCCTTCCTATGCTAAATTTTTCAAAGATTTGAATACTAGGAAAAGAAAGTATGGATTGAATGAGAGAATTGTTTTGTTTGAAATCTCAAGTTCAATCCTTCAACAAAATATATCACTAAAACTAAAGGATCTTAGAAGTTTTAACATTGACATCACTTTTGGAAATATGAAAGTAGTAAAAGCTATGATAGATTTAGGTGTAAGTATAAATTTAATGACATATTTAATTTATTTGTAACTAGGTTTAGGAAAATTGAAACCTACAACCTTGTCCCTTCAATTAGTTGATAGATTTGTTCAATACCTTAAGGGGATGGTTGTGGATTTTCTTATACAAATAGATAAGCTGATTATACCTGTTGATTTTGTTGTGTTGGATATGCATGAAAATCCATCTATAGACAAGGAACATACTATTCTTCTTGATAGACCATTCATGGCCACTACCAAGACTATTATAGATGTCCATAGTGGGAGCTTGACTATGACAATTTTGGGGGAAACTATTCATTTTAGAGTGTTTGATTCTTCTCCTTTACCTTCTATTTTTGCTATTGATGAATGCTCTTACATTGATTATATTGATACTCTTGTTCATAATACTTTTTTGCAGGATGAGATTGAAGACAAACTTGAGTATGTTTTAATTGTTGATATAGTAGATGAGGATTTAGATGAAGAAACTAAGGGATACATTGAATTGTTAAATAGTGATGAACCATTGAAAGAACCTAGTGTACCCTTAGAGTTACTTAAGATCCCATCTAGAGAAGACAATACTTCACCTAAGCTTGAATTAAAAGAGTTGCCTAAACATTTGAAATATGTATTTTTAGAAGAGGGGGATACCTATCTGGTTATTATTTCATCTACCTTGAATCAAACCCAAGAAAGAGAGCTAGTGAAGGTACTTAAGAAGTATAGCTATAGGGTGGAGCATTAGTGACATTAGAGAAATTAGTTCTGCTATGTGTATGCATAAGATCATTCTTGAGGATAATACCAAACTGGTAAGGAAAGCCCAAAGGAGACTTAACCCTATTATGTAAGAGGTGGTGAAAATTGAAATTTTAAAACTCTTGAAAGTGGGGGTTATTTATCCTATATCAGATAGCAAAAGGGTTAGTCCAGTACATGTGGTACCGAAGAATCTGGGATCATCGTGGTTAAAAATGATAAAAATGAGTTAGTGCCCATAGGGATGATTATGGGAAGGAGGATGTGAATTGATTTTTGTAAACTCAATTTGTACACAAAGAAAGATCATTTTCCTCTTCCTTTTATTGATCAAATGCTAGAACGTTTAGCAGGGCATGATTTTTACTATTTTCTGGATGATCTTTCAGGTTATTACCAAGTAGCCATTGCTCTGGAAGATCAGAAGAAAACCACATTCACATGCCCATTCAGTACATTTGCATTCAAGAGGATGTCATTCGGTCTATGCAATGCTCCCGCCACAATCCAACGATGCATGATGTCGATATTCTCGGATATGGTGGAGAAATGTATTAAGGTATTTATGGATGATTTTTTAGTTTTTGAAAATTCATTTGATGATTGTTTGAATAATTTGACTTTCGTAGTTGAACATTGCATTGAAAGTAACTTGACCCTTAGTTGGGAGAAGAGTCATTTTATGGTCAAACAAGGCATTGTAATAGGACATGTCATTTCTAGTAAAGACATTGAGGTAGATAAAGCAAAAATTGATTTAATAGCTAAATTACCACCTCTCATTAATGTTAAGGGAATTAAGAGTTTCCTAGGCCATGCAAGTTTCTATAGGAGATTTATTAAGGATTTTTTTTAAAATAAGTCATCATCTATGTAATATGTTAGCTAAGGATGCTTTTTTTATCTTTGATGATGATTGCCTTACTGCCTTTAATGCTTTAAAAGAGAAATTGACTTTTGTGCCTATTATAATGGCACCTGATTGGTCTTTTTCATTTAAGATTATGTGTGATGCTTCGAATTTTGTTATTGGGACTGTTTTAGGACAAAGAGTAGATAAGCATTTACATGTCATTTACTATACTAGTAAAAGTTATTGTGCATTTAGACCATGTGACTTTATTGTATTTGTTAAATAAACTGAATCCTAAGCCAAAATTAATTCAGTGGATTTGCTTTTATAAGAATTTAACTTAGAGATCAGGGATAAAAAAGGAACTAAAAATGTTGTAGCTGATCATCTATCTAGGTTAATTTCTGACTTTGCCACTATTGAAAGTGACAAAAAAATTGATATTGTTAAGGCTTTTCCTGATGAACAATTATTTTATGTAGGTCCAAACCCTTAGTATGCAGACATAGTGAACTATCTTGCTAGTGGTTTGTTTAGGCCTAACATTTCTTTTCAAGAAAAGAAAAGATTTCTTCATATTTGCAGGCAATACTTTTGGGATGACTCGTATTTGTTCAAAATTTGCTAAGACCAAGTCATCCGGAGGTGTGTGCGGGAAGAGGAGCATGCAAGCATTTTGGTATTTTGTCATAAGCTTCACTGTGGAGGCATTTTGGTGGTAAAAAAACCGTCATTAAGGTACTCCAATTCAATTTTTATTGGCTTACTTTGTTTAAATATGCTTATAGTTTCTGTATGTGTTGTGATAGATGTCAGAGAACTGGGAATATAGGTAGACGTAATGAAATGCCTCTGACATATAATTTAGTTGTTGAGTTATTTCATGTATGGGGGATTGACTTCATGGGTTCTTTTCCCCATTCTTCTGGATTTGAGTACATTTTGGTTGCTGTTGATTACGTGTCCAAGTGGGTAGAAGCTATACCCACTAAAGCTAATGATGCAAACTGTGTTTTGAAGTTCTTGAATGATATAATATTTATCAAGTTTGGGACACCGAGGGAAATAATCAGTGATGGAGGGAGTCACCTTTGTAATAAGCTCTTGATGGATTGTTGAGAAGCATAACATCACTCATAAAGTAGGTACTCTATATCATCCACAAACATCCGAACAAGTTGAAGTGAGTAACTGAAAAATCAAAGTATTTTAGAACGTATGGTGATGAGTGTTCGAAAAGCACTAATATTTCGTGATTAATTATGCTTAATTGTTTGATATATAGATTTATTATTATTGTTTATTCAATTAATTTCATAAATCTATCCATTCGGAATCACGGGTATATTTTAGTGTATTTCAGGTGTTTTTAGCGTCAAATGAGTCAAATAATGAAAACACGCAAAGACGGAACACTTACGGCGCTCGGATCACGAGTTACGGGCTAAACGAGACAAATATGTAAGCCTTACATAACGAGCCATCACATATGTAAGGGGGTACATGTGAAGAAACTGAAGACAACGCGCGCCGCGGCGAGGAAAACTTATGCCGCGGCGGGGAGCTCTCGGGTTTTTACACAATTTCCAGAATTTGTGTTGCGCCGCGGCGGGGAAAATGCATGCCGCGGCGCGCCTATTCCTAATGCAATCAGGAATCCCTTACATCAATAAATACGCCCTTAGACCCCCTTTACAGAACTCGACCAATTCGTACACAACTCTTATTTTTCACAATTTTGCGATCCAAACACTACATTTAATTAGTTTTGAGAGCGTTGCCACACTCTAACGAAGCGAGAGACACTATTCTAAGGATTCAAGGAAGCCAACGACGATCGAAGATAAAGCTTACGGAGAAGAACGCTATCCAATCCATAAGCGGTATTTAGATCTAGGATTTTCTTGTTGTTATAGAATTAATTCCTCTTCTCTTTTTGTTAAAGTGTATGATCATATTTTATTTGTCTATGAATATTAATATGAACATGTCTGGCTAATTTTATTATGGATGTTTAGTTTGTATTGCCATGTTTGCTAGAATTGTGTATGGTGTATTTTATTGATTTGGAATAAACGAATTACTTTTTGATTAAGAGCATGTTTAGATATTTAATTATGAATAATCATGGGCCCATTTGATGTTCGTAGTTAGGTTGAAAAATCTGAGAATTTAGTTATAGGAACGTCACCTTAACTTTATTCCGAAACACTTAATCGAAGCTTCAAGTTAGTGACTTAGTCATAGCATTAATTTGATTGGCATGTTTTCCTTGCGCATAATTTGATTACTATTTGATTTACCCCCGCCAAAGGCAATTAATTAGTTAATCAATAAAGAGACCTACCCCCGCCAAAAGGAGTCTCGTAATTAAAAGGAAAGCCGGTAGTTTAGTTTATAGAGGACGTTCATGTTATCTCACCATACCTTTTCGATGCAAGCATGGTCAACCAAGCTAAACGTCCATACATCCTCCATTGATATTTGATTTAATTGAATTGATTGTTTGCTTGCGATTCTGTTTTCGTTTGATTGTCGTATGATTGTTCTCGTTACAAAAACAAACAACATTTTTACAGTTTTAGTAGCTTTAAGATTCTAGTTACTTAGAGTTTTAGTTTCACTAGAA
Organism: Elaeagnus macrophylla; assembly: GCA_029378325.1. Classification (NCBI taxonomy): domain Eukaryota; kingdom Viridiplantae; phylum Streptophyta; class Magnoliopsida; order Rosales; family Elaeagnaceae; genus Elaeagnus; species Elaeagnus macrophylla. The sequence goes on from CM055640.1 coordinate 57,192,746, forward strand.
CTCTATTTAATTAGTGTTTTATTTTCATTAGAACTCTATTTAGATTAAAAAGTTAGTTATTTAAGACTACTGCAATTCCTTGAGAGACCGACCTTGGAAGTTGCTTATCACTTTACTACGAGTGATTCGTACACTTGCGAGTACACATTTTAACACATCATATGGTGTGACCTTCGAGAAAGGATTGGGCTTCAAAGCTCAATGACACATTATGGGCTTACTGATGTGATAAATTTAGTACTCGCAAGTGTACGAATCACTCGTAGAAAAGTGACAAGCAACTTCCAAGGTCGGTCTCTCAAGGAATTGCAGTGGTTCTAAATAACTGTCTTCTTAATCTAAATAGAGTTCTAACAAAAATAAAACACTAATTAAATAGAGTTCTAGTGAAACTAAAACTCTAAGCAACTAGAGTCCTAAACCTAATAAAACTGTAAAAAGGCGTTTGATTTGTGACGGGAACAATGATACGATCAATTAAATGAAAACAAAATCGCAATTTAACAATCAATTCAAATGGATTAAAAATCAATGGAGGATGTATGGATGTTTAGTTTGGTTGGCCATGCTTGCATCGAAAAGGTATAGTGAAATAACATGAACGTTCTATATAAACAAAATTACCGGCTTTCCTTTTAATTACGAGACTGCCTTCGGTTGGGATAAATTTCTTTGTTGATTAACTAATTAACTGCCTTCGGTCGGAGTAAATCAAATAGCAATCAAATTATGCGCAAGAAAATACATGCCAATCAAACTAATGCTATGACTAAGTCACTAATTTGAAGCTTTGATTAAGTGTTTCGGAATAAAGTTAAGGTGACGTTCCTATAACTAGATTCTCAGATTTTTCAACCTAACTACGAATCTCAAATTAGCCCATGATAATTCATAATTAAATATCTAAACATGCTCTTGAATCAAAAGGTAATTCATTTATATTAAATCAATAAAATATACACCATACACAATTCTAGCAAACATGGCAACGCAAACTAAACATTCATAATGAAACTAGCCGCTCATGTTCATATTAATATTCATAGACAAATAAAATATGACTTTTCCTCGCCGCGGCGCGTGTTGCCTTCCTTTTCTTCATGTTTACCCCCTTACATATGTGATGGCTCGTTATGTAAGGCTTACATATTTGTCTCGTTTAGCCTGTAACTCGTGATCCGAGCGCCGTAAGTGTTCCGTCTTTGCGTGTTTCCATTATTTGACTCATTTGACGCTAAAAACACCTGAAATGCACTAAAACATACCCGTGATTCCGAATGGATAGATTTATGAAATTAATCGAATAAACAACAAATAATAAATCTATTTCTCAACAATTAAGTGCAATAAACCACGAAATATTAGTGCTTTTCGAGCACTCATCACAACCCCCAACCAGCTTCTTGCTAGTCTCTAGCAAGAGGAGCGATCTAAAGATTAAAATAAAACGAATAAACTAAACTAACTAGAATCACTTCCGTAGATTGGCACAGTTGCATTTAGCGTATGCAACAAGCCTTTAAACCCCTAGGTGGCCCTAGTGGACGAGTTGTAGTCTCGTGAGGGTTTCCAGTGATGATACCCACAAACATCGTAACTAACAAAACTAAGTAAAGACTCTAAACATACTTGAATCAATCCATGCATATGTCTCAAAAATTGTTAACAACAAATGGCATACAAAATAGTTAAAAATCACTTAAGCTCAAAAACAGTCCAAACATCAAACCCATCTTAGTAATCGAAATTTTTGAACAACCAATCAAACCACAAACCCGTTAGTTACACTATCTGATCGTGTCATTCATGTTATTCATAGATTACATTTTAATATCTCATAAAAGTGCAAGTAAAATATGAATGAGAATTTTGCACTTCCAACCTCCATATGCTCATTTTTCAAATCCATCTCCACTAATATAGAAATCAAACTACCTAGAATCAATAGGACTTCATTGAGCTTGTAAAGTTGTGGCTAGATGTGTGATTATGAAAGTACGAAAATGATATTTTCACTAGGATAAGAGTACTTTTTATTTCACTAGGATAAGAGTACTTTTTATTTCACAAACTTATTTTCAACTTTCTCCACCAAGTGTTCTTTTTTTTATCCTCCTATAAATTCCATATGTCCCTTGGATCTTTTTGCTTGATTTTATTTCTTTACTTTTCTTGCTTATTATTTCATTCATCATCATCATTTTTTTTTTGTGATGAAGCAAGATAAATACAACATAATTGCTCATGAAAATCAAATATTACATTGAGTACTCTTATCACTAAGGGTAGTACAACGTATGTCAATGTTGAGTTCAAGGGTGTACTATGGATAAAATAATACGGGGAGGTTTGAAAAGTCCAAAGATGGCCTAAATCACTTTCTAAGTGGCATTTGATTCTATCATTTCGCTTTAATGGGTTTTCAAAGGAGTTCTAGAGCTTGTTGAGGCTTAAAACATATCATAAACATGCATACATTACACAAACCAAAATAGTCATACTAACCATGCAAACTACCACATATACCACAAAATCTTCAAATTATATGAATCTAACATTTATGTGCTTCGTTGCTTAGATAAAAATCTAATTTCTTTCATATATCACCGTCATTACAATCATGTTAATATCATAGACTTTCGGATTGACTCAAGTAGACACGACACTAACCTAACACAATTCAAGTGACAAAAGTTAAAAATTTAAAATTTGGTCATATTTCATGCTCATGGAGTATTTTTCCCACCCCCAACCTAATTCCTACATTGTTCTCAATGTTAAAAAGAGAAACAAAAGAAATTAAGAAAAGAAGTGAGAGAAGTTACCACCCTTTGGTATAAGATTGTGTGCACTACACGTACGCTCCGGTTCATTATTCCTCGCTTTTCCCATGATGAAGCATTTATTGTGCAAGAAGCATGTATGAAACCTCAAAGTATATGCATCACAACTCAAATCCAAATTTAAATTATAACTAAATCAAATGAAAAACAAAGACATTAAACAAAGTTAGAAACCTTAAACAATATAAAGAAAAATAAAATAAAAATAAAATAAAATGAAATGAAAGAAAAAGAAAATTAAAATAGAAAATAAAAATAAACGAAAATACAATTGGGAGGCTTAGTCCTCCATATCATCATTTTGCTCGTTGTCGTCCTCAGGTTGATTTTTGTGAGAAAACAGGAGGAAAGTGGAGAGAAAATTAGAGAGTGTTTGAGAGAAAGTGAGAGAAGGTGAGGGAAATTTGGGGAAGAAAAATTTGAATCCACGAACTGCCCATTTTCTAGAAAAATTTATAGGTGTGCCGCGGCACAAGTTTTTCCCTTGCCGCGGCACAGATCAATTTTGAAAAAAAATGCGTGAAACAGAACCACACTCGCCGTGGCACAAATATTTCCTGCCACGGCACACATAAAATTTCAAAAATTTGTCCCAAAACAAAACCATTCTCGCCGCGGTACAACTTTTTCCCACCGCGGCGCACAATTTTTTTTTACAATTCATTCTAAAACAGAAACGTCCTCGCCGCGGCACAATTTTTCCCTGCTGCGGCACACACAAAATTTTAAAATTTTTTATTTCTTTGGGATTTTTGAAAATGGGTAATGCATTCACCCCCAACCAAGATTGGGGTAGTGTCCTCATTGCTTTTTTAACAAGTTCGACATTGTCCTCCAAATTGATCTTATGCATACACGTCTCTAGATTAAAGCCTCTTATGTCCCCAATACTCCATCCTATTGCTTTTCTATACTTCCTAAGCTCTTTCACTAGTTTCTCCTCTTGTTTTTGGGTGAGTGTAGATGAAATAATAACTGGATAAGTCTCGTTCTCTCCAAAAATACATATTTAAGATGCTTAGGTAGTTCCTTAAGTTCCAATTCAGGTAGAGCAATCTCATCATCATGTGGGACATCCAATAAATCCAAGCGTGTACTAGTGTCATCTAATGATATGGCATTGTCTAATAAATCACTCTCCCTAGCCTCATAGTCTAAGATGTCATTTACCTCTCCAACTGTAAGTGTTACCTCTGACTTATCATCTAATTTATCCTGCACAAATGTATCATGAATGATAGGATCTAAACTTTCAATAAATGAGCATTCATCAATAGCAGATATAGAGGGGTAAGTAGATGAATCAAAAACCTTAAAATGGACGGTCTCTCCTAAGACTGTCATTGTCAACTTCCCACTTTGGACATCAATGATGGTTCGAGTAGTGGCCATAAATGGTCTACCCAAAAGAATTGTATGCTCCTTGTCCAAAGATGGATTATCCTGCATATCTAAAACCACAAAATCAACAGGTATGATAAGCTTATCTACCTGTACAAGTAAGTCCTCAACCATGCCCTTCAGATATTTAACAGATCTATCCGCAAGTTGAAGGGACATGGTTGTTGGTTTTAACTCTCCCAAACCTAGCTGCAAGAAGATAGAGTAAGGCATCAAATTGATACTAGTACCTAAATCAAGCATAGCCTTAGGTACTTTCCTATCCCCCATAGTAATATCAATTATAAAACTACCTGGATCTTTCAACTTAGGGGGTAGGTTCCGTTGAAGCATTGCACTAGCAATTTGAGACACTATGACTCTTTCATTAACCTCATACCTTCTTTTTTTTATTGTTTAATTCTTTGAAAATTTTTGCATAAGAAGGTACGTTTCTAATTATATCTAACAGAGGCAAGTTAATATTTACTTTTGAAAGCATGTTAAATAAATCAAAAAATTGCTTAACTTGCTTATTGTCCTTTAAACTGTGTGGAAATGGTATTGGTGGTCGGTATGGATTTGATGACTTGTGTAATTTAAGGGAGCTAGATAACTCTTCAATTGTTGCTTTTGAAAGCTCTTCATGTTTGTCACCTGTTTCCCCCAATTCCTTAGAAATTGTGTTGTCATCTTCCATGTTACCTGCATTATAAGGTGAATCATTAGAAATTTCAGGCAAAACTTTTGTAACCTCCTTACCACTCTGAAGAACCGTGATAGCATTCGCTTGTTCAGGTTGACTAGGCAACCTTCTTGTCTCTTGTTTGTGCATTTGTTTAGCTAGCTGCCCCACTTGCATTTCCACTCTTTTCATTGAAGCTTCCATAGAGTCCATCCTTCCACTATAGGAGTGTATGAAATTGTTTAGGGTTTCCTTACAGTTGGTTTATTGTGTGAAATTGTTGGTTCACATTTTGGCCTTGTGTTTGGTTTTGGACAAATAGTTGGCTATTGTTTTGTTTCCAAGCGAAGTTAGGGTGATTCCTCCATCCAGGGTTGTAGGTATTTGAATAAGGGTCGTTCCTAGGTCTAGGTTGATACCCTTGCATTAAATTTGCCTCTTCAGTAGTACCTGTATAAGGATCACCTGTATAAGGATCACCTGCAAAAGAACAAACATTAGCACCATGTCCATAAGAACCACAAACTCCACATACCTCATGTTTTGTCATCTGATTAACATTGGAGGTTGTGAGAAGTTGCACTTGTTTCGTCAATTCAGCAAGTTGCATGGCCATTTCATTGTTGGATCCAAATTCGTGGACCAATTCAGCAAGTTGCATGGCCATTTCATTGTTGGATCCTAATTCGTGGACTCTAGCTCTTCTTCCTCTAGCGCTCTTTTGTTGGGAATTAGGCTCCCAACATCTCGAATAATTTGTAAGTTTCATCAGCTGTTTTCTCACCCATAGCTCCTCCTGCAGCGTTATCAACTGTGAATTGACATTGTAGTGTCAATCCGTCGTAGAAAAACTGATTCTGTAGCTGCAACAGGAAGTGGTGATGTGGACATTGTATCAATATCAATTTGAATCTGTCCCAAGCCTCGTGGAAGGGTTCTCCATCCATCTGCGAAAAAGTAGCAATTTTTATTCTTAGGTCAGATGTCTTTTGATGGGAATAGAACTTACCCAAAGAACCGGGTGCCAATGTCATTACCCAAGACTTAGCTCTATCCTTGAGAGTGTATGGAAAACACTTCATGCGTAGTTGATCTTCACTAAGTCCCTGCAGTGGAAAGGTTTGCACAGTTGCATATAATTCACGCATAAAATTTAAAGGATTTTCATTAGGGATACCGTAAAAGGAAGGAAGCATGGAATAATGAATATTTTTCAACTCATAATTCTTAGTTGCCTCTATAAGTCGATTACACGATGTGGCGATCCCAATGATAGGTCTTGCAAACTCTTTGTTCATCATCTGCCTAGCTACGTTGTCACCCATTGCTGCTTGCAATTGTTGTTGGACTTCTTCCTCTTGAATTTGATTGTCCAGTTTCTTTGATCGGTGTTTGATCCTATGAATATTGTCAATGAAAGGAGAGAGTTCCTTGTTAAGTGATCTCCTACCCTGCATGCACAAATAAAAAGCAAATAAAGATCATGGCAGCAATGAAATTGAAATTTAAGCACTATTTTTTTGATTTTTTAATTTTTTTTTTTTAATTTTTTTTTGTATTTTTGAATAAAATAAAAATAAAAATAAAAATAAAATAAATAAACAAATAAAAATAATTAAGAAACTCTAAAAAGTTAAAAAGAAAATTATTTAAAACACCAATTCCCCAGCAACGGTGCCAAAAACTTGATGTGATAAATTTAGTACTCGTAAGTGTACGAATCACTTGTAGAAAAGTGACAAGCAACTTTCAAGGTCGGTCTCTCAAGGAATTGCAGTAGTTCTAAATAACTGTCTTCTTAATCTAAATAGAGTTCTAACAAAAATAAAACACTAATTAAATAGAGTTCTAGTGAAACTAAAACTCTAAGCAACTAGAGTCCTAAACCTAGTAAAATTGTAAAAAGGCGTTTGATTTTTGACGGGAACAATGATACGATCAATTAAACAAAAACAAAATCGCAATTTAACAATCAATTCAAATGGATTAAAAATCAATGGAGGATGTATGGACGTTTAGTTTGGTTGGCCATGCTTGCATCGAAAAGGTATAGTGAAATAACATGAACGTTCTATATAAACAAAATTACCGGCTTTCCTTTTAATTACGAGACTGCCTTCGATTGGGGTAAATCTCTTTGTTGATTAACTAATTAACTGCCTTCGGTCGGGGTAAATCAAATAGCAATTAAATTATGCTCTAGGAAATACATGCCAATCAAACTAATGCTATGACTAAGTCACTAATTTGAAGCTTTGATTAAGTGTTTCGGAATAAAGTTAAGGTGACGTTCCTATAACTAGATTCTCAGATTTTTCAACCTAACTACGAATCTCAAATTGGCCCATGATAATTCATAATTAAATATCTAAACATGCTCTTGAATCAAAAGGTAATTCATTTATATTAAATCAATAAAATATGCACCATACACAATTCTAGCAAACATGGCAATGCAAACTAAACATCCATAATGAAACTAGCCGCTCATGTTCATATTAATATTCATAGACAAATAAAATATGATCATACACTTCAACGAAAGAAGAAGAAAATATAATTCTATAACAACAAGGAAAACCTAGATCTAAATACCGTTAAATGGATGGGATGACGTCTTCTCCAAAAGCTTTATCTTCGATCGTCGACGGCTTCCTTGGATCCTTAGAATAGTTTCTCTCGCTTCGTTTAAGTGTAGCAAAACTCCCAAAACTGATTGAATGTAGTGTTTGGTCGCAAAATTGTAATGTGTAAGAGTTGTATTCGAGTTGTTCGAGTTGTATGTAAGGGGGAGTCTAAGGGGGTATTTATAGATGTAAGGGTTTACACAAATCCTGATTGCAATAGGAATAGGCGCACCGCGGCACACATTTTCTCCACCGCGGCGCAACACAAATTCTGAAAATAATGTTAAAACCTGAGAGCTCCCCGCCGCGGTATGACTTTTCCTCGCCGCGGCGCGTGTTGCCTTCCTTTTCTTCATGTTTACCCCCTTACATATGTGATGGCTCGTTATGTAAGGCTTACATATTTGTCTCGTTTAGCTCGTAACTCGTGATCCGAGCGCCGTAAGTGTTACGTCTTTGCGTGTTTCCATTATTTGACTCATTTGACGCTAAAAACACCTAAAATGCACTAAAACATACCTGTGATTCCAAATGGATAGATTTATGAAATTAATCGAATAAACAACAAATAATAAATCTATTTCTCAACAATTAAGTGCAATAAACTACGAAATATTAGTATTTTTCAAGCACTCATCACTTACCGTACGACATACAAGACACCTATTGGGATGATCCCATACCGGTTGATTTATGAAAAAACATGTCATTTTCTCGTTGAGCTTGAGCACAAGGCCTATTAGGCAATCAAACAATTGAACATGGACTATCAATAAGTGGGAGAGAAATGCTACTTTACCTTGATGAGCTTGAGGAGATTCGAAATGAGGCTTATGAAAATGCCAAGATTTACAAAGAACGCACTAATCGATACCCTGACAAAGGGCTCATCAGTAAGTCTCTCTATCCTGGAATGAAAGTTCTTTTATTTAACTATCGTTTTAAAGTTTTTAAGGAAAACTTCGATCAAGATGGAGTGGGCCGTACCAAATAGTTGAAGTTTTCTCCCATAGAGCCATCGAATTGTTGAATCCGAAGACTCAAATAACTTTCAAAGTGAATGGACATTGTGTAAAACCTTACTTTGAAGGAGTCATTCACAATAGGGATGTGGAGTACATTGAAGTTCATGCACCTTAGATCCAAACATCGTCTTGCTAAGACGTTAAACTAGGCGCTTGGTGGGATGCAACCCACAGTTTTAGGTAATATCTATTCTTTCTTTTAGTTTAGTTAGTTTTCTATTTGCCCTGTCTAAATACTTTTCTGAACTACTGTGTAGTTGAAAACCTTGAGGACAATGTTTAGTTTAGGTTTGGGGGTGCAAATTGGTTCAATAAAAAACTTTTTGTAACAAAATTATCATACTTTTGGTCAATTTTTTATAAATAATTGAGTCTTTATGCATTGCTTGTCTGATTTTTTAAACATGTTTAAGGTTTGCTTTAAATGTTGGTTTTAATCTGCAATCTTTATTTCATGCTTTTGATGTTGAAATTAAGGTAAACCCGAATCTTTTGTTTAGGAGTCTAATAGTGGAGACTACCTTGTGAGATGATTATTGAGCCTTTAACATTCCATTCTGAGAGATAATTATTTTTCTACTCCTACAAACACTTTTCGTATCATTTCAAATTGTTAGATGATTTCTATAAGTTTTTGCATTGAATGTTAGGATTTTAAACATCTAATGAAGAATCCATATATTTAATGGTATTGCTTAGATTAAATTATTTGAGTAGAATTTAAAGTATATGCCTATTTCATTCATGCTTGACTTTAAAAGAAATGTGGGGATTTTCGCACACAAAGAGAACCATAATTTGCCATTTACAAAATACACATGTACATGGGTCATAAAAAAAATAGTGACCTTAAAGTTCCTTAAGTGGTGAAATGGTTATCACAAAAGTGATTAAAAATATATATATATATATTGACCCTAAATTTCCTTAAGTGGTAAAATGGTTATCCCAAAAGAAAAAGATAAAATAAATTCCCTTGAAGTCAATGCATTTTCATTCATTTTAGGGCATATATTTGAAAATTTTGCTTAATGATTTTAATTGAAGTATAAGAATAGTAATGTGAGTTATTCATCAATCCTATCATTTGATTCCTTCAATGAGATTCATGTTAAGCATTTTTTGAGCCTTTCTTGTTTAATCATATGCGAACCATTAGCTCATTTCTTTACATAACTTCTATTCGCATATACTTTGTTGAGTGTTTGAACCCACAGGATCAGTGTGATTTAATGAGTGAATCTTGTGAGGATTAGAGTTTAAGCGAATTCGAATTCTGAATACTAGGTTTGGGGAAACCAATGTTGATATGTTGTTAGTAATGAAATTTAGATTTCTGAGGTGAAATTGATCTACTTAGTGAACCTTAATGTGTTAAAATGTTGGTTAAACTTGTGCATAACTCTTGATTATAAATTAAAAAGAAACTAAAGCATGACAAGTTTTGTTGATTTAACTTTTTAGTTATGTTGATTTAACTTTTTAGTTCTGTTAATTGTTTTTTTAATCCTAGTTTTGCTTGAGGACTAGCAAAATGTAGGTTTGAGAGTATTTGATAAACACTATTTTGGACCTATTATTTATTACTTTTTTAAGTATTTATTACATAATTTATTTCGGTATTACTTTGATTTGGAGGGTATTTTCATATTTTGTAGGTTCAAACAATGTAAAATGAAAAGTGGAGTTAAGTATTAAAAAAAAACTGAAAAATGTAACCCTTACATTATATTCCATTTACTATGTAAGAGGGGGATAAACTAGAGCAAAAGAACGTAAGGCTTACATTAGGAATCAAGGCATGGATAACGAGTTGTACTGCGTCAAAAGAAATTGCGCACTGCGACGAGGAGGTTCCTGTTTTGTGTGCAGTCCAAAATTTTAAATGCGTGCCACGGTAGAAGAATTTGCGTGCCGTAGCAGAAGGCTCTCAGGTTGTCCAGGATTCAATACGTGCGGCGGCCCGCGCACCTGTTTTACACTTACACGCCAACCAGCCCACATACTCACACACACTCCCAACCTAACCTATAAATACATCACAAAACCCTTCTCAAAATCCATACGTGAACAGTGCCAAAATTTATCACCCATAACCTTTCTTCTCCATTTTCTAGAGAGAGAAACCTTCGTTGATGCTCCATTGAAGCTCCTTCAAGAACTAAATTAGAAGAGGTGACCATCCAACTTCAAGAAGGGTATTGCAAAAGTAAAAATAGGGGTATCTCTATTATTTGTAATTTCTTTTTCTCTTAGATTTTAAGAATGCTATTTGTAATAGAAATTATTGATTTAGAGTTTATTATGAGTAGCTAAATTGATTGTGTAGGATTTAGTAATGCTCCCATAAGTGGATAAATATTTTTATGATTTAATATAGATTAAAGTGATTTATGTCTTGTTCATTGTTGTTAATATCTTTGTTTATGATTAATCTTGATCATGTTAATTTATAAACATTAGAGAATAAATTAGAATTAAGTATTTGAATTATCATCTATGCTTAACTTAGAAATCTTGAACAAGAACCTAATCGAAGTACATTGATTAGGTGACTAATTTGATTTCCTAAGGGTTTATGCTAATTGATTAATTAAAGTTCCAGATCAAAGAGGTTAATTAATAAATTAAGAAAATTCTCCATTGAATTGAGAATTTCTAAGATTTATTAGGAAAAGTCAATAAATCAATTTTTCGTACTTAATTGTGAAACTCTCATAAAATATTATATCTATGATTGGGTAGCTAGCTATTTTTTCACGTGTTTCCATCATATCATTTAGGCTAATCTTTTTGTTGTTTATTTTAATTCTTTTAAAATTTTACAATTTTAACAACCATTCCATCAACCAATTTTATTAGTGTTTAGATTTACTTTTTGCAAATAATTTTTAGGAAACAATTGACATGTTTTAAAAACCACCATAATTCCTTGAGAGATCGACCTTGGAGTTACTTATCACTTGCTACGAGTGATTCGTACACTTGCGAGTATTATAACTTGCACATCAGACATATTATGTTGTGAGACTATAATACTCGAATAGATGTAGAATCAAATTTTCTAGTTCAAAAGAATTTTATCTCTGTAATAGAAGATTGCTGGAAAATTTATTAGTGATTATTCTGCAATAAGCGCTGCTGGAAAATTTATTAGTGATTATTCTGCAATAAGCGCTTCTACCATGACATGAAGAGTAATTTGTACTCATTGTTATGTGTCATATTTTGTTTATGAGAAGCATTTTAAGCGCTCATTTATATATATGAATATACTCACTATTGATTGACTCATATGTGAATATAGAGTGCACATTCCAAGTGAATGGGATACCTATTGATATATAAAGTGAGTGGGAGCTCAATGATTTGCCATTTGACCATGTTATTATGCACATGTTAATCATTTTTGTTGTCATGTTCAGTGTTGCGTGCGCATGACTGTTTATAGCATGACATTTTGTTCTGAGACTTTTATGACCCAATTTCAAAGGGTTTGAAAATTGAGCAAAAAAGCATTCTTGGTAGACGCACTGGGCCTTTATGACTTAGGTATGTTTGTTTTGTTTACATGCAATTTCTTATGCCATACTCAACTATTTCCTAGATCATATGGTAGAAAGTTATTATTTGCGTGATAACATCCTTTCAATGTTTTACTTGGAAAGATATTTTCATGCCTATATAGTTGGATTAGGTTATAGTTATGTTTGCTTACATTTGACATTTCATAATTCTTCTCACTTAAATGGTCTAGTTTGTTGATGACGCTATCCAAGTGAAAGAAAATTTTGAATTGAAATAATTTTATATATGGACTACCACAACTTTTCTATGACAAACTAGATTAATAGAGAATGTCAAAATGTTTATGAAGCATGTTACAAGTATATCGGTAAACCAACATCTCGTGAGTATAGTTGGCTATAGGGATACCGATAATGGAGGCATAATATTAACATGTTATGAGGAAACTTGTTGTGAAATATGATATGATTGTAGAATTATTCGAGGGTTATATTGAGTTACTAGCACTATTTTGAAAAACCTTGATGATATATTGTGGCCACTTTACAATCATTTTCCTTCAATGGTAATAATTACATGTCTATATGTATAAAACATATTAGATTTGCTCACTAGCATACAATCATTAGTAACTCTAAATTATATTAAATAACTTATAAAGTATGTTAAGACAAAATTAGATTAATAAGATAATTATTAAATAAACATGTGTTACTTAAGTGCATAATGGGATGGACTATCATAACTAATATTGTGTAATCTCGTCGCACTTATAAGCCTAAACCGGCTCATTAGGTTTAGGGTTATGAGATAGGTTCTATTACAAATAGAACGTTTATGAGCTACAGTCACATAGTCACCAAATGTCTTGAGTGCGCTCATTCTTATAATCCTACACACACTAAATTTGTAGGTATATTATTGAAGCATCAACGTGGATCAATGGCTTTCTACAATAAATCCAATAAACAGATATGTGTATTATCTTTTACATGTTATATTATTGAAACAATATTATTATTTTGGATTATTTTAACACATACTTCACAAAAAATTAAAAGTATAATTAGCATATGCAAAATCTCATTGTCAGTTAGCCAGAGGAAAAGAGTAGCAACAATAATGAGTTAGAACATATACCACAAAAATTGATTAAAATGCAAAAAAAAAAAAAATATAACGTACATTTATTTTTCTATCCATCTTGATTTAATATAGGCTTAATAGGATTGCTTTTGAGCATGGTAACATCAATGCATGTGCTCAAGTAACTTCTTTTCAATTGAGGTAATATACACCTTCCCTTCTCCAAATTGACTTGGCTTGTTTCCCAACTAATTTTTCATTTTCCTTAGAGTAAATAGATTTTTATACCACCGAACTTTGAAGGTTATTACAAATATACCATCGAACTTTTTTGATACATCAATACCATCGAACTTTTTTGATACATCGGTACCATCAAACTTTACGTTTATTACTAATTTACCATCGTCGTTAAAAACATAACTAGGTTAAGAAATATATCATTGTTACTGTAGATGACTACTCTCATTTTCTTGGGTCAATTTTTTGAGAGAGAAATCTGATGCATTTGATGCCTTTAGTTCCTTTTGTCTCCAAGTACAGGTTCAGACAGGTAATCAAATAATGAATATAATAAGGCTAAGGACTGATCATGGCAAGGAGTTTAAAAACACTAAATTTTTCGAATTTTGCAAAGAGCATGAAATCAATCATGAGTTTTCAACACCAATCACCCCTCAACAAAATGGTGTAGTAGAAAGAAAGAAAAGGGTGATACAAGATATGGCGCGTGTTCTGCTACTTGCAAAGGGAATTTCAAAAAAGTTCTAGGCTAAAGTAGTAAGTACTGCATGTTATATTATGAATCATGTCTACCTACGTCCAGGTACAAACAAAACCCCTTATGAGATATGGAAGGGTAAGGAACCTAATCTCAAACATCTTCATGTATTTGGGAGTAGATGTTATACTCTTGGGGACCGCGTGCAATTAGGTAAATTTGATACTAGAAGTGATGAAGATATCTTCCTTGGTTACTCCTATTTAGTAGTGCATTAGAGTCTTTAACTTGAGAACTAATACTATGATGGAGTCTATAAATGTGACTGTAGATGATACAGGTACTAGCGCTCAACTAGATGATGTTTCGGATGACCAATTGGATATTAACGTGTCAACTGAAGGACAAAAATATGAGATATTCGACACAGAAACAAAAGGTTTTGAAGTAATGGAGGATGTTGTTCCCAACACATCCATACAAAAACCAACACACACTTCCAAAATACATCCTACAGAAAATATCATTGGTGATCTTAATGCAAACACGGTAACAAGAAGATGATAGATAAGTGAAGTAACATACCTATGTTATATTTTCCAAATATAGCCTGAAAATGTAGATGATGCATTGAAAGATGAATATTGGACAAATGCCATGCAAGAAGAATTAGCTCAATTCATTAGAAATGATGTATGGATTTTAATACCTAGACATCATGACAAAAACATCATAGGAACTAAATGAGTTTTCAAAAACAAATCTGATGAACATGATATTGTAGTTAGGAACAAAGCTAGACTAGTTGCTCAAGGATACAAACAAGTTGAAGGAATTGATTTTTATGAAACCTTTGCACCAATAGCTAGGCTACACTCAATTAGGATTTTACTTGCCATTGCATGCTACATGAGGTTTAAACTTTATCAAATGGATGTAAAATCTGTGTTTCTAAATGGCTTTCTAAATAAAGAGGTATATGTGGAACAAACTAGGGGCTTTATCGATCCAAGTTTTTCCATGCATGTTTATAAACTTAATAAGGCTTTCTATGGTCTAAAACAATCTCCTAGAGCTTGGTATGAGAGGTTTACAACCTACCTCTTAGAAGAGGGGTTTATTTGAGGTGGAGTTGATAAGACTCTCTTTATTAAGAGTGAAAAGGAGGATATATTCATAGCACAAATATATGTGGATGACATAGTGTTTGGGTCAACTTTCACCTCACTTGGAAAAAACTTTGTACATGTTATGTCTAATGAATTCGAAATGTCTATGATGGGTGAATTTACATATTTTCTTGGTTTGCAAATTAAGGAAATGAATGATGGTATCTTTTGCTCTCAAACCAAGTATGCGTGTAATAGTTTTAAGAAATTTGGACTTGAATCAACTAAGCATTTGAGAACTCCCATAAGTTCAAGTGTCAAAATCTCAAAGGATGAGTCAGGTAAGAGTGTTAACCAAAAACTTTACAGAAGTATGATAGGAAGTTTATTGTATCTTATGACTAGTAGACCTGATATTTGCTATAGTGTGGATTTTGTGCACGATATCAGTAGATCCTTAGAGAGTCACATTTAGAACATGTTAAATGGATTATCAGGTATGTTTTTGGAACTAGAAATTTTAGGATTTGGTTTACTAATGACACTACCTATGAGATTAGTGGATACACATATGTAGATTGGGCAAGAAGCCAGGATGAAAGAAAAAGCACCTCAGGTGGCTACTTCAACATTGGAAATAATCATGTATCCTAGCACAGAAGGAAACAAAACTCCATCTCCTTATCTACTATAGAGGCAGAATATATTGCTGCAGTTAGTTCTTGGGCACAACTTCTATGGATGAAAAATATACTAAATGAGTATGGTTTTAAGCAAGGTATTATCTCTCTTTGCTGTGATAACACTAGTGCTATATGTATATTGAAAAATCTTGTGCTACACTCTAGAACAAAACATGTAGACATTAGACACCATTATATTAGGGAACTTGTTGAAAAAAAAGGTTTTATGTCTTGAATTTCACTCCACTAAAAAGCAATTAGTTGACATGTTTACTAAGGTTCTTGATACCCAAAGATTTAAAACTCTTACAAGTACCTTAAGAATCTATCCTATATAGTAGATTCCCTTTCTTTTATTTTATTTTATTTTCTTACTATATTTAAAAAAATAGCAATAATAGACTCAGATAATACTTACACACATACAACCTTGTCTTTCGTGGATTAGCTTATTTTGATATAAATGACTCTATAATTCAAAATTTTGCACATACTTACATTATTTACATGTGATGACTCTATTGACTGAACTTATCCATACACTCACTGAACACATATGTATGTCATGCTTGAAATTTATGATTGATTTTGAAAGACTCTAGGACTTGAGCTAGTCTTGATTACAAAATTGTGTTGAGTCTTATTTCTTGTCATTTAAAATATTCACCATAGAAAGACAATTAGTATTGAGAGATACCTATTGTGATGTAGGGCTACCTCATAACTAGTGTGAAAGTCATCAAGTTAGGTTTATGACTCATGCATGTTAAAAAAAAGGATTTAAAAAAATGTGCAACAAAAAAAATTAAAAATTGTAATTGGCATGCACAAAAAGAGTTTTAAAAAAAAGTTTCCTTTTGATGGACATATGTTATTTTGTAAGATTGAAGATTTTATTGCAGTTTAGTATTATAGGAGATATTATTTCATTTTGGGTCGTTCTTGATTAGTTATAAATTAATTAATTAGCATACTAGTCAAGTTCAAACATATATACTATTTTTAGTGAAAGTTAATATATTGTTATATGTGCTAGTGTGTTTGTGTAGCTTGTCAATTTCACTTTCTCAGTATCAATAAATGATCAAAATTTGAGCCAAAAATAAATTCTAAATTGGTTGTATGCTTTTTTGTTATTAAATGAGTTTACTACTTTATTTTCCCAAAAAAATTCAATTCTTTTTTAATTTTCTTTTTTAAAGCTTCTACTTATTTCATCCTTAATAAATTGATTTTATGTTTAAAGAGTCATAGAATTTAGGGAGAGTTATTGCATTTAGAGGAATTTAGCTTCTTTGCATACATATTTCATTATTGTTTTCATCTATATGCCTTGGATTTAATTACTTGTATGATCATAAGCATTGCGACCTCATTTTGATAATTGTTGAACTTTGGGAATCATGTTAACTTTCCTACTACTTATCTGACATATCTTAAATCTGATTGATTAGTCAAAACATCTAATACCTCTCTCTTCTAGTTGGCATTTTAGATAAGAGAAGTTTTCTCATGTTGACTTTTGTTTCTTCCTAGGTTGTCATTTTCATATGTAAAAGGGAGAGAGTGATTCATGTCACATTGTTCTCATGATTCATGTTGCTATGTATATAGGGGAGATATTGGATTCAGGAGGAGAACACTTTTGCATAATTATATGCATGCACTACATCTTCTTTGTATTACTATGTACATTGAATTAATAAACAATGAGGATCTCGAGCCAAGTTATTGTATCTATCTATCTATCTATATCTTTTTTAGCGCATACGAGCCTATCAAGATTCAAGAAAAATTGGTTCCACCTAATCATAGATAGTTCTACTATTAAAAATTTGTAATTAATGTATTGATCATTCATCTATAAGTGTTATATAGTGAGACAGTGGTTTTGCCACAAGAAAATCTCAAAGGGAGAGATTGTAAGGTATATAAGTGTTGGCAATTTTGGTAGACAAAATATTTATTGTAATCTAGTTTCTAGGCTCATCATCAAGTTTCAAGCAAAGTCGAAGAAACATCCAAGCTCTAGATAATTATATTTCATGTATATATTTTATAACTATCACACATAGTATCGCATCATAAATTCACTAGCACATGTTCACAATATTTAGAATTATTTATTGGTGCTAAATTTATCATTGATCGATCATGCTTGAAATTTTTGTAAAATTACCACATACTATTTTCTCTAATATGTTTCAATATTTTTATTATGTGTCCCAGAATTTATTAAATTTTTAGTAAACTTTTGGTAAGTATGCTCAAAAAATATTAACAGTATATGCTATTAAGTTTTTTAGATATATGTATGTATGTATGTATCTATATATGTATATATACCACGTTAAATCAACTATATATATAAATGTTTGTTGATTTAACGTGATGTTTGCCGAAAGAAAAATGATTACTTGAAGACATACTGAGACTATTTAACGCCAAAGCAAATAAATCTACTTGATTTATAGATATATGCCCATAGGAATTAACTAGAAAGAAGATCTGCCGATAAAGTAAGTAATTATGAAGCATAAGCATATAGGAGCTTAATTCATCAACGAAGCATACAAGAGCTATTCGGCAAAACATATATAGGTGAATGAGGAATTAACTTTTTGCTTTACTGTCGGGAAAGGTAATACGAATAAAGGAATTAACATCACCAGGTAATACGAATAAAGGAACTAACATCACCAAGCATTCAGCGTATATTGTGAATTAATTGTGATCAGATTTGGTTTGTTTTGCACTCGTATTTTTGATTGGCTATTTGACTTTGAGATTAATTTGCAATCAAATTTATTTCTCTGAACTCTTATATCTTTTTGCCGATTCGTTTCATATTCCATCATTCATATGGCCTAATATTTATTTGATTCTTTTATACATACATCAAATAATTTTATTTATTTAATTTAATTATTAAAATTTTAAAAATTTAGGAAAATTACCAAAAATAGCATCCTAAAAATATAATAAAGAATACTGCACCCTGTGTTCAATTAAAATTGAACGTTTAATATTGAACGTTCAATATTCAATTTGAACGTAAAATATTGAACGTTCAATATTAAATAGGTTAATTGTCGTCATTCAATTCTAATTGAACGGATAATATTGAACGTTCAATATTTGAACGTCTAAATTATCGTCGTTCAATTTTAATTGAACACAGGGGTGCTAGTTTTGTTATTATAATTTTTAGGGGGTGTTAGTTTTGTTATTTTCCCAAAAATTTATTTTTATTAAACATGTACTTAATATTTTTTCTCTAGAATTACTTAGTAGATTTAGATTTAATTTTTTATATGTTTTGAATATGCTAGTTTAAGATTTTTTATTATTAAATCTATCTAGAACACACACTTTACATTTATGTTATTTTGTGCTAACTTTTTAGGTATTAAAGTGACGTATTTGATATTTCGTGTGACTCAAAATTATCGAAGTTGACAGTTCAATTGATCTCATGGAATTCAAATATATTAGAACATTGGTTCCCACGCCTAGCTTGTAGAGACTGTAAAAGGCACGACAGCTCGTAAGTAAATTATATAGGAGTTTTATCTATGTAGAGTAATCTAAGACCTGGCGTTGTAATTGAATATTTGATTTTTATAGTGGATAGTTAGATGGTTCGTTGAACCGGTGGTTTTTCTCTTAGGTCATTGTTGTGGCCAAGGTTATTTTAACCTAAAAATCTCGTGTGATATTTTTTAATTATACATTTTATTTTTACACACGATTACATGTCTGGTCGTTGTGTTTAGGTTACTTAATTAAAATTCGATAAAATTGAAAATAATTTGTTCACCCTTCTAAGTTAATTAGATCCGTAACTAAAAACTTTAAAATAATATCGATGTAACAAAAAAAAATTGGTAGTATATTTATAACAAGTCCTAAAATTCAATGGTATAAAAATTTATTTACTTTTTTCTCTAACAAAAAAAACAATACTCTAATCATCTTTTACATTTTCAAATTCATCTTTATCGACAAACTCGTCCATTTCTAAGATTTGGGATATTAGACCCACCAATTTATTGACATAATATAGCATCGTTTTCACTATACGTTTTACTTTTCCTTTTGTCGCTCAACGACAACGTTTTAAAAGGATGAGTTTACTGCTTTGTCCATATTTTCTGGTTTTTGGTTCACTCGCTTTTAGTTCCGGATATTTGTTTATCTTTTTTGTTTATTCCTCTCTCTCTTATCTCTACCCAATCCAAGAAAATATGTTACTATATTTCGTGCTGAGTTACTGAAATTTCAAACCAACTCAAGAAGTTGTAATCTTCTTACTTTTCACTCATTTTCTTATAAAATAAATGATAAATTTTAGAATGAAAACTTACCTGTGAAGTGAAGTCACAGAAAATCATTTGAGGACGGTATTGTAAATGTCGATAATTGTAAATTGGTCGATGAGTCATAAGAGACAAAGATTTGGTCTCCGTCACCGACTTAGGAGGAACTCAACACGAAAATCATGATTTTGATCGAAGTGAGTACTAGAGGCTTCCTCCTCTCACCATTTTCACTGACACGATAATAAGATTAGCTTATAACTCTTGCACTTCCTTGTTTTTTTTTAAACTATGAATGAAGGTAAAACACTTGCACTCTGAATAGCGTAAAATCAATTAAATTGGTCTGTAAAGACATTTTTCCTCTTTTTGTTAAACACAGTACAATACATATTATGTTTCGTAGGCAATTGTGGTTTTTCATCCAAAGTTTAATTTTGATATAGTGTAATTTAATAATTAAATTTTTGTTGTTTGTCATTTTTTTTATATCATACAAAGAATTAAAAAGGATGATAAGTAGCGGTAAAGTGGTGAGATGCTTGTCTTTTGGTTTATTTTGTATGTAACATGTTACATCAATCTTTGCTGAGTGTTAAATATACTTTTGTCAATATATGTAATATATTATATATATTTATTATTGTATGTAACATATTACATATATCTCGTCATTATATGTAAACATGTTATATACACATCTGCTGTTGTATGTAACATGTTAACATACACTTCGTCGTTGTATGTAAACATGTTACATACATCTTTGCAGTTGTATATAATATGTTACATATACTTCTACCATTATATGTAACACGTTACATACACATCTGTTGAATATTACATACACTTCTGTCGTTGTATGTAACACGTTACATATACCCCTGTTATTATATGTAACTTATTACGTACCTATTTGGTGAAGTCACTGGAGCTCCCGTAAGATCATCGAAGCTCTGGTAAGATCACCGAAGCTCCAATAATGTCACTAGTAAAGTCGTCGGAACTCCAGTCAATTTATTGACAAAGTCACCAAAGCTCTAGTATACTTATTTATTAGTCCTAAAAAATATTTTAATAATTTGTATGATTTTTATGTAATTAAAATTTATAATTTTAAACATATTATTATTAATTTTAAAAAATTTTAACTTACAATTTAAATACATGCTACTTATGCTAAATTTCCAGATCCACCTTTAACCATCTTCAGAGAAGATATTGTAAAACCCATTACGTCTCCGAAAATGAGCAGCCGCCCATTAATTTAGATGGGTATGATCATGGGCAAAAATATCATTATTAGTGGAGTACTTCACACTTAATTTTATAAAAATATTATCGATATTTATATATATTTAAAAAAAATATAAAAATTTTAAAAATATTGTTAAAATTAATAAATATTTTATAAAATTTTGATAAATATTAAAATAAATAAAAATATATTAATTAGCCAATTTTATTATTTAAAAAACATATTTATGGCATACATAATATATATATATAACAATAACAAAATATAAACATAATTTTTATTTAATGAATATAAATATAAAATATAACACAACATAAAATGAGAAGTAGATAATAAGAAAAGGTGGTTTATAACAAGTATAAAATTACATGTAATACAATCATATATAATATTTAATTGCTCCTAATTTAGTTAAATTTCATCATTTTTTATTTTATTCTTTTTGTCAGAATTCATCTTTGTTTATTTGTTCAAATATTATTATAATACAAACTTTTATAAAATAAAAAAATAGAGTTATTATCCAAATATTATCTTAAATATATTACAAATAATAAGATATTTATACCAATTTACAAAATTGTAAATTTTCTACGAAATTTTCATCAATATTTATCACTTATATTATTGATATTCGTATCGATATTTATCTAAATCAAAATAAACCTATTGATATTTTCACCAATATTATCGATATTTCTATATCACACCTTGATTTTATCAATACACTACGACATAAAAGGGTAATATAAGACGGTAAATAATTATTCAATAAATCTTATAGAATTTTCATACGTCATTCTATAATCACCTGTCTTAAAAGAATTTAACAAAGAGGGCAGAAAACATTCTTATAATTCAACAAATATGATGGAAAAGATTCTTATAGAATGGTCAATCACCATCTTATATAATTCTTATAGAATAGTCAATATTTAACTTATAAAAGTTGATATTTATAATAAAGACCGTCATATATAGCTTTTTTAAGACAATTATTAGTTGTTCTATAATATTTTAATAAGAAAGTCAATGACCATCTTATAAAATTTATTTAGGACAGTTTATAACCGTTCTATAAATTTTTATTTTATTTTATAGAAATTTCATGCACAATTAATATCTATATACATAAAATCTCATACCAAAAATTACATAATATATATTTAAATATTAATTCACCTAACATAAGTCCATCAATATTGATTAAGCATCAATTGATCATAATAATTTATCATTCAAATAATTAAACATATACACACATATACGTGTGATTAGAAAACATATCCATATATTAATTAATACATATAATATATAAGTACTAAAACCTATACATATATGTTGTATTACTGATCGATATAAACTTACATACAAACTTATGCATATATAGACTATCTTGCTAAATCAAGTCCATCTTGTCAATTATTTGAAAGAGAATCAACACACATGCATCATTTTTGTCTCAATTATTCTAATTTTATTGATGTATATTGATTGTTACTTAAAAACTACACAAAATAATTAATATTTTGAAGCTAGATATTTGATAAATATTACACATTAACTTAAATATATATAAATATATAATTTAAGCTTAAAGATACATTACTTGTGACTGCATTTTCAATAAATTTAATGATACATGTATTTGTTGTTGTTATTATTATTATTATTATTATTATTCATTTTTATATCCAACATTAAAAGAATAAAATGGATAATTTATAAGTTTTTATTGTAATCATAATAAAAATAATTATGGTAATATCAATATCTTTTCTAAATATACAACAATTTTTTTTTTTTTTATCAATGCAATGGAACTACATGTCAAATAATAAATATCTATTTGAATAAAATTAAATATTACTTATAAAAATAATAAAGCAAAAAAATGGTTTTATTAATTCATTGAGACTAAAACTATAATGAAAAATTACCAAAAATAACATCTCTAAAATTTATAATAATTAAACTAATACCCTAATAATATTAAATATTTAATTTTGAATATTTAACATTGAACGGATCTAAATTGCAACAATTTAATTCGAACGACGTTTAATTAAACTGACGTTCAAAGAAAAATGATGTAAAAATTATTTTTTTTAATTGTAAAAATATATGATTTGAATATAAGAGTGCTATTTTGTTATTATAAATTTTAAAAAATATTATTTTTATTATTTTTACAACAATAATTTAAATACCAAGTCAAACATTTGTCTCAAAAAAAAAATTAATCATTTTAATCTAGAGTCCAAATTCTTAAGCTTAATTATCTACTTTTACAATGGCTTTTGTTGCTCGAAAATAGCAATTCTCTTAAACTATAATCGTATTTCTTTTTCTCATCATACGTAATTTAGCTTTTTGAGAAATTTTTTTTTGAACAAAAAAAAGACTTCTCAGAAAGACGAGATAATGCCCGTTATTTTTTATTTATTTTTCAGGATGACATCATAAGGGATCTTTTTGTACAATTACGACTTTTTCACCTAACGGACAACTTGGTGCATATAGCCCAGTGACGTTACCCACTGAGCTATCTCAGTGCCAATTTAGCTTTGAGAATTGAACTAGAATTAGTTTTAACAAAATAGTTAAATTATGAAGCAGAAATAATTGTATAGACATACTCAAAATAGGTAGAGAAAAAAATAAGAAAATTAAATAGAGACATCTTATTCTCATTCATATTTGATATTGAAAGATTATATTAATATTTATAATAATATAAATTAAAATCATAATCTTAATAGAACTTTAAATAAGATCTTTAAACTAATAAAAAAACATTATAATAATTATATGGTATCCAACTATTTCAACAAAAATACCCGACATACAGACTACACAATGATTAATTAATAAAAAAGTTCATGAACGCAGGTCTCAAGCTGGTTTAACAACAACGCAATGACTAATTAAAAGGTCATATTCTCAGCAAAGCAAGAAAATAAATGTCATAAACTAGAGCCAATAATCAGTCTAACAATCCACATATACACTATTTCATCTCCTGCATAAAGGAACCAAAATCATTACTAATGGTAGAAAACAAGAACAAAGAATTTCCTATAGAAGTGTCAAAGAACTAAAGCTGTAAAACTGAAAGTGAAATAAACCTCATTTGCAGCCTTCTTTAGATGCATGTTTTTTGAGTTTGTTCCTTCTCAGCTTAGCAACTACTCTCTCTAGCCTAATTATACGAGCCTCAAGCTCTAATCCTGGAATCTCATGAATACCATAACCTTCATTGGCTTCTTTGCTCCTAACCCAAAAAATAACGATTACAACGTAGAATCGTGGTGACTTGGTCAGAATAAAAACAAAAAAAATTTCCGACTGAGTTTGATCTTATATGTTGGCAAAAATAATTTAATAAATAAAATTTTTCTAAAAAATAAAGTGTCACCTCACACTCGCACGATTGGCCTGCCTGCCACGTGACAACGGTTCGCGAGTGTAGGTTACCCACAATCATTTCCAACATTAAGTGTAGGATTTGGCCCTAGTGTTGGGAATCTCTCCTAAGGAAAATATTAATTTTTTAGGAAGATTGTGGGATTTTTCTAGACACTACAATTAATTTTCAATTAAAAATAAATTAAAAAAAAGAAAAAGGAACAATTATAATATAAAAAATAATAAAATAATAAAACAATAATATACATTATCTTGAACATTTCATTAAAAAAAATAAACAATGCAAACCAAAAAGCAATAAAAAACAGTCATAATTAAAAAAAAAAAAAAACCTTGTGGTGGAGATGGAGAACAATAGAAGAGGTCGTGAATGGCGAATGACATCGAGCGCAGGAGACAGTGGGTGACGAACACACGGCAAACTGATGGACAAGTGGGTGGTGAACAACAAGGCGTAGGAAAGGCTGAGCAACAGTGGCGGAAGACAACAGGTAGACTGAGGGATGACGACGGGAGGGCAAAGTGATGAAGGAATAATTGGGCTATTCTTGATTACCTAGTTCTTTTTGGAGGAGTTTCTAAGGGCTCAATCATGAGAAAAGTGAGAGGAACAAAGAAAGTGAAGCATAAAAACCTAAAAAAAAAATTCTTATAAAACGGTTATAAGTCGTCCTATAAAAAACATATAGAAAGGCTTATAACAACCCTATAAGAATTTATTTTAAGACGATCATAAGCTGTCTTATAAAGTTCAGTAAATTTTTTTTAAAGAATAGTCGTCCTATAAACCTTATAGAACGGTCACAAATTTATAACTATCTTATTTGTTTCTCACTTTATATTTGTGGCCGTCTTATAATGCCTAAATTGTTGTAGTGATACATGGACCAAAATTAGAAAAATAACCCCTACAGTCATACAACTCTTTTATAATGAACATTTTAAAACCACAACTTTTTAAATACACACTTTAGTCGTTAAATTTTATAAAACTTAGTCCTATCTAAAAACGGTTTAAAAAAAAAAAACTAAAGATAATTCTCTCCATCCATACAACCATGACGCTCTTTCCCTTCATTGAGAGGCTTTTCTTTGCCTTTTTCTTCATTCTCTCTGCCTAGCAAGAGTTCAATGAATATGATACGGATGGTGGATCTGCTACCAAGTCTTTGAGACCAAGGTTTGATATTTTCTAAAATAATCTGTCAACTCAAGCTGGTTTTCTAGTGCCAAATATTGAAATCAAACATTTGGTTGCTGCTGCCATATTTGGTGTCCTTCTTTTCATATTCGACAGCTCTGTAGGAACTTAATTTCTGCTTCTACATCAGGCAATTTATAGTCCTATATTCTATGATTTATACAACTACGATGTTGAGAAGAATGAATGTGCTCAACTTTTTCCGAAGTTTACCTAGTTTTCGTAGGCTTGAAGAACTCTATCCCTAAGCGACAATTGATGAGAAAGGCTCCAAAAGCAAAAAGGAAAAGGATTAAATAGGAAAGAAAAAAATAAATATGATTAAGCGACCAAAGGTGCATTTTAAAAGTTATTGCATCAAGTGCTTATTATAGAAAAGTTGTATGACTCTAAGGGTAGTGTTGTCAACAGAACAAGATAAGATCGGATTTGATGTCCTCATCTCCACGCTAATTATTCAAAGGGGCAGGGCCGATATTGATTTTCGAAGAATTAACGAAGATTGTGTATTTTTCATGATCAAATACTATATATAATTATACATTTTATGTTACAAATTACAAAATTTATACCTAAAAATAAAATACGTTTAAAATTACATTTAATAGATATTAAATGTAATGTATAAATTATATATATGATTAAATTATTTATTTTTATAGTTGTTAAAAAATAAAAATAAAATTTATTTTTAATTATAATGTTGTATTTTTTTAAAGTAAAATATATACAAAAATTATATTAAATAGTAAGGATTTGGGTTTGAAGATTTAATGAGGTGTGGTGAAAAAATTAAATTTTCATCACGATTACCCACCTAAATAGAGAAAAACTAACAACACTATCTAGGGGCCATTTTCCGAACTAAAATATCAGAAAATGTGGAACAACTATATTTCCGCAAAGAAGGGAAGAATCAACCATTTCTGGGAAATCCAAAAAATACCAAAGCCACCGAAAATGGATTTGAAAGCAGGCAAGATTCATGAGGTAGGCTTTGAATAGAAATGCGATAGAATAAGTAGTGGTGGTGTTGGTTCGATTATTTAGAGGGGTATTAAACTGCACGGTGAATAAGCACATCAAATGGTTAGTGTCTTTCTACAAGAAGATAATTATAGTTTCAAAATTATAACATGGTTTCGTGGTGTAGTTGGTTATCACGTCAGTCTAACACACTGAAGGTCTCCGGTTCGAGTCCGGGCGAAGCCATTTTTACTACAAATTTTACATATTTTTCAATCATCGCATATCTCCGTGAATTTTGTTACACGTTTATGGGCAAGCCCTAGAAATATAATTGGGCTTTTGCATAATATAACAAGCTCATGTTGTTATCCCGATGAACCCAGTTACCGAGCAATCATGTCCAATGCATAGCCCATATGTAATGAAATGATCAGTCACAACTTCAAGCCTTGTTCCCTGAACAATCACCAAGCCAATTCATAGCTGAAAATTTTTCATCAGTAAATAATAAATATAATATTATATGCAAAAGTGACTGTTATTATAATATTAGATATTTAAATGTAATGTTAGGAATTTGAGTATTTATTAACAAAGATTAATTATAATCTAATACTTGGATTATGGCATAACTTGTGACAAACAAAAGAAAGCATATTCAAACCAATAATGCTTTTGTTTGGTTGCAGTAATTATGCTCCTAAATAGCAATATACTAACCAAATAATTTGAGAAAAAAGAGCAGAGTTTCTTCCCATGCTGATAGGGTGGACTTACTTATGCTTGCCATTTCATGTGTAATATATATATATATATATATATATATATATTATATTTTTTTTTTTTTTTTTCCTTTTCAGTCTTGTTGAAGGCCTTCATTTTGATTTGATATTAGCATAAACAAAATTTAAACCATTAAGTATCGAATCGGTCAATCACAGATCTTGCATTTGCAAGAGGAGCTACACTCCGTCGAGGTCTCACGGGTTCAAGAGGGAAGTGGTTATTAGCCATTAGGTAAACAGGTCTTTTTCATTTGACTCTACATGAATCTGCAACTATCAGCTGATTAACACTATTTGAAATTTTGGTAAAACAATAAACAGTACTGAAACAACAATGCAACTGTAGCAACGCATAATTTTCTTTTGTAGTTGGCACATTATTTTGGACTTTAGTCAATTTTATTTGGGAAACCAACAACTATACCCTTAAAACTTATAGTAATAAAAATAACATTCATTATATTTTTACTAGTTTAAAAAAATTCTAGCTCATTATTTCATTTTGAATGTCATTTAAGTTAGTTGAACTCGTTTAATATTATTAGAGTGCTATTTATTATATATTGATTACAATGTCAAAGGAACAGTGATTAGATAAGTGTATAAATAAATATATATATATATATATATGAATGATACAATAGATTTTCCTTTGACAAAAAAAAAAAAAAAAAGTTTGAAATATTGTTGATCAATCAAAATGAAATATTATTCTCCACTCAGGAAATGCATGACTACAACAATAAATGATGTTAACCTAGTAATTATTAACCAAGCAATTAGGCATTAGTAATAATTTTTTAAAGAAAAATAGAACTTGGCATAATTTACAATAGCTATACTCACTTCAAAATCAAAACATTACATGTGAATAAAATCCGTTTTTGCTTAGTAAGAAGCAATGCAGCTGGAGCGTCATAGAATGATTCTGATAGATACATCCATTCAATTCATGAATATTATCTACACTAAATTACTTTAATTATTTGGGTAATTAAATAGCCATTTGAAAAATGAAATGTCTAGAGATTGCCTCAATCTGAAAGGGGTTTTATGGGTCCTATGCTTTTTTGTTTTTTTGTTCTTTTCGGGGAGTCTACGCTTAGATAAAATGTATACCAGAATCCAAGGTCCTACAAACAAAAACAAAATTGATTAGATCTTATTTCACCCTCTTGGGAGTCAATTATTACTTCTATATTTGTTTATGAAAGTGTAAATGGAATAAGGGTAAATGAGAAGTAGAAATGTAGAATAAAAATAAGGAGATATAATTAAAGCTAATCTTGGTGATTTCGTTTTGCAATGGAACATCTAGATCTCTTTAGAATGGAAAGATTTATTATTAACCGGTAATGTAAAATCAATAAAATGTCCAATTATTTGACAAGTCAATTAGATGAATCTATAAGCTAATTAACGAGCATCTGCCAAGGCACCTTAAGATAGTTTATGATTATTTGAGTTAATTATTAGTTAATGTGTTTAAGGCCCTTAACACAAAATCTAAAACAAACAAAAGAAGTTTGTTGGGTAGTAGTGATAGGCTTTAGTTCTACTTCCACTATCTCTAGTTTCCCAGTGAATACTAGTGATGATGGGAAAACATACGAACATCTCAACATGAATATACAAGTCAGTGTTCCATGCTGTCACACTGACAATTTCTTTTTTGTTTTTTTGTTGCCAATAGATGTCAGATGGCACTTGCTCTAATGGATGTTTCTCAATTTCTCATAATTTGTGGGATGTTGGGGGAAAACTTAGAAGATATCTATTGAAAAGTTTAGTTTAATTTGTATTTATTTATACACCATGATTGTATATATATATATATATAACACCAGTTTTAACTTGTAATTTAGTACATAAGATGTTTAATCACCCTTGCTACCTTGGTTTTCATTATTTATTAATGAAATAGTATACTCATTACAATTGAATTTAACATTGGAAAAGAGACATATTTAGTATTTTAGTGCTGTACATTGAAAATTGGAGTTCATGATTTCAGCCTTAATTTAGAATCATGTAGCAAATACCTAACACCCTATTAGGACTATTATTCAGGATCTTCATTATGAAATTCTACTCATATAAGCAATCACTTTATAATATAATTCCCTTGTGTTTACATAATGGATCAACTTTGATTTTAATAATTACCTTCCCTTCAAAAGTATGTATCTTTTTCTTTTCTTTTTTTTAAATAACAAACAGGGGGATTTCGTTTTACTCGATATGAATCAAGATTTCAATGAATAAATAAATAAATAAAAAAGCAATACGCATTCTATACAATAGTTGTTGTTGAAATTGTAGGTACAACTCAATTTACATTTCATCTTTTAATTGTGTGGAAGAAATAGTTTCCTTGGGCCGATGGGACGTACCATATTTATTACCTCAATGAATTTATTTGGTCATCATCAATTTAGAAAAGTTAATTCAATAATATCTTTAGAAATTAAATGCGTGGATATTATAAAAAACATTTTTGTTTTGTTTAATCAAAATATAAAATTGAATAATAAATTTAATCGGTTGAATAACATTTTTAATTTTTTAACTTTATAAATTTTACACTTTAATTTTTTTAATAATATGTGCTCCCTAATTTTTATTAATTTTATGCTTTAATTTGCTAAACTTTTTTTTTAATATTTGATCTTTAACTTTTTAGTTTTGATAAATCTAGTTTATTTTTCAATTTGACTAATTTTTTTAAAGTGTATAATTTGTAAAAGTTAAATGACTAAAAATATTAGGCAGCCTATTTAATTTATGTTTTAAAATTTTCATTCAACCACATGTCATCTTTGAAAATATTCACACTCTTCGGAAATTGTTAAACTAGTTTTCATTCAACCATATATGTCCCTTAAGCTACTCCTATAGGAACTCAAACTGCTAAATCATAGGAGAGGAGTAAAAACAGAGAGTTGAATAATTGTGTGTGTGTATAATTGTATATATAGATATATGAGTGTGTATGTATGTATTTAGAAGTCCGTTTGGAACAAACTATTCTCAAACTTTTCAAGAATTCAACAAGTTACATCATGGCCACGCTCCTCCAAAAGCAACAAAAAATGGAACAAGGTTTTTTGTCATTTCATTGGTTTGTATCATCTGTCACATTGCTATGTATATCAATTTAAAGAGAATAGGCCTCTTTAATTCCAAAATATTTCTCACACTCTCTCTACAAGTTTTAGGGTTTTTGAGTGCCTTTTCAAATCTTGGCCGGCTGTAGGCGGTCTAGCCTTTTGGAGGTCACATTTGATTGGTGGTCGTTGCATTTGCTTAGCCCTTTTGGTTGCTTTGCTTGTGCCTCTCAACCCTTTTGCTTAACTCGTTTGTCATTTGGTAGATAGCCATTGCGTCTAATTAGCCACTCTGGTATGGTGGTCATCACGTTTATTAGAGCGTCATTTTCATTTGCTCAACTCGTATGACCGTTTGATATGTTGGTGTCATCTGTCCATTTGGTTGCTCCACCAATATTGTTTGGTGGTCGTCTGGTTTGGTAGGCCATTTGGTGGTCTATAGTTTGGTTTGGAGAATTTGCTTAACCGTCTAATGTCCTCCCCAGTTTGGTGGTCGTTGTCTCCATCTTCGTCTGCCGTTTGCCTTTTGTCATTGGGTGGTGCTTTGCCACCCTTTCATGTAATGTTTTTCTCCAGCTAATTTTAAGATTGCCATAAGTTTGTTTGCTAACTCAAGTGTTTGCATCGATGCGGTGTCTTTCAAATTTTGAAGTTCGCCTTTTTGTGTTTCTTTGTGTATTCTTGATTTTGCTCGATAATAAATACCTAAAGAATTTTTGAGTCCAATTGTGAGCGTTTGTGACATATAACTATTACTAAAATGTTCAAACATTCTCGAAACCAACCCAAGCTATCTAAATTAACCTCATCCAAAATGTTCAATTTTGAGATTGTATTAGTTTAGGTTAGTTCTTAATTTTAAAAAATCAATTAATGTTGAGTTTGTTAGGTTTTCATTTCTTTAAATCTTCCAAGAACCAAACTAACTCAATTCCTTTAATATTTTATTAATATTTTTATTTTTATATTTATATTATTATTTTATATAATTATTTTTATAAATTTTAATATTTTTATTAAATTTTCCTTATCCATGTATTAGACATTCATTAATTGCTATCAAAATAATTCTCTCCTTTTTGAGATTGCTAAATCTTTATAAGAATTAGGGATTTTTTTTTCAGGATACTTAAGTAAAGTTTATAGTTATATTTAGACTAATACTAATTTTTTCATTTAATTTTTTTAATTTTTATTTATTAATGATATATGACATTTCATATTTGACAATTTATTATTTATACTTTCTTTAGAATGAAACAATTAAAACTTAATAGTATTTTATAAGCTGTTCTGAATAGCTCGTTTAAATGTAGTTCCCTTAATTTTAGATGATATTTTTAGTTGATTATTCTGGTAATATAAAAGTTAAAAAAAGTTAATAAACAAAATTTATTAGCCAAAAAAAGCCCCCATTTTCCTTGACCAAATTAAACCAATTCAATAAAATTAATTTAAGTTGGATTGATTTTTCATATTTATTGGTTTGGTTTGCTTCTTATTTTTCAAGAACCAATCATATTAGGTTAGTTTCGCTTTTACTTTAAACCAAAATCAACTCATATATGTACACTCCTATTACTCCATGGATGATCTCAAAAGAATTCAATTGACAAATTTAGGTATTTAGTTTCGTTTGAAATTATTTATGGAATCTTAATATACTATGGTTTGATTTGTTAATATATGGTTGAAATGCTATAAGATTTTAACCATATATTTTATTACATATTTACTTTATTTTGATTTAAAATAAAGTGTAACTTAATTTTTGTGAAAAATTTAATAAAAAATAATAATAATAAAAAGTACTAAAAGAAGAATAAGGTGGACATTTTTGAATGTAAAAATTACTAGGTTGATTGGGCAATTTATTTTATTATTTTTTAAAAATGAGTAGTTTATTTATGTTATTTTTTAGTTAAGTTCAATTAGCCTAAATTTTTTTAAGAAATAACCAAATAAATTTAAATCACAATTTTTTATTTAAATATTATAGAAAAATATATATAGGAGATATGTGACCTTCTCTTTCACGAGTATTGAATAAATTTGATTAATTTTAACTCCAAAGAAAACTATAATATCCTTTAAGTCTAAAAAATTTAAATAAAGTTTTTTTTTTTTTTATCTATGTACAATAAGAAAAAAAGTTTCAAGCTTTTTTTGTTATGTATGATTTTTTTCCAAACTTTTTAAATTATTTTAGCTTAAATTACTAAATAATAATTAAATAGGAATCTAGTTAATAAATGCATTTTTTTTATTTAACATTTAATTTCTATTAATTGAATCAATTTAAATATATTTATTAAACTATGAGACTTAATTAACTTAATTTAATAATTATATTTCTAAAATGCCTAATAATTATGAAAATATGCGGACTTTTTTTAAATATTAATATATCATTTTGTGATTTGTGGTAAACACAATGGATTATTATTTAAATGGAGACGGACGGATTGAACCCACAAGGAATTAGTCTAAGACACACTCATCAATTAACCAAAACGTACGTAATTAACTTTTTACAATGTGAAGCACTCTCCTCCTTTTGTCAAAATGTCAAATTATTTTTTTCAATATTACTCTCTCCTCTCCCCTTGTTGTCCAATTATATTCTTTTCAATATTACTCTTCAATTATAATTTATTTTTTAATATAAATTAATCAATTTTGTCATAATTCAGTTAATATATATGAGAGTGCAAGTTTGAGTGTTGTACTAGATGTGATTAAATTTTTTTTTTCTCCGAGCAGTTGTGTGAAAATACTTATTATCATATATTCAAGTTAAAATCGTTGTGAGTCACCAAATATTGACATAATTTATGAACCAATTTAAAATAATATGTCTATTGCTTATTTCAATGAAGATTTTGTTCTAAACTCAAAAAAAAATTATAAAATTTCTTTTAATTTTCTACTTTTGCTTTATATATATGCTGAAGTAGACTGATGATTTGATGCTAGCCAAATTAAATGCAGATTAGTGTGAAACTTTCTTTTTTTAAAAGGATGATTTCAGAGCCTCCAGGATTGTTACGTATATTTAATTATTAATTTATAATAAAACGTAAAATATTATAATAATATTAAAAGTTTTCATTTTTTTTATCACTTTATATGCTATAATATTCTCTCTCTTTTATCTTCATATATTTATATAATTTTTTTTCTAATTCATCTCATTTTTAATAAAAAAAAAATTAATTTTTTAATTTTACTTCATTTATAATTTTATATATATTTTAATATTATTATTTATTTTGATTATACTACTCAAATAAATATTATTTCTATTCAGTTCAATACCTATTATTATTTATATTTTACAAATTAAACATTGCCAAATGTTTTTGAATAAAAATTTATGACTAGGAATTTTTCTAGTAAATTTAAGGTATATATAAGGATTAATTTGATCAATTAACAGTAAAAATAATAGGAAAAAATGTGTAGAGGTTATTTTGTTTATGTCAAACAAATTGCTTAATTCTTTAGTATCTAAACACTCCACCCAAAATAATATAGAATTGCTTTGAAAAGCTATGACTGCTCCTTGGGCCTAGATTATTAAAAAACAAATGTTCGTATCTTACAGACGTATTTAGAAAATATACTCAAAATATGCATATAGGTTTATGTTGATGTTGTGAAGTAGAAGTGTCAAAAAGGACGGGCCGGCCCGGCCCGGCACGGCCCAGCCCGTCAAATTAGCGTGTCGGGCCGGCCCTTGGCTCGTTAATTAGCGTGCCGTGCCGGCCCTTGGCCCTTATATGGGCCGTGCCGTGCCTCAGTTCTTGGCCCGTGGGCCTTAACGTGCCGTACTGTGCCCGGCCCGTTAGGCTGTTCTTAACGGGCCGGCACGGCCCGTGACCCCTTTATTTCATTTTTTTTTATATATTTATTTAATTATTTAGTTAAAAATTATTAATAATGCTTTAAAAAATTAAAAAAAGAGTCAAACTCTTAACCTCTCATTTTATAGATCGTTAGAAATTCATTAAATTATGTCTAATTTTATTTAAATGTAAAAAAAAATATTTATTTATTGGTACTTTTTTAAAATTAATTTTTAAAATAATAAAATTTTGCGTGCCGTGCCGTGCCGGCCCGGCCCAGCCCGTTAAGGGCCAAGGGCCATGGGCCGTGCCGTGCTACTCATTTTGGCTAACTTGCCGTGCCGTGCCGTGCCGAGCCGAATTTTCGATGGACCGTGCCGTGCCGGCACGGTGGGCCAACGGGCCAAATATTTAACGGGCCGTGCCGTGCCGTGCTGTGCCGGCCCGTTTGACACCCCGAAGTCTCGGTAAGAGTTTGGTATATTATTCGGGAATCCAAATAAATTTTTATATCATTTAAAAGTGAAATAATTAAACAACATGCATCCAATAGCGAAAAAATAATAAACAATGTAAAATGAATAAAATATATAATTCTTTTTTTGTTTTATCATTTTTATGTTAAGATATTTATATATTTTTTTTATAAAAAAAATATACTTTTTAATATATTATCAATATGTAAACATACACATAAAAATGACATTGATAAATGAACAAGTGCATTGGAAAAAAAAATACAAAATAAATATTAAATAATAATTTTATAACAATTATTTTTGTAAACGTCATAAAATAATACATTTATAATTTATAACAATAAAAATAATTTTTCTAATATTAATTCATATTCTTCGTAATTTAAGAAAAAAAAATATTAATTTTACTGTTTTGAATTTTATTAGTGTTTGTTTTATAATTTATTTTATAATAATATAATAATTCGATTTGTGTTTATCCTCATAAACAATTTGTTTTTTCCAACATTGATTTGCGACGTGGCACAAGGAGACTACAAATACTCCCCGCGAGTATTACAACGAGGATTCTGATTTCTGACTGGTACCCCTACCCCTAATAAAACTCAAACAAGTAATTTTACCTTAGTTAGGCATGAGCTCATTATTAATGATCAAAGAAAATTTTTAATGATCAAGTATCGGGAAGGAAAATAGGAATTAATACATGTTAATTAAACATGACATCAAGTGGCCAAATAAAAGGAATCTAGGGCTCAAAAGGCCTGAAAGAGTCCAAAATATTTGTAAATTTTGGAGGTTCTTAATGAAGCTAGAGTTATACTATTGTGTTTTTATAAATTGAGATGACTAATAATTTGGTAATTAGATGTTGAAAATTATAACATATTTGAAGGCGAGAGAGTTTTAGCATTTGAGCTTAGATAGTTTAGTGTTTGATTATAATATAAGCTAATAGTTCGCTTTCATGAATACTGAGTGCACATTAATTGTTATTATTCATGGAAGGGTTAATGTCTAATATAAGTGGTATGCAATAAGTAGGGTGTATAATAATGTATTCACTTCCAAAACTCATACCTATGTAAATATTCTACCAACACTTTTGACAGTTAAAAATATAATTTACTTTCTCATTTTTCAGCAACTTTACATAACAAAGCGATTTTTTTTTTCTTCTATTGAGCCCCTTAAATGTTTATATAATAATTTTTTAATTTAAGTGCATAATATAATTTTGTTAAGTTTTAATTTTAGTTTTATTTTGTTAAGTGCATAACAATGTAAAAGGTACATATTTAAAAATGTTATACACATTTTTTTTTTTCAATTTAAAATAAAATAAATTAAATAATTAATTTATATAAAAATTAAAAAAAAAAATGTTCATGTTAAATATATATTTATAAAAAATATAATTTTAATATATTATCAATAGGCAAACAAACACATAAAAAACATGGCATAGACAAATGCAAAAGTGGACCGACAAAAAATACAAAATAAATAATGATTAATAATTTTGTAATAATTATTTTTGTGAGTCTCATAATAAAAATATATAAAACATTTTTTTTATGTATAATTAATTATATTTTATTATCATTATTATCGAGTAAATTTATTATTTAAGATAAATACTTATAAGAAAAATTACTTAAAATAACGAATCTAAAATTTTAATGCAAATATTGCTTTTTTAACACTAATTCACATCCTTTACAATTTAAGATAAGAATATTATTTTTGTATTTATGAAGTTTAAGTGTGTTAATTTTATGTTTATTATTATTATTATTATTATTATTATTATTATTATAATAATAATGATAATTTAAATTATGTTTATTGCATATTTTATGTAGACCAATATCAT
The DNA here is from genome assembly GCA_029378325.1 of Elaeagnus macrophylla. Taxonomy (NCBI): domain Eukaryota; kingdom Viridiplantae; phylum Streptophyta; class Magnoliopsida; order Rosales; family Elaeagnaceae; genus Elaeagnus; species Elaeagnus macrophylla. Next base: position 57,229,707 of record CM055640.1, read on the forward strand.
ATTAATTTGTAAACTCATACGACTGCACTACCCGATCAAAAACTGAAGAGAAACCAGAGAAATAATGCACAACGGCTACAGAGAATCTACATACACGAACGGCAACGATAATCTAAATCAATTATTTTTGGTGACGATTTTTCAACTCTGATAATAGTGAAATTAGTTCAGATCTAAAATTGATACACATAAAAAATAATGAAAGTTCATATCTAATTATGCAAATGAATGAAACATACTTAGTCGTCATGCACCATTTGGCTATAGCAATCATTCACATCAATTATGAGGTCACACAGAAGAATGTTTGACGATCATATGCCTATGATTATCTACTAAATTGGTACAAGGGGAATGAAATAAACTTTTCAATATATTTATCACATACACATTTTGAAAGATTTTATTGGAAAGTTATTTTCTATCTTTTTAATCTTTCTTTTCTATTTCTATGATTCACCTTGCAGTTGTTTGAAACAATTTTCGAATCAAATTTGTAAAATGCTTGTGTTTTTTTCTTCCTTTTGTTTTCTATGCTCAAAATTCTAAATTTGCTTTTTTTCTTTCTAAAATTAAATCTTCATATTTATATAGTATTGTCAAGGAAAACTACTACCTCATTTTAACTCTCTCTTTTTTTTTCCTTCTTATTTCCCAAATAAATGTCTCATTCACTAATTCTAAATGCATTATAAATTTCAAACTATAAACAACTTTTGTATTTCTACGACTTAGCGTGTATGTATTTTTTTTCTTTCTAATACTATCATATAATTTTGGGATGTAATGTCTCTCTATATATATATGCTTTTCTTATATATATATATATATATATATATATATATATATATTTTGGAAAAATTACTTAAAACAATATCCCTAAAATTTATAAGAATAAAAAACAGCATCCTTGCTTTGAATTGAGAATTGTATGAATTAATATTAAAAATGCTATTTTTATTATTATAAATTTTAGGGTGTTAATTTTGTAATTTTTCTTAAATTGTTCTTTAAATCGCAGGAGATGAAAGCATCTTCCTTGTAATGATAGTGATTAAATTTTTTCATCTCTCTATACAAGGTAATTGATTGTTTAGTTGCATAGACAATTAAGAATTTTTTTTTAATCTTTCAAATTACTTTTTTCCTCCGATTCATGAATAATTTTGTTATTTAACTAGATTATTTTTAACTCTCATTAGTAAAATATATATATATATATATATATATATATATATATATATATTTACGTTATAAGAAAAATAAACGTTTATTTTTTTCTTGAGAGAATTAAAAATAATACTCTATATATAAAGAGAGATTATACAATACAATTAAACCTTATTTTTTTTTAATAGAAAATAATTGTTTCATTTTTAAATTTTCTTTTTAATATTATTGTTTAAAATTTAGTTTGAGAATAACTTTTAATTTAATTTTTCAATTATATAATCAAAAGTTTTAAAAAATTGTTAAAGAAAATTTTGTATTTAAAGTCAATCTTTAACAATTTTTTTTTGTTAGTAACATAAACAAGTATTTATGTTCTTTTTTATCCTTATATACAAATATATTTTTTTGCCAGCATTAGCAATTTTTCTTATTAACTTTGGCAATTTATGTATATTGCAGGATCCAATCGATATAGATGAAGTTAAAATTATAAAAATTGATCTCATGAAGCTTTACAAACTCATTATTAAACCAATGAGGGGACTGTATGATCATTTTTTGAGATACAAGTGCATCAATATAATATAATAGTGCACAAATGAGTGCTTAGAAGTTCAATAAATTGGTCACTATTATTCAATTAAATTTGGAAGTTATAATTTTTTTTTAATTTAAATTATATTTACAATGAAATCTCTTCTTATTGTTAATGTAAATATTTTGTTAGTGTGCTTAAAAAAAAAAAATCAAATCGTGTGTATTATTCCTTAGAGTATATTTAGTTGATAGTAATCGTAATATAAATCATTCAAAGTATTATTGTGTTTGATTTGACCGTATTCTGTAATGGAATGTAAAGAAATTACAGCAGTAGCAGTAATTCTCATTACGCCTGCAACTTTTTGTAATATTTATTACGCCTTCAACCCTTTCTATTTTTCTCACAATTTGTATAATCATTTATAATTTTTTTTTCTCATTTTATCTCAATTAGTAATAAAAAAAATTTATGTTTTAATTTTATTTTATTTATAATTTTTTAATCTTTATTTTAATATTATTATTTATTTTAATTATATTATTTAAATAAATATAATAATAATAATAATAATAATAATAATATTTTTTTAAGTTGAATTCAATTATAATTATTATTTTTACGATCACCTTAATATTTTGTTTTTTCCAACATTGATTTGCGACGTGGCACCAGAGACTACAAACACTTCCCGCGAGTATTACAACTAGAATTCTGACCGGTACCCCTATCCCCTAAACAGCCAAACCTAAACGGAACCTTTACGCCTAAATCTCATATTGAAACTCCGAAACTTGATCAGATAAATCCCAAGAAAATATCTCCGCTTCTTTTTTCGTTTTAGCCAGGAAAAAAGAAATTAAAATCCTCACATCCGTTCTCTTACCCCTTTTAACCCTCTCATATTTTAATTCAAAATGAAAATTAAAATTCAGCAAATTTCATATTTATATCTCCATTCAGAATCTCACAGAACCTTCAAACCCAAAATAAAACCTCTTCTCCCCTTTCGTTCATTCTCACAGTCGCACACTATTTCGCTCACTCCCTCTCTCAATCTTCTATTCCGATTAGTTTGGGAATCGATTGGTGTTAACAAGGTGGGATAGTGATGGGCAGAGAATGAGGGATTTTCGGCGGCGAGATTTTCTCGTACTGCTTTTCCGGTCATGTCGGTGCCGTGTTTAGACTGTTTCTCCGATCTCCTATGCGGAGAGGACTCTGCAGTCCTCTCCAGGAGTTCGCCGGAATGTTCGTCGGACTTTGAATCTCAGACCTGTAGCGAGGAATCGATCGTTAGTTTCATAGAAGATGAGCGTAACTTCGTCCCGGGGATCGATTACGTGGCTCGATTTCGCTCCGATTCTCTCGATTTTTCTTCTAGAACTGAGTCTGTTGCATGGATTCTTAAGGTATTCCTCCACCTCTAACGTGCGCGTGTAGCCACACCATTTTTTTTTTAAGACTGCCAGTGGATGATCGGATTCGTATAGTTTATTCGTTTGTTGTCATTTTACCATAATGCCACTGTCTCAGTTTAAATACGTAGATCTAAGCGATCTACCAATTAGATTTACGACTTTACTGTTTTATTATTTTCTCCAACTTTTTTTGGTTGGTTACGATGAGGTATAATTAGTCGTGATTTTTTTTCTTTTCTTTTTCTATATATCAGACCTATTGAAAAGTGAACACAGAGATAGACTCAAACAAATTCTCTGACTCCTAAAATTTAATGCTTTTTTTTCTTTAAAATTTATTTTTATCTCTACTCGATTGTACCTAGTGGTATAAAAAAAGATTCTCTTAATCGTGATACTGTATAATCATCACTTCTTCAGTCGGTTTCCCAGCTGTGATGTACGGAAAAGCGGAGTCAATTTTCTGTGCTATTTGTGTGTGTTTTCGGATAAATCACGTGTATAGCGGAATCCATTCTGTGCTTTTTTTTTTTTTTTTTTTTTTTGTGTTTGGGTAAATCGCGTATATACAATATATACTATGCAAAAATAATTGAATAAGAAGCAAAATACTTTTTTTTTTGAGATAAAGAAGCAAAATAACTTGAAAATGAAGAAATTTTAAGTACTTATCTTTAGCAACTTATTGGTAATATTTACACTTAAATAATTTGATAGTGAAAAACGTCACATCATAGCGGCATATTTGGAAATTATTTTCTACACGGGACTAAAATAGTGGATGGAGAAAAACTCTACATGCATGGTCCACCTTTTTTTTTTGTTGTTGATAAACTTACATGGTACATCTGAATTAATGGTTTTTTCACTAATTCTTTTTAAGTATATATTCACAGAGAACGAAGAAAAATTCTAGAATCTTAGTGATCATCGTTTTTTACCGTGTGATTTGTTAATTTGGTCTCCTCGTAGACATGTTAACAAGTCAAAATGAATTGTTTTGATTAAAATTGAGTTTAAAAGAAATATTTAAATATTTAGGGTGATAATATTAACAGTAATTTTGAATAATATTTTAATAACTATTTAAAAAGTATGCATACATCTAAAAGCTATGCTCTTTAAAATTTTGAAAGTATTTTATTGCAAACGTTTTAAGAAATGTGTTGTCATTAGCAATCACTTTTTTCTTCTTTCGTAAAGTTAAGTCTAATCTAAAAATACTTAGAAATAAGACCAAGTGCCTGATCAACTACTTCAGTTTCAGACGGACCTTTTACGTAGTTATAATGTTTGTGTGCTGTCAATTTCTTTTTTTTCCTCTTTATTTTTTATTTTTTATTGTAATGTGCTGTCATTTTTTCAGGTACGTGCTTACTATGGTTTTCAGCCACTAACAGCATATCTCTCAGTTAATTACTTGGACCGTTTCCTGCATTCTTACCACTTGCCGGTAAGTTTCAGCCAAATCCCGTTAGGGGATATCATTAGAGAATTATAGAATAATAAATATTAATTTAATTTGTTTCTATTTTAATTAATACTAATTATAAATTTCGTATCATTACTTCTCCGTTATGTTAACTTATTAAGCTTTCCTGCGAATAATAAATTACTTGCTTTTTAATCGGAAATTTATTCTATGTTTAATTTTGTCATTTTTCCCCCACTTTTAAGCAAGAAACGAAATAAAAAGTTCTTCTTTTCTTAGTTTTATACTTTTATTCATTCTTTTGTTTGTTTATGTTAGTCCAGGAATCAAATGGGTGGCCAATGCAGTTATTATCTGTTGCTTGCCTGACAATAGCTGCTAAGATGGAGGAACCTCTTGTTCCTTCGCTCTTGGATTTTCAGGTATAATATCTCTAGAAAATATTTCAAATTCTCATTAAATCTGTCTATTCAAAAGCAATAGTGACCGTTGACCAATTGTTACTTGCACAATGTGTATAGATCGAGGGTGCCAGGTACATTTTCGAACCCAGGACAATCCGTAGGATGGAGTTACTTGTTCTCGGTGTTTTGGATTGGAGACTACGATCTGTAACACCCTTCAATTTCATCGGTTTCTTTTCATGCAAGCTCGATCCAATGGGAACTTTAGTTGGGCTTCTAACATCGAGGGCTATAGAAATCATCTTATCCAACATTCAAGGTACGGGATAAATACTTGTATGTTGTAAACGCTTTGAATGCATTTATTGTGCTAATTGTAAACAAAAAGGGAATTGTTTTCTTTATTTAATTTTGTGAGAGCACTTTTTTGTTGTTGTTGTTGTTGCTCAATTTCCAGTGGCTAGCTTTCTCGAGTACTGGCCATCATGCATTGCGGTAGCAGCTGTACTTTCTGCAGCCAATGGAATCCCTAATCTCTCTATGATTAATCCTGAACATGCTGAATCATGGTGTGATGGACTAAGCAAAGTAAGCATTTTATTGTGATTAATTACAATTAATTCACCTCATTTTCTAACGACAAAGCCATATTTAATTACTTTAAAATTCCGAAACATGTATATATTTGTGGCAGGAGAAAATCATGGGATGCTATCGATTAATGCAAGAACTTGAGCTTGAAAATAGAGAGAAAAATATCACAAAAATCTTACCACATCTCGGAGTTGTGACTCCGACCACAATGAGGTCCATTGACTCAGCCTCGTCATCAACTTTTAAAAGGAGGAAACTAAATAACTGCATATGGGTAGACGATGACAAAGGAAACTCCGAATAGTGGGATAATTGCATTAAAATAAAGGCCCAAATGGTGGTCCAAGTTGTCTAGAAACCTCAAATATATTTTTTCGGGAGGGTTTTGAATGATATATTAAAATTTTAAAATTGACTTGGGTGATGGTGTAGATTATATTATTACATGTAATAATCTACTCGTGAAGAGTTTGGTGAGCCTAGAGATTTCTTTATTTTTTTAGGTTGCGCATTGCCATATTTCTTAATGGCTTTGGAGATTCCCAAGGGAGGGGAGGGGAGGGGGATTTGTTTGTTAATACTTTAATATTTTGGTGTGAGAAAAAGTAAAGGGGAGAGACAGACAGATCTGCTTTAATAGTGGAGTCATGGAGTGTGAACCAAGTGGTAGAATTGAATTTAAAGGCTGCATTGATTTATTGAAAGAAAGAGCGTAGATGGTAGGTCCTTGCTATAGGGTTTGGCAGCTAAATTAGTGATCGAACTTTGAGCGGTTCATGGAATTTTAAAGTCAAGCACCTCATCTAGGTCTCCATCATTGCTTCATTTTGGCTCTATTTTTGGACTTTTACATTTTTTAATTTAATAATTAATAGACTTTTTTTTTGTGTGGCAGCATCTGTCTCTGTTTTTTACTTTCTTGGCCTTGAGGTTGGCTTAACCGTACTGAACATTTGTGTTTGTGAGTGGATGCTCACACCAGTGAGTTATTTTTTTTTTCTTTTGTTTTATTTGATTTTCTTATGAGAGGATGGGAAGAAACCTCTCTTTAAATCACTTTAGTTTGGCCTTATTTTTTTTCCGAGGAAAAAGATAAAGTTGATGCGTGTTGTATGGAATTATTGACAATGTAAAATAAAAAATATAGATATCCTTGATGTCTTCTTTTCTATTTGCCTTATGACACGTGAATGACGACAATAGAGACTTTCGAACTTTGTGTTTTCTTATATTTACTAGTCGCCCTACCCGAAGCTCAGATAAAAAGAATCTTTGGAATTATACGAGCTGTTGAATATTGTGAGACAATTGCTTCTGCCAAGAGAAGGAGCTGGCTGGTCCCTCGAGCAATACATGCAGTTCATTTTATGCATAAGAAATTATTGATTGCTTAATAATTAATTATAAAAACAATGATAAATTATTCACTAATGAATAATTTCTTACATGCATGGCTACCAAATTTACTTAAGTAGATTAGGTTTTATTAAAATATATAAAATTGTTAAATTTGTAATAAGTAAATGGTTTTAAGTGGTTTGATAATGCTATAAATAATTTCCTTTCTCCATATACGACTCAAAAACACCTCCAAGACTCACGGCATTGTATGAACCGATAGATAATCCATGTTATATCTAATCCTTCATTAACGTCCTTAGTCACATCTCCTTGTCTTGTATTATGGTCGATCAAAATTATATGCTGTAGTACTGCTTCCTATTGGACCACCATGAAAATAATATACAGATAAAGACCTGGCTAGTCGACAATGTGGAACCCATGACTACAGTATCGGAAACCAAATTTTTTTTTTTTTTTTGAAAAACCACGTAACTAACACTCCTAAAACATAAAATAACAAAATAACACCTCTAATATTAATTTATACCCCTTTCAATTTCAAACATAATGTTATTTTTATTATTTTAAATTTTAGAGGTATTATTTTAAGTAATTTTCTTTAAAAACCACTTTATGATATTACAAATAACTTCGCGATTGGCCTCTAACTTAGTAGGAGTCTCCATGTAGGTTTTGTTTTGGTCAATAAAATTTTACCATTTTATTTATAATGCATAATATTTTTAAATTTTTTTAGACTTGTTTATGCATGTGTCATCAATATGTAATCCAAGCTAATTAAATGTCATTATATTTGATTAGAATAGAAAATGTTGATGCAAATAAATTTATAATTATATCAAATATAGTTTTCCATCATCAAAATAATTTTAAAAACAATTGGTATTACAAATATGTGCAAATTTATATCCTTTGTGGTTCCTCTTATCTAATAACAAAAATTGCTAGCCTTGTTTGGTCATCCTTAATTCATATTTATATTAAATAAAAAAATGTCGCAAAAATTTCTTATGTTAAATTATTTTTGTTGTTTATTCTATTAAATTAGAAATGATGTTATTTAGTTATGAAAAAATTGATCAATTAATAAAAAATTATATTATTTTAATAATTTTGTTTATTAAAATATTATTATTATTTTGTCAAGTGATTAAATGTAGATAAAATACAAGTCTTTAGCTATGATAAAGTGAAAATTAATATGAAATTTTTTTCAGAAAATATTTGTTTTAATATTTGTTAATTATCATTGTTTTATTAATTTTTTAATTTTTATTAAAAATTAAATATATATTTAAATTTTATTATTAGTAGTATTAAAAATTTAAATTTTAATTGCATTTTAATTATATAAAATAATAATATTTTAATAAAAATATTATTAAAATAATATAACATGTTTTTTAAGAAATAAAATGACATAACTAAACTATATAAATGAGATATTCTAACGTATGTGTATCACAGTGCACCCCATATTAAATTAAAACATCAAATCACAGCTACAAATCCATATAAACATGGATGGGAATTGAGATATTTCATAAAAGGTGGGATAGTATTCAAAAGCTTGATTCTGTTATAAGCGTTGAAAGAGGAAGAAAAACGACAAGCTATATGGAACCCCCAAGGCAAATACCGTCTACAAATTAATTGCTCATGCTCAAACACTTACCTTTTATTTTATGAATTATACACATTAGAGCAACTTGTACCTCTAAAGCAAAATATAAAACTAGGCTTTAAATATTTTTTATTTTACAATAATATAAATAAAATTCTAAGACATAAACAACGTATACCAAATAAATAACTAGTTTACATTTTGTTTTGTTATCACTGATTGACAAAAAATATACAATTTTATTTTTTTATCAGGAAAAAAATTATTAAGAATCATATACACTTAATATACAAAATTAAAAAATATTAAAAGATAAATATTTACAACTTTAGATAATGATTGATATTATATTTTTATCAAATAGAAAATACAATAAAATGAATAAACAATCACAATTGTTTTTTACAAAATATTAATAATAAATTAAAATTAAATAAAATTAAAAATTTATATAGTATTAAAAATAAAAGATGAATAATTAAAGTTATTTTATAAAGTACTATATTGAGAAGATCATTAGAATAAATTACAATTTTTTTTAACTATATCATAAATGAGATTTAACGACATATTAGTAATTATTTTTTTGGGAAAAACAATCAGGTAAAATGAAAGTTTAATTTTTCTTTTTTTACATATTTATTTCTAAATAAAAGAGACATACTTACACAAGATAAAATGTAAAATTCAAAAAAGACATTTTTAACAATAATATGAGTTCTTATTTTTTACAACCTCAATTAATTAATTTAAAAAGAAAAAACAAGAGAGGCAATATTAAGGTGTAACTAGAGAGAAAAAATAATTTAAAATAATTTATTACTTATAATCTTAAATTTTTCAATGTCTAGATTTTTTTTTAGATAAGTAAATTAAGAATCATGTAACATTCATTTTTTGATTTGTTAATAATATATAAAATAATATTAAATTAAATACATAATATTTTTAAATTTTAATATATTTTTAATTTTTTTTCTAGGCTTAAGGAGGAGTGAAAAGGATGAGTCACAATAAACGGCATATTTATAATTTTATTTGGTTAAATTATATTATAATTAATTTATATAATGTTTGATAATAAGTCATATAATATAATTGAATAAAATTTATTATAAATATTTTAATAAAATAATTTATATTTAAAATATTTTTTATTATAAAATTTATTTAAATCAATATTTAATTCATTTATTATATTTTTATTACGTTTTTTTTTAAATAAAAAAATATTTTTAATTTGAGATTAAAAAAAGCTAAAGATATATAATTTTATAATTGAAAATTCAAACAGCTTAAATTAAGTGTTTAGTACGGTTTAGATTTATATTTTCTGGTCATACAAAATTTTTATTTTCCTTTCTAAGTGAGCTTTATTTTGTTTGAAAAAATTTAGATATAATTTTATTTAAGAAAACTAATTCTTGTTGACTCTAATACCAAACATGTAGAATAGAAGGAAGAAATAATAGACAAATTAGACTTAAAAATTTAGACAAATGAGAAAATGAAGAAACAATAAATAATTGAAAGATAAACTGATATTGTATTCAATTCAATTTGGCTTGTGAAATAAATAAAATATTAGGTTTTATTTATATAACTGATATAATAAACACTAAATAATTATTAGTAAAAAATAGATAATTAAAAATTAAAGGGTGAAATAAGATAAAAAAAGTTTTTTATTTTTTTATTTTTATAAATTTTAATAATTTTTTTATTTTACTCATTAAAAAATTTCAATTTTTAAAATTTGAATTTGACTGACAATATCTTTAAATTACTTGATTAAATTAGTCATGCTAAAAGTTAAAAAAAAAAAATGTGACATGCATGTAATTAATTTTTAGCAAAAAATGTACTAATTTGAGAACTTAGATACTTTTAAGATACTACTTGAAAATTTAGATAAAATAAGTATATGTGTATCATTAAGATACTAGCAGGTTTGGTACTCTACTAATCTCTTATTTTCTTAAAAGGTACATTTTAGTCAAATTTTTTTAAATGATACATTTTAGGTTCTCTAGTTTTTCAAAATATACACTTAAGTTCAATTTTTTAGCACATAATTCTTATATGATTTTTTAGAAAGATAATTTTAAAATTTTAATTTTTTTACTAAAATAATTTTAAAAAAATCAGTTTTTGTTAAAAAAAAATTGACAAAAAAATATGATTTTTTTTTTTATTAAATTTCGTCATTTTTTTTTTTTTGGTCTTATAGTTTGATTTTTTTAAATTTTATTTTTAAGTGTTTTTAGAAAAAAAAAATTTAAAATTATCTTCTTAAAAAGTCATATGAGAATTATGTATCAAAAAATTAATTTTAAAAAAAAAAAATTATACTTAAATGTATCTTTTAAAAAATTAAGTGATCTAAAATATGTTACTTAAAAAAATAGAATAAAATATATTTTTTATAAAAATAAGTGGCTTGTGAGATAATACCAGCTCTCTAAATATAGATGGTAGATGCTTACGTAATTGCTAACCTCTTATTACATAATTCATACAATGAATGACGTCTATTAGAAAGAAAAAAAAATGACGTCTTGCTTTGTCATTATTTGAATGAAAATATTTTTGTATTGCAATTATTTTCAAGACAGATAACAATAATTCTAGAATAATTTTATATTTTATCAAATAATTTGAAACTTTAATATTTTTAAATAAAAATATTACTATGATACCAACAAAATTGTATTGATAATAGAATTTTTTTAAAAAAATTATCTTTTATATATATATATATTGAATCACGTCGCTCATTACATGATAAACGATAATTATATATTTTTCTATAAACTTAAACCCTAAAATTTAAACTTTAATATCTAAACCCTAAACCTTAAATATATGTATATGTATATACACAAGACTGAATGTTGGATGACTATTATGAATTTTTTAATTCAGGGCTTAGATTTTAGGATTTAAGATTTAGATATTAGGATATAAGATTTAGGATTTAGATTTTAGAGTTTAAAAGTTATAGAAAAATATGTAATTGTCGCCCAATATATAATGAGTGACGTCGCCAAACTCCTATAGATACATCATACATGTATACATATACATATACACATACACATATAAATATAAGAAAAAGAGTAATCCAAGTTAGAGGTGTCAAAAAGGACGGGCTGGCATGGCCCAGCCTGTCAAATTAGAGTGTTGTACCGGGCTGTAATCGGTTAGTTAGCGTGCCGTGCCAGCCCTTGGCCCTTATATGGGCCGTGCCATGCCAGCGCGTTGGGCTATGCATAACTGGCTAGCAAGACCCATGACCCTTTTATTTCATTTTTATTATATATTTATTTAATCATTTAGTTAAAAATTATTAATAATACTTTAAAAAATTAAAAGTGAGAGTCGAACTTTTAACCTCTCATTTAATAGATTATTAGAAATTCATTAGATTATGTCCAATTTTATTTAAATGTAAAAAAAATTATTTATTTATTGGTATTTTTTTAAAATTAATTTTTAAAATAATAAGGCTTTGCCTACCGTGCCGTGTCGGCCCGGCCCAGCCCGTTAAGGTCCGTGCCGTGCTACTCCTTTTGGCTAACGTGTCGTGCCGTGCTGTGCCAAATATTTGGTGGGTCGTGCCGTGTCGGTCTGGTGAGCTAACGGACCAAGTGTTTAATAGGTCGTGTCGTGATGTGTCGGCCCGTTTGACACCTCAGTCCAAGTCCACTACCTTTAATGAAAGTGCCTTTTAAATATGTATTAATTAGATGGGGTAGACAAGTCCACTACTTATAAAAAAGGGTGGTAGAAGTTTATTTTGTAAACGTAAAGAACTTTTATTAAATGTAGTTGACTTATATTGCCACACCTGATACGTACAAGTTGAAAATACACTTTTATTGAAGATAACAAACTTTATCAACCATTCTTCCTTGATTTTATTACATACACTTTATAGTGTTGATGATAGTTTCCTAATTAATTATCAATGTGTCGAAAATGTTTAATTGAGCTCGTGAAAGTTTGTTCCAAATCAATTGGTTCCTGCCATTATTATTTATTATCATGAAGGACGAAATGGTATGAAATAAATTTCTTAATTTTTTGTGATTAGTATAAAACCAAATCTAATAAAAATTATAATAATTGTTTCTTGAAGCAATAAGAAAATTGAAGAAAATATTGAATGAGACTTTATTGATTAACTATTGAAATATAAACTAAGAGCACACTCAATGCTATGTATCATAACAGTTTAACAACTTTTACATTGTACACGTGACATACATTCTCAAGCTAGTTTGCAAGCTTACAACATAAATTGAGAAAGTTGTAAATTGTGAGTTTGTTCATTGGCTTTCATACTTCTCCTTCTAGCTCCACTTCTAATATGCTAATACGTCCTCTTAAACTTAATTGGGCGTAGCTGACCTTGAGTTTGGCCCTCAAATCAATAAAATGCATCATTGGGAAAGGTTTAGTAAGAATATTTTCCTTTTGATCATAGGTAGGTACATGTTGAATAGTTAACTTGTTGGCCAAAAAAATTTCTCAAATAAAATGACAGTCCCTATCAATATGTTTAATTTGTGAGTGCAATATAGGATTAGCAGAAAGTGCAATTGTACTAATATTATCACACCAAACTACAGGCTTGGAACAAAATAGTTGTAATATACTGAGTAATGATTTAACCCAAGTGATTTCAGCAGTTGCAAATGTTAACATCTATATTCAGATTCAACACTAAATTTGGACGTTGTGGGCTGCTTTTAGAAGACCAAAGGATGGGATTTTCACCAAGATAGATGATTAGGCCAAATGTTGATATCCTTATTTCCACACATGAGGCCCAATCTGCATCAGTAAAGCCATTGATTGCAAGTTGTGTAGATGGTTTGAACTCCAAGTCATAATCCAAAGTCCCTACTAAATACCTCATTATATGTTTAGTTGCTTTCCAATGACTCTCATGAGGACAAGCCATGAATTGACATGCTTTGTTGACTGAGAAGCTAATGTTAGGCCTAGTGAGTGTTACATACTATAAGGCACCCATTATGCTTCTGTAAGGAGAGGGATCTTCAACAGGATTGTCACTAGTATCATCACTTGTTGATGACTTTGTATTAGTATTCATAGGGTTGACTGCAGACTTTATATTTAACCTACCAATTTTTGTTAACACATTCTTGATGTATTTAGTTTGTTTAAGGAAAAGAGCACCAGATTGAACATAATTCACTTCAATGCCCAAGAAATAGTGCAAATCACCCATATCCTTTAAATAAAATTCCTTATTAAGCCTTGTAATCACCTCACACACCTTACCATCATTTGATCCTATGACAATAATGTCATCTATATAAACCAGGAGAAATATCTTGTAGGTAGGTTGAATCATTACAAATAGGGAATCATTAGTTTTGGACTACACAAAACCAAGATTGACTAAAGAGGAATTCAATTTGTCAAAACCATGCTCAAGGGCCTCGTTTTAGACCATATAAAGATTTATGCAATTTGCATACATAATGAGGCTTTTTTGAGTCAACGAAACTTGAAACTTGTTTCATGTACTCCTCTTCTTGAATTGTTCCATTAGAAAAGCATTTTTTATATCAAGCTTGCTAAGTTTCCATTTGAAGGATAAGGCAATAGTGATAAAAATTTGAACAGTCCCAAACGTCACAACAAGACTGAATGTTTCCCTGAAGTCAAGCCCAGCCATTTGTAAGTAACCCTTACCAACAACTCGTGTCTTTAGTTTTTCTATAGAGCAATCAGCTAGTTCTTTTACTCTAAACAACTATTTATTTTCAATTATCTTCCTGTTGAGAGAGGGAGGCACCAATGACCATGTTTGATTTCTTGTCAATGCATCAAATTAAGTTGCATTGCTTTGAACCAACCCTCATGCTTCAAATCCACTTTGACTGATTTAAGTAAGGGGATGGATAGTTCTGCATAGATTACTTTTGGTTTTCTCACACCTGACTTGCCTTTACCATTGGATGGGTGTTTTAAGGAATAAGAGGTGTGTTTGTATTTGTTAGCTATGAGTTTAACTAGTATTGAAAGGTTTAAAATTAACAAATGAATTAGTGCTAGTAATAGTATTGACAGGCTTAAGTTTAGAATCCATGAATAGTAAATTGTTGGGTGAGGTTGAATTTGAAGATACTATTGAAGCATGCAATATAGGAGATGTTATGGGAAGTGATGAATTATGTACAATAGATATTGTATTAGGTAAATGTTTATACTAAATAAGAAGACTAGTATGTTTGAAAGAGCATTGATTATTATTGAGAGTGACAATGGATAGGTAACGAAAAGACATTTCATTAAATTGAACATGCTTGAAAATAATAAGTTGGCTTCAAGGACCAAGACACTTGTACCCTTTATGAATGGGACTGTAAGAAGACACATATTTCTAATTCAAAATTAAATTTGTGTTCAATGGAAGGTTTCATATAAGGAAAACATGTGCAAAAAAAGACTTTTAAGAAAGTGTAGTAAAGTGTGACAACAAATAGTAACTTCACAGGAGACTTTTCAGCCAAAATTGGTGTAGACAATCTGTTCATGAGAAAAGCTGTAGAGAAAAATGCTTCATCCAAGTATTTGAGTGGAATGTTTGCTTGAGAAAGTATGGTTAATCCTATCTCATTTTCTTGCTTGTGTTTACATTTCACAAGGACGTTTTGTTGAAACGGGTGAGGGCCATAAGGACATTTTGTTGATACGTGTGAGGGCAAGATACTTGGTGCCTTTGAATGCCATAGGATTGTAACATTGCATTAAGTGCCTCAAACTCTTCACCACTATTAGAACGAAGAATTTTGATTTTCTTTCTAGTAGCTAACTCCATTCAAGTTTTAAACATTGTAAAGGCATGCTTGACTAACCCTTTATCTTTCAAAAAATAAATCCATGAAAATCTAAAATATTCATCAATGAAAAGAACATACTAATGAAAATCATTTGATGACATGACAGGTACAGGACCCCAAACATCATCATGAATTATCTCAATAAGGACAATACTTTTATTAACAAAAATATCAAATGGTAACTTGTGACTCTTTCTTAGTTGACAAACATGGCAAGTAGTACAATGCTTTGAGAAATATCAAACAAAGTACATGACTTATCTACACTTCTAATAACATTCTTCACAGCTGGGCAGAAGGATGGCCAAGCCTTCTATGCCACAGTGTAACTACAGAAATCAAATATCTACTACTACCATTCACTTTATTAGACACTACAACATGACTTAGATTACTTTTTGTAGAAAATACCTAGATAATATTTCTTAAGGTGTTTGCATTGTCCATCTTGAGGTCAAATCCATACAGTAAATTCTTAACCATTCCTTATAATAGAATCTGGTAGGTGCTCTTGTCCTTCACATAGCAAAAATTAGAGTGAAAACTCAATGTACACAGAGTTGTCATTTGTAAACTGTGATACACTAAGCAAATTCTTAGCAATTTGTGGCACATGCAACAAATTCTTTAGCATAAATCTTCTATTAGAATTTTTTCATTGGAAAGAGTTCAAACCAACTTTAGCAATATGCCAATTATCTTCATTTTCAATCTGATGTTGTTGATTTCCTTGGATATCATTTATAATAGCTACATTAGCTGGGTCAGAGATGACATGATGGGTTGCTCCTCAGTTAGGGAAATAGGTTAGTTTTATGTGATTCTGATTTGTAGCATACATAGCCATAGGTGGTTGAGTGTTTGGAGGATAGGCTTGTGAGAAGTTTGATTGGCTAGAGAATTATTGTAATTCTAAAAATTGAAATAAGGTTGTTGATTAGAAGGAACAGGTGGTTGATTGTTAGGATTAAGAGGTGGTACAAAGTTTTGAGAGTTTGGTTGTGCTTGGTTCTGTTGAGTAATAGGTATGTAGGCTTGACATAATATGTTCTAGCAATTTCTTGCATAATGCCCCATTCTGGCACAAATTTGACATTGTCGTCTTGAGTTATTGAATCCTCTAGGCCTAGGTGGGTTTGATTGATTATAAACTTGATTATAGGGAGGAAATAAATTGGAAGGTTTTGAAACAAGTGGCTATTGTGGAGGATAAGTTGACTTGGGTATGTAGGTAGGTTGATTTAGGGGTCTTGGGTATCTTTATTGAGGAACTTGACCATATTGAGGAATTTGATTATATTCAAGAACTTGAGGCATACCTTGGGGTTTTTGTTGAACAAGATTTGCTTCAATGAGCATATTGACTACTAGTTTTGCAATTGATGCTACAAGATTGGCACTGGTTAGTGAACTTGCTGGTATGTTTTTTTCTCTCAATCCTTGACTCTTGATTGAGCAACTTGTGCATTATTTCAGTTAGAGACATAGTTTTCTTGAACATTAGCCACCACAATATCATATGACTCATCAAGACATTGCAAATGGCCATTATTTGTTCTTTTTCACTCACTAGGCAACAAGCAGAAACTAATTGTGAATCCAAGGTCTGAATCTTTTGGACAAATTCATTAATTGTCAAGCCACATTTCTTGATTGAATTAATATCAGCCTTGTACTGAATAATTCATCTTCTTGATCTTGAATTAAAGTAGTTTTCTAGCACTCCCCAATCTTTGAACTCAAGTTATAGTTGGACACTTTCTTGACAAACTCTTTATTCATAAAGCTTTTTAGCCATGAACTGATCATTTGATCTTGCATAGCCAATTCCTATGCTCTAGATCTTCACTCAGAGAACCATTAGTATCAATTCTTTTTGGACACTTCGAGGTACTAACCATGAACCCTTCTAGTTCATAGTTTAGCAAGATACACAATATCTGTCTATTCTACTCGTTGTAATTTTCTTGATCTAATGATATAGGTGAGATTTGATGATGAAAAGTAACTACTTCCTTTATTATTACAGTTCTTAGTTTAATTTTAACTTCTACTCTTTGTTGTTCATCATGAATCCTTTGATTCTTCACCTTGATTTACTTTCTTTTGTAAAATAAAAACTGAATGATTTTTGAAGGAAGAAAAATTGACTATTTAACTTTGGCGTTGGCCTTGAATGATATAATAGAAATTATAACAAACTGTTTCTTGAAGCAATAAGGTAATTGAAGAAAATACTGAATGAAACTTTATTGATTAATTTTTGAAATACAAATGGAGAGCGCACTCAATGCTAACCTATTCAACGAGTATTTATACAACTCACTAGTGCTTACCTGTCATAATAGTTAAACAATTTTGGGAAAATAACAAAACTAACATCCTTCAAAACTTATAATAACAAAACTAACACTCCTTGTGTTCAAATTTATATTTTTACAATTAAAAAAATGACTAATATGTCATTTTTTTAACACCCATTCAATTAGAATTGAACGACGATAATTTAGACCTATTCAATATTTTACGTTCAAATTGAACGTTCAATATTATTGGAGTGCTAGTTTTGTTACTATAAATTTTAGGGGTGTTATTTTTAGTAATTTCCCAACAATTTTTACATTGTATACGTTATATACATTCTCAAGCTACTTTGTAAGGCTTACAAAAAAAAAAAAACTAAGAAAGCTAAATTGTGAGTTTTTTCAAAGCCACATCTCTTTCCAACTTTACTTCTAATATGCTAACATAAACTAGTTATGATTTACCAATTATAAGTATTGAAAGAGGAAACAGGTGAAATTATTTCTTATTAATTAAAAAATTGGTCATAATCAATGGACCAAATGAAGAAAATGACATTTCATGAAAAACACAAAAATTGGATAACGATTATGATTTATGATTAAATAATTGATTTTTTAATTTCTAATTCTTTTATAAAAATAATCACAACTATGTTTGATAAAAAATCATACTTAGTGATTTTTAAGGAAAAAATAAAAAATAACCTCCAAATTGTTTAGCAAGCTTTTTGTTTTTTTAATTTTTTCAAATAACTTTAAAAATGAATAAATATTTTGTTTATTTTTAATTTTTTTTTTTAAGTTTTTAATCATTTTCTTTCAATATTTATGCATACAAAAGTTATAAGACTTAATTTACTCTCTAAGAAAAAATGTTTGATTAAAATGAAAAAAAATTAAAAATGAGAAATCAGATTAAAAAAATCTTTTTTTTAAATATTTATAAATCACCCCATATTTTGGTAGTGATTCCTTAAATTAAAAAATCACTTAAAAAATAAAAATAAAATTAGAAATCAAAATTGTTATCAAACAATCTCTAAATAATTATTTATGATTTATGATTAAATAATTAATTTTGTGATTTCTGATTCTTTTATAAAAATAATCACAAATATGTTTAACAACAATTTCTATTTAGTAATTTTCAAGAAAAAAAATTAAAAATCACCTTCATGTTATTTGGCAATGATTTTTATTTTTAGGATTTTTTTTCAAAAAACTTTAAAAATAAAGAAAATTTTTGTTTATTTTTTATAAATTTCAAATTTTTAATTATTTTCTTCTAATAGTTAATCATACAAAAGTTTAAGACTTTATTCACTCTTTGTAAAAAATTTCTGGTTAAAATGAAAAAAATTTAAAATCTGATTGAAAAATCTTTTTTTTTTAAAGATTTATGAATCACTTCATATTTGCGTAGTAATATCTTAAAAATATAAAAATAAAAATAAAAAATCGTTTTCAAATATACATAATTAAAAAATATTTAAAAAAATTAAAAATTAAAAATCAAAATTATTATCAAACAAGTCATATATAAATATTGCTGTGTTATTTTATTAATTCTTGTTTTTTGAGAATGGAAAAAGCAGGGGCATTATCTTGTAACTTATAATGTCGTACCAATATAAATTCGCTCACGCGCTGCTTTAATCTTTAAACAAAATGGGTATTTTTAAAGTGAGGAATCCCAAGTATAAACCAAAAGACCAAAATTTCTTTTTCCATATTCCTTCATGAGAAGTGGGGTGATGAAAGTCTCAGGAAGCAGAGTACAGCTCTTTATGTGGCCAATGACACAAAATCGAGGACCCTTTCAAAGAATGATTTTTAGTTGTTTAAGTATAAAGAACCGTGCTCGTGCCTCGTAGGGTTGCTCCATAGGCTCTCTGGGCCAAATGGCTTCCCAATTCTTATATATGGTTTTCTGATTTTATGCTTAATGTGAAGATAGCACTTTTTTCTTGTCATTGGGCTACTCATTAATTGACCCCATCTCTTAACAATTCATATATTTATTGATAAGGAAAAAGGAAAAAAGGAAAAAGCAATTACTACCAAGGAATGTTAATATTTTATCAAAACTCTTTATGCACAGTGTATATATGTATATGTATATATGGGACAATTTTACATGCAAATAATTTTAACAAATCATTTTTAATTATTAATTTGAGTCAATTTCTCCTGTTACATTATGATCTCACGCCTAATTAAACTAGACTCATACATTAATATACGTCAGTCTTGACCCAACAAAAAATCATATTTATCAATTAGCTGACCATTTGGAAGAAAACTCTACAATTTAATTTTTATACTACTTGATTATTTAACTTTTTATATTTTACATTATGAAAAAAAATATATGATTGCCTCACTTGTGAAAATATATTAAATATATGTTTTTACATATGATGTAAAAAAATTAAAAATAAAATTATATATATATATAATAGAGTCATGGGATGCACTTAATACAAGTACAAAATCCTATGAGCAAAGCAGTATTGGCTAATTTATCGAGGGAGCGTCTGTGAGAGCCTGTGGGTTTTGTTAAATCCTTATATTGCTTTTTGTGATTGATGCTTGATAGTGCTGCTCGTGGACCTCCATCCTCCAGAGTGGGAATTAATTACTCAGAATGTATGCATACCGTAGTTTTTGTTCATTTTAACGAAAATAGTTTTACGACTTCATTTTGAATGCCATATTTTACACTTTTATCCTCCTTAATTTTACAGAAATTAAAAGAGAAGCAGACACGAGCCCAGATCACTTGCTAAGAGGAAAAATTATGATTTACGATGTGCTTCATAACCAACCATTGTATTTAGCAGGTAATATTTACTTCCCAAATTAAACATCATTTTTTTCCAGGAAGAACTTAATCATTACATGCACAAAAAAGTTTATGTTGCATCCTCTATTCTTTTGTATGTCATGAAGTTACTAATAGCAACTCTATAATTTCTCTGAAAAATGTTGATGAAGCTTTTGACTATGTCTGCCATTTTTTCTTCTTTTGAATTTTGATTTAGGAGAGAGGGAGTAATAGAGCAATCACCTACTAGAAGAAGAAGAAGAAGAACAGCTTATGTACATTCACATTTTGTATGTACATATTACATACATATTTATTTTGTATGTAACCTGTACATTCACATTTTGTATGTACAGGTTACCTGTACATACGAATTGTTTTTCCTGCAAAATGTGAATGTACAGGTTACATATAAATTTATTTTGTATGTAACCTGTACATTCACATGAAATGCATTGTATTGTTTGTATGTTATTGTTGTTTGAACAGCTTACAAAATGTGAATGTACAGGTTACATACAAATTTGTATGTACAGGTTACATACAAATTTACATACAAAATAAATTTTGTAGAAAATGATACAGAAAAGATTACATACAAGAATAAATTTGTATGTAAACCTTTGTACATTCACATGACCTGTACATAGCAAAATGTGAATGAATACAGGTTACATACATTTTAATATAAATGTGTATGTAATTCCTGTACATACAAAATGCTGAATTCGAAGGAAACACGATAATATGACGTCAGGTCTTGACCCAACAAAAAATCATATTTATCAATTGGACATTTTGGAAGAAAACTCTACAATTTAATTTTTATACTACTTGATTATTTAACTTAATACAAGTACAAAATCCTATGAGCAAAGCAGTATTGGCTAATTTATCGAGGGAGCGTCTGTGAGAGCCTGTGGGTTTTGTTAAATCTTTATATTGCTTTTTGTGATCGATAGTGCTGCTCGTGGACCTCGATCCTCCAGAGTGGAGACAAAAGAGCGTCGTCTACTTAATCATCAACCTCTATTATATTATCACAAATATGTGATAATTTTTTATTAAATATATTTAGATAAATACAATTATACTTACTAACAAATATTAATTCGCATTATATAGATTTTTCCACGTGCTATGGAGATATGTTTATTTTTGCTTTTGTTAAAAATACCTTCAGAGTTTTAAAGACATTTATAATAAATATTTATCTACGATTTTTTTTCTCTCAAAAACCTTTTTACCACTTTAGAAAAGCATAAACAAATACATACGTAATCATATTCACCACCCGACCGTTTTTTTTTTTTTTTTCTTCCTCCTATTGATGTCTACTTTTATCGATATCGATGATTGTTCACACCTTTTTTTTAGACCTAAAAAAATAAAACACATCATTAAAACTTTGGACCATCATGGAGAGTGGTGCCCTTTGACCTTTCAGTGTTTAAGTAAGTTCAAATAAGTGGCAAAAAAAAAGAAAATTAGTCTCTTTCTTGTGATCAGAGAGATTTAAGGAATACTGTTTTGTAATGTTTGTCAAATATTTTGAGATGTTAGATGTGTGTGTGAGCAGTGAATAGAGTGAATAATAGGAAAATAATTTATCTATCAATGATCTTTACACGTTGTGATAGACTTATTTTATTGTCAGAATTCATCTCTTAATAATTATCTTTTTATCGAATAATTAAAGAATAATTATTAGTCAGTTCTGGATATTTACCTAATTGATTATGCTCATTTGTTGATTTATTCTACCAAGCTGATATGTGTTGACTAAAACATTTCAGCAGCATTTGAGGATGAGTTAATTTACATTTAACATCTCATAATTCGATAAGTTAGCACGTGAGGTTGCTCTTTCAATAGTAGAAACTTGTAAAATAAAACTAACTAGCATAGCAGCTCGAGAATAAATTATTACAAAGCAATTCTAAAATTGTTGGAAAAATGTAATTTATGTTGGAGTAAAAGTATTAGGTAATTAGAAAAAGCTTTCTAATATTGCGACATGACTTGATGTATTTAATTTTAGCAAGTTCAGCAGGCAGCTGGGCTTATAGCTTGAAGGTATAAATTTGAGTATTGTTTTGAGAGTGATTTGAGATTGAATTTTTTGCGCATTATAGGTATTAGGTGAAATGCTTCTATCATACTTCTTTGTAGGGGTGGACAAATATGGGTTGGTTTGGGTTTAGATTAAAATTGGAACCAACCTAATATGATCGGTTTTTTAAAAACAAGAACCGAACCGAACCAAAAAATTTAAAAAACCAATCCAACCCGAACCAAATTTTTTGGTTTGGTTTGGGTTGGTTAAAGGAAATTTCTTCCTCTTTTTACGGTAATGAATTTTGTTTATTAAATTTTTTTAAAACTCTTGTATTATATATAATTTCTAACATTTTTAATGTTAATTTTATTATAATACCTAAATTTAGAAATATAGATATCGATCACTTATCTAATACCATTATTCAAGCAATAAGGAATAGTAATCACATACTTGACAAAATTTACTAACTTTCAGATCTAATAATATTGTTCACCAATGTTATTCATGCAATGAAAACTCTACCGACAAAAATATAAAAGATGATGTAATTATAAATTTATAATGGATAAATAATTAAATAATATCAAATTCGTGTATCATGTGAATAAAAGATAAAATAAATGAGAGTACTTGGTAGAGAAGTGCTTGCACGAATTCCGTTTAAATATTTAAATTGTAATGACAAAAATGGACAAAACTTGTTTATCTCTCACTAACAAAGTAGAGGACAAATTTTTCTAAAATATTATCGAAAATAAAAAAGGTTGCCCTCATAAACATAACTAATTAGCAACAAATAACAAATCCAAACATATAAATTCAAATCTTTAGTACATATAGACTACAGTATATTACAAAATAGAGAATAAAAATAAAATACTTAAATTATCCAAAAAAAAACATAAAAATAAAATAAAATTTCAAACATGTTCCAAGCTCCCATATTCTAATATATTAATAAAACATAAATATTATATTGAAATCATTGATTTTGCTAACTCGCCATTGAGTTTATTGAGGTATGTTATTTTCCAAACATGTCTACAAAAATAAAAAATTAAGTGTAAACTATGAATTAAATAAATTAAATTGTAATGATTATATAAATATTTAAATATATATATATATATATATGGGTTGGTTCGGTTTTTTTAAGATTTTAATAAACGAAAACCAAACCAACCCAATATTAATCGGTTTTTTATTATGAAGAACCGAACCAAACCAATAAAACTTAAAAACCGATTTTTCTGGATTGGTTTGGGTTGGGTTGGGTGGGTTGGTTTGGTTCTGTATTTTTTTGTTCACTCCTACTTCTTTGTGTAATCATAGAGGAAAATTTTTTGTAAATGGGTGAAAAATTATACTAATACCGATGATTTGAGATAGTAATAATTGTTGCTTACATTTTATTTTTTATTTTTTGGTTAAAAACAAGTTTTGCAGCAGGTGCCAGGTAAGCAGAAGAAATGTAGCACACAAAAAAAACGGGTAAACAGAAGGAAAAAAAAATTAGAATCTCGCAAGTAAACTATTGAGCCGAAAGTTTATGATTCATTAATTAGCGCATTT
The DNA here is from genome assembly GCA_029378325.1 of Elaeagnus macrophylla. Classification (NCBI taxonomy): domain Eukaryota; kingdom Viridiplantae; phylum Streptophyta; class Magnoliopsida; order Rosales; family Elaeagnaceae; genus Elaeagnus; species Elaeagnus macrophylla. Next base: position 57,253,906 of record CM055640.1, read on the forward strand.
TAAACATGTAAGATAAAAAGTATTAAAGTTCATTAGGAAGTACAATGAGAAAATTGTCTTAGAATAAGGTAAGACTTAAAAATTAATTAAAATTTCATAGCACTATAAGATATGTTTAACATAAAATAATACATGTCACGTGATATGTTTTTATTGGTCTTATTCAGAGTATGAGTCGCGGTCTAGTCCAATAAGCGTTGATTAAGCAAATAAGCTCATTTATTAGATAAAAAACCATTTGATAACTAAGTTTTAAATATTTCTTAATTATTCGATAATAGATAATTAGAAAGAGAATCTCCAATTTCAAGTTAAGTTCATCTCATGTAGGTAATCGCTAATAGATATATATCTATTCCCTATATATATACATATTGTATACATTCTCACACAAGTCATAATGATAAGCCAAAACCTCACAATATTACACACAATTCATATATTCTCTTTATCTTTACTTCTTCTCTTTATTATCACATTATCTCTATCTCCACTTCTTCTCCTTATTATCATGGAGTCGAAGTTTATATCTCCTCCCTCCATCGCCCTTACCTGAACTGACTTAAATATCGAAGGGCCAAAGGCTACGATACTCCTTGGTGGTCCAAGATCTTAACGTGCTTTTTTTGTAAGCAAGTCTATAGCAAGAAAAAGTACATTTTCATTCTAATATTGACAAAAAATGACATCAACAATATATATACAATAACGAATAATCTAATAATTTAATTGATTGTGTTTATTTTTCTCAAAGTAGGAGCATGCACGATTAAACAAATTATATTCACTTCCTACTCCCTGAGTGCTTCTATGCAATTGAACTAAAATATATGTATTTGAGATAGGCGTTGGAATTATTTTATATAGATTAGTATAATTATTGACAATTATAAATTATGTCAAATAATTTATAAAGCATGTTAGGATAATATTAGATTAATAAAATAATTGTTAAATAAACATGTGTTATACTTAAGTCTATAATGAGATAGACTATCGTAATTAATATTGTGTGGTAGGCTTATGGGCTCGTTGCATTCATAAGCCTAAACCGACCCATTAAATTTAGAGTTTTTATTGTAGCGATTCTATACAAATAGAATAATTAAGGGCTACAATCAATAAATCGTTCAATTACATAACGTGAGTACAACTATTCTCATAAATTCCAACACACTAAATTTGTAAATATATTATTGAAGCATAAATATAAATCAATAGCTTTCTACAATTAATACAAAATACATATATGTATATTATCTTTCACATTATATTATAGAAACACGATTATTATTCTACTATTTATGATTAATTATTTTTAACAATTAATATGAGAGTTACTTTGTTCTTAATACGACTGTGATCGAGTTTTGGTTTGTTTTTTAATAGAAATTGAACTTTTATTCTTACAATTCAATATGTTAGAGTCTGGAAAAATTGGTGAATTTTTGTTGCAATATTGATCCTATTTCATATATATAATCATATTATTTTGTTCCCAGATTTGTGTATTATTTGTTTCTAATATCATGTTCGTAACGCTGTTAGAAATTACCCTCTTTTCGGGTATATTGAATATATCTGCATATACCTCCACGTGTTATTTAAAATCATTTATAGCTTGTGAATTAAATGATCAGGTTTTGTGTATTTGAAAAAGGACAATTTTTTATCAAGATTAATGCCATGAATCTATTATTTAAATCTGTATGATTATATATTTTCGTTCGATTTTGATGGCCGATTTGGGCTTGTTTGTGAAAGAATTATGAACCCTAAAATTTGGGTACTTTTTTTCAAGACTCGTTTTCGGCCAAAACAAATATCATAAATTGTTATGATATATATGTGGGTGTTTTCGTTACAAGTATTTGGGGTTCTTTGTATACAAACCCGAAAAGCCTAAATTTTTGGTGTTCTTAAAAATAGTTTTCAGCCAAAACAAGTACCATAAATCTCTTATTCATAATTTTTCGATAATTTTGGTACATTACATGTCAAGTTTTGGTGATCGGATAAGAATAAACCGATCGGGTTGGATAGTAAATCCGATATCTACAAATCGCGCCCGCTGGGTGTTGAAGGTGATGAAGCTCGTGATGACATGCGTGATTCAGGCGACTGCTTTTATAGTGGTGTACCTAATTATTTAAGGAAAAAAAATAATTAAAAGAAGTTTATACGTGCCATATATGACATATGTCTATTATTATACACTATCTGATTAGACTCTTTTCTAGATTTTGTCTTTTGCAAAATGCCTTTCGTATATTTTTAAAAAGAACAATAATAATAATAATAATAGATAAAAAGAATTGAAAAGAGGAGGTCCGTTATCCATTTCGTTGGCTCTGTTCATTAATTGGCGTTGTTCCAATATATATCATTTTGATTTTTAATTAATAATTATATGGAAAATAAATTTAAATATAGTTAAATACACATAATTTTTGGATTAATATTTTGGTGTCAAATGTTATTGGATGTGTTGTTGGCTATAAGATTTAATAGTAAATAAATATATTAAAATCTCAATTTTACATTTACATTCAAATTCGTTATCATGTTTTGATGACTCAAATCAAATTTTAAGATATGTATGAATTATAAAGTATATTATATGTGTATTTTTTTTTAAATATAATAATACACATTAATTTTGGATTTATTTTATATTTGGATGTTCTAATTAAATATGAAATGAATAGTTATGTACTTGCCTATCGTAAGCTTAAATATATTATGTTACGTAATATATTTTGTGATTTTTAGAGTACTTAATGTATACGATTATAATAAAGTAAATAAATTAACTAAAATCTCAATTTTGCAATCTAATCTAAAAATTTAATGAAATAACTTGTTAACTCAAATTAAAGTTTTATCATATAAAAATTAATCATAAGTACATTATATGTAAAGTGATTTGAGAAATTAGATGCACATTAAATTTTGGGTTGGTTATTTTTTATTTGTAACTAAAGGTAAAATTAAATAGTAATTGACTATTTATATACTTGCCTCTCGTGAGACTAAGCATATCAGATTGTATAATTTATTTTGTGATTTTTAAGGTTGCTGTTGTATACGATCACAAAAATTACTAAGATTTTTACGGATAAGTAAATATCCTTTCGATATTTTATTATTCAACAAGAATGCTTAGATTAATGAAGAAAATAGTTAAAGTCATGAACCGTGTAATCTAACTCATCTTTGCAGTGATAGATTGACACATTTGATTATAATATTTAATTATTTTATTTTATAGTGCGTAAGAGTCTACTTATAAATGAGACTCAAGCATGAATTGAAGGAGTAAAAGCATGATCTTGATTTTACATGCATCTGTTTGTTGTTATTTCTTCATATTATTAGTATGAATGACTCTAACATGAAAGAAAATAAGAAGAATTTATGATAAGCACGATCCTTATTTGCTACGTGCATGTAAGTTGTTAAAGTAAATTCTCTAATTATGATAGTTATGAGATGTCTCTATTATGTTTATGCCATCAATATTGCGAACGAATGTGATAAACTCTACGAGTGTGTCATATGATAATCATACATGATAGCGTGTGAAATGGGCTCCCCTAAATATGGTGCTTTATTAGCCCTTTAATAAAATTTACAATCTATGTAGACTTATTCTGTTAAATAGAACTAATTTTCATAATTTAAGTGTACAAAAGTCCAAAGATAGAACTACAATGATATTTTCAAGTGAATTTTTAAAGAACTTTTCCTTTTTTTGGAATATCATTTTGAAAAATAATTTCTTGTCACTGAAATATTGTGAGGATGTTTTAAATACTATATTTGATTCAAATATTATGAAAATAAATTATGCTCTTGCAAGCGTGTAGCTTTGTTATACTTAGTGTATTACTATTAGGAGTGTCAATCGTGTCGTGTTAGTCGTGTTTGTTCGTGTCGTGTTTTTATGTTGGTTAGCACATTAAAAAATTTACTTGAATTTTTTTTATGTTACTTATTTATAATAGTAATAAATAACAAAACCTTTAAAAATATAAAAAAAATTATTGATAAATTCTTACTAAAAAAAATTCGTGTCGTATCGTGTTCGGATCGTGCTATCATATCGTGTTAGAAATTGCCACCCCTAATTACTATTCACCTTTAATAAAATATGCCATATAAAATTGAAATTTTTTTTAGCATTGATGTTATTCATTATAATTTTAAATTGAGTAATTGTATGGTTTGACATTTTTTGTGGTAAATTTTGGCTCATTAATAGTTTTCTTAGGTAAAGAAGAAAATTTTTATTTTTAAAGGTGAATAACATGTATATATTTTTTGAATTTGTTAGACATACATATATTATTTAAAATATTTTTTGTATACTATACCTACTAAGTGGTGTTTGGTGAGTTGATAAAATCGATTTTGTTTTAAATTCTTATTTTCAATATTGAGAGTCAAGTTTAGTTAGAAAACACTTATATATCGTAATAATATTTAGAAAAATTAATATTTGAAAGTGATGTTGTTGAAGTTTTAAATTAAAATTAAACTTTTATTGTGCTTGTTCATGTTTTGTTACTCAAATTTACAAACATTAATTACACATATTTTATGGCAACCACGAATTTAGCCATATCAATAGTCATATTTGACTTATTTATAAATGAAGGTATACATGATATTTTTTTAAAAAGGAATATATACATGAAAAATATTATTGATAGCAATATAGTCTCATTTTTGGTTTAAGGGACATATTTGGATTACTAGTTAATATATTTTGTTGGTTGCATATGTTTTCTGTTATGTAAATATTCTTTTAATAAAGAGATAGAAATTTATGAATGAAGATAATATATTTTGCATTTGATCTTCATTACTATTTTTTTTTTTAATAATATTTACTTGTGATTACTATTTGATAAACAACTATTGGTATATAAGTTTTAAAATAAATATGTTTTCAATAACAAGTTAAAATGTGTGATCATTGCAACCAACTAATGTATATATTTTTGCATTTTGAATGTGTTTAATATTTGATTTTAAAAACACCCATACAATGAAAAATATTTGTTATTTACTGGTCTAAAAAAATATTCTCACTAATCATTAAATATAAATGCAAATGCGTATATAAAAATTAGTGAAAGTGAACAATTCTCATTGGATAACGATATTTTATATGTAATTATTTTGTGTACAAGCTTTAATTAGAGACAAGATAGTTTAGTTATTTGACAATTTTTTGAGATCTTGATGAACGCATAAAATATTTAGAGATTAAAGATATCAAGATGTTTAAGCCTATCATGTGTCTCTTATCTAAATAGAAATTGCTTGCAACATTATTACACAATGAGACGAATGAATATGGAGCATTCATTCAAAAAATTGTCATGAAAGCGTAAATGTTAACTCAAGTGTGTTGTACACGTTTAGAAATTATCGACAAATGTTATGATCTGTGTACCAAAAGGAAAAAAAACTTGTGTTTAACTTAGATTGTTGTCAATTACTTGTTATAATTATTAAGAATATTTTTGAGGTATTATGTATTGTGATCTCATGTGAATATTAAGTAATTAAGATTGTTTGATGTGACCTTGTGCCAGGTAATCCAAGGTTATTTTGGGTAATTTCACTTTTTTTAATTGATTACTGTGGTGTCAAATATGTTAAGCAATCCAAAATTGTCTGATATTAAAAAGAAATTTTTTTGTTGTAAAGTGTTATTATACACTACAAATTCCTTTAAATAAAAAAAAGGCAGAGACATATTATGTTGTGATGTTATAATAGCCAAATAGATGTATAATCAAATTTTTTCGTATAAATAATTTTATCTCTATAATACAAGATCGCTGGAAAATTTATTGGTGATTACTCTGCAATAAGTGCTTCTACCATGACATGAACAGTTATTTGTACTTATTGTTATATGTCATGTTTTATTTATGAAAAGCATGTTACGAGCTCATTTATATATATGAATATACTCACTATAGATTGGCTCATATGTGAGTATAAAGTGTACATTACAAGTGAATGAGATACTTATTGATGTATTAAGTGAGTGGGAGCTCAATGATTTACTATTTGACTATATTATTGTGCACAAGTTGGTCATTTGTATTGTCATGTTCAATATTGCACGTGCATGATTGTTTATAACATGACATTATACTCTGAGACGTTTATAACTCAGCTTTTAGAGGGCTTGAAAATAGAGCAAAAAGCATTCTAAATGGATGCACAGGCCTTGATGAATTAGGCATGTTTATTTGGTTTATATGCAATTTATTATACCATACTCAACTAATACCTATGTCCTATGGTGGAGAGTTCTTATTGGCATAATAACATCCTTTTGATATTTTACGTGATATGATTCTTTCATGCCTATATTGTTAGAATAGGTTATAGTTATGTTTGCTTACATTTGACATTTCATATTTCTTCTTACTTATATGGTCTAATTTTGTTTATGATGTCGTTCAAGTAGGAAAAAATTTACATCAATTACTAATTTATATATGAATTGGCTTAAGTGTACTATGATAAATTAGATTAATAGAGAAATGTCAAAATATTTATGGAGCATGTTACAACTATATCGGTAAACCAACATCTTATTAATATAGTTGGTTGTAGTGAAACTGATAATGGAGGCATAATAGTAGCATGTTATAAGGAAACTTGTTGTAAAATATGATATGATTATAGAATTATTCGAGGGTTATATTAAGTTGCTAGCACTGTTTTGGAAAACCCTGATAATTTATTGTGCTCACTCTACAATCATCTTTCCTCAATGGTATTGATTACATGCCAGTATGCATGAAATATATTAGATTCACTCACTATAGTTTAACTCGATCTTGTTTTAAGAGCATGTTTTTCATTTGAAATTTGTTTGTAATATACATTCATGTATTAGGTCAGTGGGAGTTTTATATACATGTATAGTATGTGATCTATTATTGTGTGATCATCATTACATGCACTACAACAATATATACCTATAGGTACGGTTGTTAAATTAAAAATTTGATAACAACAATACTCTAAATAGCTATAGGTACGGTTGGCCGTGTATTTTAATTCAAGAATTAGCCTATAGGTACAGTTGTTATACCGTACCTAAAAGTGAACCAAAACGTTCGAAACTTTTTCGGAAATAATTACGGAAACTTTTAGGTACAGTTAAGTTGACCTACGGGTACGAGTTGAATTATTTACCGTACCTAAAAGGCTACGGGTACAGTTAACAACCGTACCCGTAGGTAATAATTAAAAAACTTTTAGCATACGGTTGTTAACCGTACCTATATAAGGATACGGGTACGGTTAACTAACCGTTACCTAAAAGCCTATGGATACGGTTAACAACCGTACCTAAAAGGATAAACCGTACCTAAAAGTTTTTTAATTAACCTACGGGTACGGTTGTTAACTGTACCCGTAGCCTTTTACGGTACGGTTAACAACCGTACCCGTAGGTCAAATCTTAATTAATTAGGTCTCCACATCCACGAGGCTCCTACACAAATCTTATTTTCTTCCCCACCCGAGCCCACCCTTGAATCCCACAATATCCAGCGCCGCCTCCCTCCCTAAGCCATACGTGACCGATTTTGCTTGGGTTTTTTTATGTATGCCGGCAGCTTCCCCGACGGCGTGAGTGCTGCCGCTGCCGTGTTGTTCGGTTGTTAACCATTAGCCACCTAAAAAAGTTTTATTCTCCCATTTCAGCCATAAAAATTCCATTTATTTTCCTCCACCATATTACAGCAAAACACCAAAGGTCCCATTTTGTACCTCCATTTCCGCCAGCCATCAACTTTTCTAACCTTCAAGGTATGTATAAAAAAATTAAAATTTAACTCTTTTTTGAGTAATGTACTTGATTTTTTTCTTAATTAATTTCATGAACTCTATAATACCCATATTTGCTATATGCCTATGAATATATATGTTTTGAGAATTTTTGCCTAAAAATAAATATTATCATTATTATATTTATAATTGCTATAAAAGATATATATTATTCATGCATAAAAATTTTATATTTGTTCATGAAAAATAATTTTATATGTGCATATAAAAGTTGCCGTTAATATATATATATATGTTTTAATTTTTCTTATTTTATTTTGTTTATTATTATTAATTATTTATAATGTTTATATATTATTGTATATTTATTCATGGAAATAATTTTTATTATATACATATGCATAGTGCGATGAAAAAATTATATAATGTTATATGTTGATTGTGAATTAATGTTGTATAACTTGTACATATTTTTATTTTTTTTGACTTGAATTAATGTTGTTTGTATTTGTATATATATATTATTTGATTCTATTATTTTTTTAATAATTTGGTGCTCACTTAGTTATTTCACAATAGTTAGGTATATGTTCATTGACATAATGTTTATATAATATATAAGTGTTATAATTTATTATGTCGATATTATAGTGCTTTTTCTAGATGGTACCAAACTATAATTATACCTCAAATATTCAATAACATAATCATATCAAATAATGCATCTCAAAACTTTTGAGCCAAATTGATATATGTAATAATACACCGAAGGTGTATATATATACCACACATAACTTGACATTGGAAATTTAAAGCATGACGACAATAATTTATTATGTATCGATACAAGAGGTGTCTGTGTATCAATAATATGCATACTTGAGATTGAAACATAACGTCTCTCAATTTTGTAACCCTTTAACCACGGTTGTTAACGTACCCGTAGAGTTTTAGGTACAGTTAACAACTGTACTCGTATTTATTTGTAACCGTACCTAAAACTCTATAGGTACGGTTGTCAACTGTACCTATAGAGTTTTAGGTACAGTTGTTAACCGTACCCGTAGGTATTTGTAACCGTACCTAAATCCCTACGGGTACGGTTGTCAACTGTATCTGTAGAGTTTTAGGTACAGTTGTTAACCGTACCCGTAGGTATTTGTAACCGTACCTAAATCCATACGGGTATGGTTGTTAACTGTACCTGTAGATTTTTAGGTACAGTTAACAACCGTAAAACATAAGATTTTAGGTACGTTTGTGTAACCGTACCTGTAGAGTTTTAGGTACAGTTAACAACCGTACCTAAAACCCTACGGGTACGGTTGTCTTATATATTACAGTTTTAGGTACCGTTAACAACCGTACCTATAGGTTAAATTTTTTTTTTTTAATAATTATTTTCTGTAATTATATTTTACCTGATTTTATCCCTGCTCATAGAATATATTATCAGACTTTAATCAGACATTTATATACATATCTCAACAAGCATACAAATATTCTATTACAATTATGCATATTGCGTCGTCATTTCAGTAAATTAAAATACATAGCTAATGTCACTAACCTAATTAAATTAACTATATATACATACAAGTTAAATCTAACTAATATATATCAAAATTGTAAAATATTTAATTGTCTAACTTGTGCTTCCAATACTATCAATAAGGAATTGACATACTTCTCTTCGACAAACATCAAGTTCTTCTCGTGTGTATGTTTTTTTTCTGCAAACTAAAAAAAAGGTTAATTAGATCTATATATAGTTATAAATAATTAGGAAATACATGATACTTAAAAATTTATGAATACAATGATTTAAAAAAGTTACTAGCTAAATAATTGTATGTACAATCATAAATATTTTGTTAACTTACTGATGTGTTAAAATGTGTACTCGCAAGTGTACGAATCACTCGTAGTAAAGTGATAAGCAACTTTCCAAGGTCGGTCTCTCAAGGAATTGCAGTGGTCTTAAATAACTAGCTTTTTAATCTAAATAGGTTCTAATGAAAATAAAACACTAATTAAATAGAGTTCTAGTGAAACTAAAACTCTAAGTAACTAGAATCCTAATTAATAAAACTGTAAAAAGATTTTTTGGTTTTGGTAACGGGAACAATTATAGAAAATCAAGATATTCAATCAAATAATTAATCAAATAAACAATAAGGATATATGTGTTTGAAGTTTTCCATATTGATCTAAAAGGTAATAGGGAATAAATTTCTCTTTTTAGTTAAAAACTACAGTTTAATTAAATTTATATAATTTGTTCTCTTTATTAATTTATTAAAACATCTAATTGGAAAGGGTATTTTATGGTTAATTAATGGTAATTTATTCATAAATAAATTAGTGGTAAAAATCTTTAAGAACTTTGATTAAAAGGGAAAATTTATCATATAAAGGGTTAAAAAAAACTTTTGGGTGAATCAAATTATGAAAATTTTATAGTTATACCAATCAACCAATTAGGAAATATAATCATTTCAAAAAGGATCATAAATTAATTAAGTAACCCAAAAATGTTTACATTTGAATCACAAATTAATTAACGACCTTTCAAAAAGATTTATTACTTTGTTTTGCCCTTCATATTTTTTTTTTGTGAATTTGAGAAATAAGGCTATTCCATGATAATTATGTTAATTAGTTATGAAACGTAAGTATCTTCGTTTAAATTTTTTTTGCCAGGTTTTTATTTAATTTTTTGTTTTAATTGTTAACGTTTAACTGCTTTAAATGTGTTGTTGTGTGTTGGTTGTAATTTTAGTTGAATGACGGAACCTTTTCAGTTTTACAGTTTTATGAATTAGTCTAAATTGGTTTTATTTAAATTGGGGTTTAAATTAATCTTTAAGTCTAAGATAGCGAAATTGTTTTGCAATTAATTCATCTAGTGTTCACAAAATTCTTAAAATTTTTAAAAAATTTAAATTCCAAAAATTTATAAATTTTTAACCATAGCGCACATTTAAATATTTTAAATATATAAATTCTTAATCTATAAACATTTTAAGATGGAAGAAGAACAAGTACATATTTTTTTTTTACTTATAATTTTGACTAAAAAATTATTAAAAATTCTCAAATAACAAGACAAAAGGAAATCCTTTGGTAGTATAATTATCTTACACATGTTATTTAATGTATTATATTATACTTCTTTTTAAAGATTTATATCACATTATAAGGGCTATATATTGTACACATTATCTAATTTTCTAGTAGATTACATGACATTATAACTTAGGCACGTATTATATAAAGGGATAAATATTTACATAAACTAGATTTATTTTGTCCTGGTTAAAATACTAAGTATATATTCCTTTTATGGGGGATAGAAAAATTGGGTGATATGCTATCATTATCCCATATTTATTAAAATTCAGATTATGTTTCCTCCATTTCATTTTTTTACATATTGTGACAAAAATGTCCTTAATTTCATTAATTAATTGTAATAAATTTTGATTGAAAAAATGTTCTAACTTAGACTATTAATATTGAATAACTGTACAACTGACGAGATTTTGACCTATCGATGACCCTACTCGTAGGAACCATGTTATCCAACTTAATTACCTAAAATTGAAGATCTAACTGACCAGATTTTGACCGGCCGGCGAACCCACTTGATTAAAGGGAATAGACACATGTCCAAGGAAACTCCCAAAATTAAACGTTTGGAGATAAGAACTAAATAATGAAGGAAGTCAAGAATGCTTACAATATTGGACTAAGGATAAAACTGTAATTTTAAATAAAAATCACAAGTGGGAGGTCCTATAGATTACAAATATTAAACATGCTCTATTCCAGAATATTTTTCTTCAAACTAAGTATTATATTTTTTTATCATAATTTTGACTAAAAAATTATTAAAAATTCATAAAAAATAATCAATTTTTAAAATTTTTTCCGCAATCCCATACACTCAAAGGACACTTATGGATTGATTATTTTGTTTCATATAAAAGTAGCACTCAACTGCTGGTTAAAGGGTAAAAGAAAAAGTAGAAGTAAATGAGTGAAAACTTCCAAGGTCGGTCTCTCAAGGAATTGCAGTGGTCTTAAATAACTAGCTTTTTAATCTAAATGGAGTTCTAATGAAAATAAAACACTAATTAAATAGAGTTCTAGTGAAACTAAAACTCTAAGTAACTAGAATCCTAATGCTAATAAAACTGTAAAAAGAGTTTGTTTGGTTTTGGTAACGGGAACAATTATACGAAAATCACACGAAATTGCAATCAAACAATCAATTCAATCAAATCAAATATCAATAGAGGATGTATGGACGTTTAGCTTGGTTGGCCATGCTTGCATCGAAAAGGTATGGTGATATAACATTAACGTCCTATAAGAACAAAACTACCGGCTTTCCTTTTAATTACGAAACTCCTTTTGGCGGGGGTAGGTCTCTTTGTTGATTAACTAATTAACTGCCTTTGGCGGGGGTAAATTAAATAGCAATCAAATTAAGCGCAAGGAAAACATGCCAATCAAATTAATGCTATGACTAAGGGTACAACTAACTTGAATCTTTGATTAAGTGTTTCGGAATAGAGTTAAGGTGACGTTCCTATAACTAAATTCTCAGATTTTTCAATCTAACTACGAACATCAAATTGGCCCATGATTATTCATAATCAAACATTTAAACATGCTCTTAATCAAAAAGTAATTCATTCATAAATCAATTAAATACACCATACACAATCCTAGCAAACATGGCAACACAAACTAAACATCCATAATGAAACTAGCCGCTCATGTTCATATTGTTATTATAGACAAATAAAATATGATCATAACTTAACAAATGGAATTAAATTAATTCTAAAATTATGAAAACTTAATATTATATGTTATGGATGGTTGACGTACTCCCGTAAGCTTTATCTACATGTCTTGGCTTCTTGAATCTTAGTTATGGTGTCTTGTTGTATATGGCAACTCCAAAGCTGATTTAAGTGTTTTTTGGTAAAATTGGAATGGAAATTTTTATGAATTGGAATAATTTCATTGTGTAAGTGGGAATAAGGTGGTTTTTGATTTAAGGTTTATATGATTCTTATGCCATAGAATTAGACGGAATATTTTCCCACTGGCAACTCAATTTCTAAAAATTGCAAAATTCTAGTCCGAACGTTCTGAAATCTCCCACAGCGATTTATTGTTTTCAGAATTCATTTACCCAATTCGACTAAAGAGATTTTCAAATCTGCAGAAATTTACACTATTCCGGTCCCCATATTATTATACATTTATGTAATGATAATATTTGTTTTTTATCAGTAATTGTATCATAGTACACATATTTCATGATTAATTTTGGTTATTTACATTAAACTAAAGATAAAAATATCTACTCAAATAGATTTTTTTTCAATGTATTATAATACTAATAAATATATTATTATGGGATAGAAAAATATTAATGTATTTTTAAGCATTATATTAATATACTCTGCATTTTTTTTTATATTTGTATAAAGTCTTATTCATTAATAATTGTATTAATTTTATTTTACATGTCTAACTAATATCAAAATATAACTGTTAAGGTAATTTTGACTATATGACCCATCTAGAACATGTGATATTGATTGCCTAAAATGATGGGCAACATTGATTTGTGACGCCGTGAACCCATTGAATTAGTTATGAACATCCAACTTATTACCCAAAATTAAAGCTGCAAAAGTAATTAGTCAAGATTAATATCTTTAATATGTATTAAGGATAAAATTATTTTAATAAAACTAAATGGAAGTTATTATGTTAACAATAAAAATACCTTCAAACTATTTTAATTAAAAGAAGTTGATATTTTGTTAATTGACTTAATAATATTAAAATACTTAAAAAATATAATGGTAACAATTTTAATCATACATTCCTAATACTAATAGATTAATTTTTTTTTTAATTAAATGCATCAATCTCGTAAAATGTCAATACAAATAACACCTTGAAAACAGTTTAAAATAAGAATTTAATAATAATTTGAGGTTTTTATTTTCTTTACAAATATTAATAAATTTTTAAAATATTAATAATAATTTGTCTAATTAAATTAAAGATAATGTTATTCAAAGTATTTTATAATATTTTAAAATTGAAAATAATTTTAATTTTTTAAAATTTTAATTCTTATTTTTAATATTAAATAATAATATCTAATATAAAATAAAATTATTTTTTTATTTTTGAATAATATAGAATAAAAATTAAAATAAATAAATAAATGATAAATTAAAAAAATTTGTAGTATGGTTATAATTAAAAAAAAAATTGAAATCATACATAATATTCTTTTTTTTTATAAATTTTTATTTTACAAATAATTTATGGTAAATTTTATTTAAATTTATGGTATAACTAAAATTAATATAAAAATAACATAATATTTTTATGTTTAAAATTTATAAATGAATGAAATAAAATTAACAATTGAATAATTTAAAAAAATAAAAAATAAGCAAATTTTAAAAATTATTTTAGTTAATGTTAATTAAATTTAATTAACTTATTTTTTTAATAATTATTTGTTATTAAACATATTATTTTTAATTTTTAAGTGTTTTTTAATATTTAATCATAAAAAATTATTCAAAACGAAAAAAAATTAAAATGGAATTACTAACGTAACAATTTTTTAATGAACAAAAAATAAGAAAGTTTCACGAAGAATATTTTTTAATAGCAATGATCTTAAATTTTGGTAATTCAAGAATGATTATATTAATTAAATTTTTTTGTATTAATTGTATAGATTTTATTTTTACTCATTGTGATTTATATTATCATTTACATAAAAAATATATATTAATATATGTGCATTTAATGGGTAATTTGTAATTATGGAAATAAAAAATAATAATTAAACAAATAAAAAAGAAATGTTACAAATAATTTTTTAATATCACTATTAGTAGTATAGAATTTTTTGAATTTTAAAAATTTTAAAAATCAAATCCAAAATTCTAATCTATTAGTTTTGAGTACAAAAATATTTAACAGAATGGTAGAATCCATAATGAAAAAAAATTACGAATTTAAAAGCTGATATATTATTATGAATAAAATGGAAATTTCATCGCATTAATTAAAAATTAATTTTATTATTTAGTCACCTACTTTATCCAAATACATCTAGCTTTAATTATTATTAGTCATCTTTTAATTCGAAGGTTCCTCGAAATAAAATTTGTATTACATTTGATTAGCAAACAATAATGGTTCTTTGAGAGTTTACCCGAGTGATTACCATAATTTTAAAGGAAAAAGCTCAATAATTATTTATTAGAAATCATTTTATCTTATTTTTCATGAAAGCAAATCATAGTTTAGTTATTCATCTTTTAGATAAAAAAAAATTGAATTGATTGCTTACATGCAAAGATAATGTTTCGTTAATCTTGTACATTTCGTTACAAAAAAAAGTTTTAAGATTACTGCAAAATTTCTGAAAATTGTCTCTGTTTATAGTCATAATTTCTTATTTTCATGATCTATTGATTAAATTAGTTAGTTATTTAGACCATCATTCTTAAACTACCTGAATTCTTATCATTTACTAGTAAATGTAATTCAGTAACATTTTAACACATCATATGTAAATATTACATTTGTGCATTGGAAGAAGAATATTAACTCGAGGATAAATTTGTAATTTTAATATGATAAGTGATTTCAAAGCTGTGCGTTTTGTAGCTCATATTTGCTATTTAAGTAAAAATGGTATTTTTCTCTTAATATTTGCTATTTAGGTAATTCACTGAATTAATATTGTGTAATAAACTTATGGGTTCGCCGCAATTATAAGTCTATATCGGCCCATTAGGTGTAGGGTTTATATCATACAAATTTTATATAAATAGAACAATTAAGGTCTAGAGTTAATAAATCGTTTATTTGCATAATGTGAGTACGGTCGTTCCCATAAACTCCTACACACTAAATCTGTAAATATATTATTGAAGCATCCATGTAGATGAATGACTTTTTACAATGAATACAATAAACAAGAAATGTGTATTGTCTTTTACATGTTATATTATAAAAACAAGATTATTATTCCGCTGTTTATGATTAATTATTTTTAACAATAGGATCAAGAGAAATAATTTATTACGTAAGTTTTTACACCATCAATTATCTATGGTTGATACGTTAGGGAATAATTTTCTCTCTTCTGTTAGTTATAAATCTCAACAGTTGTAATTAAATATTATAATAATTTTGTTCTCTTTATGCTAATTTTTATTAACACCATGGTAATTTAGAAAGGGTGTTTTAGTGGTTTGATTTAATAGGTAATTTATTCATAATCTATAAATTAGTGGGTAAAAATCTTTAGCAGCAACACTGGTTTGGTTAAAAGGGAAAGATTTATCATTATAAAGGGGTTAAAAAAAAAACTGTTTGGGTGGAATCCAAATTAGTGTGATGAAATTTTATAGTTGAAGCCAACAACCAACTTGAGGAAATTTATAATGAACTCATTTGACGAGGACCTAATATTGATTAAGTCAGATCCACCAATATAATGACCTTTGCATTTGAATGCTATAACCTCTAATTAAGCAGCACCTTTCAAAAGGATTTATATGACTCTTGTGTCTTGTCCCTTCATCATTTTTTGTTTTGTTGATGTTATGATCAAATAAGGCTAACTGCTCCTATTATTTAATTATGTTAGGTTTCAACGTTCATCAAACGCTAAAAGATCTTCATTTTTAAATATTTATTTTGGACCAAGGTTATTTATTTATTTGTTTGTTCATTAATTGAAACATTGTTTTCATACTGCTTTAGGAATTGTGTGTGTGTGTGTTGTTTTAGCTTGATATGCACCGGACACCCTTTTCAGTTTTCACATAGTTTTTTGAATTATGTATAAATTTGGTTTTATTGTAAATTGGGAGTTTAAATTGACACTCTTTAAGTGCCTAAGTAGGAAATTGATTGTTGACTCAATTAATTCAATCTATGTATTCGATTAGAATTCTTATAAATTTTTAAAAAATTATAAATTCAAAAACATTTATAAATTTTTAACGAATATCGTAAATTTTAACAAAATATTTTAAATTATAGTAAAAGTTCTTGTAAATCTATAAACATTTTAAGGATGGATAGAAGAACAAGTACATATTTTTTTTTTACTTATAATTTTGACTAAAAAATTATTAAAAATTCTCAAATAACAAGACAAAAGGAAATCCTTTGGTAGTATAATTATCTATACACATGTTATTTAATGTATTATATTATCTTTTTTTTTTAATAGATTATATTACATTATAATTACACATATATTGTACACATTATCTAATTTTCTAGTAGATTATATTACATTATAACTACACACGTATTGTATAAAGGGATAAATATTTACACAAAGTAGATTTATTTTGTCCTGTTTTCAAAATACTAAGTATATATTTTTTTATGGGGGATAGAAAAATGGGTTATATGCTATCATTATCCCATATTTATTAAAATTCAGATATGACTCCTCCATTTCATTTTTTTACATATTGTGACAAAAATGTCCTTAATTTCATTAATTAATTGTAATAAATTTTGATTGAACACATGTCCAACTAGACTATTCAAAATTGAATAACTGTTCAACTGACGAGATTTTGACCTATCGATGACCCTACTCGTAGGAACCGAGTTGGACACATGTCCAACTTAATTGCCTAAAATTGAATGGGTGTCTAACTGACCAGATTTTGACCGGCCGGCGAATCCACTTGTTAAAGCTGAGTTAGACACATGTCCAACTATACTACCCAAAATTAAACGTTTGGAGACAAAAACTAAATAATGAAGAAGTCAAGAATCTCTTACAATATGTACTAAGGATAAAACTGTAATTTTAAATAAAAATTACAAGTGGGGGGTCATTATAGATTACAAATATTAAATAAGGTCTATTCCAGCCTATTTTTCTTGAAAAATAAGTATATATTTTTTTACTTATAATTTTGACTAAAAAATTATTAAAAATTCATAAAAAATAATCAATTTTTAAAATTTTTTCCATCAATCCCATACACTTTCCATACACTCAAAGGACACTTATGGCTTGATTTTTTTTTTATTTATATAAAAGTAGCACTCAACTGCTCGGGCAAATAGTAAAAGAAAAAGTAGAAGTAAATGAGTGAAAAACAGTTGTTGGGGAAGAATATTAATAATAATTTTGAGGTTTTTATTTTCTTTACAAATATTAATAAATTTTTAAAAATATTAATAATAATCTTCGACTCTAATTAACATTAAAGATAATAGTTATTCAAAGATACTTTTATAATATCTTTAAAATTGAAAGATATTTTAATTTTTAGCTAAAATTTTAATCTCTTATATTTTAATATTAAATAATTAATAATACTAAACTAGTAAAATAAAATTATTATATTTTATTTATTGTAATAATATGAAGAATAAAAATTAAAATAAATAAATAAATGTACATACAATTAAAAAAATATATGTACGTATGGTTATCAATTAAAAAAAAAATTGAAATACATACACGTAGTGAAGTGATTACTTTTTTTTTATATATATTTTTTATTTTCTACAAATGATTTATGGTCAAATTTTATTTAAATTTAATGACGTATAACTCAAAATGTAATGATAAAAATAACATAATATTTTTATGTTTAAAATTTATAAGTGAATTGATAATAAAATTAACAAATTGAAATAATTTATAAAAATATAAAAAATCAAGCTAAATTTTAAGAAATTATTATTTATAGATTAATTGACTTGAATTAAATTATAATTAACTTATTTTTTTAATATATTATTTAGTTATTATCAACACATATTCTATTTCTTGAATTTGTTAAGTAGTTTTTTAATTATTTTAAGTACATCAAAAAGTAAAATTTTAATTTATTATAAGACATTATAAAAAAAATTTAAATATTTTGTGAATTTAACTAACTAGTTAATCAATTTTCTCATAAACAAACATCAAACAAATAAGAAATTTTTGGACAATGTAAAAAATATTCAATTTTTTAAATTAATAGTGAAATAGATAGGTAAATATGAGTGAGGAGAGAAATCAAGAACATTATATTAATTTTTAATTTAAATAAACCTTTATATTTGTATGTATTTAATTAGTATAAATTTTTATTTTTAATCATACAAATAATATATATATATATATATATATATATATATATATATATATATATATATATAGAGTTTATTGTCTCATTTAAAGGGTATTTTAGTAATTTAGGAAAAGATAAAAAAAAAACTATGTGAGAGACAATATATAGAAAAGTTAATATGTTAATAATGAAGAATATTTGTAATAATATGCCTAAATTTAGTATTATTAGAGATATTTTTTGAAATATTTAAAACATTTGTGAAAGAAATTCAAAGCTCTGAAATATATGTGATTTTTTTCCGTTTTGGGCTGTACAAAATCAGACTTACGTTTAAGTCGAATGTCAATGGTCAGAACCCAAATGGAAGTGTTGAAGAGCGCTCGGAATTTAACAAAAGTCTTCGTAGAATATTATCTACTTGTGCTAGAAATCGAAATAATTACTCACAATAGCATCACTTTTAATCATATTACATTTTTGACAAAATTTGATTTATGGTATCATTTGTATCGCCTATTATTACATTTTTATCCTTTATCATTTTTTATTTGTCGTTCTTTTAACATTCGAAGGAGTTCCGTCGAAATAAGAATTTTTTTCCTTCCTGGATATGTAGTTGATTGAGTGTCATCTTTATCCTCTGGGTTGCTTTTGTAGTGGGTTTAATCACTACTTTGTTACGTTGAATTTTAAGCCAACTTCCATATCTTTCCCTTTACTCATTAGGTGAAACAAAAGAAACATAATCAATCAAAAATGATATCTTGCATGTAAGAAAAATCAATTTTAGTGCTTATTTATTTGCATGAAAGCAAAATCAGTTTGATTTTTTATTTTTTTCAGTGCTTTGTTAACAGTCAAAGAAAAAATAGTTTTTGCTTTCCTTCAATTGCAAAGAACAATACTTCTTCTTCTACTCTTTCAAATTCTGCTGTTGTTACTGGGGAAAAGAAAAGGTAGTAAAGGAAGGCAAAATTTTACTGGAAAAAATTCTGCTCTGATTTGAGTATTGGTTCGGAGAATCCATTAAATGTTGTTCATGATCTGATATATGTAATACGAGTTATACACCAGAACCATCAGTATGTAACAAATATATGTAACAAATATTACATATCACATATCACACTATTAAAGATATTTCTGTAATTTATTTAATTTTAATATAACTAAAAATCACAATTTCAATCCAATTATTACTAGTTTTAAAAAATATAATTTTTAATAAAAATGTAAGCTATTTAGGTTAATTCCTCTAAAAAATCCATCTAAAATTTGTTACAAGGGCCTAACTTTTAAAAAAAACTAGACGCACATTTAAATTATTAAAAAATAAATTTTGGCGAGTCGAGCTGAGAGTTGAGTCTCCAAGTTCCATTGCAACTTGTTTATTGGCGTCTGGCGGACTTGTGAACCACTGCAGAACTTCCTTAAGGGCTCCTCCCTATAGAAGCCAAGGCTCATTCACATTGTGTGATTAATTGGCAGGATTCTGTGACCAGGGGGTGTTGTTTTATATTATACTGAACATTCAATTTAATTTATCCAAATTTTTAATTATAAAATTATATTTTTAACTTTTTTTTTAATATCAAATTAAAAATAATATTATTTTATTATTTAAAATATAAGAAAAAATATAAAAATTAGTTAGATATTAATTTAAATAAATTTTATAATAAAAAATCATTTTAAATATAAATTATTTTAGTAAAATATATATAATCAATTTAATCTAACTATATTATAAAGCTTTTTACTAAACACTGTATATTTTAATTATAATACAATTCAATACAATTCAGTCCAATATGATTATATGTAATTTATTCGATACGGTACACTAAACATACAGTAAATGTTTAAAAAAACATGACAAAACTTAGCATTGTTATCCAACATAGTTTAGAGCATAAGTAAATGACCATGAATGCAACAAACATGCACACCAAAACATAAAATAAAATAAAAAGCCTAAAAAAACCTCTAAACAATTTTCCCTTTTGGTTTTTCTTTGTTTTTTCTTTCTTAAACTATGCGTTATAATTTGAGTGTGTTAAAAAGAACTTATTTTTGGGAAAATACTTTTCCTAACACACATGTTTTTTATTTTTATTTTTTATATTACCTTACAAAAAACCTAAAAGTAGCCGGTTTATATTATAGCTTGAACCGGTCATAGGCGGGTTTGTGTTTTTTTTTTTTTTTTTTTAATTAACATATTGGCAAGCAATTACTGGTTGGCCGTTGCTACATTTGTATACTTTCTTTTGCTGTTTTAGGCTTCTGTTTCCTTCAAATCTGCATAAATAAACCACAACAGACTGCTGGCTGATACTAACTGACCTTCTAACATTAATAGGGAAAATACTAAGATTTGTGGTTTCTGAGGAAAACATAATTCTCTATGTGTGTCCTGGGAAAACAAACACGAGTATTTAGCACTTTGTATTAGTAATGTTGGTGATATGAGTTCATAATTTCAATTGACAGCAGGGTCATAAGGCTAGCTAGCTAGGAAGATCTGAAAATTTGAATACTTTAATTTAAAACTGAGCATTGCCTTGTATTAACTTGCTCTCTACTCTACTCAAACTACTACAAAATAATAACAGGTGTAATAGGAATGAATTGAGTTATCAAACTCAAACTATTAAGGTTGGTCAAATTTTTGTTTAAAAAAAAAAAATGAAACTTATGGAACGGATTGAGCTCTTAAACAATCACTTTTTCCAACTGCCAGATCATTCTTTCTCTAACGATTATTAGGATTGTCTTCTCTTGAATGCATTTTTGAAGTTGGATACCTTTTCTTACTGTGATGAGTTTTTGATAATATTTATTGAGTAGGTCACCACAAGACTTCTTAGAAACATGTCTGATGTTTCCTATCTTGAGTTGTTTATGACATTTGTTTGACTTGAAAACAGTTCAATAGTTGACGTATATAGGAAACTTAAAATGACGTTCTTAACTTTTTCCAGACAAACTCTATCAGTTTCTTCTTTAACTATAGTGCTTGTTTATGTTCTTTACCAAAAAAGAAAAAAACCCAGAGAGAGTTCATACTAATGTCTTATTACTTAAGCACTGGCTTATTAGGGCTGAGGCAGAGTTGGTGGTTAATGGATGAGATTGTGAATTTGTGATTCATTAATGATTGAGGGTTCATTGTCCCTTGAAATTTTGAAGGCATGTCTGGATTTTCCTATTCACAACTCCAAAGTAAACAAGCAATGTTTATCCATCAGCTTCCAGACTCAGATATGCTCTGTAGTGAGGGACGCCATGTCATCCTTAACGCTCTGTGTCTTTCATTTTTCCCACCCTGACACATAACACGTACAGTTTTATTATATGAAGAAAGTAGTAAAAAAAAAAAAAACAAGTATTAGAGATGAACTTACTAAAATTAAAGATAACATTGGTTTACTGAAACACACCCGATTAACTGTTTTGTCAGATTTATCTTCTGTCTCACAACTACAACTTATCTCTTTCTCTTTTGCTCTCTGTGACTTGTCAATTGTTTCCATTTCCATTTCCTGTTTCTTAGTTTTTGCATACTTTTTTGCCTTCAACACCTTCATAACCTCTGCACTCACAAAACAAAACCATAAACGTTGAGCAAATATAAAATGAAAGAAAACTGAAAGACAAGTATGACACACACGCGCACACACACACAAAAAGAGAGAAAGAATTCATACCTTGAGTTGCAACCAACCTGTAAGCATGACCAAGGGAAAGAGTTTGATTAGGACGAAGAAGCTTAACCCGGACTGTTTTGGGATCTTGACTATTTTGCAATGGAATTATCAAAGAAACATAGTGACCTGGATTTAATCTCATAACCTCACTAGCATTTAAAGGCCAATAAAATCTCTCTACCTTCCCACTTGGGTGTTGTATTACTAGTGCTGCACCTTCTACTGCTTGGCAATTCCCCATTTTTCTCTAGAAAATTAATCACAGAGGAAGAAAATTAATGGCTCAATCAAGAAAGAGAAACACTGTTAAATTGAGAAATTATAATAGTCTTGTTCAAGTAGGACTAACTATCTAACTTATGCCACAAAAAGCTCAATTTAAATAAAAATTGTCATGAAAATGCCATGTTTAAAGTATAATAAATAGCCACATTAGTATATTAATTAATAGTAAATAGAACAAAAAAAATTTATATGGAATTAAATAGTGTGACAATGACAAAAAAATTTCGGCTTAGAAGCTGGTGTCTAATGCCAAGTGGAGAGATGTGAGAAGGTGGCTAGTTTGGATGGACATGCCCGGCGGTGTCGACGGAGTCAAATTTTGGACTTAGCTATATATACATCAATGATGTTCTTAATCTTAGTGACTAAATATTAACGTTACATACAGCTAGGGTTCTTACTTCGAGTTATAATATGAATACACACAACACAACAAGATTAACAACCCTTACCTATTGGCTATACCTAACTATACATGTGTGACTCGTGCTATTTTGCTAGCTTAGCTAGAACAGGACAAAGTTACTCCCCTGTCCTAGTTTTGGCTCTTTTGTTGGTGCCTAAATTTGTATAATTAATTTGGTTGCTAAGACTTGGTAAGGAAAAAAAAAAGATGCAGCAGCAAACCTGTTAATAACGATTGAAAGTTTAGCTTGAAAAGCAGTTTTGGGGGGGATTTAATTTATATATGCGCGAAGCACCCACTTGATATTTCTCTTTCTGTATATTAGTAGTTGGACTAGTGGCTAAGCATGTAAAAGAACACACAATTCCACTTAGTGGACTAATTTAAACAAAATGCTCCAAGTCCCATGCTTTTAAGTAAGATCAAATTGACTAATGTTAACAAATAATTGTAGCTTCTTTTTCATCTTTCTCACTCTTGATGATTTAGGCTAACTTACAAGCAACATGTTAGCAAGCTAAACTTTGTTGAAATTTAGGCTTTGGGTTTCTTCCTTGTGGAATTATCGTGGAAAAACATATCACTAGAATCCCAATTATTAATTTTAACAAATCTTAGGCTCTAATTTCAGTAAATTAATCACATGTGTAAGTTTGTGCTGCTGAAATAAATCATGTATTTATTTGGGGGAACAAAGCTGATTGTGTGACTTACCAACTTGACATAAATAATTTTTGTTTTGAAACTAGATCACATTTGACAAGGAAAACAAAAAA
The DNA here is from genome assembly GCA_029378325.1 of Elaeagnus macrophylla. Taxonomy (NCBI): domain Eukaryota; kingdom Viridiplantae; phylum Streptophyta; class Magnoliopsida; order Rosales; family Elaeagnaceae; genus Elaeagnus; species Elaeagnus macrophylla. Next base: position 57,278,090 of record CM055640.1, read on the forward strand.
GTTCAACAAATTGGAGAGAGCAGAGGAAATCATAATCTATTGCATTAATTTCTGTTATAATTTTGAAATAATTGATTTTGAGTAATGAGCAGCAATAATTAAAATATTTAATTACATGACATAAACTCTTCTATATATAGCATTATATTTTTAACTCCCTCATTAAAATTTATTTTTTTTAAAACATAAATGAACATTTTTTTTTTTTTTATTAAGGGTTAAAATTAAGTCATTTATGTACTGGATGGTATTTTAATGATTTTTTTTTAAATTTATATTTTAGATGGATTTCGAAAACATAAATTTCTTTTTTATTTTATACTGATAACTTATTATCGATGTTTTGATCAAGATGAGCATATAAAGTTTGTAAAATCATCAACGTAAGTGAGTGAGTGAGAAAGTAGAGACACAGGTTTCTGCATGATTTTGACTCTTGTGAATCTGGAGAGATTCAATTAATTTAAACTACCTGTCCGAACCCCAATAATTGGTTTTGAAACTCTCTAATTTTATCTTCTCTATACGATTCAAACGTGTGTAAACTATAAATATCCGTTTGATTGTCAATCCATGTGAGGTCTTATGAGATTATTTGGTTTGCAATATTAAATGTTTGAATGGAATTGTTCTTGTTCAAACATGACTTGTAGGGGACTAGATCCATCCATATATATATATATTATGGCTGTAGGTGTGAAATTCATTATATTTAATTATAATGGTCTGTATATTTCATTTAAAATAATGTTAAGACATATATACAAGTTGATGGAACTCAAACTCCCGTAATGTTCTCAAATTGAAGCTTGTGGAGGCAGAGAGATTAGGTCTTATTTGTCTGTACCTTTTCCTTAAAACATTATTAGGTTCTAATTGAGCCTATCCCTACCAAAAAGTGATTTTCTTTTTCTTTTTTGTTTTGTTCTCATGTGTTGTGAATATGGGCATGGTTTGAGGGTGTCTTTCTCCACATTCTTCCCCCATAATACACAACAAGTCACTAACTATCCATTCAAAGACTGATTTAAGTAAAGAATGTCATGATTCATGCATATGCTAGCTAGTTCTCGGTCCGTACAATTGGAAAAGAAGAGCATCAATTAGATTATGAGAAAATAATTTATAATGAAATTGAAAGATAGGATTCAATATCTTTTATATCCATTTTGCATTTCCTGTTGACCCCCCAAAATTACAATTCCATATGCTTAAAATCATACAATTGTTTTTAGCACTTGGTAATGGGTTCTGACGTTGTAATGTTAAGTAATTGTTTTGTTTTTTTATTTTTAGTGTTTAAAATAAAGTTTTGTATAGCTTACAGAATAATTTGCATACAAAATTATTTATAATTTCATTACAATTTATAAAATAACTTAAGTACAAAATTATTTACTATTTTTGTACAACAAAAATACCTAATTATAGAAATAATTTGACTACATAATAGATCACTAATAGTAAATTATACCTAAATAGTCTAATAACACATTATGAGTAAGCAAGATTTTATTAATTCCATTATATATTTTGTAATATTACAGAAGAAATATAGAAATGATAACAAGAAATATTCTCAATATGAATGGAAGATTATATATAGTACAAAATAACATTTTTATTATGATTCATACCCAATGGTACTCTTTAAATCACACACCTCTAGCAATAAATAAAATATTTAATTGCATAACATAACCTCTTTTATATATAACTTTTTATTTTTAACCTCCTCAGTAAAAAAAAATATATATGTTTATTTTTCTTAAAACATAAATGAAAAAATGTTTTTATTTTTTTTATTTTTTATGTTCATACAAATCCACAATGATTCAACAATAACAAAGTTCACTGCTGACTCTTTGATGACAATAAAAACACTATATTGCAATGCTCAGTCCTCTAGCCAAAAACCCAACAAAGAAGAGAACAAAATAAACTGGTAGTTGAAATAATAAAAGTTCCAAAACCATTGACGCAAACTAGAAAAGCTGTGCATAAAAAATAAAAATAAAAAGAACCCAAGGAAATGAATTAAAATGTAGAACAACTAATAAAAGGAACTTGTTACAAGTCCAAATAAACTAAATAAAAAGATCATTAGATATGTCAAAAACACTGAGACATAAACTTGATTGTAGCATCAAACCTTCTTGTGTTATCATACAGATTTTTAGAACTAAAAGAAGGCTGACTGAAGTAATAATTGAATCGATTCCTCCGCTGCTAGTGATACTAGTTTCTAAGTCACTGGGTATCTATACACTAAACCAAATGGAACAAAAAAATCAGGGCAAATGTTGGAAGAAAAACAGTGTAAATTCTAGATGATTATTCCAGTTCAATGCTGTTGGGTATCTATATCAGTGTAAATTCTGCTGATGGAGGATCCCTCTACGCTGCTGATAGAGGGTTGCTTGCCGCTGCTGATGGAGGGTTGCTTGCCATTGGGTTTTAAACATTTACAAGTCTTATAACCTAATGGAATAACCAGCATTGCATGTGAGATTTGGGAGGGATACGACAGTAATTACATGAGCACAAAATGACGTCGCAACTAGATAAGTGGAAAAAGTTCTCTTGTCGGTTAAAAGCCTTCTATATGGTGTATAGTTAGGACGATAGATGTAAATTTAATAGGTCATTTCGAGAATTTTTAATAGGGCACTACTATTAACATCCATCACCTATTACTAAACTCATACTCTAAATTAATGTAACCCTTACATAATAATGAAAATTCGTAATATCTTACAAAACAAAAAAAAATTGAAATACTTTACAAAAATAATAAAAATCTGTAATAGCTTACAAACAAGATAAAAACATATCTTCCTTAAAAATTTCAAGAAATAGTAAAAAATTAAGAAATAATAGAGATAGAAACACAAGAACATTTTCTTATATTTTTCACAAAAAATGATGTTTAGTAAAAAGAAATTTGAACGAAATACAAAAATTAAAACTAAATCTTAAAGAAGGAGATGAATTTAAAGAAGAATCATTCTTCAAAATAAAAAATTATTTCCAATTAAATATATAATACATTATGGCATAAGTAATAAAGAAATGAGTATTACTATAGCATATGCAAAAGAAAGATTTAATATACCATTAATTGATAAAGAAACCATTATAAAAAAAATTGTCAAAAATTTCCAAAAAAGATAGAAAAAATTGGATACATTCATTTAGGAGGAATACAAATTTTAATAAAATGACACTTTAGAGAAGGATTAGATACACCAATTAAATTAGCATTTTAGATAATAGAATAATAAACAGAAAAGATGTTTTGTTAGAAATGATTAATGAAAACTTAGGATACCATAAATTAAAATTTACAGGCATATCCTTGGATTTGCTATTAACATCCATGATAAAAATTTAAACCAAATTACTAAGCCTAGCTTATGACTTTGAATGAGGAAATCTAATGAAAGACCACCCATTATCAATTTATTACTTAGTAAGGATATTCATTAACAAACAGTCACAATAGTTCAATATATGGACAAAACGAATTTATAAAAATAGATAAAATTTCAAAAAAAAAAAAAAAAGGACAAGTAATAAAGGAAACCATAAATATTAACACAATATGAAATACCTGACGAATGAAATTTAGATATTAAAGAAAAATCTCTTATACTAATAAAAATAAATCAAGTACAAATGATTAAGTTTATAGACACTCAGACAGAAGGTTAGTAAAAAAAATAGAGAAATAAAAGAACTAAAAGAAGAACTTGAACAAGTAAAAGAACTGATTTACACAATGATATAATTATGATAAAAAACGAATTATTAGAAATAGAGTTAGAAGAAAATAATAACATAATGAGCATATATAACAACCAAATATCTATAATGAAAGCCTTAATCCTTTATAGGAGAAAAAATAGATACTACAGGATGAAATTAAATATTAAAAATATTTAAGAATTAAAAGAAATACAGTTAGATATATGTAAAGAAATTATATAATTAAAAAGGGATGTTAATAACATACCAAGAGGAAATAGATTTAAATTCGATCCATTAAAATAATTTAAAGAAGAACCTCCTAGGAGATCTAATACTTTAATACTTAAGAATAATAAAAGAAAAGATGAAAAATCTAAGGAAATAATAACAATTTAATAGAATATAGAAAAAAATCTAGAAGAATAATTCATGAATTCTGAAAATAAGGATATAGAAAAATTAATTAGCTTATTAACTTTAACAAATAAAGAATTGGAAAAACATTATGAAGAAAAATTTTGCACAAATAAAGAAGAAGATGATATGATAATAATTAGTAAAAGTGAATCTGAACAATAAAATATAACCTAAAGAATTCATATGAAATATTTATTAATACCAAGAACGATCCAAGAAAGAGGAGAAACATCTGATCTACATAAGGAAGATAGAAATAGACAAAGATCAGGAGAACTTGAACCAATAAGTAGAAGAAGACAACAACCTAAAATGAAAGAATGATTATATTGGGGTACTAAAGGTAGTATTCTACCAGAATTTAGACCACATAAAAATTATAAATATGATATTTTAGATTTAGATTGCATAAAAGATAGGAAAAAAAGTCTTAGATGAATGATCTAGTAGAATGAGTGTAACTATACAAACTTCTACAATCACACAAACAAACCCTTCAACTTGTAGAGTCTTAGTAGCTCATAAAATGACAGAAAATGTAAAAGTTTAGTTTTCAAATTTAACTGAACAACAACATTTAAGAATGAAAGAAAATTCAACAATATGAAGAGATTACTTAAATATTGTAGTAAATAAAATATACAAAGAATTTATTGAAGAATATAAAGGTAGAAATATTACAAAATTTAATAAAAATGAAATAAATGAAGTCAAATGGCATTTAACAAACATAGAAATATGTGACATGTGTTACATAGATTCTTTTATATGTGAATATGAAATATATTATCATAAACTACCACTTTCTATGTAAGAAACTTATAAGGAAATATTTTTTCAAAAACTATCTTGAACATTACATAAAATTATGATCGAAAGATGGAATGAAAGAGATAAGAAAACCATACTTGATTCTTTAGGAGGAAGAATAAGAAGTCTTAAGAGTTGGATAATAGTAAAATGTCAAGAAAAAAAAATTTAAACAAATAAAAGAAAATGATAAAATTTATTGTGATTCAAGAGATTCTAGAATGCTAGAAAAATATGGTTGTAATATAAGGCCTTATAATAAATATAAGAAGCATAAGAAATTTAAAAAGTTCAAAAGATATAAATTTAGAAAACAAAATTTCTAGAAATATAGAAGAGAATATAATAAATAACCTTATAAGTAAATATATTTTCATGGCCATTATGGAAATATCATTTCCAAAGGAGATACATTAATTACATTTATATATGAAAAATTGAGATATATTATGTATTACTAATCACAATTATATGAAGTTTAAATCTAAAATATTCATTTACTTTAATTTTAAGTAGTGGTTCATTGAGTTATTTTGTAATATAATTATACCTTTGAAATTTTTAATTTTTAATTTTATAAAAACTTGTAGCAAAATTTTTATTTGTATATTTAATGTTATAATACATTAAATTTTGTTTAAATATTTTATTATTCTAATTAGATTAAAAATTATAAGAAAATTTATAATATTTTCAATTAATATCAAATTAAATAAGATAAAAAAAAATCCATTAATACATGTAAACTTTTGAGCTAATTAGGGCTAATTTGGACCAGCAAAATTTTTTTTTATTTGTATTAGGGTTGACAGCTTATAACACGAATTAAATTTGATTTGAATTAGAGTTGACATTTTATGACATTTAAAAAATTCAGACCAGTCCAATACTCACGAATTGGCACCCATAAAATTCTTGGAATCTTTTTCCCCCAACGCCACCAAGACGTTTGAAATTGTATATTTAAACCTAAATTACACCAAGAAATGACAACTTTTACGGTGTCCAATAAACATCTCATAAATCTGGTTTCGAACTTATGAAATGTTCAAGGAAGAAAATAAATATTTCATCATTTCATTATAAAATAAAGGGTCCTAACTCCACCTCCGATTAGTGAAAATGGTGCATTAGTTTCCTTGTTTTGAAAGAGTTGATTCATTTTTTAGAATTGGAAAATGATCTTTTAGTTCCCTTAAAATTAAATCATATTTTAATTCATTAACATTTCAAATATCTAGAAAACACATTTTCAAAGCTAGTAACTAATTAATATATTTTTCCAAGATTATTGGTAGACGATTTCGGCACTTTACAAAGCTCTTTCAATAAATCTTGCGATAAATTGGCGAAAACAAGACGTAAAGCAAAAACATGAAATATATTGCTTGAAGATCAGTTACGTTGGAGCTGGTACCTTTTTTGTGCCAAGTCTGTTTTTTAATGTTACTTTAAAAGTTTTTATATGATTTAAAAGGTACCTATTTAGCTAAAAGTAATTTTTATGCATAAAAATTGAAGAATAATTTAGACATTTTTTTTTTATTTTTCATTTCTCTTTTTTATCTTTTTTCTTAAACCTAAACCTTAAAACATAAACAATAAAATATAAATCATATACTCTAAACATTAAATAATAACTGCATGTTTGATATACCATACCAAATAGATTAAATATAATCATATTAGACAGAATTGCATTGAATTATATTAAAATTATCTTTTATTGTATTTTCTAACAATTGTATAATATAGTCAGATAAAATTGATTTAAATATTTTAATAAAAAATTTTTATTTAAAATAACTTTTTTGTTATGAATTTTATTTAAGTTAATATATAATTAATTTTCATATTTTTATTACAATTTTAAACATAAAATAAATATTATTTTTAATTTGAGATAAAATAAAAGACTAATACATATAGTTCTATAATTAAAAATTTTAATATATTAAGTTAAGTGTTCAGTACAATTTAGACCTACATTTTCTAGTTGTATAAAATTTCTATATAACCTTATTATTTTTAAACTATACGATACAATCTAATTTTAAGTCAAGCACATGATTTTATAAAAATTATTTATAGTACTGTGTAACAAACAAGTAATAAATCCTAAATCATAAATACAAACACTAAAATATAAACCCTAATCACTAAATTCAATGAGAGAAAAAAAGAGAATAAAAATAGTAAAAATAATAATAAAATATTTAAATGACTAAAATATTGTTTAATTTTTTGTACATATATTTATTTTTAACTAAATGAGTACTTTATAGATAATTAGGGTACGTTTGTGGTATCACTAAAAAATTTGGACAACAATAAGAACCAAATTAATCATAAAAATATTGACATAAAAAAAAAAAAAAAAAGATTAAATATATTTATTTAAGAAAAATACAAATTTTAATAAAAATACATTTTAAAGAAAGAATCAACACACTAATTAAACTAACATTATTGGACAACATAATATTAAATAGAAAAGATGCTCTATTAGAAATAATCCATAAAAATTTAAGATATCAAAAATTAAAATTTACAACATATCCTAAATTTTTTGTTAATATTAATGAAAAAAAACTTAAATCAAATATTAAGTTTAACTTGTGAATTTTAAACAGGAAATTTAATGAAAAAAATGAAATAACTCATTTTTGATACATTAGATAGTAAGATATTCATTAACTAATCGTTATAACAGTTTAATATATGAACAAAGTGAGTTTAAAAAGATTAGGGGTATTCATCGAATCAAAACTATTAATTTTATCCACATTCGATCCGATCCCACCTTTTAATCGAATCGAAGAATCATAATCCACATCGATCGTATTCTAAATCCAATCCAATCAAATTCGAAAACTCTTTGAATTGGATCGATTAAATCCAATCAATAAACTTATTTTGATCTTTTTCTAACAATTTTGAATAAAAACTTTAATTTTCACATAACATAAACATATTTAAAAAATAAACTCTAAAAAATATCAAATAATAACATTAAAGTACGACTCAAACCTACATAAAAAATAACACAATACAAATTACAATATTCATTTAAATAAAACTAATAATCCATTCAAATAATAAATTAAATTTGTTATTCATTCTTTTAAGATTACATTAATATTGTTAAGGTATGATGTAATATATAATAAAAATACGAATGACCAATAAGAATATGCCATATATATAAATATATATATATTTAAGGACTGAATTAAATGGTATATGGTGAAATCCATCATTCAATCTGACTATCGGATCAAAACCTTTCAAAAATTAATTGATCAAATTGGATTAATCAAATTATCGAATTTTTTTGCACGCCTAATATAAATAGAAAAAAAAATTAAATAATATGACAAATAATAAAACCATAAATAATAACAAACTTTGAAATACTAGAATAGAATCTGAAAATTAAAAATAGACCCAAATTTTTTTTCCCAAATGACAAAAAATAGTATAATTTTTTATGTAATTAAAGTTTTTAGTAAATAAGCGAATACCCGAATAGAGGTGCAAATAGACCCAATTTTTGCCCCGAATCAAATAATTTTAAATAAAATAAATAATGCCTAGACCCATTTCGCCCCGACCCGATCTACAAGTACCTGAGCAGTCGGCTCAAATTGCCATCCCTATCTTGGAGAAAAAAAATTGAACAGGCAAAGCTAGTTAAAAAACTTCTTAATTCTCTAACATAACAATTCAGGATGAAGGTAACAGCAATAGAGGAAAGCAAGAATGTTGATACATTAAAACTAGATGAGCTAATTGGGTCAATACAAACTTATGAACCATCCCTTGAACCACTAAGGAAGGAAGAACAAGAACATAGCCTTCAAAAGTAAAAAAAAAAAAGAATTCTCTGTTAGTGATGATGACATGAAAGATGAATCACTAGTCAAGTTAGCACGAAAATTCGATAAATTTCTCAAGAAAAAGAGTAAACAAGACGATCAATCTAGGAAGGGACGATCAAGTCGTTTTAAAGACCGAAAAAATAGAGAATTCAAAGCTCTCAACACCGAAGATAAGAAATCTAAACCTACTACTCCTCAATGTTATACTTGCAATGGTTTTGGACGTATTTCTGTAAATTGTGCAAACAAAAAAAAGGATTTGAAGAGCCTTCAATGCTACACTCAGTAATACAGAGAGTAAGGAGGATAATCCAAGTAATTCAGAAGAACATGACACCAACTATCGAGCCTTCACCGCAACTACCAAAGAAAAAAAACATTGATTCAGACTCCAACTCAAATGAAGATAATAAGAGAGTGAATTCTGCTTCTTTATTATCTAATTTTAATGTTTCAAGCTTTGATGAATTATTCATGGACTCCTTAGGTACTAAAAAGGAAAAAGATAAATTACTTATTGAAGTAACTAAACTCAATGATACAATAAATTTTCATAGAGAATACTCCTCTAGCTTAGAGAAAGAGAAGGAACTGTTAAAACATATTAATTCTTTAAATTTGAGTCTTGTAGGAACAAAACAACAAGCTTAACCAAGAACTCAATACTGCTAAAGAAGCTGTGAAAAACTTAACCATAGGTGCTGAAAAATTGAACAAAGTCCTAGACTATGATAAGCCATATGGAGATAAGCAAGGCCTTGGATATATAGACAAACATTCTACACCATCATCGAAATCCCTATTTGTCAAATCCGTTATCCCTTAAGCGAGAAAGGTAAATTATACATCTCTCCACTCTAAAAAGAATTTATTTATTCCAATCTGTCATCATTGTGGTAGGAAATGACACATTAGACCTAAGTGTAGATTTCTACATAACCATCGATCTGTCATAAATGCACATGCTCCTAATACACGTCAAAAAAATAATTTTATTTTCTCTAGAAACAAACAAATGAAAAAATATGAAAAATCTATAATTTCAACTTCTAAATCCATTCCAACTCATATTTGCAAAACTAAAAAGGGACGAGTCAAGAAGTCCAAATTACACTGCTTTGTGGCCCACGTAGATTTTAAACCTAAATCAAATACCACCCAGTATTTTGATAGTGGATGTTCTAGACACATTAAAACCTTTGAAGAATACAATGAAGGAACGATCACCTTTGAAGATGGTAAAAAAATCAAAAATTATTGAAAAATGTTCGATTCAAATAGATGGAGTTCCTAAACTTAATGAGGTACTATATGCAAGGTTTCAAAAAACGTTTCAAGGCTAGCCTCAGGGCTTGTTTTCCTCTTGAGCAGCCTTGAGGCTAGCTTATTAGGAAACGAAAAATGTCTACGCCTTTTCATGTTAAGGCTAAAGGATTTTTGTAAGCACTGATATTATGCAAAACGGTGGCTGAGGCGTATAGCCTCTGTTTCAGACCAGAAAAGGAAACGTTTGGGTGCGCTTAATGAAAAATTAATGCTGATAATTATTATTTCAGCCCAACAAGAAAATTAGAAGCTAAGAAGACAGAAAATAACTACCAGTGAAAGTAAAAACCTAGTTTTTACCGAAATTTTTTAATTAGAGAACTCTCACCTTTCTTCTTCCTCTGCCTCTGCAACTGCTCTGTTAGTTTTTTTCTCTGTTCCTTCTTTCAACAATATTGGTGGGCTTAAGCAACTTTCTTCCAGCCGAAAATACAAGTAAGTTCTATCCACTCATCTATTTTTTCCTTCATACTTGCTCAGTCTCTGTTTTTTCTGAGATTTTTTCTTCGGTCCTTTATTTTATATCTAATATTGTTTCTGTTTTTATTTTCCTGATATTTTATCTCTGTTTTATTTATGATCTGCTTTTCTGTCTTTTTTAGATAATTTTGTTCTCTGTTTTATTTATAATATTTCCTCTGTTTTTCTGTTTTTTTTTCCCCAACATTTCCTCAGCTACTTTTCTGTTCCTTTTTCTGATATTTCTTCTCTCTTATATTTATTTTTTCAGATATTTTTCCTCTGCTACTTTTCTGCTCTTTTTCTGATATTTCCTCTTTCTTCTATTTTTTTTCCTGATATTTTCTCACTTGCTTGTTCTGTTTTTGTTCCTTCTAATATTACCTCTGCTGTTTTTTTTTTTTATGAATACTTTTCCTTGCTTCTTTTTTTTTTATGAATACTATTCGTTATGCTTTTTTTTATGAATACAATTCATAGCTGTTTTTTTTTTTTTTTTTATGAATACTATTCCTTACTGTTATGCTGCCAAAATTTTGTTTATATAAAATGTTTCTTTTTTCCTTTTTTTCGATAACATATGAAATGTTTATGCACCTTAGTATACATATCTCCCAGTTAGTTACAAACTAAAAAATAGAAAAACAAAAACAAAAACAAAAACAAATCTGAGCAGTTTTAATCACTTCTCTGTAAGAATTACATTTGAAAATGCAAATATTCAGTTTTGTAAGGCCTTACATCTGACTGATCCCTCGGTGTAAGGCCTTACAAAAGCTTTAAGTTGGCTATTTTTATTGATTTATTTTTATAAACATTTTATTGAAATAGGTGTTAATTTGTATTAACTATTTGTAGAAATTGAAAATGCCAAAAGTTGCAAAAAGAGGTGGACGTAAAGGTAGAGGTAGGGGTAGAGGTGGACTTGCAATTCCTCCAAGTGGAGATGGGGATGATACTACTACTAGTGCACCTCCTCCTCCACCACCACCACCAGCAACACAACCACTGGCGGCAGCGGCAACGACAGTGGCACCACAACCACCTCCTGTAGTTCAACCTTTAGTTTCAAAAAAGAATGGAAACACCAAAAAGGATCCGGCTTGGAAATATTGTAGATTGGCAGAAACTCAACCAGGAAAAAATTATGTTTATGTCTACTACAACTTTTGTGATAAATTGATCACCGGTGGTATAGCAAGACTTAAAGAGCACCTTGCAAAGACAAAAAAAAATGTACAAGGATGTCTTCTAGTTCCACAAGATGTGCATGAGTCTATTTGTGGACTTCTCAAGAAATCACACAAGAATAAGGTTGAATCACAAAAAAAATGGGATGAGATGGTAAATTTTGGTTCTTATTGTGAAAGTTATGAAAATATGACAACTAGTCCAATTCCAAATACGACTAATGCTACTGGTGCTACTAGTTCAAGAGGAATTCGTGGTCCAATGGATAGATATCTCAATAGCAAGAATGATAGTGATGTTGAAATACTTGGAGACTTCCATAAGAAATCTGCAAATGCACAGGAGTTGTTGAAAAATGTTCAAAAGGATATTGGAAGGTACTTTTTTGAAAATGCAATTCCATTCAATGTGGTTAGAAGTCCTTCTTTTCTCAATATGCTTCGATCTGTAGGAAATTATGGAAGAGGCCTTAAAGCTCCATCAATGTATGACCTTACCACTTGGATTTTAGAAGAAGAAGTAGAAACAACAAAAACCATTGTTAATGATGTAAAATTGACATGGAACAATACGGGAGTTTCTATACTTTCGGATGGTTGGAAAGATATGAGAGGAAGGAGTATAATCAATTTTTTGGTGAATTGTCCTGAAGGAACTGTTTTTTTGAAGTCCATTGATGCATCTGATGCTATTAAAGATGCACAGTTGATGTTTCAGTTGTTAGATGAAGTTATAGAAACTGTTGGAGAGGATCTTGTTATCCAAGTTGTGACAGATAATGCCTCAAATTACAAAGCAGCTGGGGATTTGCTTATGCAAAAAAGAAAGCACTTGTATTGGACACCGTGTGCAGCCCACTGCATAGATTTGATGCTTGAGAAGCTTGGTAACTTGCCCCAACACAAGAATGCCTTACTTAAGGCAAAGAAAGTGAGTAATTTTATTTATAATCATGAATGGGTTTTAAATCTTATGAGACAATTCACTAAGAAAGAAATTGTTCGGCCTGCTGCTACAAGATTTGCAACAGCATATCTCACTTTGGATAGCATGTATCAATTAAGACAATATTTGAGAGAGATGTTTATTTCTAGAAAGTGGTCCACTAGCCCATGGGCAAAGAAAAAAGAAGGAAAAGAAGTGGCCAATATTGTTATCAAGGACAATTATTTTTGGCCCAGTGTGTCATATGCTATAAAAACTACAAAGCCATTGGTAACAGTATTGAGAATGGTTGATGGTGAGAAAGAGCCTGCCATGGGTTTTATTTACAATGCTATGGACCAAGCAAAAGAAGAAATAGCTGCAAATTTGGGTGGAGAAGAGGGATCCTACAATGAGATATGGAAAATTATTGATGAGAAGTGGGAGTTTCAATTGCATCGCAAGTTGCATGCTGCTGCTTATTTTCTAAATCTTAGGATGTATTATTCGGACAAATTCTCCAACCACTTTGAAGTTAAGATGGGTCTTTATGCATGCATGAAAAAGTTGATCAAAGATGAAAACAAAAGAGAAGAAGTGATTATTGAATTGGATCATTACACGTATAAGAGAGGCTTATTTGGTACAAGGCAAGCAAGGGGTTGTGTGTCTAGGCAGACTCCAGGTAAATAAAAGAGAATCTTCTTTAAATTCTTAATTAAAACTATAGGCTGATCTTCTAATTTTACATTTGTTTTCAATAAAAATGTAGCTGAATGGTGGATGGCATTTGGAATAGAAGTTTCTGACCTTCAAAGCTTTGCTGTTAAGATTTTAAGTCTCACTTGCTCTTCCTCTGCATGTGAGCGCAATTGGAGTACCTTTAACCAGGTATGAAAAGTCATCTTTTTTTAATTAAGAATTATATAAGTGATAGCAAGTATGTTATTCATTATATTCTATGTTGACATACTTTTTTAATTGATTCATACCAAAAGAAGAAACCGCTTGAGCACATTTAAGATGAACAAATTGGTGTACATTATGTATAACAAAAAACTGAGCATGAGGCACCACAAGAAAAAGACAACAAAAGGAAATGAAGATCCTTTAATTGTTGACAATGTAGTCTCTGATGATGAGTGGGTTGTTGGTGAAGAGGTTGAGTGTGATGAAAATTTGGCAAATCATGATAGTGGTGAAGAAACAATGCAAATGGATCTAGAAACATCAACTTTAAGGAGCGGTAAAAAAAATTACAACACTACTAAAAATTCTCAAATTGTAGGTAATTTTATATTCTAAGTACTAACAAATTTTTTTTTTTTTTTTTTGTTTGATAGGAGTAGGAGAAAAGAGTCCATTGGTTGATGAAGAAGAGGAGGAATGGGTTGAAGTAGAAAATGATGAATTTGAGGAAAGAGATGAAGGAATTAATTACTACCGTGATAAATCTGGTGATGGTGATGGTGATGATAATGATAACCCTTTTCGTGATTATGGAAATTATCATTTTGGTGATGAATGGAACGAGAATGATAATAATACTTATGATGATGAGAATGAGAATGAAGAATACGATGATGATGATGGAGGACTCTAAATACTAGAGATATCTTAGTCCAATGCTAGGCTGCTAGCTTTTTATGAACTTTTAAAGTCTTTTTTAGTTTACTTTTTATGAATCATAAGTTCTTTTTTCTTGTTTAGATTTTTAGTGGTGATTGAATTGATATATTATGAACTATATGAGATTATTATGATTATTATTATGTTATTTTGTGATAATTTGTCATTTTCATTATTTATTTAAAAGTTTTTATTCTTTATTTCGTTTTAAATTTGAGGCTTACGCCTCATATCGCCTCAAGGCTTACGCCTCGCCTCAAGTGAAGGGTTACGCATTGGGGCTAGAACCCGCCTTTTAAAACCTTGACTATATGTAGGACTTAAAGCTAATTTAATTAGTATAAGTCAAATATGTAACAATGATTTTCACGTACAATTTACTAACAATTGCTGCACAGTGACTGATAAAATGCATGTTTAAGGGAACTAGATCACATGACAACTGCTACTGTATGGACACAACATCTACAATAACATGTAACTTATCTAAAAATGATTCAATTACTTTGTTGCAGGAAAAGTTAGAACACATGAACTTTAAAGAATCCCACCTATTAAATGTAAAAAGAATAATCAGGTATATATCAGGAAGTAATTATGGTATAAGCTTTACAACTTGTGAAGTGGCTATATATACAAATGCTGATTGGGCTGAAAATCAAGATGATAGAAAAAGCATATCTAATGGGTGCTTCTACATTGGAAACAATCTAGTATCTTAGCATAGTAAGAAACAAAATTCTACAGTTGAGGTAGAATACATTGCTGTAGGAAGCTTCTGCACACAAATGCTTTGGATGAAAAATATGCTTAAAGACTACAGTCAAAACCAAGGTACAATGCCCTTATACTATGATAATTCTAGTGCAATATGCATATTTAATAATCCAGTTCAACACTCTAGAACTAAGCACATAGATATTAAGCATCACTTCATTAGAGATTTGATTGAAGACAAGGTAATCACACTTGAATTGTACCTACTGAGAGACAACTAGCTGATCTATTTATTAAAGCTGTGGACACTCAAAGATTCAAGTTGCTTATGAATGC
Source organism: Elaeagnus macrophylla (assembly GCA_029378325.1). Lineage (NCBI taxonomy): Eukaryota > Viridiplantae > Streptophyta > Magnoliopsida > Rosales > Elaeagnaceae > Elaeagnus > Elaeagnus macrophylla. The sequence continues at coordinate 57,293,530 of CM055640.1, forward strand.
CTTGAAAATTTCTCCTTCAACTTAGACTTCAAATCCCCGACTTTCCTTATTCTGTCCCTTTCTCCTTAATTTAAAAAAAAAAAAATTGCTATTAATTTTATGTTTAAGGAATCAATTACTCCATATTTAATTGTGTTGCTTACATGTAAGGACCTCTATTAATCTATCACACTCACCCACACAAAAGATTCATGAAGTTATTTTTTTTCTTACACAAATTGAACAATCTTTAAAGTGGATCTCTCGCCTCATTTACTTAAATTTCGACATACAATGAGAGGATACTATAATTGAGAGAACTACCTACTATAATACGTGAAGCTAATGTAGTAAACAAAAAGAGATACCTCATAGATAGTGTGAAAATCATCTTTTATGGTAAAATGCTCGTACAACTTAATGGTGAAGTAACTTCACACATAATAAACAAAAAGGACAAGGATGATCCTTGTTGTACCAAATGAAAAAGTACATCGCATGATAAAAATATACTTCTAAATATAAAATCTCATAGGCCAAAATAATTTTTTTAAATATTATGACAAAATTGTGTTCCTTTTCTACGAGGTGTGCTCTTATGTACTTAATTATTAATATATCATGAATGAACTAATATGACATGTTTATATAATATTGTTTAAATTGATATACTTTATATGTTCTACATACTGTTTATATAATCTTGTTTAAATTAATATTTTTTTTTGTGATCACATTTAGGAGGAGTTGGATTAATCCATCTTAAACACAAATCTTATCCAAAACTCACGTTTTTAGCATCAATCAACTCTGATTGACATCCTTTTTCACTTTTTCTTGCCAACTTTAACATAAAACAAGATTTAAGCCATAAATCTCACAAGACCATTTGACTCTCTGAATTTTTAAAACGCCAAAAACTCACCTTTTGTGCGTTGTATTCTCAATCAAACACCATTTCTATATCACCCAGTACCTGATCCACAAAACTCATTCCTTCAAATCAAGAAAATCCAACCTTTTTTGAAATTTCAAACTTGCCCCAACTTCCTTTCAAAATTTACAGTTTTGCACCTATTCTAAAATTTGATCCTAATGGCTCCCCGACGAACTCAAAATTCTCAGAATGCCACCACCGTCATCAGACCTCATAGCGAACGCTTTCTTCATTCCAACGATGCTCAAAGGAACAAACTTAACAATAGGGTTGTTAGTTTGGAAAAATTTAGCCAATACAGCTTGAAACCCTTCTATAGGACACTAAACCTTCTAATTAGTGCTAATATAATACAGAGAAAACATGCTGTTGAGTTCTGTGCAATTATTCTGTAACTGCATATTGGGCCGCGATGAATAGCTTATTATAACTGACTAATTTTAATTTCTAAACTAATCACAACGGCCAAACATACAATTCCGAAATAATTATAAAAATAAAGAAAAGTGCTAGAGTCTGCAAGTGTAGACCCAGGTGGTCCGGCAGTGGGTTGGGCATGCTGTGATAGGATATCCATTAATTCATCCTCAGGCTCCTCAGTGGGTGATGGATGAAGACCACGCTTGGCTAAGTTGACCATAGAAAGGGTGTTGCATTTTAAAAGTGAAGCCTTGTTGATTGGTCCAAGTCCCTCAAGTTTGGGTTCATTATGTCCAAAGTTATACCGGCTTCATGAAGAAGCAAAATCAAGCAAGCATGAGATAAGGCAACATTTTTCTAGAGACATGGCAATTATCCGTTCATAAATGATTTTATCGATGTCAACAGATTTGCTGGTGCCAACACAATACATGAAATCAGCAATATGTAATGGCACATAACTCAGCAATATATTTCCTCTGTATTATATTGGCACTAATTAGAAGATTCAGTGTCCTATAGAAGGATTTGAAGCTGTATTGTCTAAATTTTCCCAAACTAACAACCTTATTATTCTAAATTCTCATTTCAGCGTTATATTCATCATCAGACACTTGTAAGAGATCGAAATCATAGTTTTGGATTGAAGGAATACCTAATAGATGGTTGATTATATCCACAGTAAAAGACACAAACTAAACCCTCTATATATACTTGATTTTGTTCATAACCCAGATCACTTATTCCTAAGGAAGATATTTGCATAGAATTCCCTAATAAAGTTTTGGGAACCTATTTGTTCAAGACAATACAATCTAAGCCATCCTAATTCCATCAATTTTTGAGTGATGCCGAGTTCATGAAAATCTTCTGGGATGATATTGTGCAAGTACAAAAAAGTTTGTATCTTTGAGCACCGTTGAAATGAAGAAAGCATTTGCTATGAGGTCCGATGATAGTGGAGGCATTCCGAAAATTCTGAGTTCATCGGGGAGTCATTGGGATTAGATTTTAGAATAAGGGTAAAATTGTAAATTTTCAAAGCAAGTTAGAGCAAATCTGAAATTTCAAAAACGGTTAAATTTCTTGATTTGGAGGAATGAATTTTGTGGATCAAATACTAAATGACGTAGAAATGATGTTTAATTGAGAATACGAATGCACAAAATGTAAGTTTTTTGCTTTTAAAAAATTCAAAGGGTCGAACGATCTTGCGAAATTTATGGCTTGAATCTTATTTTATGTTAAAGTTTGACCACATAAAGTAAAAAAGGACGTTAATTCGAGTTGATTGATGCCAAAAACGTAAACTTTGGACAAAGATTTGGGTAATTTGAAGTTTTTTGAGAGAAAATGGAAGGCAGTAGAATTGGCCCGGATTAATAATATTTATAACCAAGAGGGTTGGGATCGATCCGTCATGAACACAAATCGATCCGTATTCAAGATGGATCGATCTAACTCCTCCTAAATGTGATCACAAAAAAAATATTTTTTTTGTAAGCATTCAATTTTCACATAAATTGAATACAACGTAAAAATGGTGTTTAATTGAGAATACAACGCACAAAATGTGAGTTTTTTGCATTTTAAAATATTCAAAGGGTCGAACGATCTTGCGAGATTTATGGCTTGAATCTTATTTTATGTTAAAGTTTGACCATATAAAGTAAAAAAGGACGTCAATCCTGAGTTGATTGATGCCAAAAACGTAAACTTTGGACAAGATTTAGATAATTTGAAGTTTTTTGAGAGAAAATGAAAGGTAGTGGAATCGGCTCAGAATTGGTAGTATTTATAACTAGAGAATTGGGATCGATCCGTCATGAACACAGATTGATCCATGTTCAAGATGGATCGATCTAACTCCTAAATGTGATCACAAAAAAAAATATTTTTTTTGTAAGCATTCAATTTTCACATAAAGAGTATGTAGAACATGTAAAGCATACCAATTTTCACAAATGATTAAAACAAGATTATATAAACATGTCATATTGGTTCATCCATGATATATCAATAATTAAGTACATAAGAGCACAACTCGTAGAAAAGAAACACAATTTTGTCATAATACTTTAAATTTTTATTTTGGCCCATGAGAGAGATTTTATATTAAAAGTATATTTTTATCATGCGATGTACTCTTTCTTTTGGTGCAACAAGGACCATCCTTGTCCTTTCTGTTTTATTTTGTGTGAAGTTACTTCACCATTAAGTTACACAAGCATTTTACTATAAAAGATAATTTTCACACTATCTATGAGGTAGCTCTTTTTGTTTACTACATTAGCTTCACGCATTATAGTAGGAAGTTCTCTCAATTATAGTATCCTATCATGGTATGTCGAAATTTAAGTAAATGAGGTGAGAGATCCACTTTAGAGATTGTTCAATTTGTGTAAGAAAAAAAAAATGGTTATCATTAGACTACATGTAAAACATTCATGGATCTTTAGTGTGTGTGGGTGAGTGTGATAGATTAATAAAGGTCCTTACATGTTAGCAATACAATTAAATATGGAGTAATTGATTCCTTAAACATAAAATTAAGAGCAATTTAAAAAAAAAAAAATTAAGGAAAAAGGGACAAAATAAGGAAAGCAGGGGATTTGAGGTTTAAGTTGAAGGAGAAATTTTCAAAACATTCCTAAGCAACTTTAATCTTTGGGCGTCCATAGCTTTAATAAATAGATCAGTTAGCAATCTCTTAGTAGGTACAACTTCAAGTGTGGTTACCTTGTCTTCAACCAAATCTCTAATGAAGTGATGCCTAATACCTATGTGCTTAGTTCTAGAGTGTTAAACTGGATTCTTAGACATATATATTGCGCTAGAATTATCACAATATAAGGGCATTGTACCTTGATTTTGACCGTAGTCTTTGAGCATGTTTTTCATCCAAAGCATTTGTGTGCAGGAGCTTCCTGCAGCAATGTATTCCACCTCAGCTGTAGAAAGTGAGATGAAATTTTGTTTTTTACTGTCAATTTATTAAACTGGTTCGATCAAAGTTGCATTTTCCAACCTATTTAATAAAAGAGTTAAGTCTGAGTCAAGCTTACACAAGTCGGATTGTAAACGATTGACACGAACCCAACATAACCCACCTGTTTGACAGCTCTACCTATAGGTATAACCTAAAGGAGTGAAACTTTGATCATAGATGGCAGAAAAATGAAAAGAAAACATCAAAATGTACAAAATATTAAAAAATGAAAATTGAGAAGAAAAAAAACACAAAGATCCAACATGATCGAGAATTGTATTGAAAAATTATAACTAAAATTAAGGCACCTGATTGCAAATATTGCTACATTTGTCCACCAATGAAGGGGCTTACTTGTTGATTAGCAGGCTAGCAGCAAACAACTAAGAGCTAGAAGCTACTTGTTGATAGTCAAAGAATACTTTCGGGCTGAGTAGCATTTAAATGTCATTGAAAATGATATATATATTCCTCTCAGATAAAGCTAGTTATGATCAACATACCCATCACCATTTATCTCTAAATGCATTTTCCCTTAGCATCCACCCAATGTCATACAGAAAACTACTGGCTACTGCTGCGAGATTGCAGCCTCTTTCTTTCAAATTCAATCTAGAAAGAAAACGCTTGTCAATAATAAAAAGGCTATGATGTCCATGTCTATGTTATTAATTTCCAAAATAATAGATTTGGTCTAGATCTCAAAGTAGAGTGCATCAAGGGTCTTACCACTTTCTTCACCCGATCGTTGGCAGCAGGGGTCCCTCCAGTGACAGATTCAGGAAGATATGGACTGCATACACGAATCTCATTCATCACAACTATGGATGTCTTATCCCAGCGAACTGGAAGCCTGATATAACCAATGCCATGAGTCAAAGAAAATAACTAATAATTTGTTGGTATTAACTTCTCAAGAAATATAACATTAAAGAACCAAAAGAACACATAAAGGACCAATAAATTTATAAAAATTCTATCTTTCAATTTGCATATATGAATTTATTGATCTATTTTCTAAGCATACAGGCACATAATGTTAAACACCAATAGCTATGTAATATCACAAGTTAAACATATCACCAATGTTATATTATTCCATATCAATTTCGAATAAAATGACAAAACGCAAATGCTAACATGAATTCACAGAGCATTAGATTTAATGTGAATTTGTTGATTTGATGCTATGCATTCTTCATAAGCATAACTGCCTTGGTTCCAAAATAGCAGCTTTACAAACAGCCTAACAATAGTAACAAATAATCTACAATCAGATGATGCAAAATTGTTTATTTTGTCGTCACCAAGTTACGTTTACAGATAAATTCTTAGTTACGTGCAGAAATACTTACGTCTTAAACAATGCATCAAATATGCTCTGTGCTTCGTTGGTAACACCCACGCCTATTCTCTCTGCCTCTGTCTCTGCTTGACTGCAATTAACCTCACGAAATGATCCCAATCCAATTAAGAGCAACTAATTTAAAAATAAAAGGTGTGTGAATTACCGAATAGCCAATTCTTCTTTGGCTCGTAGACTATTAAGGTCGAGGAAACACTTCTTCGGATCAAGTGGGTCTTCGCCTTGACCAAGATATGTGAACTCTTTTATATAATTCGCCTTCAATAGCCTAATGTTCCGGCGAGAGCCTGGTTTCGAACCTTCTTGTACGCCACCCAAAACCAAAACCCAACAGTTAAGGAAATTAATAACGAGCAAAATTACAGTGAAAAATATAAGCTGAATTCTAGGGATTAGCAATAAATTAAAAAAAATAATAATAATAAATAATAGGATATGAAGGACAAGAATGTTGGAGGGTCGATCAAAGGTTATGACTTGGCCTTGAAACTCGTCGCCCAGTGTGGTCTTGATGGAGAGCGAGCATCCTGTAGCCCATTCCTCGGCGTTGCTACCATCCATGGCCATGCTCTTTGACTTCTTTGTTCAGCGACACCCTGCGCTTGCCCTAGCACCTTCTTGCTTCTTTTTATGCTTCTTTTTAGCGCAAGTTGGTATTTAAGAAAAATCACAAAAGCCTGTAGAATTGTCGTCGCCAAGGTACCTTTGGTTCGCTGAATATAATCATAATTGTAATTATAATTGTAATTATAATCGTAATCGTAATGGAATATAATGTAAAGGAATCAGTATTATTATTACAATATTTGATTTAGTCACTGTAATTAAAAAAAGAATCAGTATTACAGTGTTTGGTTTAACCACTGTAATGTAATGGAATGGAAAAAAATTATATAATTATTTTAAATTCAACAATTCAGAAATTTATAACAACAATTAATAAAATTTAATTACATAAATTTAATCACAATAATTACAGCAAAAAAATTGCAATTTCAGAAGAAAAAAAAACAAAGCAATTTCAGAAGAAAAAAAAAAACAATTTCAGAGGGAGGACGCGCACGACGGCTAGACGGACGCTGGACGGGACGTCGCGAGCTGGATGGGACGACGCGAGCTGCTGGCTGGGACGACGCGAGCTGCTAGCCGAACGCGATGGCAGGGACGATGCGAGCTTCTGGCAGGGACGACGCGAGCTGCAGGCTGGGACGACGCAATCTGCTGGCCGGAACGACACGAGCTGCTGGCCGGAACGATGTGAGCTACTGGCCTGGACGACGCCGGGGCGACGCGAGCTGCTGGTACTGTTCAGTAATGTAATCCCCATTCCTTCTCCTACAATGTGTAATCCTTTTTTCCTCTCCACATGTAATTGATTACATTACATTACATGTGTTTGGGCAAACTAAACAATATAATGTGCTGAATCAATTACATTACATGTCCCATTACAGTGTACCAAACACCACCTAAAGGTTGAATCAATCAAACAAAGAAATGAATCTATTCGTGAGTTCATTTCCACGACCAAACATAGTCCAAATATTTGAGTTAGCAAGCCATGGAAGTTAAATACTTGGAACTGATTTTCTTTTATAGTAGAAAATGATTTTTAACGACTCAAAACACCAAGGTCACGTTTGGTTCACTAAATGTAATCGTAATCGTAATTGTAATGGAATGTAATGTAAAGGAAACAGTATTACTATTACAGTGTTTGGTTTAGCCACTGTAATCAAAGAAGGAATCAGTATTACAGTGTTTGATTTGACAACTGTAATGGAATGTAAAACACAGTAATATTACATTAATACCTTCATATTCAATTCTTATTTTACTATTATTTCTTAAATTAAATAAAATATATTCTTCAAAATTAAATAATTATTTTAAATAATTATTATATAAAATTTTTAAAAATAATTATATAAAATTTTAAACTTGTTAGTTAAAAAATTAAGATTTATAATCATAATAAAACTAAAATTTTAATAATATCATAAAATAATTATTTATCAAATTTATAAACTCAAATATCATATGACAAATATAAAAAATGTTCACAAACCTAAAAACTCATCTAAATAGTAAAATAACTACAATGGTGGAGGAGACAAGGTAGGGAAAAGAAACACAGCCTATATTAAGAACTTGATAAAACATGCATGAGAATAGGTATAAACTAAAAATCAAGTACCTCATGAATACAATTGCACAAATGGTAAGTCAGTATTGTAATGTAAATATCGTCAACCTTATAATGTTTAGTATGACAACTTCAGTGTAAGAAGACTTTGAAGGATAATTTTTCTTTTAAACATTCATAAGTTAGCTTTTTAGAGTGATATGTGAAGTTCATAGGGCTAGTAATGCTAATTTTGGTTGTTTGAAAAAAAGACAGTGCTAGTTTGTAGGCTCTAATAAAATTATGTATAGCCGCCTTCTTCGAATATCACAGGTCTCAAGTTTAGCAACAAAAAAAAAAATCACAAGTCTCAAAGCAAATTTCATTTATAGATGAGAAAATAATACATATGTAATACCAATTTTACATACTACAACAAAATAACCCTTTCCTCGTGTCAACATGTAAGGTGCTAGAATTTGAGTGAGAGATATTGTCCCAAGAACATTGATATTAAATGTTGCCTTGAAGCAAGGAAGAGAAATAATTATACATTTATTACACAGCTAAATGGAAGGCCAAAACCAAAAACAAAAAAAACAAATGTCATGTTAGAAATCCTCAAGAGTATATATCGTATGATGGTTAGAACCAGTACATGATTTTGAACTCTCTAAACATTGCCTATATGCAAGGGACATTAAATCTTGCACATATGACGTCTGACATCATGAATCTTCAAGGACACCTCTCATGCAATACCTTAAGACCATCTTCAGACACCTCCAAAGCAGATGTTTTCTGCCAAAGAGCCAAAAGAAACAGTTATATACTTGCATTAATAGATATCTAATGGCAAAATCTTGACCTCTTCTGGAGCATGTTTGCCTACATATACAAATTCATATAAAGAAAAGAGACAAAAGTTTTCAAATACAAGCAATTTTGATTATGGTAGAATTACACACACTAGTACGTTGATTCTTGACTCGCTCCAACTTGACTTCATTATGGGAAGATAAACACAATTACTATATGCAAAACCCATCATTTGAATAACCCGAACATTTAATTTTCATCAAACAACCAGCAATAACTGGGTAAACAAAGTGGATAGTTAATTTTTGAGATTTTAAAACCATTATTGATAACACTAACTTGTTCTTGCGCGCCACATTAACTCAAAGCCAGCTCATTAATAGCAATAAGCAGTAAAATGAAAAAAATAATCACACATGCTCAAGAAGAAAACCATAGCCAACTACACAGACCTATAAAACAATTGCAGCAGTTTATTCAACTCAAGATCACTCTTAGAGGTTCAAACATAACCAATTGAAAATTAGGTGATAAATTAACCATATTCATTGATAAATAGGCAAAATAACAACAATAGGATGCTTCCAATTTCTAAAATTAGAAAATACTGAAAAACAAAGACAAATAAAGTTGCAACAAATCAAAAGTTGTTGATTCATTAAATCCCAAATACTGAAAAAACAAAGCATACCCATAGTTAATTGCATAACCAAAAACTCATAAACAAAAACCCAAATCAATTGCATAACCAAAAACCCATAAAAAAAGAGTTATACATGAAGCATAAAAGAATTAGAGAACAGAGAAGAGAAATCAAAAAAGAGAGAACATACTGTGTGTACCACGAACAGAGATTGGGGGCGAGAAGAGAGATTTGGAGAGCGAACGGTAGGGGACTGTTGGACGACGGCGCACGAAGGCGAGGGAGAACAACAGCGCAGGAAGCCTCTGGTTGAAGGACGGCGCACGGGTGTTTTTCGCGAACGGGTGAAGTCTCAGCGTGAATGATAGGTTATGTAATGTAATTGCACTTCATGGTGTTTGATTGTGTAATGCTAATTCCTTAAAGAGGTGTAATGGATTACATTACATTACACCTCTTTAAAGCAACCAAACAATGTAATAAGCTAAATCAATTACATTACATGTCTTATTACACCCAACCAAACACCACCTAAGGCTAGAATTAGGGCTTGCAGAGTTGGAAACTTGGATACTGAGTCTGAGATTAATATAGCAAGATTTTGATAAAAATAGCATTTTTTTTTAATAGTGAGTTTTAATTCTTGTATTCATGCTAGCTTTATCAAAATATTTTTTCTTTAATTGTGTTTGTTTCAAAGGTTTGTAAGGTTTACAAACTTTTTTAAAAAATTTGTAGGTTTTACAGAATGATTTTCTTTGATTTTTTTTTCAAAAAAAATTTTAATTTTTCTAAAATACTTTTTAAATTAAATTGATTATATCTTATCTTAAACATAGTTTACAGTTTTCTTATTTTGTTCAAGTTTATAGCTCTGATATCAATTTATGGGGCTAAATTTTAAAGCTTTAGTTAACCTTTATCTTCCTATATGTTATTTAAATAAGTAAAACCCAAATATTAGGTTATCGAACTCTACTTCATTTACTATAACATATTTTTGCATAAAATAATTTCTTCAAATTCTTCCTACCGGATGGTCTATCAACTATAAAATACTAGAAATATAATCAATATAAAAGTCTAAAATATCAAATCTTTAAAAACTTTTTAAACAGGTTTCATAACATTCACCAACAAAATATTGCTCTAAGTTTTCCATAATTTTTTTAAAAAAAAAGTCTATATTGGTCATGATTTTGCTCTATTTATTTTATGAATTTGTAAATGAGCTATAAACAAATATTTAGACATTCAAGATTTTTAATTAGCTTAAAACTATAACTATTATACTTGAATTTAATGGGCCCACCAAGATCTTTCCTTCCTCTGTTCGTTGTCTTTTGTAATACTTAGTATTCCTCAACTTGCTTCAATCCTCAATACCCACCTGATTATAGAGAAGCTCTTACATCCGTACATATTATGATATTCAAAATTTAACTTACAAAGAAATAAGAAAAGAGTAACTTTACTCCATTTTATTCATAATATAACAATTATTACAACTTAAGGCTAACTAAGAACTACTAAGAACCTTGAAAGGATTATTAGTTGCTCATTTCTTGAAAATACATGACTTCTAAATAGTACATATGCAGAGAAAAATAAATTTTTGAAAGTCTCTTCCTAAGGTGTATGTAGAGAGAGATTGATGTCATGAGAGAGTGTGGAGCTCCTCAGAGATAAGAGTTCCTTTTATAACAGAATGATCTATTTTACAATAATTTATCTACTTTTACTATTTCTTGGCATGTGCTACAGGCAAGGTGTAGGTCCTACATTTTAATGTTTCTTTGTTTTCTTTCCTACTGACGGTCCTTCTTTATTCTTTTCAATCGTTTACTGCCGACAGTTTTGATGATATGGATGGTGATGTTTCTTAACATTCCCTATCCCTAATGCAGAAAATGCATTTGTGATTTTGAGTTACCTTCCTAGCATAATAGCAAAAAATCTTCCTTGTTTCTTGGCAAGCTTCTAAATTGTTGCTATTGAAGTTTGCTTCGAATTTGGTAATTTTTTTCTCTATCTTCTTCAGTGAGAGCTATATTACTGTGAGATATAATGATGACCTTACTTGTTGAATAATTTACTTTGATTTCAATAGAATTATCAATTCTCTTGATTTCATAATAAATTTGTCTTAACATTTATCCTCTTAATATAAAGAGTTCTTTTATATTGAATTCCTTTTCTAGTAGTGCCTTTGGCTTGGATACCTCTCTATTGGTGTTGGCAATGCCTATTTTTACAAAATAATAAGGACTGATACAACTTTCGTCATTCCAATCCATCAATGAGTTAAAAAATTTAAGATAAACAGGCTTATCCCCTACTCTAATCTTTTTCCTAAAAATTTTAATAGCTTTCTCAAAATTTTTAGAAAAATAATTTAATTTACTTAAATTAATTCATGGGTAAAAATTTTCAATTAATCCTGCACGATATACTCTGTATATAAAGATTAGATATGCTCCTTCGAGAATATTAAATTTTCTTTTAATTGGATAGTCCTTTCCTATTGTATAGAATTTCATATCTTCTATGCGTTCTTAGGTAGATTTCCTAGCCAAGTTATACAGGCTTAACCATTAAGCTTTGCTAAGATTCCTACACTAATATTTTTCTTCTTCAATTTCTAATATATTTGTGGATGATGTTTCTCTAAATAAGATTGGTGGCCTTACTACCTTTCCTAAGGTTCTTAACCCGCTGGTTAAAGCAGGTTGTTGTTGTAATGCTGTAAAATAATTTTTTACAACTTTCTCAAGATTTATCAACTTATGTGTCTTGTAATTAGCATAGCTTCTTTCAACTTCTATTCTGTTAGTGAAGGTTTTGTGAGTTACTCCACTAAATCCAAGAATAGCTTTGCTTGCATATGCCTAATTACTGTAAATTTTAGGTTTTTGACTATTGTAAACTACATAAATCTTCTTTTGTTCTATCTTTTCAGCTTCATCAGCCCAATTAAGTTTTATTTTTCCTTCATCAAAAGTTTTTCCTTCTTTTGAACTGTTAGGTTCTTCCATTTTGATCTGAACTTTTTCCTCATAAATTTTTTCAAAATTTTTAGGTTCTAATAATTGTTTTGAGTAGTTAAGTTCTACTTTTATATTACCTGTTTCCATAAGAGATTTTTCAAGACATAAAAGTTTAAGTTTTTCTTAAAGGATTTTTATCTCTTTCTCTTTTATCTTGATCTTTAAATCAATCTATTTCATTCATGTAATCATAAAAATATGTTACTAATTAGCCGTCCTAAAAGAATTTACACAGAAATTCTTTTAGGATGACTATTTAGTTTCAGTACTACACCAACACAAAAAAAAAAAAAAATTTGTGTTCATCTTAAAAGAACGAGTGTAATTTTTTTTACTTATATATTTTTCTCCTCGCAAGTGAACCTAACTCATTTTAAGTTAAAAAAATTCAATCCCTCATCCTCTTTCCTCTCCTCCTCTTTCTCACCAATACACTCAACCTTATCCTCATCCCCTTCAGTATCACCACCAACAATAATTGATTTTTGTTAGCAGAACTGGTAGCATGTGAAGGCTTTGACTATTTATTCTGCACTTATTATTTGTTTTATTCTTATGCTAATCTTTGATAATTTTTTTAAAATATATATATATTCTCCACTTTGGGTTGATATTTGTATTTTGCTTGACTTTAATAATTATTTTTTTCTTTAAATAGTTAGATATTTGATTTCTTTATTTCCTTTCGTTCACTCTGATCATTCTCCTTTCTTGCTTCTCCTTTGCCATTTTTTCGCCCATTTTTGGTCATTTTCTTTGCATTTCTGTTATGAGTATCAATCTTAATGTTGAGTATTAATGATATTTGGTTTGTTACTTTCTTATTGTGAATTTATGGGTTGAATTTTGATTGTCAGGTTGAGTCCTAAAAGAAAAAGGGAATTGAAAAACTAAAGCGGGAAAAGAAAAATTGAAAGCTGCGCCAATTTTTTTTCTTTTTAATTGGTTATATCTTTAATTAAAAATATTATTCAAAAATTATATTTGTGTATTTAATTTTATATATATATATATATATATATATATATATATATATATATATATATATATATATATATATATATATATATATAATCGTGTTTCTAGAATAAAATAAATTTGTACATATAGATTTCTGTACTTGACGAACATAAAAAAAAAAAAAAAAAATCTTTTATAAAAGAATTTTTTTTATGGCCGTCCTAAAAGAATTTTATAAAACGGTCAATGGCCGTCTTAAAAGAATTTTGGCTGTCCTATAAAATTTTTTTATAAAAAGTTCCGTGAACGTCCTATTTTTTCGATTCTTTTAGGACTGGCCGTCCTATAAAGCCAAATTTGTAGTAGTGATTTTTTTTCCCTTTGTTATTATTACTTTTACTTGTTAAGGTTTTGCTATAGCTTGTATTTGTTTCAATATATATATATATATATTAAAACTTATAATAACAAAAATAACATATTTATGTTTAAATAATTTATTTCATAATTAAAAAATGATTTTAACATCAATTTTTTTTGAACGTCCATCCAATTGAACGCCGTTCAAATTAAATTGTGATAATTTATACGCGTTCAATGTTACACGTTCAATATTATTGGAGTACTAATTTAGTTATTCTAAATTTTAAAAGAGTTATTTTTGATAATTTTTTTAAAAAAATTTCTGATTAAGTTATTTATTTTTCAACAAATGATACTAAATTATTTCTCATATTGGCCTTAATACTTGGATGCTTTTAAGTATTATTATTATTATTTAACTTTTATACTTTATTTATGATCTTAGTTGTGGTATTTTGTATTAGCAAGTGATACTAAATTATTTATCATATTGAATATTAATTTTGGCCTTGATACTTGGATGCTTTTGCAGTTTAGAAAAGAAAGAAATCAAAATGATATTTAAGATGATCACTTCTACGTCCCAAATTGAGAATTCAGTTATGAATATTCCTAATTCTTATGTGGGTGGATCTAATATAAACAAAGTGGTGAGGCCTATTGTGGCTCACGGGATTACCCCTATAATACTGATTTTAGTTTCTTTGAATCATACTGTGGAAGAAAAATTAAAGAAGTTCAATGGTTTGAAATTTAAAAGGTGGATAAGTAAAATAATGTTCTATCTTACCACATTGAATCTAGCGAGATTCTTGACTGATGAGACTCTTAAACAACTTGAGGGTGCGCAGGATATGTAATTTGCTATTGCTATTGAGGCATGGGTGCATTCTGACTACCAATGTTAGAATTATGTTCTAAATAGCCTTAATGATTCTCTATACAACAAGTACTGCAAAGAGAAAATAGCAAAGAACTAGGTGGAGTCTTTGTATTAAAAATATCAAACTGAAAATATCACTGCTAAGAAATTTGTGGTGGGTTGCTTTCTACAGTATCAGAAGGAGGATTCCAAGCTAGTGACCAATCAAGTGAGAAAAATTCAAGACATATTGACTAAGATTCATGATGAATGGATGATTTTTAATTAGGCCTTCCAGGTAGCAGTATTATTTAGAAGCTACCCGCTTCATGGAGGAAATTTAAGTCCTACCTTAAGCACAAGTGAAAGGAGGTGAGCTTGAAGGATTTGATCATTAGGTTCAAAGTTGAATAAGACAATAGGGCTTTTGCAAAGAGAGGGTACACCTCTGCTGGCTAGTAGGGGTATCTATGGTTCGGTCTGGTTTTTAACAATAAAAATCAAATTAAACTGAACATATTACTTTTGGACCAAATTGAACCAAAATTTTTGGCTAATAAAAATATTAACATCTAACTGTCTAATCTCGTTTGATCCAGTTTAGTTAACAATTTTGACAATTTTTATTTTTTTAATACAAAGGTGATTTTTGTTCCCCGCTATTTACTCTTCCTCTGCATACCATAATAAAACAAATATATACTTGAAAGAAAGAAACATAGCAATTTTTATAAATTAATTATTATCATTCTAATGCTATGAGCTATAACAAAAAAGCACTTTTTTATGCATGACAGCTAGAAATAAATTTAGAATAACATGTATTCATAATTCTTCCAACATAACAATCAAAGATGAAAAAAAAATTATAATTCAGCGCATTCATTGAAAGAATAATATATTAAAAATAATGTATACTTTAATTTGATTCTGAAAGTTAAAAGACTGAAACAGGCAACTTAGAAAGTCATGAAATAATATTATAATTAATAATATTTAATATATTTTTTTTTGGTTTTTTTAAAGAATAATATATTAAAAATAATTTTTAATATATTATAAGTAACGGTCCGGTCTAATCTAATTCAGTTTACAAATTTGTATAACTGGACCGAACCATTTGTATATCTGTTTGAAGAAACTAAAACCAAACCAAACCGTTTGATTTACAAAACTATTTTATCTGGTCCATTAGGTCCAATTTTTTAATTTTAATTGATTTGATCCGATTTTTGGACACCCCTACCTGCTGGGCCACAATATTGTGGAGCATGGTCAAAGCTTTAGAAATAATAATATGAATAAGAACAAGCAAGGAAAAGGGTCAAAGTTGGGACCTAAACTTGGTGCTTTCAAAAATCAAGGATTCAAAGGAAAGTGTCGCAACTATCAAGGTTTTGGATTCAAAGCCTTTGATTGCAAGCTTGCAAGGAGGAACAAAAATCGTGAGGCAAATATAGTTAATGACATCACTCAAGATGTTTCAGATATTGACCTTTGTCCTATCATTTCAGAAGTTAATCTGATCGGGTCAAACCTAAGGGAGTGGTCGATTGATACTTGAGCAACAAGGCACGTATGCTTAGACAATGAGCTATTCACTATTCCTGAATCAATGAAGGATGGAGAGAAGCCCTTCATGGGAAATTCTACCACATCAATCATTCAAGGGCAAGGCTAGGTCAAACTAAAGATGACCTTTGAGAAGGAGTTAACATTGAAGGATGTGCTTTATATGCCAAACATCCATAAGAACCTTGTTTTAGGCTTATTGTTGAACAAGCATGGTTCCAAATGGTATTTAAATATGATAAGATCCTTTGGATAAAAATTGGGATATTTGTAGGGAAAGGATATATATTTGATGGATTGTTCAACCTCAAAGTAATGACTCTAAAAGCTAAGAGTATTAATCAAGTTAATTATTCTACTTATTTGCTTGAGTCTTCCAACTTATGGCATTGTAAACTAGATCACATTAATTACGATACATTGCGTAGACTAATTACTATGGAACACATGCTAGCATTCCAAATTAATTCAAAACATAAGTGTGTGTTAAGGAGAAAATGACAAGATTATCGTTCCATTCAATTGAAAAGAATATAAAACCTCTTAACTTAATCTATAGTGATCTCTGAGACTTGAAGTTTGTACAAACATGGGGTGGCAATAAGTATTTTATTATTTTTTTCAATGATAACACAAAATATTACTATGTGTATTTGCTTAAAAGCAAAGATAAAGTTGTAGAGAAATTTATTATCTATAAAGCTAAAATTGAAAATCAATTCAATAGGAAAATCAAGGTATTGCAAAATGATCGACGTGGTGAGTATAAAGCACCATTTGGTAAGTTCTGTGCACAACACAGAATCATACATGAAACTACAACCCCTTATTCACTTCAACAAAATAGAGTAACTGAACAAAAGAATCTTATCTTGAAAGAAATGATGAATGCAATGCAATTAAGTTATGAGTCACTAATAAACCAATATTTATCCTAATTTTTTGATATATTTTAGACATTAATTTTGCATTTCATTTAAGATATTTATCTGGTTTAAGGGCATTTTTTTTCATTTTACATGAGCATAAATATTTTAGACAAATTTACTATTTTTTAGAATTTTTTTTAAATTTTTTTGTGAATTTAATTAGATAAGTAGATGTATGTAGAAAGCAACGTAGATGTACTTAGAAAAGTGGATTAAGAATGAATTGTCGATCAACTTAGAAAACATAGCCAACCTTATGTCCACATCATCATCCACATATGCGCCACGCAATCCATATCAGACTCTTCATTGAACACCATATGTTGAATAGCTCAGTAAACACGCAAGTAGCGTGTGCCAAACGCAGTGCTGCCATTTTTGCAACTCAAAATGCATCGCGTGGAGTTCTCTGTCTCCTACTTGCAGTGTCAGCACCACCCGACCAATCACGTTCTTCCACGTGTTACTCACTTTGCTACTCTATTTCCACTTGTAGCATTAGCGCCACCTAACCAATCATGGATCACCACGTTTCATGCGCTCTGCTCCTCTGTCTCCTATTTGTTGCCTTTTTTCTGCTCTACAAATCAAATATTGAAAGGTGGTGCATTCTAAATCTCCTTCACCAACTATTTTGCCTATATATATGAGTGACATTCAAATGGAAAAGAGGCATGTTATTTTTTGAGAGATCGTGATTTTCAACAATAAATACTTGTGAAAGATGTTTATGAGAGAAAAGAGATAATAGCAAATTTTAAAGAGAGATATATTACATTGTTGAATAAATATTTTTAAGTTTTTGAAGAAAAAACATTAACCAATTTAAGATTTTGAATATTTATTTTATTATTCATATTTCTATCACAAGTTTCATCGTTTTTTGATTGAAAAAATATGCCTTTAATAATTAAATTTACAATAGTGAATTTAATTATGTTTAGTAAAATTTATATATAGAACTTTAGTTATGTTACTATGATTATTTTGGATTAGTAGGTTAATTATTTTTATATAAAATTTTATATTATTTCATATTCATTTTTCTTCATAATTTTAATTATGAATGATAGATGGATCAAATTACTATTAATGATTAAAATAAATATATGTGAATTAGGTTGTTAGAAACATCATCTACACCTAATTCTATCCTCTTGAACATGAATCTAAATTAATTACATAATTATTGTGTTAGTTTAGATGGTTTTATAATTTTTATGTACTCGTTCAAATTATTTAATTAATTGTCTTGATAAAAAAAAATTGATTATTTAATTATAAGTGAAAATTGTCATGATCATTGAGATTTTCTAGCAATTGTTAAATTAACTTAAATAATTCAAAATACGATTGGTTAGCAAGCTAAAATTCTCATTACTTATCTCATCTTTTTAATTAAAATTATCCATTTACTTTTAGTTAATTTAGTTGTTTGATTACTTAACTATTTTATTATCAACAATTAGCTTAGAGTGTTTAGATTTATTTTACACTTTGTTACTTTTAAAAATAGGTAAAGAATTTACACTCACTGCAATTTTGCGAGAAATTGACCTTGGAGAAAACATATCACTAGATTATTAGTAATTTGCACATTTGCAAATATTACAAATTTGCATATCAATTACCCTAAAACTTGTGAGGGGAAGCCATTTGTTGGATAACTACTTTTAAATAATGTACCCTGAAAAAAGGCATAAAAGGCATCGTATAAGTTATTTAATAAAGACAAGGTACCTTCCTATAAATATTTACGAGTGTGAGTCTATACCTAAACCTAAAAAGGTGGAGATAGATCTAAAAATGATAGATTGTATTTTTATTGGATACGCACATAACAATAGTGCTTCTTATTTTCTTGTGCATGAGTCAAAGATCTCAAACATACACAATAACACGATAATGGAACCAAAGAATGCATCGTTTTTTGAACATGTATTTCTAAGTAAATCTCAAGGAAAATCAAGTTTTGTCCAAATGAACTTATGAATGAAGATAGTCAAGAATAAGAACCTGGATAAGAGGTTGAAGTTGAACCTAGACATAGCAAAAGAGTTAGGACAAAAACATCGTACGATGCAAATTTTTTGGCTTACTTGTTAGAAAGTGAACCTAAAACCTATTAAGAGGCAGTAAATTCTTCTAAAGGTCTTTAATGAAAAGAAGTCATTGATAGTAAAATTAAGTCTATTCTGAAAAATCACACTTAAAAGCTAATTAATTTATCACCGAGTAGTAAAATACCAAGGTTCAAATGAATTTTCAAGAGATAACGTAGGCCAAATGGATCAATTGAAAAGTACATGGCCAGGCTTCTAATTAAGGGTTGCAAACAACGACATGATCTTAATTACTTTAATACTTATTTTCCTGTAACGAGAATAACATCCAATATGATGAAAATTGTTATCACAACTTTGCAAAATCTTCATATACATAAAATAGATGTAAAGAAAGCATTTCTATATGAAGTTTACATGAAGAAATCTATATGGAACAACGCAATGATTTTTTTTTTCCTTAGGGTAAAAAAAAAAATGATTTGTAAGTAAGTGAAATCATTATATTGCTTAAAGCAAGCACCAAAATAGTAGCATAAAAAGTTTAACAATATCATGAAGACAAATGGCTTTAAAAACAACGAATGCGACATATGTGTATATGTCAAGAACACTGAAGATTGTTATATCATCTTGTGTTTGTACGTTGATGACATGTTAATTGTGAGTAGTAACAATCAAATGATCAAATCTACCAAGAATATGTTGAATTCAAAGTTTAACATGAAAGGCATGGGACCTACTGTTTTTGAGAATTAAGATATCAATGATATCTAGTGGTCTCGTTATAATTCAATGTCATTAAGTTGACAAAACACTTGAGAAATTCAACAATAGTGATTCTGGAATTGCCAGAACACCGATAGATATAAATCTACATCTATCCAAGAATAGAATTAAGGGTGTGTCTCAACTCGAATATTCTAGAGTGATAGGAAGTCTTATGTACTTAATTAGTTATACAAAATCGAACATAACTTACACTATAAGTAAATTAAATAGTTACTTGGTCGGACTTCACCTGTTAGTGTTTTTACCAACCAAACTTAATCAAAGTATGAAATAGACATATAATTTTCCAAAAAAAAAAGTTGTTTTGCATACTATATATTTATCAACTTCTTTAAGTTGAAATTGTTAGATACCCTCAATTTATTTTTTTTATACTATATATAAAAATTTATATCACATTTTATAAATTTTTGGACCATATATTTTAAAATAATAATTACTATTTCCCTTGGTCCTTAATTATTATATAATTTAAAATAATGATAATTATTTTAAAGATTATTTAAAATATTTTTGTAAATATATGATCAATTTTTTTAAATAATAATAACAATATTATATTTTTTATTAAAATAAAATTTAATAATATATTATTTTTTTAATATGCAAGATGATTATATGTTGGTTGACTTAATGCAAGAGAAATATATGAACCCGAACTATTGCAGGTAAATATTATCATTCTCATTGTGTTATTTGATTTATATAATAGAAACAAAAGCTTATTTCGATATTTAATAGTAAAAAAACTTATTTATGTATAATTTAGTTCGTATACAAGTTATATATTGCAATTTTAAGTATTATTGTTCTCAATTGTATTACTTAATATATATAATAGAAATAAAATTTATTTATGCAATCAATAAATAAAAAATTATTTAAATATAATTTAGTTTATAAATGAGTCTGATAAAAAAATAATCATAATTTCATAAACAAGTAGTAAGTGTAGAGTAACCACACAAAACATACATTTAAGTATTCTTAATGAGATAATAAAAATAAAGCTTATTTAAGTAATCAATAAATAAAAAAATATTTTTAAGATAATTTGTTTCATACATGATTCAAACATAGGATATGGTTAAATGTAATTTATTAAAGTGTAATTTGATTCGTACATGAGTATGACAAATAACAACTACAGAATATCTCATACAAAACGTAAATTTTGGTATTAGTATTATCCATCTACACATTTTATCCATTAAAATAAAATTAATGTTTTATTATCACAGCTTTATTCATACATTAATTTATATAGTATAATTTAATTAATTTTTACTAATAAGTAGCCTCACAACTACTTCATAGTTATATATCATCTTTATATTTAAGTAATAACTAATACGTTATTTAATACATATAATACTATTTTAAAAAAAAAAGAATAAGTGAGAGGAAAAAAGAGAGGGGAGCAAGGAGTCTCACGATCAAAACCTTACATTTTATGTAAGTAAATGATTTGAATTATTGATTGAGGCTTAAGCTCTCAATTATAATTATTTTTTATTTTATTTTATTTTGTATTTTAATTATAGTCATTTTATTGTGTGCATTCTATTTATAATTTTTTATTTTTTATTTTTTTATAAAAATAATACAAATAAATATAATAATTTCTAACCCATCATAATAATACGACCTAAATATAATAGAACATATATTATTTAATATGATGTGAAATGACACATAATTATTTACAAAATAAAAAGAACATAATAATAATACATGAATAAACCTATTACATATTATTTTATTTTTGAATTTTACTCATTCAATCAATGCAAAAATTATACGATACAAATTACATGAATTTAATGAGTCATTCTTTTTTATTAAAATAATATATCATTGTTGAGTATTTTTTGTGTTGACAATCCATGAGCATTATGTAACGAATACAAATAGGGTTCGTTTATTAAACAAGTTGACACGACTTGCAAAAATTACCACCGTAATTAACTTATAAAGTAAAAGGATTATCAATTAAAAATTTTGTAAGCATAGTAGACAAAACTAACATATAAAATTAAGGGGGAAGTGCGGTTACTTGTATCTTTTACTAGAGGAACAAATAAGGTTTGTTATTATTAAGTAAAACATAAAAATCCTATTACTTTTTAAAAAAGAAATACCACAAAGGTCCTGTATACTAAAGCAAGGGGATTTTCGAGTTTTACTAAAAATTATTCACTCTCTCCCTGAAACCCACAACCGCAATTCATCTCAGCCACATACACCCTTTTTCCAGCACCAAACTAATCAAAACCCAAATTAATCATTACAAAATTAAATATTCTTATCATGTTTTTTAGATTAAATGGGGATCCTAATATAAAATTTTCATGACAATCAAACTTAATTACTTCTAATTAACAGTGAAAAAATATAACAACCCAATAATCTGATGCCTACATCTACAATTGACACAAAGAAAATTAGTTAGGGGTTATTTGGTAACGTTGTAGATTTTTATTTGTATTTTTTTGAATTATATGCCGTCATGATCCCACATTTATTAAAAATTATATATGATCCACTCCATTTAATTTTTTTACATATTGTGACAAAAATACCCTCCATTAACTAATTGTAATGAATTTTGATTAGACACATGTCTAACTAGAATACCCAAATTTAGACAACTGTCCAACTCACTAGATTTTGACCTACCGTTGAATCTACTGGTCAGAGCCGAGTTGGACACATGTCCAACTAGACTCCCCAGAATTGGACGACTGTCCAATTGATCAAATTTTGACAGGCCAACTACCCTATTCATATGAGCAAAGTTGGACACATGTCCAACTAAACTATCTAGAATTAGACAACTGTCGAACTGGTTGAATTTTAATTAACTAGCAACCCTATTTGTCGAAATCGAGTTTGACGCATGCCTAACTGACTGAATTTTAATCAATTGGCGATCTTACTTGCCAGAGTCAAGTTAGATAAATGTCTAACTAGACCGACTTTGTTTGATCGATCTGCGATCCTACTTGCAGGATCCAAAGTGGGTACATGGCCAACTAACTTGAATAGTTGTCCAACTAACTGACTTTGTTTCTATTGATGACTACACTATCTAAAGCCAAATTAACGTCTCACTTTGTCCCTTGTTGGGTTTTATTTTTCCCCCTATTTTTATAATGCAAAAAGCTTTAATATTTTTTTTCATTAATGTGCAAAAGCTTTAGTATATTGCAAAGACTTCTCTATTTTTATTTATTGCTTTCATATGCACACTTTTAAAAGTAGCATGAGCAATATGGAAGGCTCAGATAACCTATATGTTAAATAAATCGTAGTGAAATTTTAGATGTATACTATGTTAAAATATAAAGCGGAAGCAAATATAAATATAAAATAGATAAAAGAATAAATGTAGAAGTTAAAATAATATATAATCAAAGTAGGTTGAGAAGAGAATCAAAAAGTCAAATAAAG
The DNA here is from genome assembly GCA_029378325.1 of Elaeagnus macrophylla. Taxonomy (NCBI): domain Eukaryota; kingdom Viridiplantae; phylum Streptophyta; class Magnoliopsida; order Rosales; family Elaeagnaceae; genus Elaeagnus; species Elaeagnus macrophylla. Next base: position 57,316,849 of record CM055640.1, read on the forward strand.
ACATTCTAATTCTCATTCATATATAATATTGAAGGATTACATTGATATTTATAATGATAATAAACTAAAATCTTAATCCTAATAGGACTCTAAATAAGATTCCTAAACTAATAGGAAAACATTAGAATAATTATCTAATATCCTAATCATAATAGTCTTCAACACTAACAAGGAAACTAATTATTAATATAATATTCAACTCTCCCCCTCAAGCTGAACATATCTATGTTCAGTTTGGATAATTACAACATACATATTTGTACTTGATGTTTAACTTCAAAGGTGCTTTAGTTCTGGTGGAATTTGAAATTGGTGATTACAGCGTACGACAGTAGATCGGTTGATCTTTCTAGAAAATGACGGTGGGTCGGTTGATCATTCTAGAAAACGCAGCTATGAAGTCGTGAGGTAGAAATTGATATCAACAATCGTGAGGGCATGAAGTTGACGTAAACGATGGCGACGACGACAATGAAAATAGATGATACCAACAGTCGTGAAACCGTGAGATTGACGTGAACAATGGCGCAATAGAGGTGAACGACAGCGGTGATAGTTTGATAAATGATGAAACCAAAGAACTAATCAGCAACTTTTAGAAGAAATCGAACTGTAGATGAGGAGTACAAGCAACCGAATGAAGTAGAAAAACTGAAGCAGACCACGATGACAGTAGGGATATATGTATGGCAGATGATAGAGAGATGATAGAAAATAAAAAAACATGTTCAAGATCGAACACTGCTCTGATACCATGTTAGACGTTGTTGGTTACCAACTCTCCTAAAAGCTTAAGCTGTTAGGAAGAAGGCCAACTATACTTAGTTTTCTTGTTAGTATTGAAGACTATTATGATTAGGATATTAGATACTTATTCTAATATTTTCCTATTAGTTTAAGAGTCTTATTTAGAGTCATATTAGGATTAATATTTTAGTTTATTATCATTATAAATATCAATGTAATCCTTCAATATTATATATGAATGAGAATTAGAATGTCTTTATTTGACTTTTTGATTCTCTTCTCAATCTACTTTGATTATATATTATTTTAACTTCTACATTTATTCTTTTATCTATTTTATATTTATATTTACTTCCGCTTTATATTTTAACATGGTATGTGTTCAAGGCCTAGCAATCTCAATTGTTGAATTGCAAGTGTTTGGTTTGCATGGTGCATAGAGCCAACACTTGTGGGGGAGTGATAGATGTATAAAAGTATAGTTGACCTTCTTTCTAACAGATTAAGCTTTTAGGAGAGTTGGTGACCAACAACTTCTAACATACTATTAGTATTTTATACCTTAGAAATTTTTAAACTAGTGTTCAGTGCCTAAACAAATCTAACAAAATTTACGTGCAGCCACATGTTATATTTTATATCCTATTGAAGAAGTAGCTAAAAAAAATTCTTTAAATTTTACAGGCAAATAAGAGAGTTGAAATTGAGGAAGAAAACAATTCAAATATAAGTGGTAATGATGAAAGTAAAAAAGTTGATGAAAATTGTACACATTTATAAAGAAAAGGAAGAAGACAACTAGTAATAAAGTTTCTTCTAATGTTATTAAACTTGCTTTGGGAATAACTGAGTTAGCAAGGCGAAAGAATAAGCCTAGCTCTGATGCTACTTCTTGTGCTTATGGAGATGAAATTGAATCTGAATTAGATAAGTGTTGAAAAATTATTGAAAGCATAGAGGATGTTAATGATGACACTTACTCAAAAGCTTTGGTTAACAAATAAACTTGACTTCATAAAAGTATTTATAAAGATGTCTGATGTTAGGAGGAGAGACTTTATTCGCATACTATGATATGATGTATTTTTGATTGAGAATTAAGATATAGATGTTCTATTATATGTTCATTTGAATTATCTTTTGAGGAGTTGAACTTTGTTTATCTTATTTGAAGTAGTTAATATGACAATAAATTTGAAGAACTTTGTTTTTATATTTTATGGATGGATGTTGCCTCATTTTTTTTTAATTGAATATAGCATAAATTTATGGATCCAATTGAGCATAATGTTGTGTTTGATGATGAAATTGTGAATGGTATAATTATAGTTGTTTCTTCTTTGTTAGTAATGTTGGCGTCAGAGATTATAAGGCCTCCCCAACTTCCATATATAACTTCTTCATCGAGAGATCACGATTATATTCTTGAGTTATTAAATGGAAATGAAAGCAGGTATCATAACTCTTTTCAAATGCGAAAAAATGAATTTATATTATTTTGTAAAGAATTGAGAATTAAGACAGGATTAACACCATCTTGATATTTTGATTTGAGAATTAAAACAGGATTATTTTGTATTTATATTATTTTGTGAGAAATTAAGACATGACTAATATCATCTTGATATTTAAGCATTCATTAACAACTTGGCATATTTTTGCTCATTATAGGTCAGAATGAAAATAATCGCTTAGTAGCTAAAAAGTTTCAACATTCAGGTCACACTATATCACGATATTTCAATCGTGTTTTGAAGAAAATTTGTAAGCTTAGAGTTTAAATAATATGTCCTCCCAATTTGAATGATGCGCCTACTCAAATTCAATACAATCCAAAGTATTATTTCTTTTTTAAGGTAATTTTTATTCTATTTTGCTATATTACATAAGTTTAACCTATAATGCATAATTATTAATAACTTTACTATTGTTTGCTTAGAGACTGTATTTGTTCTATTGACGGCACTCATGTTTTTGAACAAATTCATGAAAATGAAAAAATTAAATTTCATGGTAGAAAAATTAATACTACATGAAATGTGATTTGTACTTGTTCATTTGATATGCATTTTACATTTGTCATATCTAGTTGGGAAGGATCTGCCAATGATGTAAGAATATTGAGTGAGTGTATCGAAAATTCTGAAGAAAATTTTCGATGCCAACTAGAGGTGCATAACTATAATACAAAAGTGACTTTTCTTATCGATTTTTAACCGTCAAAGTAGACCTATCTTGTCGGTTAAAAAAACTGCCAAAGTATGCAACGTCAGCATAGGTACTCATTTACCTTGACAACTTTTAGTAAAAACTGACAAAAAAAGTACACATAAATTGTCAGTTATTTAAAAAGTTCGACAAGAAAAGTTGTACATATCTAGTTGATTTTTTTTCTAAAATCAACGAGAAAAATTATGGATATCTAGTAAGCTATTTATAAAACCGACAACAAAAGTGTTCTATACCTTGTCATATTTTTAGTTGACTTTTAACTATTAAAATATTGATAATATTTTTAATTTCACAATTCTCACATATATTATCTCTACAACATAAATATATTAATTTTAAGTCACTACTACAAAAAAGACATTTAGGGACGGTTCCGTTTCGGGTCGTAACCGTCCCGTATGCGGACGTCCCAAAAAGTGACACTTTTAAGGACGGTTATTAACCGTCCCTAAAAGTAAAATGTAACCGTCCCTAAAAGTGGAACAACCGTCCCTAAAAGTTTTTAGGGACGGTTATGGTTTTTTTTTTTTTTTTTTTTTTAAATTTCAATATTATGCTGATCTTATACAAGTAATTACCTGTAAAATGCTGAAAGAATATATATATTCAAAATCACAAGAACGACAATATTACTGTTTATATATCATCACTAATTAATCTTACAATATAATTAGTGATTAGTCACAAAATAATTGGAGTTAAAAATTCTCCAATATATACATTAAACTAAACATATAACAGATCTAGATAGTTAATTACTAACAAGTAGTAATTAATTACAAAATTTGGTCTAATTCTCAACTAAAATATTAATAACCGTCCTAATATAAAATTTGGTCTAATTCTCAACTTCGGTAGTTCATATTTTGCACCTGGAAAAAATTTATCAAAAAATTAACAGCAATTTGAAAATGAAACAAGTGTGATATGAACTAAAATAATAGCCATGCATTATAAACTAGTTGCAAAAGGTTCATCATAAATTCAGGACACGCCATATTCCGAATATGTTATTTTCGTCCTAATATGGAGCAGAAGGAAAGAAAAAAAAAAGAAGACAATATGAGTTTGGTATTAACATTATCTCCCAGCAGAAGATGGGATTTCTGTGGCTCAGGATTGACTGTTCCCTTGATGTGTGTTTGTGTTACGCTTGGGGAGGAGCACAAATAATTTTGAAAAAGAAAATGCAAAATAAATTTAGTACCTCTTTCATCATAACAAATACTCAAATCAGCAGTTTGAACAATGACTCCTGCAGTGTCTACAATAGCTTGCGCAAGTGTTAAATCTGCTTCAGCTGCAGCTCGTAGTGCATCCCAAATTTCTAGATGCAAGGAAAATAAAATTCATATTTTAGACATATGTGCATGTAAAACATTATATGTTCATAACATTATCAATTATACCAACCAGACCTGCACTAAAGAAATTTATCTTTTGCTACTGGCTATTATCATAACCTACTGCGCTTGATAATTTAAGGCAAAATAAAGAATCTTGTTCCTGAGACGTGTGATGGGTTGAGGAAAAAGAAAAGGCTCCATTAGACTCTTGCTTATTTCCAATGTAAGAGTTTTATATTTTTGTTCCTTCTCTGCTAAATAAACCAAGCTCTATCAGTCTTGTTAGTGCTGAAGAACTCAGTCAACACCATCAAGTCTCCTCCTCCTCATGAAGGACGTAGCGAATGTAACTGATATAACACTCTAGAATGTTTAAGTCATCAGTCTTCAAAGGTTTTCTTTTCTTTTCCTTAACTTTTACTCTCTAATTTTCCTACTCCTGACATTTTTTCCTACTATGTTTCTTCTTAATGAAACCTCATTTACTATTGCTTATATTCGGGAAAAGAAATATGACAGTCTACATTTACTATTGCTTATATTCTGGAAAAGACATATAACAGAGTATTAAAAAGACAAACAATAAATGAATTTGAGAGCTTTATATTCAAACATCTTTCTCTTACAAAGTCGAGCAGATTAAATCCAACTTACACTTTAGGCTTTGATGTTGTCTTAGTACTAGTTAAAATACTAGTGATATGAGGATCTAGAGAAAAAGAAAAAAGTTATAATAGACCGTTATCTCATTCAAGATGATGATGCCGTTGTAATATTTTAATGAAATCTGGTCAACTTCTTGACAAGCACAGGTAATATTGTTTAACCCAATTTAAGAGTATAGTCATTTTAGAAGCAAGAACTCAATTCAGCTGTTCATTTTATTAAAAAAACTGCAGAGTGCAGAGTCCTTCCATGTTACATGGGCTCTTGAATAGATATATTTTTGCCATTTGTTCCTATTTTAAGTCAATTTCCATTTTACATTTTTAAATCCCCCTTTCTACTCTTTCTTCTAAACCAGTGAATTCATTCATCAACGTTATGTATGGCATTCCTGTCCCTTAGCTGGTACTATTTCTAAATGTTTTTTTTTTTTGCCTCCTATGAACCCTCCTTGTGAAAACTTACTGTATGGAATCAAAATTTTAAAAATATGGGTTTCCAACTAAGAGGTTTTACAAAGTACCCTGAGAGGAACTATACTACCATCCTTTCATGATTATCATGAGCAAGTTTCTAGAGTTAGAAAATTGGAAGCTACAAAGATCTCATTTTCCGTAGAAGCAAAACCCAATGCAAATGAAAAAAACTATAACAAAAGTGCGCTGGTTAGAAGTACAACTGTGCTTCTCTTTATTATGACTTCAAATTTCATGTACCACATTACATTTCACATTAATAGTTAGCCAACTGTTATGAACCACAATTCCTGATGTTCCCTGCTGCAATTAAAACAGTTAACAGTCCAATATTCAATCAAATACACTAACAAAACTGGAAAGTATTCTCTGAAAATTGTATTAGAAATATCAGCAAGAAAACTAAGATAGGTTCCAAGCATTCGAGAGGCTCGGTTCTCTCCTCAGAGCAAGGCTCTTTACAAGTTTTTCCACACCCCCTCACTCCCCCATTGCTCGCCTATATTATACTCAAAACAGAAAAGATAGGCCACGTGGATCAAATAATCATATATCCTAGTGGTCCCCAACATAACCAACTTATTACTGAAAAGAAATAACAAACTAGAAATGGAAAGGAAATAACAAACAGAATTCAACCAAACCACTTATCTGTAAATTACTTTCTTCCACTACTTCTCCTTGCATATGTAAATCGCACTGTGGGTCTAACAATACCCCCATCCCAAAGTTTCACCTTGTCCTCAAGGTGGAAGTGGGGAAACTGCTCCAGCATCTTAAAATAATCCTCCCATGTAGCTTCGAATTCCGGAAGATTTTTCCATTGTATTAACACCTCTAGCTCATTAGGTGTACCTTGGTCCCTTACACGAATGTCCAGTAGTTTCTCAGGTTCCACCACCATTTCCATATCCAAAGAAAGTTGTGCAGGCAAGACAGAAGATGAGTAAGTGTCTCGAATATTCTAGAGTGATAGGAAGTCTTATGTACTTAATGAGTTATACAAAATCGAACATAACTTACACTGTAAGTAAATTAAATAGTTACTTGGTCGGACTTCAACTGTTAGTGTTTTTACCAACCAAACTTAATCAAAGTATGAAATAGACATACAATTTTCCAAAAAAAAAAAAAGTTGTTTTGCATACTATACATTTATCAACTTCTTTAAGTTGAAATTGTTAGATACCCTCAATTTATTTTTTTTATACTATATATAAAAATTTATATCACATTTTATAAATTTTTGGACCATATATTTTAAAATAATAATTACTATTTTCCTTGGTCCTTAATTATTATATAATTTAAAATAATGATAATTATTTTAAAGATTATTTAAAATATTTTTGTAAATATATGATCAATTTTTTTAAATAATAATAACAATATTATATTTTTTATTAAAATAAAATTTAATAATATATTATTTTTTTAATATGCAAGATGATTATATGTTGGTTGACTTAATGCAAGAGAAATATATGAACCCGAACTATTGCAGGTAAATATTATCATTCTCATTGTGTTATTTGATTTATATAATAGAAACAAAAGCTTATTTCGATATTTAAAAGTAAAAAAACTTATTTATGTATAATTTAGTTCGTAAACAAGTTATATATTGCAATTTTAAGTATTATTGTTCTCAATTGTATTACTTAATATATATAATAGAAATAAAATTTATTTATGCAATCAATAAATAAAAAATTATTTAAATATAATTTAGTTTATAAATGAGTCTGATAAAAAAATAATCATAATTTCATAAACAAGTAGTAAGTGTAGAGTAACCACACAAAACATACATTTAAGTATTCTTAATGAGATAATAAAAATAAAGCTTATTTAAGTAATCAATAAATAAAAAATTATTTTTAAGATAATTTGTTTTATACATGATTCAAACATAGGATATGGTTAAATGTAATTTATTAAAGTGTAATTTGATTCGTACATGAGTATGACAAATAACAACTACAGAATATCTCATACAAAATGTAAATTTTGGTATTAGTATTATCCATCTACACATTTTATCCATTAAAATAAAATTAATATTTTATTATCACAACTTTATTCATACATTAATTTATATAGTATAATTTAATTAATTTTTACTAATAAGTAATCTCACAACTACTTCATAGTTATATATCATCTTTATATTTAAGTAATAACTAATACGTTATTTAATATATATAATATTATTTAAAAAAAAAAAATAAGTGAGAGGAAAAAAGAGAGGGGAGCAAGTAGTCTCACGATCAAAACCTTACATTTTATGTAAGTAAATGATTTGAATTATTGATTGAGGCTTAAGCTCTCAATTATAATTATTTTTTATTTTATTTTATTTTGTATTTTAATTATAGTCATTTTATTGTGTGCATTCTATTTATTATTTAGAATTTATAATTTATAATTTTTTATTTTTTTATAAAAATAATACAAATAAATATAATAATTTCTAACCCATCATAATAATACGACCTAAATATAATAGAACATATATTATTTAATATGATGTGAAATGACATATAATTATTTACAAAATAAAAAGAACATAATAATAATACATGAATAAACCTATTACATATTATTTTATTTTTGAATTTTACTCATTCAATCAATGCAAAAATTATACGATACAAATTACATGAATTTAATGAGTCATTCTTTTTTATTAAAATAATATATCATTGTTGAGTATTTTTTGTGTTGACAATCCATGAGCATTATGTAACGAATACAAATAGGGTTCGTTTATTAAACAAGTTGACACAACTTGCAAAAATTACCACCGTAATTAACTTATAAAGTAAAAGGATTATCAATTAAAAATTTTGTAAGCATAGTAGACAAAACTAACATATAAAATTAAGGGGGAAGTGCGGTTACTTGTATCTTTTACTAGAGGAACAAATAAGGTTTGTTATAAGTAAAACATAAAAATCCTATTACTTTTTAAAAAAGAAATACCACAAAGGTCCTGTATACTAAAGCAAGGGGATTTTCGAGTTTTACTAAAAATTATTCACTCTCTCCCTAAAAACCCACAACCGCAATTCATCTCAGCCACATACACCCTTTTTCCAGCACCAAACTAATCAAAACCCAAATTAATCATTACAAAATTAAATATTCTTATCATGTTTTTTAGATTAAATGGGGATCCTAATATAAAATTTTCATGACAATCAAACTTAATTACTTCTAATTAACAGTGAAAAAATATAACAACCCAATAATCTGATGCCTACATCTACAATTGACACAAAGAAAATTAGTTAGGGGTTATTTGGTAACGTCGTAGATTTTTTATTTGTATTTTTTTGAATTATATGCTGTCATGATCCCATATTTATTAAAACTTATATATGATCCACTCCATTTAATTTTTTACATATTGTGACAAAAATACCCTCCATTAACTAATTGTAATGAATTTTGATTAGACACATGTCTAACTAGAATACCCAAATTTAGACAACTGTCCAACTCACTAAATTTTGACCTACTGTTGAATCTACTGGTCAGAGCCGAGTTAGACACATGTCCAACTAGACTCCCCAGAATTGGACGACTGTCCAATTGATCAAATTTTGACAGGCCGACTACCCTACTCACATGTGTCCAACTAAACTATCTAGAATTAGACAACTGTCGAACTGGTTGAATTTTAATTAACTAGCAACCCTATTTGTCGAAATCGAGTTTGACACATGCCTAATTGACTGAATTTTAATCAATTGGCGATCTTACTCGCCAGAGTCAAGTTAGATAAATGTCTAACTAGACCGACTTTGTTTGATCGATCTGCGATCCTACTTACAGGATCCAAAGTGGGTACATGGCCAACTAACTTGAATAGTTGTCCAACTAACTGACTTTGTTTCTATTGATGACTACACTATCTAAAGCCAAATTAACGTCTCACTTTGTCCCTTGTTGGGTTTTATTTTTCCCCCTATTTTTATAATGCAAAAAGCTTTAATATTTTTTTTCATTAATGTGCAAAAGCTTTAGTATATTGCAAAGACTTCTCTATTTTTATTTATTGCTTTCATATGCACACTTTTAAAAGTAGCATGAGCAATATGGAAGGCTCAGATAACCTATATGTTAAATAAATCGTAGTGAAATTTTAGATGTATACTATGTTAAAATATAAAGCGGAAGCAAATATAAATATAAAATAGATAAAAGAATAAGTGTAGAAGTTAAAATAATATATAATCAAAGTAGGTTGAGAAGAGAATCAAAAAGTCAAATAAAGACATTCTAATTCTCATTCATATATAATATTGAAGGATTACATTGATATTTATAATGATAATAAACTAAAATCTTAATCCTAATAGGACTCTAAATAAGATTCCTAAACTAATAGGAAAACATTAGAATAATTATCTAATATCCTAATCATAATAGTCTTCAACACTAACAAGGAAACTAATTATTAATATAATATTCAACTCTCCCCCTCAAGCTGAACATATCTATGTTCAGTTTGGATAATTACAACATACATATTTGTACTTGATGTTTAACTTCAAAGGTGCTTTAGTTCTGGTGGAATTTGAAATTGGTGATAACAGCGTACGACAGTAGATCGGTTGATCTTTCTAGAAAATGACGGTGGGTCGGTTGATCATTCTAGAAAACGCAGCTATGAAGTCGTGAGGTAGAAATTGATATCAACAATCGTGAGGGCATGAAGTTGACGTAAACGATGGCGACGACGACGATGAAAATAGATGATACCAACAGTCGTAAAACCGTGAGATTGACGTGAACAATGGCGCAATAGAGGTGAACGACAGCGGTGATAGTTTGATAAATGATGAAACCAAAGAACTAATCAGCAACTTTTAGAAGAAATCGAACTGTAGATGAGGAGTACAAGCAACCGAATGAAGTAGAAAAACTGAAGCAGACCACGATGACAGTAGGGGTATATGTATGGCAGATGATAGAGAGATGATAGAAAATAAAAAAAACATGTTCAAGATCGAACACTGCTCTGATACCATGTTAGACGTTGTTGGTTACCAACTCTCCTAAAAGCTTAAGTTGTTAGGAAGAAGGCCAACTATACTTAGTTTTCTTGTTAGTATTGAAGATTATTATGATTAGGATATTAGATACTTATTCTAATGTTTTCCTATTAGTTTAAGAGTCTTATTTAGAGTCATATTAGGATTAATATTTTAGTTTATTATCATTATAAATATCAATATAATCCTTCAATATTATATATGAATGAGAATTAGAATGTCTTTATTTGACTTTTTGATTCTCTTCTCAATCTACTTTGATTATATATTATTTTAACTTCTACATTTATTCTTTTATCTATTTTATATTTATATTTACTTCCACTTTATATTTTAACATGGTATCAGAGCTAGAGGTCCTATGTTCAAGGCCTAGCAATCTCAATTGTTGAATTGCAAGTGTTTGGTCTGCATGATGCATAGAGCCAACACTTGTGGGGGAGTGATAGATGTATAAAAGTATAGTTGACCTTCTTTTTAACAGATTAAGCTTTTAGGAGAGTTGGTGACCAACAACTTCTAACATACTATTAGTATTTTATACCTTAGAAATTTTTAAACTAGTGTTCAGTGCCTAAACAAATCTAACAAAATTTACGTGCAGCCATATGTTATATTTTATATCCTATTGAAGAAGTAGCTAAAGAAAATTCTTTAAATTTTACAGGCAAATAAGAGAGTTGAAATTGAGGAAGAAAACAATTCAAATATAAGTGGTAATGATGAAAGTAAAAAAGTTGATGAAAATTGTACACATTTATAAAGAAAAGGAAGAAGACAACTAGTAATAAAGTTTCTTCTAATGTTATTAAACTTGCTTTGGGAATAAATGAGTTAGCAAGGCGAAAGAATAAGCCTAGCTCTTATGCTACTTCTTGTGCTTATGGAGATGAAATTGAATCTGAATTAGATAAGTGTTGAAAAATTATTGAAAGCATAGAGGATGTTAATGATGACACTTACTCAAAAGCTTTGGTTAACAAATAAACTTGACTTCATAAAAGTATTTATAAAGATGTATGATGTTAAGAGGAGAGACTTTATTCGCATACTATGATATGATGTATTTTTGATTGAGAATTAAGATATAGATGTTCTATTATATGTTCATTTGAATTATCTTTTGAGGAGTTGAACTTTGTTTATCTTATTTGAAGTAGTTAATATGACAATAAATTTGAACTTTGTTTTTATATTTTATGGATGGATGTTGCCTCATTTTTTTTTAATTGAATATAACATAAATTTATGGATCCAATTGAGCATAATGTTGTGTTTGATGATGAAATTGTGAATGGTATAATTATAGTTGTTTCTTCTTTGTTAGTAATGTTGGCGTCAGAGATTATAAGGCCTCCCCAACTTCCATATATAACTTCTTCATCGAGAGATCACGATTATATTCTTGAGTTATTAAATGGAAATGAAAGCAGGTATCATAACTCTTTTCAAATGCGAAAAAATGAATTTATATTATTTTGTAAAGAATTGAGAATTAAGACAGGATTAACACCATCTTGATATTTTGATTTGAGAATTAAAACAGGATTATTTTGTATTTATATTATTTTGTGAGAAATTAAGACATGACTAATATCATCTTGATATTTAAGCATTCAATAACAACTTGGCATATTTTTGCTCATTATAGGTCAGAATGAAAATAATCGCTTAGTAGCTAAAAAGTTTCAACATTCAGGTCACACTATATCACGATATTTCAATCGTGTTTTGAAGAAAATTTGTAAGCTTAGAGTTTAAATAATATGTCCTCCCAATTTGAATGATGCGCCTACTCAAATTCAACACAATCCAAAGTATTATTTCTTTTTTAAGGTAATTTTTATTCTATTTTGCTATAATACATAAGTTTAACCTATAATGCATAATTATTAATAACTTTACTATTGTTTGCTTAGAGACTGTATTTGTTCTATTGACGGCACTCATGTTTTTTAACGAATTCATGAAAATGAACAAATTAAATTTCATGGTAGAAAAATTAATACTACATGAAATGTGATTTGTACTTGTTCATTTGATATGCATTTTACATTTGTCATATCTAGTTGGGAAGGATCTGCCAATGATGTAAGAATATTGAGTGAGTGTATTGAAAATTCTGAAGAAAATTTTCGATGCCAACTAGAGGTGCATAACTATAATACAAAAGTGACTTTTCTTATCGATTTTTAACCGTCAAAGTAGACCTATCTTGTCGGTTAAAAAAACTGCCAACGTATGCAACGTCAGCATAAGTACTCATTTACCTTGACAATTTTTAGTAAAAACTGACAAAAAAGGTACACATAAATTGTCAGTTATTTAAAAAGTTCGACAAGAAAAGTTGTACATATCTAGTTAATTTTTTTTCTAAAATCAACGAGAAAAATTATGGATATCTAGTAAGCTATTTATAAAACCGACAACAAAAGTGTTATATACCTTGTCATATTTTTAGTTGACTTTTAACTATTAAAATATTGATAATATTTTTAATTTCACAATTCTCACATATATTATCTCTACAACATAAATATATTAATTTTAAGTATATAATATTATTGTTGGGTTACAAAATATAAAATAATTGAACGTTGTTCTAATTAAGTCAAAATATAAACAAAGTCTTAAACTTAGACATATGAAAATGTATTTAAAAGTGTGTATTGCATAATTGCATAAAACTTAGACTAATTAAATAACTATATAAGGTTGAATATATAGTGCTCAATCCGATCGCATTTTGTCGATGTCATTCTCCAAGTAATTTTATCTAGTTCTCTTTTAAACTACGCAACCAAGAAAAGAAAATAAATACAAATCATGTATATTCAATTAGCTAACTACGTCGTAATTTGTAATTAATGTAATTTGAAAGATTAACTAAGTTTGAAAATATGAATATAATAAATTAATTAGTTTTACTTACCAAATCAACTATAGATGTATTAGGGTTGTCCACAATTGCCTTTATATACATAAGCACAAAATATCCACATTTAATTTTAACATCTTGACAGAGACACTACATGTTGTAAAGTATATATTCATTATTGTACAAGTATACATTCACCAAGTACCTTAAAGAACATACTTACCAAAAGAGGTAGCTTTTGGAGGTTGCTAGAGGCATTAGATTCTTTAAGAATCCAAGTAGTTACTGCAAATGTTACAACACTAAATGAAAAAGTCCAAAACAATATTGAGATTGAGGTAAGATTCCCCATGATGGTTAGTTAAAGAGCTCTCTACTTATCTTCAATTCTCATGTTCTTCTGATCAGTTTATGTTATTACCTTTCATTACGTACTTTTCTTTTATGTGTAGGAAAATATGGACATTCAACCTAAGAGATTGAGAGACTCATTAATGAAGCTTACATTGTAGACAGATCAGAGACCAAATCGAGCCTTTAGAAGGGAAGAACACAGACAAAAGTTAAATCAGTCTATTAACTTCTCTGGTTAGAGTTCAACTGCTTAGATTTCTTTTTTACTATTATTATAACACGAGTAAAACTTAAGGAGGAAATTTCTAATGTTTCCATTATCTTGATTCATCTATATAATTACTTTGTTGGAGTTGATGTTTTTTCCATTTTTCATTAGTACATATGTAGACTTCTGCTAATGTCTCAAGATTTTTTTCTATTATAAATGTAGATCATTTCATTTTATCAGCTGTTAGGTTTGCTGATCACTGTTGCAACACTGAAATTGTTCTTTGACTAAACAGATTACACATTGAATTCCCAATAAAAACAAGTCACCACAAAAAAAGTATTAATTCAGTTCTTCAGTATCAACAAATAAAGTTTTGACATTTCTTCAACCAAAGCATTAATTCAAATCGTCCTATTTCCAAATATCATTTGGTTAAAAAAAAAAAAAAACAAAGAAAGGATTCGAACCTCAATTGAGGCAATCTTTGTAATTTGTCTGTAATTATGGCTTTAGAATTTCCTAACAAAGCATTTCTCTCACTCACAAGGTTTGATTTGGTGCCAAGAAAACCATAACCATACATCCTCATATAAATCCATACATATAAAAATATATACAATACTGAACCTGATCTCAGAAGAAGCAAAAGAGGGATTTTGGTTTATGAGTTTCTGCTAGCATTTAACAAATAGATATCATCACAGACAGACCCTGTGTACTTCCAAGTTTCAAATGTTTTTGTTCTTAATTCAGTAAATTAAATAGTTAAATTGGGAAGATAAGAATGCTAAAGAACCTTACCTACAAGCCTTTGAGAACAGGGCACCGTCTCTTCCCCGATTTGTTATCAAAATGCGAGGGGCCTCTGGAATTGGTGTATGGTGTGACGATGGTGCAAAGGATCGTGAATGGGGGCGACGATGGCTGGTAATGCTAAAAGGAAGATAAGAGAGTGCTGAAAGGAAGCGGATGCAAGAAGGTTGTTGTTGAGGAGGGCCACTTTTGCATACTAGAAGCCATTTTCTTCAACAATCGCTTTGTATGTTCTTTGCATACTTAGTTTTCTTCTCCTTAGGTGGGAAATTTACATGCTCAGTTCTCATTTCAAGGCAGAGGATGCAAGAAGGCTGTTGTTGAGGAGGATGCAAGATCGTTGAGGAGTGTCGATCGTTGAGGGGCAGGCTATTTTTCTTTGTTTTTTTTCCCCCTATTTCTTTTGGGTCTTCGGTCATGAGGCGCCGCTTCCTTCTTCTTAGTTTTTTATTTTTTATGGAGCTGATTAAAAAAGAATAATTATACCTTATTTTTCTTGACGATTTTTACAAAAAAAAAAAAATTGTCAAGTAATATATCTTCACAAATTTTTAAAAACCACTACATATTATACCTTGCCGGTTTTTAAAAAAATTGACAATAAATTTTTATCAAAAAAAGCCACTTTTGTAGTAGTGATATCAATTTCTTTATTTATTTACTTTTTTTTTCCCTTAAAAAAGAGTTCTAAAATTTCCTCTTTTTTTATTAATATAGAGAAAATACACTCACACTTTAATGTGATTCGAACTTGGATTCTTAGTAAGGGGATCGAGAATCTTACCACTTGAACTACAAGAGATTCCCTATTTACTTCTTAACATTAATGTGAAACTTATTTTAATATTTATTGAACAAAAATATTATCTTATTGATTCTAAATTTACGAACATGCCTGAATTTTTATCACTTTATTTTATTGGAAAGAGACATATTAGAGATTTTCAAAGAAATAGGACAAGACCCCATGATTTAAAGAAATTATATAATTATAGACACTCTTCACTCCGTAATGTGATTGAGCCATGCTTTTCGTATATTGAAAGCTAGAGTTCCTATTTTGAGTATAATGACATCATATCATGTCGAGACACAAAAGTATATTCTAGTGACATGTTGCATCATTAATAATTTTATATGTACATGTGATAGTGATGATCAGATATTTCAAACTCACAACAATAAGTCAATAGTTATTACTGATACCAATAACTCTGAATTGGATGTGAATGAAAGTCAACTTCAATATATGGCACAATGAGAGATCATATTGCAAATCGTATTTGGCAAAGATTACATCATCACAAATGATTTATGTTGAGTAATTTTAAATGTTAGAATTATTTTTAATTTTTAGTTAAATATTTTTAGATTTTATATATTTTAGATTTAGATATGTATGTTTTTGTTTTTAATACTTTTTTGATTTGTTATTTTTAATATTTTTAGCTAAATATTTTTAGACTTTAAATTTCGTACACTAGATTTCGTTAAAAAAATTTAAATATAAATACTAATATTATTAATTGAAATATTTTTTATGTTTTATTTATGTATAAAAGATATATTTGCAATCAATTTCACATTAAAAAATAATTATTTAAAATATTTTGTGTATTACTTACAAAAGTAAGAAAAAAAAGTAAAATGAAAATAATAATAATATACAACAAAATTTTTATTATTTTGCTTTTAGTTTTTGAAAAAAAAAATTTCAAACTATAAATCATTGATTTCGCTTTCAAAATTTTGAAATCAAAAATTAATTATCAAATATATAAATGGTTCTTTTTACATAAAAAAAAAATCAAAAATTGTTAAAATAATTCATAAATCATAAATAAAAAATCAACAACATTATCAAACAAGTCCGGATGCTAGAAATAAACAAAACCAGAATAGGTAACCTTAATTCAACGTTCATGCTCTTCATAATAATTTTCGTCAGCTGCCATCAGTTTATCAAAGTTTGCAGTCTAGCTTCCCCAGCAATATCTCAATCTTTGCCTTTAGCACTGGTCGCCCTCTTAAATCATCTTTAGTATCAACTGTTGAAGTCATGATCTTCTTTTCCACAGCCAAGTTCATGGTGTTAATTTCTTCCGTAATCACCTCCATGGATGAAAGCTAAACTAAACTCAATAAAAAAATATATAGTCTATTATCATTTGAATAAACAAAGAAAAAATCCAATTAATTAGTTTGATCCCAAAAGTTCGAAATCAATAACCTTTAAACTAGATCGTGAAATCCATTAATGCTCTTTCGAAAGCCCATACAAGAAAGATCTTAAATAACAAAATACAAGTTGAAAAATAAAAACTAGGATTTAAAATTGAAAATAAGGAAATTACCATTTGTACGAAGCTTATGTTCAACGATCTATTCCCTCATGGACACAAATTTTCTCTTAGATTCTTCCATGGTTAGATGCAAAATTCAGAAAGATAAGGAATGAGATTAATGGGGTCTTATAGCACTGTCCAACTCCAAACCCTAATCCCCATATCAATTTCACCTCACACTCACCAAATCACTTTCTTTTCTATTTTTTGTCTGGCAATTTGATCTTCGTTTATTTCTCGAGCTATATCGACTATTTTATGGATGGGCTGCGCTTTTCTGCCAAAGAAGAGGATCGTTGTTGGTGATGTTGTGGTGCTGGATGGCGGCACCGGAAGGGGTGTATGGAGTTTAAGGGAGAGTGGCTAATTTTTATGTAAAATTCCAAAAATGGGCTTAGTGGTCATGTGCCAAGCACATGGTCGCATTTCATTTGTTATGCAGGATCTTTCTAGTATTTATTTATTTTAATTTTTAACATAATAGGACATTTATACTCACTCAATAAAAATTATGGACTCTTTTAATAAAAATTACAGATTTTAATTGCCCTTTGTCCTAAAATAAATTACATGCTTAGTACGTCATTCCATTTAATTAAATATGAGTCACTTTGCTTATTTTTAATTTTATATTCATTTTTAAGTTATTAACATTTTGCAATTATTATAAATTCAAAATAAAATAAAAACTCTATTATAAATTTATTTTTAAACATCTCTCCTTTCAATTTAAATGAACCATGAATATGAACAAGTATCATGGTGTTTCTAATAATTAAGTACTTTATATTATTATTAAACATCTCTCCTTTCAAGCTAAATGAACCATGAAGAAGCACAAGTATCATAATGTTTTTAATAAATAACCATTTTATTTCACTTAGTCACTAAAATTTTAAATTATCTTTTTTTTTAAAAAAAAATAAGAACTTTATTTAATTAATAGCTGTAATATTTTTGACCAATATAGAATATTTAAAAATTTGAGTTGTGTGCACAAATTTAAAATAAAAATAAAAGTGAATAAAACTCAAAATAAAATTCCCACGTTTTTAAAACATGTATTCCAAATGAAAAATGTTATATAAGACAACTTTAGAGTGGTGTGTTTTATATCACTACTCTAATATAACAATTGATTTAATTATTGTTTAAAAATTTATTGTAATATTAAATATGACTACAAAATTATGCTATCTAACATTGATTAATCGAAAAATATGTTTGATTGATGTATAAAATAATTGTTGATATTTTTTTAACATCTTAAATTTTTGTAAGAGTTATTTTTAATAATTTCTAACATGATATTAAAATTAAATGTCATGTTCAAGAACCAATAATCTAATTGGTATATAAAGTATATATATATAATATATATATATATATATATATATTGTAATTTCTTCCTAGCAATTTTAATTTTAACAAGTTTATGACAACAATTTTTAACAACTTAGTCGCTCAATGCATGATTTTGTCTTATAGCTGTTTGTGTTGAGTTGGACATCAGATATATCTAGGCATTATAAATTAGGAGTAATGATAAAAATAACACCCTTTAAAATTTATAATAATAAAAATAGCACTTATTGTGTTCAAGTTTATATTTTCACAATTAAAAAAAATGATTGATATATTATTTTTCTTTGAATAATCATTCAATTGGAATTGAACGACGAAAATTGAAATTTGTTTAATGTTGAATGCTCAACATTACACGTTCAATGTTATTAGGATACTAATTTTGTTATTATAAATTTTAAGGGTGTTATTTTTTGATAATTTTTTTATAATTTATAATGTTCACCGCTCATGGACAACTTTTTAAATGCTGAAAAATTATTAAACGTATTTTAATTAAATAAAATATAAATTAATATAATGTTTTTTTTAAAAAATACAATTAATTAATATAAAAGAATTAATGAGATTATTATAAAGTACACTAAGTGCAATAAATAATACTTGTCAATATACAAGATCCCCTGTCTCCTCCTATAGTTTTTATTTTCAGTGAGATTGTCATTTTATTCTATTGATTTTCATTATTTTATTATATATACCTACATTGTCTGTGTTTTTTTTTTTTTTAATACGTGAAGGTAAGTTCTAAAATAATTTCATTAAAATTTAAAAAAGAGTAATTTTTCTGTTAAAATTATTTAAATGAGTACTGAATATTAATGCTGTTTTGGCGTATACTTAGCCAAGGGTGATTCAAATTTCAAGCCTATAATAACATTGGAGCCCGAACCCTAAAAATAAACTCTTTCATTCTTCATTTGTGTAGGGAGTTTGATTAAAAGCCTCGAACAAATTTGTTTTCTTCCTCTTATCTTTCATTTCTACATAGCTTTTCCTAATATTTTCATGGATGACTTGAGAATCTTCACTACAACAATAATGAAATTCAGGGATGATTATATGTTGAAAAAATTCGGTTAATTGTTTCTAAATGGATGTTTTTGGGACGATTAGGTGTAAATTTTCCGAAAAGAGTTTTATGGACGGTTATTAACCGTCCCTAAAGGTAAAACTTTTCGGAACGGTTAAAAACCGTTCCTAAATGTCCTGCTAATTAACAAATATATCCCCTGCTCCGCGCGACACACTTCTAAAACTTCCAAATTAAAAACCCTAACACAGCCCAGCCGCCTCCATTGCTGAGATCCCATTTTGGTTCAACGGTCGAGACCCTCCAGCCACCGTCGCCAGCTCTTCCTTCGTCCGTCGTCCCTCACACAGCCAGCCTCCATGCCATTGTTGTCCCCCGCGGCTCCGGTTCGACTCCCAGCCAGCTTCCTTCTAGCTCCTGTACTGTTCCAGCATTGCTTGCTTCCTGTTCGTTCCAGCCCAGAGATCTCTACCATTTGTGGGAAAGTCATAGCTTTGTTTGTGTCACAGTTTTCATAATTCTAATTCATGTCCTCCATGGTGTTCACTGTCATTTCAGAGAGTCAATGAGAAGTGGTGGACTTGCTGTTTCTACTACCTCTTTTTTGAAGAGTGATCACAGGTCAAAGGTACGTTTATTCCACTATTAATCTGCTACTGGATTGGTGCTTTGATTCTCTAGGATTTTTTTCTTCTAGTTAGTTCCTTTTGTTTTTTTTCTTTCTATGATGGGATTTATGTGTATGAGCGAATAAAAATGACAAGTTTATCTTAAGTACGCGGAACACCCACCTTGTTTCTTACGGATGAAATATGTTTCTGTCTCTTTTTTTCCCCTTCAAATTGTTGCTACAGATAGCATTTGGATGTGGTATGGCAATCCGAAGTAGCTATGCATGTGAATTGTTTGGAGTACCGTTCACTTAACCCCTTTTTATATCTTGCATATCATATTTTTTATCTCACTATCATACATTTAATCATTTCAACCCTAACAAATGTCGTAGACACAACAATAATATATGGACACGACAACTAGTTCTGCAAAAATAAAGTGAAAGTTCACTAAAATTTACAAATATATTGTATTGTTATTGTTCAACAAAATTGTTAATTTATTTCTATATTATATATCAAAATTTGAATTACATATAATATTCTTAAAAAAAAAAATTATCCATATATTTTAAGTTATTAACATTAGTTGTCTTTTTAAGATCTATTATCACATTAAAAAGGAATCTTAAAATAATAATTAAATAAAAATCACATCTATTAAGAACTCTAATCATATTATGATTATCACATTCAATAAATAATCTAAATATTTTTTTACTTTTATAATTAATTTAAAAGTATAAGAAAATTAATTTTATATTAATTTTAAATATATAATAAAAATTAACCAAGAAGAAAAAAATTAAAATCATAACAATTAACTTACAAGGCATGTGATTTTAACTAATTACTAGAAAAAGTTAAAACTTGATTTCCTTGACCCGATGAATCTTGTTGCGGAGTAAGATTCTTTACTTATTATTACCTTTACTACTCAAATATAAAGAATACATTGTTGATCTAAATGTTGAAATATTATTTTTTATTAATAACTTTGAGTTCGTTATATGCATTAAAATAAAAATAGACAATTAAAATTTATAAATAAGCAAAAACGAGAAAAAAAAGAGAATCATATTCCTCCTGTTGCTGATCTCTTTAACCTTAAGGACTAGAAAAATAAGGAAGAAGCGTATACACTGTCGGAACTACTCATGGCCCTCTTTCATTTTTTTTTTTTTTTGATAGTTTAAATTTTATATATAATATTTATATTATTTATATAAAATAGGTGTGTCCTCCCATATTAATTTGAAGTTTTTATCATTCAAAACATAAATTCAATACTATAGATATATTTATATTTAAATAAGATACACATAATTTTTTTTTGGAATAAAAATAAGTAATAATTTAAGTAATATTATTTTTAATTATTTATATGGTATCCTGTTGAATTAAAATTCTAGATTAGATAGATGCAGAAATTAAAAACTGGAGTGAAGGCATGTGCGCTAATCAAACACATGCACTTTTTTTTTACAAATTAGGAAGAAAAATAAAAAACTTAACTAGTAGAGTTATCGAAATCACATGATTGAACCAGCACTAGCTACTTAAAGCACATGCACTTTTTTTTACAAGTGAGATCTTAGATTTAAGTAGATTTGAGGTCAGCATTCCATAAAATGGAAATGTTATATACCATTTGTAGTTTAATTTAATTTATTATATACTGGATTCAAACAATACCTTAGAACCATGTTTTAATGTAATTAAATTGAAGATAAATGTCAATAATACATAAATTTATAAAATATACTCAAATATTATTTGTATCGTAACATTTAGCATAATTATTTTAAAAAAATTTGAAAGTAATTCCTTGTTTTATAGATAATTTTAACAAATAATACCATATAAATAATTTAAATACAATATATATATATATATATTATTTCACTTAAATAAAATAGCCATACTGCCAACTCCACCAAACGCTATTCTTATTTCTTCATAATTTAACTTATCTATTCGTTTAGTTTCCGACCTATTTAAAATACTACAATTTAATTTATAATTTTTTAATTCAAACAAATTAATTTCTAAAGTTTATAACTTTGATAATTCAATTTAAAATGTATTTTCATTAAATTGATTGAATAGCATTATATTTAATTAGGATTGAATTTGACTTTTAATTCATTTGATTCTATATTTTGCTACATGTTAGGTAAGCCTAATAATTGAAATTTAAAGAAATTAAATTGTAATATCTTGTATAAGTTAGAAAATAAATTGATAGATAAGCCTAATAATTTTGAAGTCATTAACCTATAATCTTATTCAAATAGTTAGAATATCAAATAAAATTAAACAATAATAAGAAAGAAATGTTTAAAATATATAAATTTATATATATAATTACACTCACATTAATTATAATGTAATATGTATCAAATTTTTTTAAAAAATGAATAATTTTTTAATTTTTTAAAATTATTTTTTGGTGTTATAGAACATAATTAACAGGCTAAATTATACTATTAGTTTCTAAATTTTAATTAAATTTACATTTAAGTTCTCAAACTTTTAAATTTTACAATTTAATTTTCAAAATTTTAAAATTTCACACATAGATCCCTAAAATTTTAAATCTTATAATTTAATCCCTAAATTTGTACAAATTCACACATGAGTTCTTAGATTTTGATTCAAAAACATATATCTTAGTACCTAAGATGGAATCTACGTGTGAACTTTTAAAAATTTAAGACTAAGTTCAATTTAAAATTTTAGGGACCTATATAAAAAATTTTAAAAACTTGAGTACTAAATTGTAGAATTTAAAAGTTTGAGAAATAATATTTTTATTTTTAGAAATATTAAAGAATTAAATTATGAGATAAAATTTTAAAATTGCTATATTTTTTTGCTCTTAAAATGACTACTTCCATAATTAATTAATTTACTATAAAATGATCTAATTAATTTCAGAATTATTATAAAATAGTTACTTTAGTCAAAATTAGATTGAGTTCGTTGTTTAATAAAAATAATCAAATTAATTTAATTAAGATAGTATCATTAAAAGTAAATGTTATACATAACCAAAACTGTATTTTATTTAGCACATGCTTAATTAGTTAGGCCTAACTTAGCATTTTAATGTTACAACAATTAAATTAAAAATATTGATATGTAGCAAAAAAAAACTTTGGTATAAATATCTTAAAAGTGCAAAAAATGATAAAATTTAAAGATATTATAGCTTATTTTTTGAAACAAAATAAGTATAATTTATTCACATGTATTATTTGTCTAATTTAAACGATAAATTATAATTTAAATTTATTTGACTCTTTCTTATAATTATGGTCACGGTTTTTGAAAGACCGTGACCATATGTAGCATTTAAGGCCACGGTTTTCAGAAAAACCGAGACCAAAAGTACCAAATATTTGGAAATGAACATTACCTATGGTCTCGGTTTTTGAAAAAACCGTGACCGTATGTAGCATTTAAGGCCACGGTTTTCAGAAAAACCGAGACCAAAAGTACCAAATATTTGGAAATGAACATTACCTATGGTCTCGGTTTTTGAAAAAACCGTGACCGTAGAATATGATATAGTCACGGTCTTTCGAAAAACCGTGGCCTTAAATATTACATATGGTCACAGTTTTTAAAAAAACCGAGACCTAAAGTTAATAATTGGTCACGGTTTTTTGAAAGACCGTGACTATATCATATTCTACGGTCACGGTTTTTAACCGTGACCATAGGTCATAGGCTATGGTCTCTCCTTCTTAGGTCACGGTTTTTAGAACCGTGACCATAGGTCTACAGTCACGGTTAAAAACCGTGACCATATGCCAGTTTTGTGGTAGTGCCGAGACCCTCCAGCCACTGTTGCCAGCTCTTCCTTGGTCCGTCGTCCCTCACACATGCAGCCAGCCTCCATGCCATTGTTGTCCCCCGCGGCTCCAGTTCGACTCCCAGCCTGCTTCCTTCTTGCTCCTGTACTGTTCCAACATTGCTTGCTTCCTGTTCGTTCCAGCCCGGAGATCTCTACCATTTGTGGGAAAGTCATAGCTTTGTTTGTGTCACAGTTTTCATAATTCTAATTCATGTCCTCCATGGTGTTCACTCTGTCATTTCAGAGAGTCAATGAGAAGTGGTGGACTTGCTGTTTCTACTACCTCTTTTTTGAAGAGTGATCACAGGTCAAAGGTACGTTTATTCCACTATTAATCTGCTACTGGATTGGTGCTTTGATTCTCTAGGATTTTTTTCTTCTAGTTAGTTCCTTTTGTTTTTTTTTCTTTCTATGATGGGATTTACGGGATTTATGTGTATGAGCGAATAAAAATGACAAGTTTATCTTAAGTACGCGGAACACCCACCTTGTTTCTTACGGATGAAATATGTTTCTGTCTCTTTTTTTCCCCTTCAAATTGTTGCTACAGATAGCATTTGGATGGGGTATGGCAATCCGAAGTAGCTATGCATATGAATTGTTTGGAGTACCTTTCACTTAACCCCTTTTTATATCTTGCATATCATATTTTTTATCTCACTATCATACATTTAATCATTTCAACCCTAACAAATGTCGTAGACACAACAATAATATATGGACACGACAACTAGTTCTGCAAAAATAAAGTGAAAGTTCACTAAAATTTACGAATATATTGTATTGTTATTGTTCAACAAAATTGTTAATTTATTTCTATATTATATATCAAAATTTGAATTACATATAATATTCTTAAAAAAAAAAAATTATCCATATATTTTAAGATTAGTTATCTTTTTAAGATCTGTTATCACATTAAAAAGGAATCTTAAAATAATAATTAAATAAAAATCACATCTATTAAGAACTCTAATCATATTATGATTATCACATTCAATAAATAATCTAAATATTTTTTTACTTTTATAATTAATTTAAAAGTATAAGAAAATTAATTTTATATTAATTTTAAATATATAATAAAAATTAACCAAGAAGAAAAAAATTAAAATCATAACAATTAACTTACAAGGCATGTGATTTTAACTAATTACTAGAAAAAGTTAAAACTTGATTTCCTTGACCCGATGAATCTTGTTGCGGAGTAAGATTCTTTACTTATTATTACCTTTACTACTCAAATATAAAGAATACATTGTTGATCTAAATGTTGAAATATTATTTTTTATTAATAACTTTGAGTTCGTTATATGCATTAAAATAAAAATAGACAATTAAAATTTATAAATAAGCAAAAACGAGAAAAAAAAGAGAATCATATTCCTCCTGTTGCTGATCTCTTTAACCTTAAGGACTAGAAAAATAAGGAAGAAGCGTATACACTGTCGGAACTACTCATGGCCCTCTTTCATTTTTTTTTTTTTTTGATAGTTTAAATTTTATATATAATATTTATATTATTTATATAAAATAGGTGTGTCCTCCCATATTAATTTGAAGTTTTTATCATTCAAAACATAAATTCAATACTATAGATATATTTATATTTAAATAAGATACACATAATTTTTTTTTGGAATAAAAATAAGTAATAATTTAAGTAATATTATTTTTAATTATTTATATGGTATCCTGTTGAATTAAAATTCTAGATTAGATAGATGCAGAAATTAAAAACTGGAGTGAAGGCATGTGCGCTAATCAAACACATGCACTTTTTTTTTACAAATTAGGAAGAAAAATAAAAAACTTAACTAGTAGAGTTATCGAAATCACATGATTGAACCAGCACTAGCTACTTAAAGCACATGCACTTTTTTTTACAAGTGAGATCTTAGATTTAAGTAGATTTGAGGTCAGCATTCCATAAAATGGAAATGTTATATACCATTTGTAGTTTAATTTAATTTATTATATACTGGATTCAAACAATACCTTAGAACCATGTTTTAATGTAATTAAATTGAAGATAAATGTCAATAATACATAAATTTATAAAATATACTCAAATATTATTTGTATCGTAACATTTAGCATAATTATTTTAAAAAAATTTGAAAGTAATTCCTTGTTTTATAGATAATTTTAACAAATAATACCATATAAATAATTTAAATACAATATATATATATATATATTATTTCACTTAAATAAAATAGCCATACTGCCAACTCCACCAAACGCTATTCTTATTTCTTCATAATTTAACTTATCTATTCGTTTAGTTTCCGACCTATTTAAAATACTACAATTTAATTTATAATTTTTTAATTCAAACAAATTAATTTCTAAAGTTTATAACTTTGATAATTCAATTTAAAATGTATTTTCATTAAATTGATTGAATAGCATTATATTTAATTAGGATTGAATTTGACTTTTAATTCATTTGATTCTATATTTTGCTACATGTTAGGTAAGCCTAATAATTGAAATTTAAAGAAATTAAATTGTAATATCTTGTATAAGTTAGAAAATAAATTGATAGATAAGCCTAATAATTTTGAAGTCATTAACCTATAATCTTATTCAAATAGTTAGAATATCAAATAAAATTAAACAATAATAAGAAAGAAATGTTTAAAATATATAAATTTATATATATAATTACACTCACATTAATTATAATGTAATATGTATCAAATTTTTTTAAAAAATGAATAATTTTTTAATTTTTTAAAATTATTTTTTGGTGTTATAGAACATAATTAACAGGCTAAATTATACTATTAGTTTCTAAATTTTAATTAAATTTACATTTAAGTTCTCAAACTTTTAAATTTTACAATTTAATTTTCAAAATTTTAAAATTTCACACATAGATCCCTAAAATTTTAAATCTTATAATTTAATCCCTAAATTTGTACAAATTCACACATGAGTTCTTAGATTTTGATTCAAAAACATATATCTTAGTACCTAAGATGGAATCTACGTGTGAACTTTTAAAAATTTAAGACTAAGTTCAATTTAAAATTTTAGGGACCTATATAAAAAATTTTAAAAACTTGAGTACTAAATTGTAGAATTTAAAAGTTTGAGAAATAATATTTTTATTTTTAGAAATATTAAAGAATTAAATTATGAGATAAAATTTTAAAATTGCTATATTTTTTTGCTCTTAAAATGACTACTTCCATAATTAATTAATTTACTATAAAATGATCTAATTAATTTCAGAATTATTATAAAATAGTTACTTTAGTCAAAATTAGATTGAGTTCGTTGTTTAATAAAAATAATCAAATTAATTTAATTAAGATAGTATCATTAAAAGTAAATGTTATACATAACCAAAACTGTATTTTATTTAGCACATGCTTAATTAGTTTGGCCGAACTTAGCATTTTAATGTTACAACAATTAAATTAAAAATATTGATATGTAGCAAAAACAAACTTTGGTATAAATATCTTAAAAGTGCAAAAAATGATAAAATTTAAAGATATTATAGCTTATTTTTTGAAACAAAATAAGTATAATTTATTCACATGTATTATTTGTCTAATTTAAACGATAAATTATAATTTAAATTTATTTGACTCTTTCTTATAATTATAATATCGATCGGATTGAATTAAAAAAAAAATGAAATTAAACTATAACTTTCGTGAAGAATGAGAATAATTACCGGCTGTTGTTTTTATTTCCCTAAAAAAAGGATAAAAAATATAATAGCACTAAAATTTATAATAATAAAAATAATATTTTTAGTATTAATGTAAAACTAGCTCTTATAAATTTGTTATAAAATTAAAAGAATTAAGATAAAAAAATATATAGAGAAAGCAAACAATAAAAGTATTCTTATTTATTGTTGTATGACTACTAAATATCTTATTTATAAGATTTACAAGGTATAATATGGATTTTAAATATAAGATATGATAGATATTGAATCTTTAATTAAATATAAATTTATGATACAATAGAGATAAATCTTTATTTAAAATAAATCTAATTATAAGATAGATATATCATATTTAAGATTTGATATCCAAATTATAACACTTCCTTTAAATGTCAAATGCATTGAGAATATACCTTTTTAAAAAAACTTTGTTAGAAAAACTCAATGGGACAAAAACTAGTAAAGGAAAAAAGAGTACATTATTCCCAAGCAATATGCTTAAGTTGCATTATTAAAACCTTTCCAGGGAAACTCAGTGGGACAAAACCATGAAAAGGAAAAATAGTACAACGCGTATACAAATGTATTTTCCTAATGATGACAATCATTTAACATGAAATGTCCCTTTAATTGGCACATTTTAATATCACTATGATAATCTTTCAAATGTTGAAGTAAATGTAATAACTCATATCGAGTGAGCTTACTTGATCGTCATTTGACTTCATATGTAGTACAATTTTATAGTTGTAGGCTAATGTATTTACTTCAATAACAATAATTAATTTAAATACTAATTTATAAGATACATGTTATTTTACAAAATAATTTATTTTGTCAATTATTACATAATTAATTAGAAATATTGCACTTATAAAATATACTACATTAATAATAATAATTCATATATCTAATTTATAATAAAATTCGTCATTTTTGTTCTTCTGTAAGATTTAACATTTATATATGCTCAGATAACATTCATCAATATTAATAAATACAATGAGCATTAATTATCTACTAAATGGTGCTAACTGACTATAAAATGAATAACAATATGAGATAACTTTCATATCATGCAACCAAATAGTAACTGGGTATATATTGTGCATATGTCTTATCCATAAAAAATAAATTAACATAAGTTTATTTTTATTTAAGATAAGTACTTGTTTTGCCATATTTTTAAGAGCACATGAAATAATTAACATGCTTTGTATTCATAGCAAAGTCATGTAACTTGTGAAAATATTAAATTTTAATGTTAATATAAATGCAGAAGATATATATTAGAACTCATGTAGTTATTCACAATGCTTTAATAGTACATGCTTGTGAATTATCATAATAATATATGGCATTTAAAGTTGATGCTTTATAAGTAATAAGTACTATTAATATATCCACATCAGCAACCATATATAAACAATGTTATGTGAGTACTAGTCACATTTTAAAGTCAACTTATACGTACAGGAGTAAAATTTTGTATCTCACAACCTCATTATATTTTATATAAATTCATGTGTTTTCAACATATTTTACATTTCTAGACACTTAGGCAACTAGTCCTTATAAATATCTAACGAACATCTCAAATTTTCATATTATATATATTTTACTTTGTGCATAAGTGAATGAATATGTGTCTGAAATAATATTTTGTATTTGGTCAATACTTTTCTTTGTCGACATTTAATAACTTTTAACATTATTAAAGATCCTTATCATCTCTTGCTTATTAAAGAGATAATGAAAGAAAATATGTTGTACAACATTAATATATTAATATTTTATTCCTTCTGTCATCGAAATGATATCATTTTATATCAAGTACTTGGGATTCTATAAGAGTCAATAGTTATAATCTTTTTCGACATCATTTCTTAGAATATTAACTCTTTTATTCCAACAATAATAATATTATTTTTGCACTAATATAATTAGCAAGCTTTAGATAAATTATGAATGTTTGTTGCTATTTTATTTCATTGTTCTATAAAGACTTCAATAATTACTCGAGCATTTTGTAGCTAAATTTTTCACTATCTAAAAGTATCGACAATATATAATACTCTATTATCGAGTAATTTTCATAGCCTTATATTTCATAAAATGGATGCGTTTTAAGTAATTTTACGCTATTATTTTTTTTTTCTCTCCCCCTAATGGCGAAAATTATTTACCAAAATTATATAATAAGTTTGCTTATTCTTCAAAGGATTCAATATAAATGAAACTTAAAACACATATTTTTAAATTTATTAATGGGCTCATCTCAATGTGTTGAGTTGGTGCAATTAAAGTAACATTATTTTGCCACTAATGTAAGTTGCAATTAAAAAAATTAATAATAAATTTGTGATTTAAATTAAACACAAAATATATCATGTTTTATAATAAGGCTAACAATATTATTTTCATAATATACAATTTTTCAAAGGTGTGAGATTCACTATCAACTTTTGTCAAATATAGTGAGTTCATTTTACGTTACGAATATGTAACATATATAGTTACTGAATAAAGAAAGGTTTGGACTTTGATCCACAACTATTATATACTGAACCAATTTTAATTGTTCATGATAATTATTCAAACTTTTATTTGTCAAAATTTATTTTATATTTGCAATATAAATTGAAAGAAATTTTCCAAATATTGACTTTTATTTATATATTTGTAGTATTATATTTTAGACTAATATATGCATCATTTGTACAATTTTAATCATGATATTGATGTTTCGAAAGACTTTTTAAATTAAGCTTCTATCTCTAATTTTATGTATTATATTTTGATTATAGTCTTGAATGTCATTATCTCGAAATATATTCAAAATATTAAGTTTATTCTCAACTTTGAGAAATTTGAGCACAATTTATATATAATATAATTTATTATATTTTAACTTTTTAAAATCTTTTATTAAATTATACATGAAATTATGTTAACTCATATATTATTCAACAATAATGAATATTGTTACATTATCTTTAAGATACATAAGTGTTTACTATTTAAATTGATAAACAATAGTTACAAGGTCACTTTATATTTCTTCATCCATCATTATCCATTAATATCAAAAGGTGATATATACTGGATAATATTGATAAAATATTATACCTTAATTAATATTCTATTGTTTTTATTTTGTAAAAATTCATGATCCATTATAAAATTAGAGCTCAAATATGTCATGATATAACAACTTTAAAATAAATTTTATTTATTTGTATGAGCTTTCAATAATACAATAAAATTGTAACTACTACATTGATAATATTAATACAATAGCTTAAATTAAGTACATGATCATCATATAATATACATTTTTAGTAATGATATGATCAAAATATCTTTATTTTCTTAATAATTTATACAAACACATAATATTTAAATATATATATGTGTGTGTTTCTGTTGCTATTTTATGAGCAAATTGTACTTGTAAAGATAACATATGAAGGATTCATAACTGTTGTTAAGTTCACTCTTAATATTGCTATGTAAGCAAATACGAGATTTATATATATATTTCTTTTGGCTCTTAATAAAATATATGGTTGAATAATCTTTTTTTATCCAAATTTTTTTAAATAAAAGGTTAATGATATTGAGCATTTAAAAATATATTATTTTAATTAATTTTTAATTAAATGTTTTTTTTAAAGTAAAATTTTAACATAAATTTTTTAAAATAATTTAATTTTTTCTTAATTATCCTTTTTTAAAAAATAATATTTCAATAAAAATTATTAAAATAACGTATTTTTTGTTTTTAATTAATTTTTTTAAATTGAAAGATTAAATAATATTATTTATTATCTAAAAAATTTAATGATATAAATAATTTAACCGAAGAAATTTTTATTATATTTTTATCTATTAAAATTATGTATTAATAATATAATTTTTATGTTATAAAATTGTGAAATTTTAGAACTACAAAGGATTCTAAAAAAAATAAAAATTATGTTTTTTTTAGTAGTGTTATATATATTAAATTATAATATATATAAAATAATATATTAATTATTAATTATATATAAATTAAAAATATAAAATAAATAAATATAAAAAATTTAAATTATATAACGTAATTAATAATAAATATTAAATTATGATAAAAAAATATATATTTATTTTCTTTTACCATTAAAAAAGATAAGATGGAAATTGTTTTATTGAAATGACAGAAGAGACAAGGGCAATCATATGTGGACAAAACGCAACACAACAGCTAATTAACAATTATTAGACCTGCTACTCCTAACCCACTTTGTATATAAATATAAAAAAGAAAAAAACAACAATAAATAAATGAAGAGAAAGCACGAACCACGTGTTAGAACAGGTATGCGGCCAACATCAGAACAACAATGGCTACTGAAAATTGGTTGGCCTAAGTGTAGAGATATAATTGTTTCTTTGACAAAACCACCACCCACAACCAAAATCAATTTGAATTGTCTACCACTCAGTCAAGCTGTGCAAGCCAGAGAGTTCAGAGACTAGACGGAGATTAACCTGAAATAGTAACAAAGAAGAAAAGAAAGTTATGGGTTTAACCATAAACTCATTCAAAACACAGTCTCATTCTTTCACCAAAAAGCTCTTACCTTGGGCCATCTATTCCATTCTTCCCATTGCTATTTTTCGCCTTTACTTTTATCCTCTCCGCTTCCCTCTCTTATCCAAAGATCCTCTTGCCTCTTCTTCTCTAATAACAATCAGTACCCACCCTTCTTCTTCTTCTGACTCGTCTACTGTTTCTCCTCCTCCTCCTCCTCCTTTTTCTACTTCATCATCGTTTTCTCAGGGTACATAGATTAGATTGGCTTTTCTTTTTGTTCATCAATTGGGTTTGTGTATGTATGTTTGATATGGTTTTCACTCTTAACAAGGTTTTTTTGCATGCTGTTCATTTTTTGCAGAAGAGGAAAGTGCTAATAAATCTTCTCCCTGTGACTATACTAATGGCAAATGGGTCCGCGACAATATGGGCCCTCTTTATAACGGGACAACATGCGGTACTATCAAAGAAGGTCAGAATTGCATTTCCCATGGTAGACCTGATTTGGGTTACCTTTTCTGGAGGTGGAAGCCAAAGCAATGTCAATTACCAAGGTTTGAACCCAAAACTTTCCTTCAACTCATTAAGAATAAGCACATAGCTTTTGTCGGTGACTCCATGGCTAGGAATCAATTGGAATCTCTCCTCTGCCTGCTATCTACAGTCTCTGTTCCTGATCTTGTTTATCGAAATGGAGAGGACAATAAGTTTCGTAGATGGCATTTTCCTTCACATAATGCTAATGTTTCAATTTATTGGTCCCCTTTTCTTGTGGAAGGAATTGAAAAATCAAACGAGGGTCCCAATCACAACATATTGTACTTAGATCGTGTTGATGAGAAATGGGCTGCTGAAATGGATCAAATGGACAGGGTTGTTTTATCAGTTGGGCATTGGTTTTTACACCCTGCAGTTTATTATGAGGGTAGTTCTGTTCTTGGTTGCCACTACTGTATTGGTTTAAATCATACTGAAATTGGGTTTTATGATGTTTTAAGAAAAGCGTTGAGGACCGCATTGACAACCATAATAGAAAGACAAGGAGGGAAAGGGAAAGAGATTGAAGTAATTGTGACCACATTTTCGCCTGCACATTTTGAAGGTGAATGGGATAAAGCTGGTGCTTGTCCTAAGAAAAAGCCTTATAATAAAGGAGAGAAAGTTCTTGAAGGAATGGATTCTGAGATGAGAAAAGTTGAGGTGGAAGAAGTGGAAGTTGCTAAAGAAAATGCAAAACAACATTTGGGAATTAAAATAGAGGCATTAGATGTGAGTCAATTAGCTTTAATGAGACCAGATGGTCATCCTGGGCCTTATATGCATCCATTTCCATTTGTTAATGGGGTTACAGAGAGGGTTCAGAATGATTGTGTACATTGGTGTTTGCCTGGGGCTATAGACACATGGAATGAGATATTGCTCCAAGTGTACAAGAGATGGAATTGATTAAGAATAGCAGATTGGATCTTAGAGTATAAATTTACCAGGTCAGTTTATATGTTGGTTTTTTTTTTATTTTATTTTTTTTTTTATTTTGAATGTTTATATGTTATATATTCTTAATTAGGCTGGTGGGTCATTGATTACTATTGAAAAGAGGCTTGAGAAGACAAGGATAAATGATGGGTTTTGAAGATCATGTCTTGGGAAGGACTCTTCAATGATGGAACCAAGAGATGAAGGATTTGGGGAACAAATTTTGAGAAGAGTTTCCATCATTCAATGGTGCCAAAGGTTATATAGTTTTACAGCAAAATTTTGATATTTTTCCTGTTTTTTGTTGTAAAGAAGCGCATAGTTTTCGCGTACTGAAGCATACAAAGGACTAAGGAGTTGGGTATAATATGAAATTATCGCAGAATTAATCAAGTCTTTGGCGGTTGACATTTTTTTTTTTAATCTTTTACATAAAATAAAATAAAATAACACATTTTTTTAATCCAGAATGCAAAGATGATCACGTTTCCAGTATTTTGCCAACTTTCAGTTTTGTCTCTTTTAGGAAAAATCCAGTTATAGGATAGTTTAAAATATCATACGATAGATTATACCACTATGGTACCAGAAACTCTTAGTTCATGCTTCATAGAGAATGAACTAGCTTGACCAAGACCAATAAGTTGAGA
The DNA here is from genome assembly GCA_029378325.1 of Elaeagnus macrophylla. Classification (NCBI taxonomy): domain Eukaryota; kingdom Viridiplantae; phylum Streptophyta; class Magnoliopsida; order Rosales; family Elaeagnaceae; genus Elaeagnus; species Elaeagnus macrophylla. Next base: position 57,351,256 of record CM055640.1, read on the forward strand.
ATTATAAGCCTGGCTAGACATGGACTGGACCATGGATTTATTACTCACGGAAAGAAAACATATATCCTGTTTAATGAGTAAACTAAACGGTAGGATAGTTTTCAATCAACAAGCTCGATGGCCAGAACCCCCAGTTTCTCTGATGGTTCCATGCACAATTGCACGATGTTTGTTGCACCGTAATTCACAGTCATGCGCTTGGCTGTAAAATAAAATAGTATTATACAGTATAAAAATAATACAATTACATAGAAATTTTGTAAGATCAGAAGATGTGATCAGTCTAAATCAAAGTAGACAACAACCTAATCTGTCTAAATTTTTATTTATAAAACTAAATATCTTAATTTTTTTTTTATCTTAAATTAAAATATATATATATATATATATATATTTTCGTTAATCTTCTACTTCACGGAAGGAAGCTAAACTTCCGTAAACATGAATTGTTTACTTATGGGTGCAAATGTGAGTGCATTTTCTATTGCAAGCCAAAACACGTTATTTTTTTCATGTGTGCTTCTCAGTCAAAGTCTTTTTTTTTTTACCATGACAACGATTAACTGCTCTTATCTTGTCTGGCAGGAACTAGTACCTTCTATGTTTCTTCAATGCTGTTTAGCAGAAGAGGAGCCTGCTGTGTGTTTGGTTCCAGGCTCCCTACTCCAGTATCGTCGTCAATCTTTGCTTGTTTAGCTTTGGCCCACATCCCACCATAAAACCCAGTTACAATTATAATTGCTCCAATCAATCTGCACCACATTATCATGCTGACAATATCAAGAATTTTGCAATATTAAAAATATGAGAAATAAAACAAACAAAGAAACATCATTTTTTTTCCGCCAAAAGAAACATCATGCTCTCTTTGTCAAATGCTCGATCAATAGAAAAAACTAACTTCTTGATAGAAATTAATCAAAGGAAAAAAAAAAAAAAACTCAAATTCGACAGATCCAACCTTCCGAGGTAGATAGCATCACCATAGAAGATAACACCAGCAGCAAACGCAATCAGAATCCCCAAGGGCTTGAACATAGATACAAAAACAGGCCCCGCCCTCTGCATGCACCATGCAGATACACCAAATTGGATTGTATTGCCCAAAACTGCCTTCAGTATTACAAATTAAAGTTTCAATAAGCTTGTATTTGTTTCTAAAAGACATGCTTAGCAGGCGACCTTGTTTGAGTAATATTCTTTATGACACTTTTTCCTAATTTTATATATAGAACCGCAGTCCACGTCACTTGAGGTTCCAAGCTCTAAGCATGTAGGTCTCTTTCTACAATCAAAGATAACATTCCAGAGAGAACACAGACAAAGAAGCAGTAATAGAAAACTACAAACAGATCTGCTCGGTATATCTTGAGGATTGATGCCTGAAACACACAAAAGGAAATAGAGAATTCCTAATATTTTCTACACTTTATACGAGCAAGCAACTTAAAGACTTCACCTGCCCTAGAATGCAAGATGATGCAAACATACAATCAGCTATAAAGAGAAATCCTGCAAGCACCCATTTAGACTGTTGCAAAAGAAGTGATGTATAAGCCAAGGAAGAAGATGAAGATGTCCGCAGAAGAGAGGGACCCTTATAAAAGGTCACAATGAATGCCCCTAAAATTGATACATTGGTTCCCACGGACTTAGCTAGGCCAGTGGAGCTTCTCCAGTTTAATTTTTCCATCCTGAAACAAGTTGAGTGCATCACAATAACACATGTTATCACAAGTCAAAGTTAGAAGTTTGACCAAGTTTTGTTACCTGAAAATGAACATATAAAAGGATTCACCTTAGGCTAATAGCAAATATGTAGGTAAAAGCTGGGGTAAGATTCAGCATCGCAGTGCAAAGAGTAAGAGAGCTATAATTAATACCAAATTAGTGAAAAATGTTTAAAATAGTAGAATGACGATTATCTCTCAGAATAAAACGTTATTAATAATCATCTCATAAGATAATTTTCACTATTTAATTCTTAAACATAAGATTTGGGCTTATCTCGATTTCAATATCAAAAGCACGAAGTGTGAAGTATGAACACAAAACTAACTTTTACAACTAATCTTGAATATGTTCAAGAAATCAAACAAAATATGTATAAAAATTTAATTACTCACTTTAGATTAAAAAAGAAAGTATGATAGTTTCATATCATAAAATTTTTATTGGACCTACCTATTTGTATCCCCAAACCTAAACTAAATATTGTCCTCAATGTTTCAATTATGCATATATTCAGTAAAGCATTTAAATGGAGCAAATAGAAAATTAACTAAACTAACACAAAAAGAAAAATATTACCTAAAATAGTGGGTTGCCTCCCACCAAGTGTCTTCTTTAATGTCTTAGCAAGATGTTAATTTATTTCTATCCACTATCATCAAAGATCTTGAATTGTGTGATTGCAAACTTTCAAGCTAGTATCTCATTAAGCATATCCTTCCATCTCAGTAGTTGTTTCTTACGAAGCACATCGCACACTTTTTTCTTAAAGTGGTATGGAAAAGGATTTGGGGATGTATAAGTCTTATGTGCCTTATGTAATATAGGAGGTGAAGATGATTCCTCCTTGTTCTCGTTGGAAGGTTGTAAAATTTAATTTTTCTTAACTTGACCTTCTTTGAGAATTGCTTGTTTCCCATCTGTATTTTCTACATAAAGTGGTAAATCGTTAAAAAATTTAGGAAAATAAATTTCATTTTAATTTTACCACTTTGAAGGATTATGTTATCCTTCATTTGCTTAATTTGAGTAGGTAACTCTTCTTATTTTTGAAGTTGTTCCACTAGTTGCCTAACTTGCATTTCTATCATTATCAAATAATTCTCAAAAGAATCCAACCTTTGATTATTTCTCTTTTGGTTCTCTATACTAACTTGAATAAAAGTATTCAAGGTTTCCTTTAAGGTTGGTTTCCTAAGTTGAATGGGTGGGTCATAAGGATTGAAATTAAAGCTTTTAATTGGATATGGGGCATAAATTGGGTTAGTGTTTATTTCCCAAGAAAAATTATGGTGATTTTCCAATTCAAGAAGATAGGTATAGGGATCATTCTAGGGTGGGTGACATTCCTCATTAAGATTGAAGTATTGAGTAATAGATATATTGTAATCACCTACAAAAACGCAAACATTAGCATTATGCCTTTATAAACCACAAATGCTATATACCTCCATATTTGCAATGTTTTGTGTCTCTTCAAAAGGTTTCGGTATTGGCTCTTGGATATCATTATCCAACCTGATTAAGTGCTCTTTTGAATATGCTGATATAGTTTTTTGAATATGTTGATTAAGTGCTCTTGAATATGTTGGTACCTTTCATATACTAACAAAAATAACAAAGAAATTAAAGTACCACAAAATATATACCAAAAAAAGCAAATAAATAACAAAAAAAAATAAAAAATAAATAAAATAAACAACTAAAAAAATAACCTTAAAATAAATAACAATGGATAAAAAACTAAAAATAACAAATCAAAACAAAAATCACAAAAAATAAAAAGAAAATCACAAAAATTAAGAAATACAAAAAACAAACTAAATAGAAAACAAATAAACACTTTAAAATGCCAATTTTTCGACAAGGGTGCCAAAAACTTGATAGTCAAATTTTGTAATTATAAAAAGTTTGCAAGTGTACGAATCACTTGTAATGGGTGATAAGTATGCTCCCAATATTATCTCTCAAGAAATTGCAGTGGTTTTAAAATGTTACTTATTTTCTTATTTAGTAAAACAAATAATCCTAAATATTCTAACAATTATCGGTTGCAAAAAAGATTGTAAATTTTTAAATTAATTTAATAACTAAAATAATTGCAAATAAGATAGCCAAGGTGAAAATGATGGATGTATATAAAAATCTAAGTTCGCTATTCTTTCATGGAAAGAACAAATTAAGTAATTCAATTAAAAGTTAGATTTAATGATTTTTTCTCTAAACTTAGAGTTAAATATACTGAATGAAATATATTTCTTATTGCATTATTATCTCACAATAGAGGTATATATAAAAGATAAAATACAAGAGTCCTAAGTAAAATAGAACTATGTATAACTTAAAACTCTATTACAGATAGACACTAATTACATGACTCACGCTAACACTCTCCCTCAAGTTGGCGCATACATATCGACCATGCCCAACTTACTTAGTGAGTCATAAAACATCTTCTTGGAAACTCCTTTGGTGAGCACATCTACAAGTTGCTTCTCAGTGGGAACAAAAGGAAAGCTAATGAGTTTGGCATCTAGCTTCTCTTTTATAAAATGACGATCAACCTCCACATGCTTAGTGCGATCATGCTGTACTGAATTTTGTGATATGTCAATGGCTGCTCGACTATCACAATACAACTCCATAGTATTTTTGAGTTTGAGACCCAAATCAAACAATAAACTTTTTATCCACAGTAGTTCACAAACACCATGAGCCATACCTCTATACTCAGCCTCAGCACTAGACCGTGCCACAACTTTCTGCTTCTTACTTTTTCATGTAACCAAATTACCTCCCACAAAGGTAAAGTAACCCGATGTCGACCTTCTATCTGTAATACTTTCTTCCCAATCTACATCTGTGAAGCCACAAACTTCAAGAGGATTGTTGTGTTTAGTGAACATTACTCCTCTCCCTGGAGCTAACTTCAAGTATCTTAAAATTCTCACAACTGCATCCATGTAACTCTCACTCGGGTTATGCATGAATTGACTTACCACACTTACTGCATATGCGACATCTGGTCTAGTATGTGTCAAATAAATTAGGCGCCCAACCAACCTGATGAGGACATGGCTAACACAAGAGCATGGAACGCAAACCCGATTCAAGTTCCTATTGGCCCAATCACAAGATCACGGGCTAAGGAATTCAAGAATGCATTAAATGGGCTGATTCAAGGAATTTGGACTCAAGCATGCAAATGGAGGCCCATTGAAGAAGAAGAACAAGAAATCCAAACATTAACAAATATGGTCCAAATCCAAGATAGAGAGAAAATGACAAATTTGTTGTCTAGTTCTCTTAAGAGCACATTGGATACTCTTTGAGAGGAAAATGACGAATTATAGTGTTTATTGCTCTTAAGAGCACATTGGATACCCTTTAGAATCACTACTTTAGGAAACACCATTATTATTTTCTTTTCTTTTTACCTTTAAGCACATGTGAATGTTTAGTGCTCAGATTTTCTAGCTCTATAAATTGTACCATTTTCATTAGTTGAAACACACTTGAATATTGATAAAAATTGAGAGCAAATTCTCTTTGGTTCTTACTTCTTGAACTTATCAGATTTCTCTGTGGCATTCAAATCTTAAACTTATCAATCAAGTTTCCATCCTTGATTGTGGCGTCTTCATTATACCAAGGTTCACATCTCTATATAGGTGTTGGGTCAAGGTTTTTCCACCCGAATCTGAAATTAGAACGATCCTAGGTATTAATCTTCTTACGGGTTTCGTCACAAGTTGGCGAGGTTCGTATCACAACCTCTGATAGCGAGCTCGATCAGTTGGTACTTGATCTGGATACTCTTCTAGACAATGATTTTGCTCAATAGGAGTGTCAATAGGTTTACAATCCAACATGCCTGTTTTAGTTAGTAGGTCAAGAATATATTTTCTCTGACATAGAAAGATTCCTTCGCTCCCCCTAGCTACCTCAATTCCTAGGAAGTATTTCAATTCACCCAAATCCTTCATCTCAAACTCAGAGGCTAGCTGTCTTTGTAATTTATCCATATCAACAGCATCATCTCCAGTAATTACCATATTATCAACATAAATAATTAGAGCTGTTACCTTTCCTTGTTGATGTTTGAGAAATAGCGTATGGTCTGAATTACTCTGCCTGTAACCAACCTTCTGCATGAACTGTGAAAACCTTTCAAACCAAGCTCGAGGGGATTGCTTGAGCCCATACAAGGAATTCTTCAATTTGCATACAAAATTACCAGGAGAGGTAGCTACATACCCAGGTGGAAGATTCATGTATACCTCCTCGACTAACTCTCCATGAAGGAACGCATTCTTGACATCAAGCTGTCGAAGTGGCCAATTAAAGTTTGCAGCAAGCGAAAGTAGAACTCGAATAGTATTCATTTTGGCAACCGGAGCAAAAGTCTCATCGTAGTCTACACCATACATTTGAGTGAACCCTTTTGCTACAAGGCGAGCTTTATACCGATTCACAGATCCATCAGCATTATGTTTCACAGTCAACACCCATTGACAATCAATTGCCTTCTTGCCTTGTGGTGAAGGCACAAGTTGCCAAGTATCATTCTTCTGTAATGCCTCCATCTCTTCCTCCATTGCCTTTTTCCATTTTGGGTCTCCCAACGCATCCTGCACTTTGTTAGGTACTGATACAGTAGATATTTGATTTACAAATGATTCATATGGCTTATACAATCTTTTAGTAGACATGTAATTGGTTACTGGATATTTTGATTTTGCATGGATACTTGGTTCATATCTTTTGGGTGGTTGACCTCGAGTAGACCTATTTGGTAACACATACTGTCCAACACTAGACTCAACACTATTAGTATCAGTAGGTATACATATCTCAGATGAGTGACCTTCAGTACCAGGGAGCTGTTGATCAAGGGTATGAGTGATGCCTGAGGGAACAACAATATCTTCATTTTCATTTTCAGTGGTTAGAGCTGGTGCTTGGACACTTGGAGTATCTGTTTCTTCCACTATTGGATTCAATGGGTTAAGAATCTCAACTGGACCCATAGAAATATCAGTAGGTGATTCTTCCAAATCCTCCCCCTCACCATGATACAACTCTTCAAAATATGAATTCTCCCCCTGACGAGCAGTATCAGGTGAGGAAAAATAACTCATGTCCTCAAAGAAGGTAACATCTATAGTGACATAATATTTCCTGGTCGGAGGATGGAAGCACTTGTACCCTTTTTGATAACCTCCATAACCAACAAACACACATTTGATTGCTCGGGCATCTAACTTGGACCTCTGATTTTTAGGAACATAGACAAAAGCAACACAACCAAATACACTGGCAGGAAGATTATGAAATGATGACAAGGACACATGAGATGCGAGAACCTCGAATGAGATTTTGCCGTGAAGGACACTAGATGGAAGACGATTGATGAGATGGGAGAAAGCTTGTACAGCATCGCCCCAAAGGTATTTTGGCATATGAGCACTAAATAGGAGTGCACGAGTCATATCAAGTAAATGACGATTTTTTCGTTCAGACAACCCATTTTGTTCTGGTGTTTGTGGGCAAGTAGTTTGGTGAACAATTCCATGTGTTTCGAAAAAATCTTGAAACATACGATTAACATATTCTCCCCCATTGTCAGAACGTAGGACTCTAATGGTGCTATTGTATTGTGTTTGAACATGAGTAAGAAAGTTTTGAAAAACTGAAAAAACGTCATCTTTGGTTCGAAGAAGAGAAACCCATGACAATCTTGTACAATCATCAATAAACGAAACAAAATACCTTATGCCCGATACAGTGGGCTCTCTACTCGATCTCCAAACATCAGAATGAATTAACTCAAAGGGAACAGTACTTTTATTAGAAATACTAGGAGAATAAGTAATACAATGGCTTTTGGCCAAAATACACGTCTCACAATGTAAAACAGACTCACTAACACCAATGAACAAAGTAGGCATAGATTTTTTCATAAGACTAAAAGAAGGATGCCCTAAGCGACGATGCCATAACCAAATTTTACTTAGATTGTCAGAACTCGAGGTTAATGCGGTGCGGGACTGTGCTCCTGGTTTCTCCCCTGCGTAGTTCTGATCCAGACGAAACAATCTGCCCCTCAGATACCCTCGACCAATTATTTCCCTGGTAAGAAGATCCTGAAAAATCACATACATAGGATAAAAGGTTACAAAACATTGAGACTCAGTATTCAACTATGGGACAGATATTAAGTGATGGGATAAGTCAGGCACATATAAAACATTATGGAGCTGTAAAGTTGGAGTGATACGGACTGACCCCTTTCCTAAGACAGGAAAAACTTCACCGTTAGCATTTGTAACATAAGATACTGGAGGGGAAGATAACTCAGTAAAATACGATTTATCATAAGTCATATGATCAGACCCACCAGAATCAATAATCCAAGTATTAGGCCCAACAAAGTGAGAAACGCTTAAGGCCATACCAAACTTACCACGACCAGCTATTGAAGCTATAGGGGTATCTTCACATGTCACACGATGATCCTGTCCAATCACACCATAGAAATCTGGCTCCTGTACTACTTGTACAGCAGCTGCTTTCGCTTTAGAACGATAATTTGGCCTTTTAGGTCTAAGGTGCGGGTTCAGTTTCCAGCAAGTCTCTCGAATATGTCCTCCTTCATTGTAATAAGAGCAATGGGGACGAGGACAATTGGCAAAGCCTGCTGGAGGTCCTTGCTGATGAAGTGGAACTGAACTCTGCTGTTGGAGAGAAGGTGCCTTTGAATTGGCTTGAATGGAAAAGCCTGGTGGAGGTCCTTGCTGATGAAATGGAACTGAACTCTGCTACTGGAGAAAAGGTGCCTTTGAATTGGCTTGAATTGCTAGACTAGATAATTCAACCTGTGCCTGATTAAGACTTTCCTGCTGAGATTCGTCCTTACGGATGTATGTAAAAGCTGTGGTCAAGCTCGGAGGGTCTGGCATTCGAAGCAATTCGCCCTTAACACTATTATGTTTTGGATCAAGTCCTCTTAAGAATGCATGAACTCGCTCAAGCTCCTTTTCTTTCTAGTACCATATAAGGTCCTCTTGATTTTTGATTTTGCACGGACGTTTCTGATCAATTTCAGCCCATATATTCTTCAGTTTGGTAAAAAACATAGACACTGGTTGCCCATTCTGTTGCATGCTGACAACTTTGCACATTAACTCGTGGACCTGTATAAAGTCAGATTCATTAGTGTAGAGGTCTCCTAAAGTCTTCCATATAGCCTCAGCTGTGTCACACTCTTCCACCATCTGTAGTACATCATTTGTGATGGCTTTAAATAGGATAGACATTACGAAGCCATCATCATCTTCCCACTTAGTATAGGCCTCCAAATCATCTTCAAGAGGAGCTTTAATTGTTCCAGTCACATGTCCTATCTTATGCATCCCACGGAGATAAACGGACATAAGTCTTTTCCATGTTCGAAAGTTGGTACCACCGAAAGAGCCACCTTCTGAACTCTTGACAGAAACTTCAAATTTTGGAATTTCAGTTGTCGTTGAACTCTAATTCATTCTTGAATCTTCCATTGAATCAGACAATATTAATATGCAATGGAATAAAAATCACCTTTTTTTTCTTTAACAATTGACTTTTACTGTTGATCGGGGTTGACCGTTGACCGGATGGTGGGCCCGGTTGACCATTGACCGGATGATGGGAGGGGATATGTAGGCTTAAGATTATGGGCTTGGGCTAGATAGGAATGGATATGTAGGCTTAGGATTATGGGCTTGGGCTAGATGGGAATAGATATGTAGGCTTACGATTATGGGCTTGGGCTTGGGCTAGGGTTATGGGGTTTGGGCTAGGGTTTGGTGAGTGTGGGCTAGGGTTTGGTGAAAGGATAGGTAGATCTGAGGCGTGGTGGCAGGAGGCGGTCAGGCGGCGCGAGTGGGGCGCTGTGACTAGTGGTGAGCGGACAGGCGGCGACAGGAGACAGGCTTGCGGTGCGGCAGACAGGCACGAGGTGCAGCAGACAGGCACGAGGTGCGGCAGACAGGCGCGCGGAGGGCAGAGCAGATTGGAGGTGCGGAAGATCTGAGGCGCGGTGACAGGAGGCGCGCGGAGGGCAGAGCTGACTGGCGGCGCGGTAGATCCGAGGCGCAGCGACAGGAGGCGCGCGGAGGGCAGAACGGACTGGCGGTGCGGTGATCGGAGGCGCGCTGTGGGCAGAGCTGCGCGGGACAGGCAGCGCTGGACAGTGTGGCAGCGCGGAGCGGTGGTGCTGATAGTGATGCTGACAGAAAAAAAAAAAAAAAAGAAAGGAAAATTTCTTTACGATCTTTTGGCTCTGATATCAAGTTAAATATACTGAATGAAATATATTTCTTATTGTATTATTACCTCACAATACAGGTATATATAGAAGATAAAATACAAGAGTCCTAAATAAAATAGAACTATGTACAACTTAAAATTCTATTACAGATAGACACTAATTACATGACTCACGCTAACACTTAGAAAATCTCAAATCATTGGTAATTTTTACTACAATCAATTAATTAACTTCTTTGATCCAGACCGTTAACTAATTAATTAGAATTAGCTCAAGGAAATAATTTAACCACCTAATCTAACACATCTCAATGTAATCAAATTAAGCTATTATTCATAATGCTCAACCAAGCAAAGATGACGTTTCTAATGCTTAGTTTTAACATATTTTTTCGAACTACAAATCAAGATTTAACCCATCATTAATTCATAATAAAAAATATTAAGAACATGAACAAAAAATAAATTAAAAACTCATATATATTTAAATAACAAAATTGTTCTTCCAATCATTTGAAACAATACTAATATCTCATTTACATAAATTAGCCTACCATAACTAAATTAATGTCAATTAATTTAGTCCTTAGAGGCATACACAAAATCAAAGAGAAGAAAGAAATATTACAATAAAAATACCCCAATTGATCTCCTAGCTCCAAATTCTTGAAGTTGGTTGGTCGCCTTTTATAAATCCTTGAAGTAGCTTCACAAATAGAGGGTCTTCTCTTGATTTTGGGTGGAAAACTCAACTGCTGTAGCAGCTGAGATAAGAAGGATATGAAAACTTGTGTTTGAGAGAGACATAGTGTGGTATTTATAGGAGGGTGAAGAAGCACACGTGTGTTAAGATTTCTGGTAGTTTTGGGTACCCGGGCCGCTGAAAATGATCCCCATAGTAGAAATAGAGGGCTCACCATTGCGGTATACAAATTTGGCAGCCGCGGCGCATGTTGAATTTCATCCCTAGTACAAAAACCCGAGGCTTAGTTGTCGAGGCACACAAAATTCTTCATCAGAGCACACCTTATTGTGCTTGCGTTGTATATGCCTTTTACATAGTGAATAGTTTACATTGCCTTGTTGTGCTTGCCTTGCTTACATTGCTCAGCTATTTCTGCTTCAATTTCACTTTCTTTGATTCATTTAAGTTCAATATTTTTTTAAAAGTTCAAAAACCTACAAAACACATAAATAATTTTCAAAACGCGATAATAATATAATAAAATATAATATAAAATAAAATAAATATTTAAAAGTATAATAAAATATATATTAAAATAGTGTTTATCAGATGGCCTCTTTACTCACTATCATACTGCTTACTTGATCTAAAACTGCCACTACCATTCCAATGAAAGCCAGATAATTCTCCATTTCTCCGACTACGAGCCTAAATTATCCTCCTCACTCACTTTACAGCTATAACTCGTGTATATTATATTTTTTTGGAATTGTTATTGTTATTATTTTATTTTTTTCTTTTTCTATTTTTATTTAATATTAAAATCATCCAAGCTTTAAATTCTATCTTTCTTGGCATTCGTTCCAATGTCTGTTTTTGTTCCCATAAATCTTTGATTTGGACGGAACTTAATTTTCATATATAACTGAACCCAAATAGTCTTTAGATATTTTGAGGAGCAAGAGTCCACCGGCCACTTAAAAGGATAACATACTTACAATCACACATTTTTCTATCAAGGCATCAAATACCAGCTTCTTTTCAACTTAAAATAAAGGCTAAATTCATTCTTTACTCAAAGAACTATTTTATAGAAAGGTATTTAAATTATTTTTCATGATAGAAAATATCCATTTTTTTATTTTATTTACGTAAGTATTTTTTAGGCTGGTGGGTTATTGATTGCTATTGAAAAGAAGCTTGAGAAGAGAAAGATAAATGATGGGTTTTGAAGATCATGTCTTGGGAAGGACTCTTCAATGATGGAACCAAGAGATGAAGGATTTGAGGAACAAATTTTGAGAAGAGTTTCCATCATTCAATGGTGCCAAGAGCAAAATTTTGATCTTTTTCCTGTTTTTTGCTGTAAAGAAGCGCATAGTTTTCGCGTTCTAAAGCATACAAAGGACTAAGAGCTGGGTATAATATAAAATTGTCGCAGAATTAATCAAGTCTTTGGCGGTTGATTTTTTTTTTTTTTTAATCTTTTGCATAAAATAAAATAAAAAAACACATTTTTTTAATCCGGAATGCAAAGATGATCACGGTTCCAGTATTTTGCTAACTTTCATTTTTGTCTCGTTTAGGAAAAATCCAGCTATAGGATAGTTTAAAATATCATAAGGTACATTATATCACTATGGTACCGGGAACTAGGGGTAGAGTTAGAAAAAAAAAAATAGAGGGGGCTCAAATTTAATTTTTTTATACAAAGTAAAAACTTAGTAAGAATTATGGTAGACTATACTCAATTCAATACTGAATTTTTCATCTCATATTACAGTAGAGACATAGAGTTGAGCTAAAAAAATATAGAATTAACACATTATAATTAACTTTTTACAAAAATTAAACAAAAATATAATAAGTTTATAAATATTATTATCATTCATGAATAAAATAAATGTATTAACTAAAAAATATAAGCAAATAGAAAGCTCAATTAAACACATCAAAATTTATAGTTGTTAAAATTAAAACAAGCATATGAAAATGTAAAACGTAAAATATGATTTAGAATTTTAAGCTTGAGACTATATTTAAAAATATATTTTTATAAACATAAGACTGACCAATAATAATAAAAATAATAAAAATTTTATACAAAAAAATTTCAAAAAAATTCTAAAATATTATTAAAATAAAAATGTCAAATAATATAATATTAAATAAAATTAAAATTTTGGTTGAAATAAAATATGATAAACAAAAACTTAAAAGCTTTAATATGAAACTTATCATATACTTATTTTTTTTAATTTTATTTTTATAATTTTGAGTTTAAATTTAGATATTTAAAATAAAATAAAAAATTGGATTATCACATTTAAGAAAAAATTTTACAATTTATATCATTTTTATCCACATATTTATTAAATATTATTAATATATTTCAAAATATGTATATAAAAATTATACACAATATATTATTACAAATAAAATATTTATTTAATGCTAAAAATATAAATGTAATTAATTTTTTGTAAAAAAGTTGGCCCAAGCCGTAGTCCTGCCCAACCCCCAAAATGCTCTGACCCTGCTGGGAACCCTTAGTTCATACTTCATAGAGAATGAACTAGCTTGACCAAGACCAATATAAGTTCAGATATAAGCTTGGCTAGACATGGAATAGACCATGGAAAGGAAACATATATCCAGTTTTTCTAACGATTCCATGCACACTTGCACAGTTATCTACTCTGTTTTGTATTCCAGAGTAAGTTCAAGACCAGAGTTTTGTAAAAATCTCATTCTTAGCCCAATGCATCCCAGCACAAAAAATGCGAACATAATGGGTTTAACATAAAGCTTATGCCATGGTTTATCGTCTACTATCAACGGTTCCAACTTTACAATGAGCAACAGAAGCGAATGAGTTAAAAATTAATTCAACTGATCCTCATCCTGACTTTAGAAGTAATGCACGGAAGGAAGCTAAACTTCCGTAAACATGAATTGTTTACTTTATGGGTGCAAATGTGCGTGCATTTTCTATTGCAGGCCAAAACACACTTTTTTTTTTTTTTTTTTTTCATGTGTGCTTCTCATTCAAAGTCATTTTGTTTTTTACCATGACAACGATTAACTGCTCTATCTTGTTTGGCAGGAACTAGTACCTTCTATGTTTCTTCAATGCTGTTTTGCAGAAGAGGAGCCTGCTCTGTGTTTGGTTCCAGGCTCCTTACTCCAGTATCGTCGTCGATCTTTGCTTCTTTAGCTTTGGCCCACATCACACCATAAAACCCAATTACAATTATAATTGCTCCAATCAATCTGCACCACATTTCATGCTAACAATATCAAGAATTTTGCAATATTAAAAATATGAGAAATAAAACAAACAAAGAAACGTCATATTTTTTCGGCCAAAAGAAGCATCATACTCTCTTTGTCAAATTCTCGATTAATAGAAAAAACTAACTTCTTGATAGAATTAATCAAAGGGAAAAAACAAAAAAAACTCAAATTCGACAGACCCAACCTTCCGAGGTAGATAGTATCACCAGAGAAGATAACACCAGCAGCAAACGCAATCAGAATCCCCAAGGGCTTGAACATAGATACAAAAACAGGTCCCGCCCTCTGCATGCACCATGCAGATACACCACATTGGAATGCATTGCCCAAAACTGCCTTCAGTATTACAAATTAAAGTTTCAATAAGCTTGTATTTGTTTCTAAAAGACATGCTTAGCAGGCCACCTTGTTTGAGTAATATTCTCTACTTACCGAGTATAGAACCGCAGTCCACCTCACTTGAGGTTCCAAGCTCCAAGCATGTAGGTCTCTTTCTACAATCAAAGATAACATTCCAGAGAGAACACAGACAAAGAAGCAGTAATAGAAAACTACAAACAGTTCTGCTCGGTATATCTTGAGGATTGATGCCTGAAACAAATGAAAGGAAATTGAGTATTCCTAATATTTTCTACCTTTATACGAGCAAACAACTTAAAGACTTCACCTGCACAAGAAGCCAAGATGATGCAAACACACAATCAGCTATAAAGAGAAATCCTGCAAGCACCCAGTTAGACTGTTGCAAAAGAAGTGATGTATAAGCCAAGGAGGAAGATGAAGATGTCCGCAGAAGAGAGGGACCCTTGTAAAAGGTCACAATGAATGCCCCTAAAATTGATACAATGGTTCCCACGGACTTAGCTTGGTCAGTGGAGCTTCTCCAATTTAATTTTTCCATCCTGAAACAAGTTGAGTGCATCACAATAACACATGTTATCACAAGTCAAGTTAGAAGTTTGACCAAGTTTTGTTAAGCGAAAATGAACATATAAAAGGATTCACCTTAGGCTAATAGCAAATATGTAGGTAAAAGCTGGGGTAAGATTCAGCATCGCAGTGCAAAGAGTAGGAGAGCTATAATTAATCCCGGCATAACCAAACAACTGAGCCAATAAGCTGTAAAACGCTAAAATCAATCAAAGACCAATTACGCTCTACAACAACTTGGAAAATTAAAAATCTCAAATCTAACTAAAATGCTGGGAATGGAAAACATGCCCAAATTGGGGAGAAGTTTTTTGGGTGAGGAAATCCACTGGCGGTAGGTTGATTCCTGCAGATGTTTCATAGATTAATGACTATTTAAAAACAGCTTCTCTGAAATTCAGTGCTTAGCTATTTCACCTCCCCTAAATGTAATATGAGCATGACAAGTTAACCATGAACTATATTCCGAGGTTACATTAGTTTGAGTTGACCGTAAACTAATCAAAACTTAAAAACAAAAAACAAAAAATCCCAATTATACGTTTAGTTAACTATTATTAAAAGAAACACTGGAATGAAAAACATATAGTGAAGACCAAATTGAATGAAAGATAACAACTTACCCAAGAAAACCAAGCAGCAAACACCCAGAAAGGACAGATAAAGTAAGCGGAGGACGCTGTGATCTGCTAACAATGGGAATACAAAGTATTAAGTACATCCAAATGCGTAATTAAATGGATTTATAAAAGTGGGTAACCGAGAAGGACAAAGAGTACCTGTGGAAGAAGAAGGAAATAGGGAGGAGAACAAGAGAGGCAAAAGCGTTGGAATAGAAAACGAAGATAAGGTTGCTCATACCATTTGACATAGCTGCTTTGCTAAATATCATCAAACCAACTTGGGCACACTCCGCCATCACCATCCCCACTGCTGGCATTGAAAGTACTCCGAACTTCCCCATTACTCACTATTCACTCGCAGAAACGAAGAGTCGAAGAGGACGTAGCCGTGACTCTTTTGGCTACCCCTCTCTCTCTGCCTGCGTCAATTATTGGTTGGAGTCCCAAATCTATGGCTCAGTTAGATCCAATCACCGACTCGGCTAATCTTATTCATATGGATCAAAATTCGCATCTTCGTTTTTCAACTTCTCCGTAAAAGGAGGATGAATTGACACTCAATTTATATTACAAATATGCTTTTTGCCGATGCACACACCAATCACTTCTTCATAAATAAATAAATAAAATTATTCATAGAATAAATAATATTATAATATATTTAGATAATAAAATATAAAATTAATACAATTATTTTAAAAAATATAACTATTTAATAATTAATAAATATAATAATTAATAAAATTGATAATGAGTATACTTCAAGAGTAAAAAAAATGTTCTTCTTCTTCTTACATGTCAATTTTATATTTCATAAATAAATAATATATTATTTAATACATACTATATATATATATATATATATATATATATATATTATTCTTTATATTATTGTCTTGAAATAAAAAAAAAAATTCTCCGCATAATAGATGACATCGGTGAAAATTAATTAATTTCTTTTGTTTGCTATCAATTTTTTAACTTTATTTATTTATTTATTATAAATTTTAACTTTTTTTATTTATTTATTGTAATGATTTTGTAATCACAAAATTATTATTATTTAATATTATTGTATGATTATTTTATCTCTATTGATATTGATACTTCAACGATGCTAATATTTGAAGCAGCAAAACAAAATTATTTTAATTAAATATTTATGTATATTTGTATTACATATAACTTAATGCACTTAAAGTTTTATTATATAGCTTATAGGGTAAGGTATCACAGAAGTCGCTTATATTAAATTATTTATGTCATTTAATTCTTTAAATTAAAAACAATGTTATTTAGTCCCTTAGTTTTGTAAAAAGGGCAAATTAAAGAAAAATTATATTATTTTAATAATTTTTCTATTAAAATATTATTATTTTTATGAAATGTTTAAAACACAATTAAAATATAAGTTTTTAATAAGAATAAAAATAAATTTTAATATAAAATTATTTAAGAAAAAATCAATAATAATATTATTCAAACAAAAAATTATTTAAATATTTTTTTTAATTTATAATAAATTAAAAAAAATCAATAAAACATTAAAATAAAATAGTGACAATTAACAAATATTCAAAATAAATACTTTGTTAATTTTTTTATATTAATTGTAATTTTAGTATTGTTAAAAAGTCATATTTTGATCGCATTTAATTACTTAACTAAAAAATAATAATATTTTAATTAAAAAAATTATTAAAATAATATAATTTATGCTTAATTTTTTCTTAATGTAAGTTGAGTGATCAATTTGATTATGCTAACACATTTAAAATATCACAAATTTTATGATACAGCATATTCATTTAAATTGGGTTTTTTTATTAGAAAAGAAAACAAAGGAAAGAAAAAGAAGAAAAAAAAAACTCTTAAGTCTACTCTCTAGCTAATCGTATTGAGCTGATTAGACGAAATGTATTAATTATAATTTTAAAAAAAACTAAAAACTTTTTTATTTAAACAATACACAGTAAATAATTATTAGCGTACTCATCCTCCTTTCAGATTGATACACCTTAAATTTATGTAGCAGCAATATATTGAACATGAGAAATATGCGAATTCATTTATTCTTATTTCAAAATAACTAGAAAAAAAAAATTATATTCCTCACCTAACCTAGTAAGGGTGACAATTTCTGACACGACACGATAGCATAATTCGAACACGACACAACACAAATTTTTTTTAGTAAGAATTGATCAATAATTTTTTTATGTTCTTAAAAGTTTTGTTATTTCTTATTATTATAAATAAGTAACACAAAAAAAATTCAAGTAAATTTTTTAATGTGTAAACCAACACAAAAACACGACACGAACAAACCGACACGAACACTAACAAATACGATACGAATACGACTAACACGGTACGATTGACACCCCTATAATCAAGAGAGAATTTCAATTCATATAATTTATTTACTTTTAACATATATGACCGCAGTGAAAAAAATACAAAAGAGAACAAATTAATGGCAAATGATTTCGTTTAAAGAATTTTTATGACATTTTTTCTAAATTATATTTATATTTATTAAATAAAAATTAAATTTATATTTCGTTATTATTATATGTTCAGTGTAAGATATATGCTATAAATATGTTATTTAATGAAAAAAATTATCTAAATTAGTGTATTATTATTTATGTTAATATTTACTAAAAATCTATAAAAAATTTCAGAATATTTACTACAATTTTCTTCGGTTTTTTTTTTTTTTTCCTAAATATTTATAGATATCTATAATATTCTTGATATTTTTATAAAATTAAATGTAAATATATTCATCAATATTGATATTTTTGCCCATAATTTTATGTAAATTAATTATTGATTAAATTCATGTGAAATATATGATATCGAATGTTGATTCACATCAGAGGATAGTTTTTATTACAACACTCTTGTATACGACACAAAGTCTATAAATTTATGTTCTTTTTTTATATACTTTAATCCTTAAATTTTTAAATGGTATACTTAAATCATACTTTTATAAAGAAAAAAAAAACACTTTTATGTAAATTTTAAGGACTAAAATGTTTTATTTTAATAAACTTTAAGGACTAAATGTCCAAAAAAAAATTAGTTTATGAATATAATTTTATACGTGAAGTTCTATATTGTTAAAATTAAAAACTAAAAATGTATTAATTAAAAATTTAAATTTAAAATAT
This sequence comes from Elaeagnus macrophylla, assembly GCA_029378325.1. NCBI lineage: Eukaryota > Viridiplantae > Streptophyta > Magnoliopsida > Rosales > Elaeagnaceae > Elaeagnus > Elaeagnus macrophylla. The sequence goes on from CM055640.1 coordinate 57,370,014, forward strand.
ATCAAAAATATAAGTTTAAGAACCTTAAAAATATTTTTTTCCCATTCTTTTACCTTTTTCCCATTATACATTTGAGTGGTGAAAATAATTTAAGCAGAGTGATTTTCTGTCTCGTCTTGTGTATTGTTTTGCAGCAGAGGAACTTGTTCACTGGACTGTGCTCCACGGTTGTCGTTAGATGACTTGCTTTCTTTGGACTTGCCCCATATCACAGCATAAAACCCACTCACTAATATAACTGCCCCTATCAAGCTACATGAACATTTCAATACATCCATTTCTCATCAATAGACTAATTAGGAAATATTAATGAATCACAATTAATCAAATTGAAATTAGCTATATAATAGGTCTAAAGAACACTTTCGGTCACTAACTTTTAAAAAGTTTATACTTTAATCTCTTAATTTTTTTTTAGATATTACATTTTAATCTCATAATTTTATTTTCTTAATTTTTATATATTTTACGTTTTAATCCCCTAATTTTGCTTCAAAAATATAAAATTGAATATTAAAAATTAAAGAGAATGTGATATTATAAGATATTATTAAGTTTTTCAGGGAAAGAAGAAAAAAAAAAACTAAAGGTTAAATAGTGGTCAAAGGTTGATTTATTTAAGGAGAATGTGGTAACACATTATTCATTTTAACAACACAACTTATATTAAAATAGTTTATATTTTTCAAAAACTAAAAAATTAAGAGATCAAATATTAAAAAAAAAAAAAAAAAAAAAAAGTTAGGAAACTAAAATATAAAATCTATAAAAGTTAGAATCAAATATTAAAAATAAGAATAAATTTTTTTTATAAAACTTGTAAAAGTTATGGAACTAAAAGTATTGTTTAGCACTATATTAATTATCAAACCTTCCAAGGTAGAGAGCTTGTCCGAAAATGATAACATCAACCAAATCAGCGACAACAACCGCAAGGGGCTTAAACATTGAGACGTAGAGAGGTCCCGTTTTCTTCAAGCTCCACGTTGTTGCTGTGAATCTCGGTGCATTTCCAACCACGCCCTACATTTTACAATTTATTTATCTTCAGTTTGAGTTGATTATAATAATTATTTTACCTTTATTATTATTATTTTTATTATTATGAAATGCATTAAAAGTCCATATGTATATGTGCTTACTGCATATAAAACTGCAACCAACGCTAGACCAGTTTGTATCCTCCAAGTCTTAAAATCTTTTTCTACAAGAAGAGTGACCAATCCAACTTGTATAGTTACGAAAAAACAGTAGAAAAATGTTATCATTAGCACTGCACGGAACTTCTTAAGAATTGTTGCCTGCAATACATATATTATTAAGACAGAATAAGCCTTCTAAGTATTTTTATTTTAATTAGTGTTTAATTTTATCAAATATATAATAATAATTAGGAAGTGGTGTGCAGAAGTATCTTAAATAATATAATAATACCGTCAAATATATAATAATAATTAGGAAGTGGGGGCCATTTAAGTATTTTTATTTTAATTAGTATTTAATTTAATCAAATTTTATTAAATAGGGAGTGGCCCATATTTTAATAAATAGGGAACTGTTGTCATTTAATCCTAAGCTTAAAAAAAAAAAGTTGAAAATCAAGAGCATATTATTTTAATAATTTTTTAATCAAAATATTATTTTTAAAATATTTTAATATAAAAAATATTAAAATAATGTCATTTTTTTAATAAATTTCTTAAAAAATAATATTTTAATAAATAAAACTTTTAAAATAATTTATTTTATTCTTATTTAGCCCATTATTCAATAATTAAATAACATAATTTATAATTTAAATAATATAAATTATTTAATTTTTTTTTTTTATATTTTTTTCTAATGAATAATGTTCAAGTAAAATGTGTCAAACCTGTACAATATACAACAACGAAAACGTAAACGCTTCAGCTGCAAGTAGAAATCCTCCAAGAACCCAATGTGATTGTGATGGGAAGAGAACTTGAATTGGGTTAGCCAATCCTTGAAGCCAGCGTATCCGAATCACAGCTGGTCCTTTGTACAATGTCACAATAAATGCCCCTGATATTGACACTATTGTTCCTACCAATTTAGCAACACTACTTGTTCTCCTTAAATTCAGTTGTTCCATCCTAAAATATTAAATACTCGTTTAAATCAACTCAAACCAAAACATGTAGTTGTCATTGTCAACTCACTAAATTCATAATTAATGTGCTAATATTACATATTACAACTTAACAATTACGTTTCTATATTTTGATAAAAAAAAAAAAAAAATGTTTCTATATACTGGCTTTAAATAGGCAATTAATAAACCACTTCAACAGGATTCATAATGATAAATGTTCTATTTCTCAAATTACGATCATTACAAACCTGCAACCTGCAGTGGATTGCTCTAGGTAATGCTATTGAGCTATTTGCATCAAATTATAAGTTTGAGGAGTAAAATCGTAATTGTGTATAAAAATATTTCTAATGACTGCCTTATGTGCTAGCTACTGTTAGCACTCTCAAAACAAAGCGTTATTCGAGTAAATGAAACAGGGCGAACATTACTCCGTCTCTTCTAAGAGCTTTTTTCCTTTCTTTTTTTTTTGAAAAAAAAAAAAAAAGTTAAAGAGTCATTACAAAAGCATTGGTGAAACCAAATGCTAAAAAAATTTGAAACTATTACTAGTTTCGCATTACTAATTATATTATAACATATATATATATATATATATATGTATGTATGTATGTATGTATTCAAATTAACATAAAAACTATTTTTCAATTCTAATTATCTGTTTCTTGAAACAAAATATGAGTATAGAAAGAAGTAGAAGAATTAAAGTAGAATGTTGTCAGGAAAAAGAGAAGAACCTGAAAATAAGAGCAAGTAGAAAAGTGAAGGCTGGAATAAGGTTGAGCAAGGCTGAATTAAGAGCAGCGGAGCTGCACTGCAAACCAGCATTTCCTAGTAAAATTCCAGAACCTCTGCACAACAAGGTACAAGTAAAAGAAAGCAAAGTGTGCTAGCTAGTGAAAATTACATAGCATAACAATTATAATTAAGCATACCTTTGAGTTATCTGTCAAATTGAAGTTGTAGCTCATATAAAAGGGTAATTATTGTTTTATGAAAATATCAATTACCCATATTAAGTTTTCAATTATGTTTTCTCTTATTATCAAAACATTAACATTTTGTGTCAAAAAAAAAGGCTAAAAATAAAAATATTATTTTTTATCATTAACATCTCTGTATTTTTGTTCAAATATAATAGCAGGTTGAGTCGATTACTGTTGTCAAAATTGATAGAGAAAATATCATAATTTTTCTGAGTCGTTATGACATTATCAATGATAATAACTCGAATCAAAGCAAAATCAAACTAAAAATATTTAAGCATAACATATAATATCTTTATATAAAAGGCTATACAACGTTTCACGAACCCAATAATCCCAAGTAGAAAGAAGCTGGAGATGAGACAAAAGTTGAGTGGAGGCCACTCTGATCTGCTAGGAACAAAGAATCACAGTACACTCATAAGTCATAACCAATGGATAGGGTTCACATAATTTATATTATATTAGGAAGAACGAATTCATCTAGTTTTTTTTTATAAGAAATATGAACAAAAGTGGACCTGTGAAAAATTAAGGACATGGAGAGAAGAATGATAGATGATATCCCATAAGAGTAAACGACAAGAACGAACTCACTGAGTCCTCTAGACATGGCCTCTTTATTCACTATCATACTGCTTACTTGAGCCAAAACTGCCACTACCATTCCAATGAAAGCCAGATAATTCTCCATTTCTCCAACTACGAGCCTTAATTATCCCCCTCACTCACTTTACAGCCATAACTCGTACCCCTCACTCACTTTACAGCTATAACTCGTGTATATTATATTTTAGCCTAAAATAAAATAAAATAAATTTTTTTTATGAAAAATTAGAAAAAATAATACTTAGTACCCTAGTAACATTGACAGCATCGTCGAATTCATTATTAAAATAGTCTAAATTGCTATAATTTAATTTAGTATTATAACAATCATTTTTTAATAGTAAAAATATATTATTTGAACACATATATTACTTTTTTTTTGTTATATATTTTGACGGGTGTTATTTTTATTAATTTTTATTTATTTTTTTAATTTAAACAATAAGTAGCTGTCGAAAATTAAAAGATTCAATTATATGTTATAATATTCTTTTATATATAGAGTTTTATTTTTAATTCTTCTAAAAAAAAATTTATTTTCTTTAAAACATAAATATATATATATATATATATTATATATATATATATATATATATATATATATATATATATATTTTAGTATTAAAAATTATAAATATATATATTTTTATTGAAGATATTAAAAAATTAATTAAATAATTAAATTATTTATCTACCAAAAAAAATTAAAACTTGCAACTTTAGTTTTTTTTTTTTTTTTTTTAATGACTTGGAACTTTGGTTAAGATAAAAGTTTTTTTTTTTTTTTTTTATTATCATCCAAAAATGTAAAGTGCTTTACGTAAGGTGTTTTTGTCAATTTTAGCATCATCACTATCATGATTTGTCAAGTTTTTGTAAGAAAAATGTTCGAACCTACCCAATACCTCTAACATCTGCCTAATAATTATTAACTTAACGGCGTAACTCCTAAGAACACTCTCGTATCTATCAATCAATAATGTCATTTATTGAAAAGAAAAAAAAATTATTATAATTTTAATACCAAATCTTAAATATAATATATTTAATTTAAATACAAATTTATCTCTATTCTATAATAAATTTATATTTAATTAAAAATTTAATATCTATCATATCTTAAATTCAAAATTTAAATAAAGTATTTAGCAAATTAGCAATGTTTATAAACATAACAATTAATGAGAATTATTTTTTTTATTTGCTTTCTCTCAACATAACAAATCTAACAAATATTATAATATAATCTAAACACCTATGATAAATTTAGTCAATTATGTTTAAATTAATATTTATAAATAAATTCAATTCAAGGTATATTTTATAGAGGAAAGAAAAAAAAGCAAAATTCTATTAACAACATAAAACTTAAATCTAAATACAACAAATATTTTAAATGACATTTCCTTCTCTACAAATTTAATCTTAAATCTATTTTTTTTATAGTATTTATAAAAATTATTATTCTTAGTTTATTGATAATTCTAATCTTATGAACAGTATATGCTCTTATTTTTATTTAAATAAGGTGAGATATGGAATTAAAATTTAAATAAAAAACAAAGCTTGACATGACTCATGAGTCAAAAAGGCCTATTAGTTTTTTTTTTTTTACCTACCTTTCTTTAATTTTATAATATATTATCAGCACGATTATATATTAAAGATATAATTTTATACATATAAAATGATCTTTACTATAATATACTACAAACTATTTTATAATATAATATCATATTACAAAATTTACAAATTCTTGAATCTTTTTATTTTTTATGATTAAATTTAAATCTTCTTTTCATTCAAAATCTATCAAAAAAATTTATTTCTTGATCGTTTTAATTAGATATTATAATCAATAATATTTATGATTTATTTACCTTTTAAATTTGTTAAATTGTTTGGTTTGTATATTAATATCTATATATATTCATATTATAATTGACTTTAAATTTGTTAAATTGTTTGGTTTATATATCAATATCTATATATAGTATTGTCTTCAATAGTTTTAGATATCATATCATGTTGGAAAGCTAACAAATTTTTAAAAGTAATCTCGTATACCACATCATGCTGGTAACTCATCAAACCCTAAAAATGTTTCAGATATCATATTATGTTGGGAAGCTAATAAACTCTGAAAAGTAATTTCGTATACCACTTCATGCTGGTAAGTCATCAAACCTTGAAAATGTCTTAAATTAAATTTTTTTAATTTTATCGTAGACTATAAATTTTATTATTTACGTATATTTTTCTATGAATAATTTATTATAACTTATATATATTTATTTATTTAATTGGCATTATTAGAAAAATATTATTTGTTATATTATTTGAATCATTTAACTATATTTAAAATTAAAATTTAATATTGATATAAAGACAAATATTATTAATAATAAATTTTTTAGTTAAACTCACTGTTGTGGTAATTTATTATAAGATATGAGCAAATATAATTTTATTTTTTTATTCTCCTACTAAATATATTGCAATTATTTGACAATATTCTATATAAATATATTGTAAATATATTTATGAATATCATAATAAATATATATTTAAGTTTAACAATATAAATATTTATTATTATTATTTCTAAAATAATTACAAATTTTGAATATTTTGCACTAAATGAATAGATAAAAATGCTCCATAAATATCTATTAGTATTTGCTACTAATCTTTCCAGGAACGATGACTTTTGAGGAGGACTTGCCCCATCATTATTTTCTTGGAACACTCTTGATTAATATTAATTATATTGCTATATTGTTGTCATGGTTATGATAAAGTATTCTCAAAATTTACAAATTTATATATTTAATAAAATAAGGGATTGAATTATTCTCTTGAAATTGTAAAATGTAATATTTTGAAATTACATATATGTCATTTATTAAGAGCCCACAACTACGATACTAATAAAAATATATATTTCAATGTCTAAAATATAATATTTTAGAATTACATTTATGTCATTGATTAAGAGTCCACAGGCTACGATACTAATAGAATATATGATAAAGTATATTTAGTGTCTCGTGTATGCTATTATATAACAACATTGAGAGCAAAATTGACATCATAAAAATATTTGTATGCTATTTTATGAGTAAAATATGCTATTAAAGTTGCAAGATAATAGCATATATATAAACAGTATATGTCAACATATGAATTATGAATATAAAGGCATTTTGATTATATGAATGTCATTTGATGTTGATTGAAATAAATATAATCAAAGAAGAAAGATATATCTTGAAGGAATACAAGTGATTAATTTGATATATAATAATCACTATTCAATTTTGATCATTCTAGATTTTTAAGTGCTCAATCTCATTAACTTTTTATTTGAAAAATTTTAGAAAAAAAAGTTATTTAATCATATACTTTATTGAGAGCCAAAAGAAATATATACATAGATCTTGTATATGACGTAGCAATATTGAGAGTGAAATTAACAACAATTATAAATCCTTCATATGTTATCTTTACAAAAGAAATTTGCTCATAAAATATCAATAAAAAATTAGGCACATATATTTAAATATTATGTGCTAGTATAAATTATTAAGAAAATAAAGATATTTTGATCATATTATTACTAAAAGTGAATATTATATGATGATCATGTGCATGATTTAAGCTATTGTGTTAATATTGACAATGTAGTTGTTATGATTTTATTGTATTATAAAAATTAAAAGTCTATATAGATAAATAAAACTTATTTTGGAGTTGTTATGTCATGAGTTATTTAAATTCTAATTTATAATGAACTATGAGCTTCCACAGAAACACAACAAGAGATTGGTAATCAAGGTCCAATATTTTATCAACATTATCTAGTATATGTCTCCCTTTTGATCTTAATGGATAATGATGGATGAAAAAATATAAAAGTAGACTTGTAACTATTACCTATCAATTTAAATAATAAATACTTATGTGTCTCAAAGACAATAGAAAAATATTCATGTATAACTTAATAAAAAACTTTAATAGAACTAAAGTATGATGAATTATATTATAAATAATTATGCTTAAATTTCTTAAAGTTGAGGAAGAATTTCATATTTTGAATATATATATTTGGCTATAGTGATATTTGAGATTACAATTAAAATATATATATAAAGCCTCAGATAAAAGCTTAACTTGAAAAAAATTTCTAAAGATCAATCTGATGATTAAAATTACACGAATTGTCATATATTGGTCCAAAGTATAATGCCACAAATATATGACTAGAATTTAATATTTGAAAAGCTTCTTTCGATTTATATCACAAATATAAAATAAATTTTGATGAATAAAAGTTTAAATAATTATCAAGACCAAAATAAGTCATAAAGAATCAAAATTAATTTATTATATAATAGAAAGTTAAATGGTTGTTAACCAAAGTCCAAACCTTTATTTATTCAATAACTATATATGTTACATATTGTTCCCAAGGTAAAATGAACTTACTGTTGAATAGTGAATTTCATGCCTCTGAAAAATTATATATTATAAAAATAATATTGTCAACCTTATTATGGAACATGATATATTTTGAGTTCAGTTTAACCCATAAATTTATTATTAAATTTTTTTAATTGCAACTTATACTAGTGGCAAAATAAGTTGTTTTAATCTTATTGAACTGACTCAACACATTTAGATGATCCCACTAATAAATTTAAATACATGTATTTTTAGTTTCATTTCCATTAAATATATTAGACCCTTTAAAGGGTAAGCAAATTTATTAAATAATTTTGGCCACTAAAGGGAGAAAAAAAGATAATGGCGAGAAAGGACTTAAAATGCATCCACTTTATGGAATATGAGGTTTAGAAAATTACTCGATAATAGAGTTCTATATATTATCGATGCATTTAGATAATAAAAAATTTAACTTCAAAATGCTCGAGCAAATTATTAAAGTCTTTATAAGACAATGAAATAAAATAGGAGAAAACATTCATAATTTATCTAAAACTTGCTAATTATATTTGTGCAAAATTATAATATTATTGTTAGAATAAAGGATTAACACTCTAAGAAATGATATAAAAAAGATTATAATGACTACTGACTCCTATAGAGTCTCTAGTATCTAATATTAAATGATATTATTTCGATGATGAGAGAAATAAAATATTAATATGTTAATGTTATATAATATATTTTCTTTTATATCTCTCCTTAATAAGCAAGAGATGTTAATGATCTTTAATAATGTTAAAACTTATTAAATATTAGCCAAATAAAAAATGTTATTTCATGTACATATTTATTCACTTATGCGCAAAGTGAAATAGATGTAGTATGAATACATGAGATGTTCATTAGGTATATTTATAAGGTTTAGTTGTCCATGTGCCTTAAAAATGTAAAATGTGTTAAAAATACATGAATTTATATAAAATATGATGAGGGTGTGAGATACAATTTTTTTTACTCCCATACATATAAGATGACTTTTAAATGTGATTAGTACTCATATAATATTGATTTATTGGTTTATATATAGTTACTAATATATAGGGGTGAGCAAATAATCCGATTAATCCGTTTAAATTAATAAATCTGATCCGATTCGTCGGATTTGGATCGGATTGGATTGACATATTTTATAGTCGGATCAGATTCGGATTGAAAAGTATACAATCCGTTCGGATTCGGATCGGATTTGGATTGATAGATTTTATAATCCGCTGCAATCCGATCCGGACTGAATTACTATTAAAATTATAAATAAATGCATATTTATTTTTAATATGTTATATTTAAATATTATACATACCACAATTACATTAAATTATTATTTTTGTTTTTAAACAAATAAAAATATTAAATTTTCTATAATAATTTAATAATATTCAACAGTATACTTTTTATTATTTTGATTATATAAGTTGTGACTATAAATAAATAAATTTTACTAAAAAATATATCAATTTAAAATTTAAATGTTAGTATATATTGTGTTTTATATATGATAATAATAAAAAATAAATTATAATCTCAATCCGACCTATCCGATCCAAAAAATTTGATCTGTTCGGATTCGGATTGGTTCGGATTGACTACATTATCAGATCGGATTCAGATTAAAAATCTTCAAATCTGCTTCGGATCGGATCGAATTCGGATTGGTGAAAAACAGGCAGTTTCGATCCGCTGCTCACCCCTACTAATATGAATAAATTAATAGTACTTATTGCTTATAAAAGCATTAATTTCAAATGTCATATATTATTGTGATAATTCATAGACATATACTATTAAAGTACTGTGAATGACTACATAAATTTTAATAGATATATAGTGCATATTCACATTAGCATGTTTTCACATGTTTTATGACTTTGCTATGAATACAAAGTATGTTAATTATTTTTGTGTTTATAAAAATATGGCAAAAATAAGTAATTGTCTTAAAAAGAGGCAAATAATTATATTAAAAAAAGATAAACTTATATTGATTTACTTTTTATGTATAAAATATATGTTATATCTAATTATTATTTGGTTGCATGATTAAAAATTATGTTATATTGTTCATCGTTATTATCAGTTGGCACCAAATAATAACTATATATATAATGTTCATATGTTTTATCCATAAAAAGTAAATCAATTCAAGTTTATCTCTCTTTCAGATAACTACTTATTTTTTGTCATATTTTAAGAGCACATAAAATAAATTAACATGCTTTATATCCATAACAAAGTTATTTAGCTTGAAAAAATATTAAATTTTAATACTAATGTGAATGCAGAAGATGTCTATTAGAATCCATGTAGTCATTCATATTGCTTTAATAGTACATGCCTATCAACGACGTGCTTATGTTGTAGGCTGTACCGAGCTTGAGCTCGGGCAGCTTTTTTGAATTTTTTTTAATAAATATTATTAATATAAATATAATTTAATATATTATATTAATTAAAACTATAATAATAAAATCCAATATTTCTTTCCACTGCTCCTCTTTTTGTCGTTGTTCACTGCTCCTGCTTGCTATTTGCTTTCTGTCGTTGTTCACTGCTCCTGCCTCCTATTTGCTGACTTCTGGTCCTACTTACTGCTCCTGCCTGGTATCTTCCTTTTAAAAAAAAATTATTATAGTTATATATTCTTCTTTAAAAATATTAAATATTTAAAATATTTAAATTTTAATTTACACTCATATCAATAGTTATGTATATATTCCTAAAAATTATAGCTTTTAAACTTTTGAACGATAAATATTGTATAATTATAAATTTAAATGCTTATTTAAGTATAAATTTATATGTATTTAGCACTTATCTTTTTTTATAACAATTCACTATTATTTCATTAAATATGTTGTTTTTTTCTTCTTTAAATTATTATTTAGAGTTCTTTATTTTAAAATATATATTATCCCATTATTATATTAGAACATGAAATTTATTTTAAATTTCTATACTTAGCAATTACTATTAATAGGTAAAAAATGATTAGGCATATAACTTATTTATTGATTCTTTAATTCTTTAGTTATTTTAATTTTTTGTTTGTTTGTTGTTATGTGTTTGTAATTTTTAATTTATATATTTTAATTTACATTAAATACTTTTATCGTTAGTTATAATGGATAAACCTCGCCAAAGTTCTAAATCATTTAAAACTCTTCATTCATTCTTTAAGAAAATAGATGATCAACAATCAACCAAAAATACTTATATTGAGGCTACCAACCAAAAAAGTAAGCGATATCAAGAACCACTTGTTGATGATAATGCACATATTTCAAAGTTCCAAAGAATTAATTTTCAAAAAATTAATGTTCAATTTTTGGAACATGATCCAGGTTTACGTAATCTAATATAGTCATATGATGTTAATATACAAGATGATATTCGAAGAGAATATATCAACATGAGACCATATCAATCCAAGTTGAATGAATTTCCACCAACTAAATTTGGGAACCAATAACGTCGATTTTAATATTATTGGTTTTCTCGATTTCCTTGGATGGAGTACACTTCAAACAAAGACAAAGCCTTTTATTTTCCGTGCTTTCCTTTTGATATTAATCCACCAAAATATCCAACATTCACGGTTAATGGATTTGAAAATTGAAAAAGAGTAAATTATGGAAATTATTCTTTTGTGAATCATGAAGGGGAATCACATCAAATGGCTATGGAAAAATGGGCTAATTTGAAAAATCCATCAAAACAAATTGATAAAGTGATAAATGCACAATTTTCACAACAAATTTTGGATAATCGGTTATGTTTTAAGGCTTCAACAGAGATTGTCAAGTGGCTTGCAAAGCAAGCATGTGCATTTAGAGGGAATGATGAATCTAGCTCTTCAACTAATCGTGGTAATTTCATTGAGATGATAAAATTGATGGGATTAATGAATGAAAATGTTATGAAAGTTGTCTTAGATAATGCTCTTGGAAATGCTAAATATATTTCTCTAAAAATTTAGAAGAAAATTTTAAATATTCTTACTAATAATGTGAGAAAAAGTATACGTAAAGAGATTAGAGAAGCTAAATTTTGTATTCTTATAGATAAGGTAACTGATGAATCTAACAATAAACAAATGACAATCATTTTAAGATTTGTTAACTATGGTGGGTTTATTAGAGAACATTTTTTTTTTATTTTGTTCAAGTGAAAGACACAACAGCTAAAAATCTTAAAACCAAGATATGCAGAGTTCTTACTAGATATGATCTTCAAATAGAGAACCTAAGAGGTCAAGGATATGATGGTGCAAGCAATATGTGTGAAGCATGAAATGGATTGCAAGCATTATTTAAAATGGATTATCCATCTGCATATTATATTCATTATTTTGCTCATAGATTGCAGTTAGCTTTAGTTGCAGCATCCAAAGATGTCCATGATTTGTGGTTATTTTTCTCAAAGTTGAACTCAATAAAAATCTTGTTAGTACTTCAACTAAGCATTTCTCTGAATTAAAATTTGCTCAAGAATCTGAAATAGCAAATATGTTAGCTTCAGGAGAACTTCAGACTTGTATAAGAGCCAATCAAATTCGCACTTTGTAGCGACCTGGAGTAACAAGATGGAGCTCACATTTTACTTTAGTTAATAGGTTGATAGATATGTTTGGTGCAACTTGTACTGTACTTAAGAACATGATTCAAAATGGACCTAATAGTAATACAAGAGGAGAAGCAAAAGGATGTCTGAAAGCAATGAAAAGCTTTGAATTTGTATTTATTTTGATTTTGATGGATAAAATTCTAAGAATGACTGATATTTTATGTTAATCATTGCAGCATGAAGTTCAAGATATTCCAAATGCACTTGAATTAGTGTCTTATTCAAAAGGTCTTCTTGAGAATCTAAGGCAAGAGGATTAAGATGATTTTTTACAATGTGTTTTATCATTTTGTAAAAAACATAGTATTGTCACCCGAATATGAATGCTCGGTATATGGAAGGTAGAGGACATTCATGTCAACAAGATAATCACATTACGATTGATCATTATTATCGTGTTGACATATTTAATTCAGTAATTGATTTTCAGCTAATGGAAATAAGTAGCAGATTGTTTGATGAAGCAATAAAACTTCTTATTCTTAGTTTAGCTCTAAATTCAGTAAAAAACTTTAAATCCTTTAATGATGATGATATCTATAATCTTGCTAAAGATTTCTATCATCAAGATTTTATACAAAAAGAGCTTGAAAATATAAACGTTAGTTAAAATTCTATGAGATGGCTATTGTACAACACTTAGATTTTTGAAACACACATGCTCTATCTAACTTGTGTGAAAAGCTAGTTAAAACAAAAAAGTCACATGTATACTTTCTGATTGATATATTAATTCGTTTGGTGTTGACCATTCTCGTCTCTACAGCAACTACGGAACGTACATTTTTAGCTATGAAATTGATTAAAACATCACTTTGAAATAAAATGGAGGAGGAATTTCTTCAAGATTGTATGATTGTCTACATTGAAAGAGAGTTTGCAGAAGAAATTGAATATGTTTTAATAATTGATGAATTTTATACTCTAAAGCATCGTTGGGCACAACTTAAATAATTTTTTTTGTTTACTTTTTAAGTTTATATTATTTTTTTAATGTTAGCTATAAATTTTGATATTATAAATATAAAAAAAAAATAGAGGAATTCTCATAACAATATATGACATTTAAAGCTAATGCTTTTATAAGCAATAAATACTATTAATTTATTTACATCAGTAATTATATATAAACAATATTATGTGAGGAGTAAAATTTTGTATCTCATAGCCTCATCATATTGTATATAAATTTATGTGTTTTCAACACATTTTATAATTTTAGGCATTTGGACAACTAGTCCTTATAAATATCTAAGAACCTCTCAAATTTTCATACTATATGTATTTTATTTTACGCATAAGTGAATGAATATGTGCCTTAAATAATATTTTGTACTTAGAGAATAGTTTTCTTTGTTGACATTTAATAACTTTTAACATTAAGGATCATTATCATCTCTTGCTTATTAAATAGAGAGTGAAAGAAAATATGTTGATACGAACCGGATCGCGCCACTAACAAGGCCCGACTCGTATCATGGACCGAGCCGAGAAGGGGGTGAAATAAAGGCGTAGAAAGGCGCCCCACAAACACGAGCTAGGGCGCAAGCATGTTCGCCATGGAGTGCCAAGCTAATTTGTGGAAATTGCCAGTTTTGGAGCTGCGCCGCGGCATGACAATCCCCCGCCGCGGCGACCAAGTTTCTGTTTTGGTGGAATTTTGGACGAGGCATTCTCGCCGCGGCATGAAATATGTGCGCCGCGGCGCCGATGTTTCTGTTTTGGGCATGAAGGCTGGGAGACGTGCGCGCAGGACGAGCAGACGCACGCGCAAGTGTGGGCAGAGGTGCGCGCAGAGGCCCAGGGACGTGCGCGCCGCGGCATGGCTTTTGGGCGCCGCGGCACAGACCTCTCGGGTTGAAGTGCAAGGTTCCTCGCCGCGGCATGGAATTTGTCCGCCGCGGCCCGCATACTTTTACTTTAGTGATCCGAGCCTCCTCGCCGCGGCATGAATATTTGCCCGCCGCGGCGCAAGTGTAAAATTTGTAATTTCAGCCCTTGGATCAAATCCAATGGCTCATATTTTGTCTTTTCTTTTAGGTTTTTGTGTGAGCCCTATAAATAGACATTTGGGCAGCCCATTTTGTAATCTTTGATCATTTTAATGAAATTTGTTAGAAAACAAATTGTGAGAGCCATTGAGCTCCTTACTTGATTTCAAGCCAAACCAAGAACTTATCAAAGGCATTTGCACTCCTTTGTGGCGTTCGCCCTCTCCTCCGTGCGTGGTGCGTAATATCCATGTGTGTAGGTGAGTTTTCTGCAGCCAATCTGTTGTTTTGCTTGGATTTCTCCTCCCAATATTGTTGTTGGGTCTTGGACCGTTGCTTTCGGTTCTCTAGCCTCGTAGCTAGGCGGGTCGATAGGAATCGCGTTCCTAGGTTCGCATCATTTGGTATCAGAGCTCTAGGTTGAGACTCTAGATTCCTATCTTAAATTTCTGTCTTTTTGTTTTCCTAGCAACAAGAAAATTGCTTCACAAAAAAAATTCTGTGTTCATCTTGTTTTTGTGTGTTTAATGCATTTCCTGGAATAACCTGTGTGATGTTGTTGTTTGCTTCTTATTTTGGTTGAATTTGGAGAGGATTTTGTGTTGGAAATTCCCCCAAATTTTCGTTTTTTTGAAGAGGGGTATTTTGGTAATCTCACATGTGATTTTTCTTCTTGAAAAGTGAGAGCCAAACTTTTCTCTCTATTTTAAAAAAAAAAAAAATATCTTCCGAAAATATCTCCCGAAAATATCTCGGAAAATATCTCACGAAAATATATCGTGAAAATATCTCCCGAAAATATCTCGTTAGATATTTTTATAAAAAAAAAAAAAAAAAAAATTAGAAAAAAGGAAGAGGATACTTCGGTGATTATAAAAAAAAAAAAAAAAGAAAGGAGAGTGAATTCTTGATTTCCCGAGAATTTACGAAATTTCCTCGTTTTAGCGTCGTTTGCGCTTTAACGGATCGTTTCTTTGTTTGTTTGCAATTTTTCGGATTAGATTCGCTAAATCGAACTTCCTTCCAAACTCATAGAGTTAGGGTTTCAAAACACATTGAGTTAGTTTCCTTTGTTCCATACATTTGGATATTGCAAGCTACACTTGTTGAGTGTGAAATTCTACATTGGTGTGGAAGACTTGGACGGTTTGGTTTGTCATAGGGCTTCGAGCGCTACGGCAATCAAAATTCGAGTGTAAACACGTGAGGTAACGAGTAAAAGTTCCAATTTTGTTGATTGTTAATTGTTTGTTTGTGTTAGTTGTTGTAAACATGTCTGACAGGAATAGCTCAGAGGAAAGGCCCGATACAACTCATGTGATGAGGGCATTACAACAAGCCATGGAACGGATGAATGCCGTCATGGTTAACATAAATGAACGAATGGAACATCAAGAAGCAACTATCGCCAACTTAGGGCAAGAGGCGCCACAAGTCGCTCCTAATGTGGGAAGACCTAATAGGAGAGCCCATTTTGAGGAAGAGTTGGATGAAGATAGTTTTGGAGAGAACTATAATGAAGAAGAAGGGAGGATGCCCTTTGGAAGACGACATGGGCCTAGAGGTGGCCATGATCGGGGAGGAATAAGGAGATACCCACACCAACCTTTTGATGGGGTTGATCGGAGTTTAGGAAGTATTAAGATCAAAATGCCGGCGTTCCAAGGAAAGAATGACCCGGAACTTTATTTGGAGTGGGAGAAGAAGGTGGAGCATATATTTGAATGCCACAACTACTCCGAAGAAAAGAAGGTCAAATTGGCGGTGATCGAATTTACTGACTACGCTTTAAACTGGTGGGATCAGTTGGTAGTTGGGAGAAGGAGGAATGGAGAGAGACCGATAAGTAGTTGGGAGGACATGAAAACAATCATGCGGAAGAGATTTGTTCCGAGCCACTACTACCGAGAGCTTTATCAGAAATTGCAACGACTTCATCAAGGCTTTCGATCGGTTGATGAGTATTACAAGGAAATGGAGGTAGCCATGGTTAGAGCTAGCCTTGAGGAGGATAGAGAGGCCACTATGGCTCGGTTTTTGAGTGGACTAAATCCGAAAATTGCTAATGTTGTTGAGCTTCATCATTATGTGGAATTGGAAGACATGGTCCACCTGGCAATCAAAGTGGAAGCGCAATTCAAGAGAAGAAGTAACCGGATGCAACCACCAAGGCCAATTTCTCCAACACCTTGGGTACAAGATTTTAGGAGAGAAGAAGGAACTAGCTCCAAGCCCCGCTTTGAAGTCAACAAGGGCAAAGAGATGGAGGCTAGTAAAGATAAAGGAAAAGGTAAGGTTGAAACCTTTCCCCGAAATCGGGATGTGAGTTGTTTTCGTTGTCTTGGAAAAGGTCATTATGCGTCCCAATGTCCGAACAAGAAAGCAATGATCATACAAGCAAATCGGGAGGTGGAGACTGATGAAGAGAGTGATGGTGAGGAGATGCCACCATTGGAAGAAGCAAGTGCGGAAGAGATAATTCCGGTGAAAGGAGACTTGCTTATGATAGGGCGAGTGCCAAAGGATCGTTCCAAGGAAAGTGACATGGATTCGCAACGAGGAAACATTTTCCATACTCGGTGTCACGTGAATGGCAAAGTCTGCAGCCTAATTATCGATGGGGGTTGTTGTACCAACATAGCTAGTACTACCCTAGTTGAGAAGTTAGGGCTACCCACAACCAAACATCCCACTCCTTACAAACTTCAATGGTTGAATGATCAGGGTGAGGTGAAAGTGGAACATCAAGTCTTGGTACCCTTTGCTATGGAAAATTATCAAGATGTTGTATTGTGTGATGTGGTAGCGGTGCAGGTTGGGCATATGATTTTGGGCCGGCCTTGGCAATATGATCGACGGGTGACTTATAACGGATATAAAAATAAGTACTCGTTCGACAAGGATGGAAGCAAGATAACCCTTATCCCCCTTACCCCGAAAGAAGTGGTTGAGGATCAATTGAAGATCAAGAACAAGGGAGAACAAGAAAAGGGAAAGGGAAAAGAAAAAGAAGAAATGCCCAAGGAGAAAAGTGGGCAAACAAAAAAAAAGGAAGAAAAGAAAAAAATGAAAGAATGCCTATTTTCTTACTTTTCTTTCTTGCAGGACTATTATGATGAGGAGCAAAACCGAGATGGACTCCTACACTTACCCCATGATGAAGGTCCGAATTCGAGGTCGAATTCTCTTGAAGAGGGAGGGAATGATACGAACCGGATCGCGCCACTAACAAGGCCCGACTCGTATCATGGACCGAGCCGAGAAGGGGGTGAAATAACGGCGTAGAAAGGCGCCCCACAAACACGAGCTAGGGCGCAAGCATGTTCGCCATGGAGTGCCAAGCTAATTTGTGGAAATTGCCAGTTTTGGAGCTGCGCCGCGGCATGACAATCCCCCGCCGCGGCGACCAAGTTTCTGTTTTGGTGGAATTTTGGACGAGGCATTCTCGCCGCGGCATGAAATATGTGCGCCGCGGCGCCGATGTTTCTGTTTTGGGCATGAAGGCTGGGAGACGTGCGCGCAGGACGAGCAGACGCACGCGCAAGTGTGGGCAGAGGTGCGCGCAGAGGCCCAGGGACGTGCGCGCCGCGGCATGGCTTTTGGGCGCCGCGGCACAGACCTCTCGGGTTGAAGTGCAAGGTTCCTCGCCGCGGCATGGAATTTGTCCGCCGCGGCCCGCATACTTTTACTTTAGTGATCCGAGCCTCCTCGCCGCGGCATGAATATTTGCCCGCCGCGGCGCAAGTGTAAAATTTGTAATTTCAGCCCTTGGATCAAATCCAATGGCTCATATTTTGTCTTTTCTTTTAGGTTTTTGTGTGAGCCCTATAAATAGACATTTGGGCAGCCCATTTTGTAATCTTTGATCATTTTAATGAAATTTGTTAGAAAACAAATTGTGAGAGCCATTGAGCTCCTTGCTTGATTTCAAGCCAAACCAAGAACTTATCAAAGGCATTTGCACTCCTTTGTGGCGTTCGCCCTCTCCTCCGTGCGTGGTGCGTAATATCCATGTGTGTAGGTGAGTTTTCTGCAGCCAATCTGTTGTTTTGCTTGGATTTCTCCTCCCAATATTGTTGTTGGGTCTTGGACCGTTGCTTTCGGTTCTCTAGCCTCGTAGCTAGGCGGGTCGATAGGAATCGCGTTCCTAGGTTCGCATCATATGTTGTATAATATTAATATATTAATATTTTATTCCTTCCATCATCAAAATGATATTATTTTACATCATATACTTGAGGCTCTATAGTAGTAAATAGTTATTATAATCTTTTTTGATATCATTTCTTAGAGTATTTACTCCTTTATTCCAATAATAATAAGATTATTTTTGCACCAATATAATTAGCAAGCTTTAGACAAATTATGAATATTTGCTGCTATTTTATTTTATTGTCCTATAGGGACTTCAATAATTGCTCGAGCATTTTACAGCTAAATTTTTGTTAACTAAATGCATCAATAATATATAGTACTCTATCATTGAGTAACTTTTTTGAACCTCATATTCCATAAAATGAATGCATTTTAAGTAATTTCATGTCATTATTTTTTTTCTCTCTCCCTAATGGCAAAAATTATTTTTATTTATTAAAAGTATTTAATAAGCCTGGTTACCCTTCAAAGAGTCCAATATCTTCAATATAAATGAAACCCAAAATACGTGTCTTTAAAAATTTATAAATTGGTCCATCTTAATGTGTTGAGTCGGTGCAATAAGATTCAAGCAACGTTATTTTTCCACTAACGTAAGTTGTAATCAAGAAATTTTAATAATAAATTTGTGTGTTAAAATGAACCCAAAATATATCATGTTTAACAATAAGGCTGACAATATTATTTTGAAAAAAATGTCATATAGGTTCTTTTGTTTTGGCAAAAAGTGGTATTTAGTCATTTACTTTAGAAAATGTGTTCATTAGTCATTTTGTTTATAAGAAAATGGCCAAATAAAGAATTCTTGTATTTTTTATTAATATTTTATTATTAAAATATTCAAAGCTAAAATATTAAAGAGGACAAATTTGACATTTCATGCATATTAAAAAAATAAAAAAATAAAACCAAAAGTTGCAATACCCAATAACCTAACATCCATAATACCCACTAACCCATTCATTCCCCAGACCTAAACAAAAATTCCAAAATCCCATGAACCCACCATTCGTGAACTGCTACCACTTATTTCTAATAGTGAAATAGATAACCAAAGGAAAGAGAAGAAACAAAAACTAGTTTGATATTTGTAAGGAGGATTGAATCCTTAAAAGATGACAAAGACTTTCAAAGAGGATATTGAAGAAAAAAATAATATATTGCAACAGGGTAATTAAATAGGAAATAAATTACTTGTTTAATATCTAAAAAGAGGAGAAAATTAATGTTATTCAATGGATAATTTTTTAGTGAAATCCAACAAAATAAACAGTTTAATCATTTGAACCATCACCATCATCAATTTCTCTTAAAAAATACAAAACAATAAGTTTTTACATTTATTCGTCTCTAACCAGCAACATAAAATAATTTGTAGAAAAACATTACATACATTGAGCAACCAAAAAATTGCCTCCTAGGATTTTTTAGATTCAACAAAATTGACATTTCAGTCCCAATCCCACAAAAGCAATACGGGGGTCATTTCCATGTTTTATTCCATTATTGCCACACAAAAAAACTAAGCAAAGATAGAGGAAAAGGAGAGGGTGAAGGTGGAGTTTTCGTGTGAGCAGGAGATAAATATGTAAATAAAGATCAACAAATTTTTACAAAGAAAGAGGAGTGCAAACAAGAACAATGGTGAAAATTAGGATGTTAAAAAAAGGAATTTAATATGTTTTTAGGGCTTCCGAATTGGTAGGAATTTTAATTTGGATAAAATGACCACTTTGTCCTCTTTTACTTAATCACATGTAAATTTTAATAATAAAATAATATAAAAAAAATACCAAATGTCCTTCTTTGGCACTTTTTTTACAAACAAAAGTACTAAATGACACATTTTCTAAACTAGGGGACTAAATGACACCTTTTGTGTAAACAAAGGGACTAATGTAGCTCTTCACTTATTATTTTTATAATATATGATTTTTCAGAGGCGTGAGATTTACTATCAATTTTTATCAAATATAGTGAGTTCATTTTGATTTAGGAATATGTAACACATATAGTTACTGAATATAGAAAGGTATGAACTTTGATCTACAACATTTTAACTTTCTATTGTATATTGAACCAATTTTGATTTTTCATGACTTATTTTAGTCATGATAATTATTCAAACTTTTATCCATAAAAATTTATTTTGTATTTGGGATATAAAACGAAAGAAGCATTTTAAATATTGACTTCTAGTCATATATTTATGGCATTATATACATTTTAAGTTAAGCTTCTATTTGTGAACTTATATAGTATATTTTGATTATAGGCTTGAATATCACTATCGCCAAATATATTCAAAATATTAAATTCTTCCTCCACTTTGAGGAATTTAAGTTCAATTATATATAATATAATTAATCATAAAGCCTTTTATCAAGTTATGAATAAAATTGTGCTAATTCATATTACATTCAACAATAATGAGTATTGTTGCATTATTTTTGAGACATATAAATATTCATCATTTCATTTGATAGGCAATAATTACAAGCCCATTTTATATTTCTTCATCCATCATTATCCATCAAGATAAAAAAGAGAGACATATATTGAATAATGTTGATAAGACATTTGACCTTAATTAACATTTTCTTGTTTTGCTTTCGTGGAAGCTCATGCAATGACGATGCAATTCAAAGGCCTGTATGGGCCTTGCCACCCTCCCAGTTTTTTTTCCTTCAAATTTTTTTATTATAAAAAAACAAAAAAAAACAACCCTGTATTAACTTGCCGGCCCACATAATTATTACTTTCCTCTTCTTCCTTGATTGGATCCTCAAAATTTTCAGCCTCAAAATCCTCTTCATCAAATTCTTTCTATATCTTGTAAGTCTCCAAAGGTATTGTAGTTTTTAACTTGTTTATTAAATCGAGGATTTTATTCTTGCATTTGTATCTTCATTTTCACTTTTTTTCTTAGCAGTTGCCGCAACTTTCTACTTTTTAACTCTTCAATTTGGAGTCTATTTTATTCTCAAGCCTTCAAGAATCACCTAATTACTCATGAGTATTTAAATACTAAATTTTTATATAAAAAATAATTAGTTATGGATATATAATATAAAATTTGAACAAAATAATCATTGCAACAATATCTTCATTGACTATAATATTAAAAAAAAAATCAATTTTATTTTATATTTGATATTTGATATATATTTCATTTATTAATATTTTATTGGTATTTTTCTTATAAAATTTATTTTTTTTGCAGTGAGATTAATTACTTCAATATATTGCAAGAATTATTTATTGGGCAAAAGATACAATAATTGAAAAGGTGTGTCTTTTCTTTCTTTTGGTTTATTGTCAAATTATATAGTCTATATTAAATTTATAGATTTATGAATAAAATTAAAATATTAGGAAAAAAGTTTATATCTTGGTTAGATATGTATACTCAAAAAAATTATTTTACTTATTTTACATATGAAAAAGATTGATGATTTTTTCAAAATATTTGATAAAAGAGCGTCGAGTATTATTGATGATTTTCGAGATCTAAAGGAGAGTCGTGTATTATTTTAAATATTTTTCATTAATTATTTTAATATTTTAATAAGTTTGACAAACTTGTGTGACGATTAATTTTTAACATATTTTAAAATTTTGATATATTAATATAATTTATTGTTATTGTTGTTAATAAGTTTTGTTGGACACCCTTCAATTTTTAAGATAGCTACGTCTTTGATATAACAATAACTCCAAAATAAGTTTAATTTATTTATATGGGTTTTCAATTTTTATAATACAATAAGATCGTAACTACCTCATTGCCAATATTAACACTATATCTTAAATCATGCACATGATCATTATATAACATTCACTTCTAGTAATGATATAATCAAAATATTTTTATTTTTTAAATAATTTATACAATCACATAATATTTAAATATATGTGTCTCTATTGTTATTTTATGACTAAATTTTACTTGCAAAGATAGTATATAAAATATTCATAACTATTGCTAATTTTGCTCTCAATGTTACTATGTAAGCATACACGATATATATTTCTTTTGGTTCTCAATGAAATATATGATTGAATAATTTTTTTTCTTCAGAGTTTTTCAAATAAAAACTTAATAATATTGAGCACTTAAAAATCTTAAATAATCAAGATTAAATTTTAGAAATAATTTACTCATATTTGAGCCATAGCTAGTAGTTATTATATATAAATTAATCACTTACAATCTTTCAATATATATATTTTTTCCTTTAATTATATTCATTTTAATAACAACATCAAATGACATTCATTTCAAGAATCATATAATCAAAATGCTCTTATATCAATAGTCATATGTAGAACATATACTATTTATATAAATGCTATTATCTTGTTACTTCAATTGCATATTTTACTCATAAAATAATATATAAATATTTTTATGATGTCAATTTTGCTATTAATATTGTTATTTAATAGCATAAATGAGGCATTGAATAAACTTTAAGTTAGCATAGTAGCATGTGAGCTATCAATCAATAACATAGATGCGATTCTAAAATATTATATTTTCAACTTTCAAATATATGTTTTAATTAGTATTGCAGTCTATGGGCTCTCAATCAATGACATAGATACATCTAAAATATTATATTTTTGATTACAAGAGAATAATTCAATCCCTTATTTTCTTATATATATATAAATTTTTAGAATATTTTATCATAATCATAGCAGCAATTCATAATTAATATTCACCAAGAGTGCTCCTAGAAAAGAATGGTGGGGCAAGGCTTCCTTATAAACTATCTTTCTAAATAGAGCAATGTTCCTAGGAAAGACTAGTGACACAAAAGGTATTACATTCCAAAAGCCATTATTGAATTTTTTAATATAGTTATCATATGTGTTACACATATTCTTTGTTAATAATAATGAAAGATAAGTACAAATAAATTATTAATTTAAAATAAAGACAAATACTAACAGATATTTATAGAATATTTTTATCTATCTATTTAGTACAAAATATTCAAGATTCGTAACTCTTTTATAATAATAATAATAAATATTTATATTGATAAACTTAAATATATATTTACTATTATATTCATAAATATATTTACAAGTATATAATTACAAATTTTGAATAAATAATCGTGCTAATAACGTGTTATAAAACTATAGAAAATAAAAGAAGAAAAGTAGAGAGAATAAAATAGAACAAATAATTCTCATTAATTGTTGTATCTATAACATAGTGCTATAGGCCCTATTTATAAGGTTTACAAAATATAATATAAATGTTGAATATAAGATATGATAGATATTAAATATCTAATTATCTCTAATTAAATACAAATTTAAGATACAATAGAAATAAATCTTGATTTGAAATAAATCTAACCATAAGATAGATGTATCACATTTAAAATTTTACATCTAAATTATAACATCATGTCATTTATCATGAACAATACAACTGTGACAGAGTAGGGTTTCAATGGGGAGGGTTTCTATTTACAATTTGTTATTTATCTTTACTTGAAATTTTTGTGAAGATCTATCGAAAATGAAAAGAAAAATTCAAATAACATTAAAAATATTATTTTTTAAATTTATAATAATTTTTTATTTTTATTATAAAGAAAATTCCTAAAAATTATTCAATGATTATGATGAAAAAAATAAAATATCAAACCAATAAATAATAAAAATAAATAATATTTATATGATAAGGATAAAAATCAAATATATATAAAACAACAAATGCAAAAAAAAAAAAAAAAAAGATTCTAGAAGTAATTTTGCTCATGTCAAGTAAACATTTTAATCACTTTACTTTAATAAGAGACACTTTAAGTTACTCTATCAATAAAAAATGAACACTTTAATAATTTCTTGAACAATAAAATATTATTTTATTAATAAAAATATGATATAATAATAAAGTAAATTTAACTGGGATAAAATTATCATTTTATTTTAATAGTTTAAAACTAAATTTAAATATAACAATACTTTTTGAAGATAAAAAAATTTGCAATAACTTGCAATAACTAAAGTAAAATATGACTTTGTTTGTAATTGAAATTTTTGACGAGAATTTAAATATGATGATTATTGTGTCTCTATTAACATTAATGTTTTCACAGCTCCAATATTTGAGATAACCGGGCAAAGTTATTTCAATTTAGTATTTATTTATATTTGTATTGCATGTAACTTAATTTATTTAGAGTTGTGTTGTACAACTTACATTTATATTTATTAAATAAAAATTAAACTTATGTTTTACCATTATTATATGTCAATTATGTGCATAATATATATTATAAATATGTTATTTTAATGAAAAAGTTAGTTAAAACTACTATATTATTATTTATTTTAATATTTACTAAAATTTTATAAAATATTTCAAAATATTTACAATAACTTTCAAATATTCATCAATATCGATAATATCTTTGATATTTTCGTAAAATAAAAGTTTTAATATTACTGTAGATATCAAATTTCGTCCATGATTTTATGTTAATTGTTAATTAAATTCACGTGAAATATATTGTTGGAAATTTTTTGTGAATTTAAATAAAAAAAAGATGAGAAAAAGTGCATAAGGTTTACTCTCCTAAAAGTTTGTCCCACATTACTTTTTTACATCTATAAGGAGGTGTAAGCGAATAGATTTATAATTGGGATTGGGCCCCAAAGGGCACCTACTTTTGTGAAAGGACGAGGACCTAGGCAATTATGGGACTACCCATACTAACAATCTGTTGTTGCCATCGATCTGTGCAGAGTCGAAGTGTGTGTGAGTGTGCAAGGTGAGGTGGCACTTTATTTTTTTAAAAGTATTTACTTAATTATTTTTTCCAACAATCAAATAAGATCAAACTTGGTCAGAAAAAATTTCGTTCTTATCCATACTGAGTCCCCACGATCCCATATTGTGACCGTTATTTTTTGACCGTTTCATTCCTATCACCCACATTCATCTAATCTGATTTTGCAGTTCTCAGTTCAATCATCTCTCATAACCTCACCATCCTATCCCAAGCTTTCATTCTTCTCTGCTCTTTGTAGCAACTCAAAAACTAAAAACCCAAAAAAATACATAAACCAACACATAAACACTTTTCAACACAAAAATCCAAAAATATATTTTTGATAGAGAAATTATTTTTCTTAATTTATTTTTCAATCCCAAGCAATATATATTTGAAGGTGGGTATTCTGGTATTCAACCAGTGCATTGAAAGTCTGAGACATATTCAGATTCTGAACTGTCTTATCCTGAAAACGACAGAGCTGACTACTGCTTGCACACTTTGGAAAGAGCCGCGAAACGTTTTAAAAAGAGCGACCTTATCTACTACTCAACCTAAGCAGTATTTTGCAGTATATTTCAATATATCGATAATTTCGTTCCTATCTATTTTATCTACATACAACAACAATTTTAAGACGATTTATTTGCCATGTCTACTAAAATCTTAACTGTTGATCTGAACAAACCTTTTCATTTTGAAGGACTTCACTTTAAAAGATAGAGACAAAAAATATTATTTTTCTTAACCATAAAAAAGGTCGTTTATGTTCTTACTACTGAAAAATCAACACTGCCTAATACTCCTACTAAAGCTACAACTAAGGATTTAAACACCTGGATGGAAAGTAATTATCTATGTAAAAACTTTATTCTTAATGGTTTAGCTGATGATTTGTATGACTACTATAATTCTGATAAGTCAGCTAAGAAAATATGGGATGAACTTTAAAAGAAGTATGACACTAATGAAGCTGGAACAAAAAAGTATGATGTCAACATATACCTAAAGTACCACATGACTGACGAAAAATATGTAGAAACTTAGTCACATAAACTACAAAAGATAGCACATAAAATAACTTTTGAAGGTATGACTTTAGATGAACAATTTTAAGTTGTTATTATTGATTGTCATCATGAAAGTTGTCCTGCATACTCCAAAGATAAGAAAGAACTTAGTTTCGACCTATCTTCTCAACAAGGTTGGATTTACTCAAACTATGGGGTTGATTTGTATACGATAACTAAAATAATGTATTTTTTAGGAAAGAATACGCTAATTGATGACATGTTAAAATTAATAAAGCTTCTTTTTCTACTTACATGTTGTGTTCTTTTAATACTTTGCATGTTAGACTTTGTCATGTTAATAAATGCATAATAAAGAACATGAATAACTTAGAATTAATTTCTAAATTATCCTAGAATGATTTTGAAAAATATGATTTTTGTAGTCAAGCTAAAATAACCAAAACTTCACATAAATCAGTAATTAGAGAATCTAAACCATAAAATTTAATTCATTCTGATATATGTGAATTTGATGGTATTATAACAATAAATAAAAAATGTTATTTTATAAATTGATGATTGTTCAAATTACACTTATGTTTATCATATGAAAAATAAAAGTGAAGCGTTTGACATTCTTATAATATTTTTGACTGAAATTGAAAATAACTTAACAGAAAAAGATTTCGAAGTTATATAAGCACTGAATATGATTCCAGTATTTTCAATAATTTTTATAAAACCGATGAAATCATTCATGAAAAAGTTGCACCTTATTCTCCTGAAATTAATGGCAAGGTTGAAAGAAAAAATAAAACTTTTACTAAATCAATTATTATAATTTTACTAAATTCTAGTGTTGCTTCCCATTGGTGGAAAAATTTTTATTAACAGTTTGCTATGTGCCAAATAGAGTGTCTAAATCTACTAGTAAAATTCCATCATATATGAAATTTTGAAAAATAAGAAACCTAACTTATCTTATTTTAAAATTTGGGGTTATTTAGCCTATGTTAGGATCCTTGATCCTAAAAGAAAGAAACATGCTAGTAGAGCATACGAAAGTGTATTTATAGGATATGTTGTGAATAGTAAAGCTTATAAATTATATGACTTGAATGATCATATAGTTCTAGAATCAAATGATGCAAATTTCTATGAATATAGATTTTTCTTTAAATTGAAGAATAGTAGGGGTTTGTCTTCTAGTAGTTTGCCCATAGCTAGAACTAGTGAAATAAATGAGTAATTAGACATTGAACTTAAGAGAAGTAAACGAGTTCGAACCTCTAAGGATTATGAGTATAATTTTTATGCTAATACCTTAGAGGAAGATCCCCAAACTCTTCAAGAAGCCTTATATTCTTTAGATGCCAACTTATGAAAAGAAGTCATAAATGATGAAATTGACTCTCTAGAGTCTAATAGAAATATGCATTTACTTATCCATGGTTGCAAAACCATAGGATGTAAATAGATACTAAAAAAGATATTAAAACCCAATTGTACTATTGAAAAGTACAAGGTTTGTCTTGTAGCCAAAGTGTATAGACAAAGAGCAAATGTAGATTTTTTGATACCTTATCACCTGTTAATAGAACTTCCATACGTGTGATTTTTTCCCTTACTACAATCCATGATTTCGTAGTGCACTAAATGAATGTTAAAACTGTCTTTTTAAATGGTGATTTACAATAAGGGATTTATATGGACTAACCTAAGGATTTTATTGTCCCTAGTTAAGAAAACAAAGTTTGCAAATTAGATAAATCTTTTTATGGTCTAAAACAAGTCCCTAATCAATGGCATGAAAAATTTGATAATCTAGTTATCTCACATGTATTCAAAATGAATGAGTGTAACAAATGCGTTTATTATAAATCTGAAAATAACATTTGTACCATTATATGTTTATATGTAGATGATTTGTTTATTTTTGGTTTAAATATTCATGTCATTAATAATGTGAAAAACTTATTGTGTGCTAACTTTGACTTGAAAAGTCTTGGAGAAGCAAGTGTAATCCTTGAAATAAACATTACTAGGTCTGAAAATGGACTTTCTTTAAGATCTTCTCAATATAAACCTGCATGTACTCCTTATGATCCTAGTGTAAACTTGTTCAAGAACACCAAAGATGGTGTTAGACAAACTGAGTATACGTGCATTATTGATAACTTACGTTACGTTACTGACTGCATTAGGCTAGACATAGCTTATGTTGTGGGACTACTATGTAGGTTTACAAGTAGACCTAATATGGAGCATTAGAATTCAATAGAAAGGGTCATGATGTACCTTAAGAGAACTATAAACCTTGGATTACATTATTACATGTTTTCCCCTTTTCTAAAAGGATACATCAATGCTGATTGAAACACTCTTACAAAACACTCCAAAGTAATTAGCGGCTATATATTTAGCATTGCTAGTGGAGCTATTTCTTAGAAGTCTAAGAAATAGATAATTTTGGCTCAATCTACGATGAAGTCTGAAATGATAGCACTTGCAACTGCTAGTGGAAGCAGGCTGGTTAAGAAGTCTGTTAGTTGAGATCCCTTTATGGGAAAGACCGATACTAGTTGTCTTGATCCACTGCAATAATACCGATGTTATTGCAAAGATTCAGAACCGTTATTACAACGGCAAGAGATGATAAATACGTCGTAAGCACAATACTGTTAGAGAATTTCTCTCTACAAGAGCTGTAAGAATGGATCATGTATGTACTGATGATAATTTGGTTGATCCTTAGACGAAAGGATTAGAAAGAGAGAAGGTTTTCAAAGCCTCGAAAGGCATGGGACTAATGCCCTTAGAATGAAGAGTCACTTACGATGATAACCACTCTTATAGACTGAAGATCCCAAGAAATAAGTTTAATGGGTAATAACAAGTCATAAAATGATATGAGATGAATCATGCTATTATAAAGTCCTATTCTATATTGTTAGATGCATGAAGTCCTGAAGCACAGAAGGATGAGTTAATTATTAACTCTTAAGAGTTATATACTTTATGTGGAGTGGAATATATAGCTACAAGAGTACTCTTGATAGACTCACCTATGTGAATATGGAAGTGTGGTCACTTCCTATGAAATTTTTGGACAAAATTTACTACAGCATTCACTATACTGGAATATACGGGCATAACCGTAAAGCATGGGCTTTTCGAACTACACCTTGGAAAGGTTATGTGTGTAATGTTGTTAGAGATAGAGTTCAAAACTATGAGTTACTCTAGTATATTTTAAAGCATCAATACTATGCAAAGATTTAAGTCAATAGACACATTTTGCTTATGCACAATCTTATATCTTTAATTGATCGGTTGCTCGATGAAATCTATTATATAAAATTCAAGTAGTGGATTGTTAGATATTGTTGTGAATTTAAATAAAAAAATTATGAGAAAAAGTGTATAAAGTTTACTCTCCTAAAAGTTTATCCCACATTACATTTTTACATCTCTAAGAAGGTGTATATAAGTAAATAAATTTACAATAAGAATTGGGCCCCAAAAGGCACCCAATTTTGTGGAAAAGGAGAGGACCTAAGCAATTGTGGGTCCATCCACACACGCGGCCGCCATTGTCCGTCCGATAGACCGGCCATGCGAAGCCGAGCTCGAGTGCGAGTGTGTGTGTGTGTGTGTATGTGTGAGGTAACACTTTATATTTTGAAAAAAATTGTTTAATTATTTTTCCAACAGTCAGATAAGATAAGACTTCATAAGAAAATTTTCGTTCTTATCCAAATCGAGTCACCACGATCCCACGCTCTGACTGTTATTTTTGACCGTTCCGTTCCTATCACCCACGTTCGTCTGATCTTATCCTCCTGTTTATTTATGACCATTTTATTTATGAACGTTGCATGTTCTTATCCACCCGAATTCTATGAGAGTTAACTGCAAGTCTCAACTATAAATAGAGCTTTGCAGCTCTCAGTTTAATCATCTTTCATAACCTCACCATCCTATGTCGAGCTCTCATTTTCTATGCTCTTCTGCTCTTTGTAGCAACTCAAAAACTATAAACCTAAAAAAATACAAAAAACAACGCAAAAACATTTTTCAACAGAAAAACCCATAATTAATTTTAGATAGAGAAATTATTTTCCTTAATTTATTTTTTGATCTCGAGCAACATATATTTAAAGGTGTAGTATTTTGGTTTTCAACTAGTGCATTGAAGGTCCGAGACAGATTTAGATTTTGGGTTGTTTTATCCTAAGGATGACATGACTGACTAGCTTACACAGTTTGGGCAGAGCTCGAAACGTCTTAAAGAGAGCGACCTAATCTATAGCTCAACCCAAACAATATAATTACAGTATATTTCAGCATATCGGTAATTTTATTTCTATCTATTTTATCTACATGTAGCAACATATATGATATCAAAAATTATTCACATGACAGGACAGTTAACTTGATAACTTTCTTGTATACGACATGAACAAGTCTTTATAGAATATTTAATATTTAAATTTTTAATCTGTATTTAAGTCATATTTTTAGGAAAAAAATACATTTTTATTCAAATTTCAAGAATTAAAATGTCTTATCTTAATAAAATTTAAGGACCAAAGTTTCTGAAAAGTAATAATTTAATAACTTCATTTTGTAAATTACGTTATAAACTGTTAAAATTTAGGAATTAAAATATTGTAATTAAAAGTTTATGATTAAAAATTCACAAAAATATTAATTGGATTCAAGTTAAATTTTAAGTCTATAATCGAGTCTTGTCTCATATAATGGTAATTCCCACATTTGAGTGGTGAAAATAACTTAAGCAGAGAGATTTTGTGTCTCGTCTTGTGTCTTGTTTTGCAGCAGAGGAACTTGTTCACTGGACTGCGCTCCACAGTTGTCGCTGGATGACTTGCTTTCTTCGGACTTGCCCCATATCACAGCGTAAAACCCACTCACTAATATAACTGCCCCTATCAAGCTACATGAACATTTCAAAACATCTATTTCTCATCAATACACTAATTAGGACTTATTAACGAGTCACAATTAACCAAATTGCATTAGTTATATTAGGTCTGAACAACACTTTCGTATATTATTAAATTTTTGCTATTAAAAAAACTAAAGGTTAGATAATGGTTAGATGTTGATTTATTTAAAGAGAATGTGATAATATATTATTTATTTTAATAACAAACTTATATTAAAGTTGTCTATTTTCTCAAAAACTAAAAAATTAAGAGATCAAATATTTATAAAAAAAAAAAGTTAGAGGACTAAAATATAGAATTTATAAAAATTAGGGACTAAATATTAAAAAAAAATTAAAAAATTATATAAAGATTATAAAAATTAGGGAACTAAAAGTGTTGTTTAGCCTGTATTAATTATCTAACCTTCCAAGGTAGAGAGTTTGTCCGAAAAACATAACTTCAACCAAATCAGCGACAACAACCGCAAAGGGCTTAAACATTGAGACGTAGAGAGGTCCTGTTTTCTTCAGGCTCCATATTGATACTGTGAATCTCAGTGCATTTCCCACCATCCCCTGCATTTTACAATTTATATATATTCGGTTTGAGTTAATTATAACAATTAATTCACCTTTTTAATGCATTAAAAGTCCATATGAATATTTGCTTACTACATATAAAACGGCAGCCAACTCTAGAGCAGTTTGTATCCTCCAAGTCTTAAAATCTTTTTCTACAAAAAGAGCGACCAGCCCAACTTGTATAGTTGCGAAGAAACAATTGAAAAATATTATTATGAGCACCGCACGGTACTTCTTTAGAATTGTTGCCTGCAATATATACATTGTTAAGACAGGAAAAGCCTTTTCAGTATTTTTATTTTAATTATCTTTTTAACTTATTCCAATATATAGTAGTAAATAATGTTTAGAAAAATGTGTCAAACCTGTACAATAAACAATAATGAAAGCATAAACGCTTCAGCAGCAAGTAGAAATCCTCCAAGAATCCAACGTGAATGTGACGAGAAGAGAACTTGAATTGGGTTAGCCGATCCTTGAAACCAGCCTGTCCGAATCACAGTTGGCCCTTTGTAGAAGACCACAACAAATGCTCCTGATGTTGACACTACCGTTCCTACCACTTTAGCTACACTACTTGATCTCCTTAAATTCACTTGTTCCATTCTAAAATGTTAATTACTTGTTTAAATCAGCTCAGACCAAAACATATAGTTTTCATTGTCAACTCAACTAAATTCATAATATTTTTGAATTATACACCATCACCATCACCATCACAGTTAACCAGGAGGAGAAATCGTGGCCACTACTTGAGGAATTGAGAAGTTTTTAGTCAATATTTTTGACCATCTGAGGTTAGCGAAGACGATTCTAATCACTGATAACTATATTGTTCGAAACTAGCCACCTGTTTTCAATTTGGGTCATTAGTCTTGAATGCTGTCCATATGGAATTAAAGTGATATAGCCATCAGTTTCCATTGAGAGAGTGGAGGACACTACTTTCAATTATCAGTTTGCATCAGTTTGAATTACAAAAGAAGTAGCAAACGCACGTTACTTTCGTAACTACATTCATTATTAAACAAAAGCTGTGTAATGTGATAATTAATTTTGCTTCCAATGTTAATATCATTTTTTCTTGTTGTAAAAGTCTTGAGCCTAGAAACTGAAACACATCATAACCTTATATTTCTAGATGGATTAAGAAAGGATTTAACATTAGTAAAGTGTGTAAAGTTTTGTTATTTATTGAGAATCATTACAAAGATGAAATGTTGTGTAATGTATTAGATATGAATGTTTATCATGTCCTTGAAAAACCTTAGAAAAATCAAGTGAAAGCAATTCATAAAGAACTACTTATTTCCTTTGAATAGTATAAAGATATTATTAGTTCTTCCTACAGAACAATAAAATTTTATTGACTTCTCTATCAAGGAATAATTGTTGATAGTATATTGTCCACTTAGACTGCCCAGAATCACCGAAAATTGTTTACCTATAGAGCATATTTTAGGTCCTTTATTAAAAACAAAAGCAAAATTTATTGTAGAAAAGTATACTTGGTTTACCTTCAAAACCAATTGTTCTTATTATAATAAGTCCAAGTATACTTGGTCTTCTTCTAAAGAAGGAAATTTTTAAAAAGGTCTTTTCTCTGCTCATTTCACCTAAATTAACACCTTGTGCTCTATTGGAAACAAAACCACCAACAAACATCTATTTATAATTAGTTTTGAAAATCTTGCAAATGAACTAACAAAATATGTACTTCAATTAATACAATTGATCTTAAGCTTGACTTTTCTAATCATCTTTGTCATTCATTTTCAAAATTCAATACTTGCTTTGTTCAAACCTTTGCTGCCCCATTTAATTGTTCTAATGTATGCTAATTAGAATATTCTACTAATATAATTATGCATTTATATTTCCAATGGAATGGATCATTACCTAACAAAGATTCAAAGTCTTGTTTAGTCTCCTTTATTGTCACGTAGGTTTGAGATTTTCATACATCCTCCATGCTACTTCTCATGCACATTTCAAGGAGGTTGAAGAAATTTCTTTTATTTCGATTGTTATTTTATAGTTCTACAAACTCGTTGGAATCAAGTTCTTTTCAAATTAGAGAGAATAATGTATGAAATGATAATATAGTCTTTTATTATTTGTTGTTATTTTAATTTATGTAAGATCCAATAATTTATGGCCCATTAGTTTACTATAAGTACTATTAGCGTTTGTATTGTTGATAATTTTTTGTGAATATTTTGATATAAAATATTATGATACGAGGGATTTGATTCTCTCTTTTATCCTTCCAAACTCCTAAATTAATCATCTTTCTTTTTCTCAAATTCTATGCTTCTATTTCTAAATTTTCCTATGTCACGATATACTATCTTTAAATAGACAATTTGCAAACCACTTCAATGGGGATTCACAATGATAAATGCTCTACTTCTCAAGTTAGGATAATTAAAAAAGCACGTGGTATGATATAATTAATGAAATCAAATAGTAAAAAATGTGAAATTATTACTAGTTTTATCGTGACCAATTATATTGTAATGTATAAATATTTATCTTTTTCAAATTAACATAAAAACTATTTTCCAATTCTAATTAACTGTTTCTTCAAACAAAATATGAGCATAGAAAAAAAGTAGAAGAATTAAAGCAGAATGTTGCTAGGAAAACGAGAAGAACCTGAAAATAAGAGCAAGTAGAAAAGTGAAGGCTGGAATAAGGTTGAGCAAGGCTGAACTAAGACTAGCAGAACTGTACAGTAAACCAGCATTTCCTAGTACATTTGCAGAACCTCTGCACAACAAAGTACAATTAAAAGAAAGCAGAGTGTGCTAGGTAGCTAACTAGTGAAAATTAAATAGGCAGTAAAGCATAAGTATGAGTTATCTATCAAATTGAAGTTGTAGCCATATTAAAGGATAATTATCAATAACCACCCTTGTATTTTGTCAAAATATTAATTATTCATGTTAAGTTCGAGTTTGATTTAATCAAATATCCTCTTCTTTGATTTATTATTACTAACACATTGTGTTAGAAAATGCTAAACAAAAAAATAAAATTGACACATAATTAAAAAAATATATTATTTTATATTATTAAAATCTTTATATTTTTGCTTAAATATCATCCTAACTTATGTTATGCTTCATTTTAATTCAATAATTTCTTCTGCTCTACAAAAGGTTGAATAAACCATTATTATTAGAATTGATAGAACAAGGTCATAATTAATTTTTTGTTATCAATTATGACATTATTTTTAATAATAAGTCTAAACAAAGCAAAATCAAACTTTAACCTACATTCATATTATCTATCATAAATTTATAATTATTATAAATAAAGTGATAAAATTTTATTAATCAAAACGAAATTAACGTGAATTCGTACTAAATCAATAGTCAATCCCAACTCGCCACATTATTTATAATATCTATCCCTACTCTTTATATTTAAGCATATATAACTTATAATATCTTTATACAAAAGGCTATATTTATTTACACAACGTTTGACGAACTCAATAATCCCAACTATTGTTTTATGAAAATATCAATTACCCATATTAAGTTTTCGATTATGTTTTCTCTTATTATCAAAACATTAACATTTTGTTTCAAAAAAAAGGCTAAAAATAAAAATATTATTTTTTATCATTAACATCTCTGTATTTTTGTTCAAATATAATAGCAGGTTGAGTCGATTACTGTTGTCAAAATTGATAGAGAAAATATCATAATTTTTCTGAGTCGTTATGACATTATCAATGATAATAACTCGAATCAAAGCAAAATCAAACTAAAAATATTTAAGCATAACATATAATATCTTTATATAAAAGGCTATACAACGTTTGACGAACCCAATAATCGCAAGTAGAAAGAAGCTGGAGATGAGACAAAAGTTGAGTGGAGGCCACTCTGATCTGCTAGGAACAAAGAATCACAGTACACTCATAAGGAAGAACGAATTCATCTAGTTTTTTTTTTTTTTATAAGAAATATGAACAAAAGCGGACCTGTTAAAAATTAAGGAAATGGGGAGAAGAATGATAGATGATATCCCATAAGAGTAAACGACAAGAACGAACTCACTGAGTCCTCTAGACATGGCCTCTTTACTCAATATCATACTGCTTACTTGAGCCAAAACTGCCACTACCATTCCAATGAAAGCCAGATAATTCTCCATTTCTCCGACTGCGAGCCTTAATTATCCCCCTCACTCACTTTACAGCTATAACTCGTGGATATTATATTTTTGGGAATTGTTATTTATTTATTTTTTTTTAATATTAAAATTATCCGAGCTTTAAATTCTATCTTTCTTGCCATCATTCCGATGTCTGTTTTTGTTCGCATCAATCTTTGATTTGGACGGTTGCACGTGATAAATAGTACAGTAGGTAACGTCATTAAATTATGACTATGTTTAATTGATCTTAAAAGAATAAAGAATATAATTGATTCTGTATATTACAATGTTTAATTATATAATGTAATCAATTATATGAAGAGAAGAAAAATAGATTACATATCCCAACATAAAGAAAGGGGACATTACAATGAATCAGCGGCTCGTGTCATCGTCCCTACATTGGCGTCATCATCACGTCAACTCGCGTCGTCATCTCGTCTAATTCGCGTCGTTTCGTCCAGTTGTCGTGCATCCAACCATCGCGTTGTCGTCCATGCGCTCCTGACGATTACATTTTTTTTAGTGCTTTTTTTCTGAAATTATATATGCTAAATTTTTTTTTGTTATAATTTTTTTTTTTGTTGAATTATTGAATTTAAAATAATCATATAATTTTAAAGAATATTATAATAGTAAAATGGAGTATTAATGTAATATTATTTTATTTTTCATTCCATTCCATTACAGTGGTCAAACCAAATACTGTAATACTGATTTCTTTTTTTATTACAGTGACTAAACCAAACATTATAATAGTAATACTGTTTTCTGTACATTATATTTTATTACGATTACATTCAACGAACCAAACATAACCTATATACATTAATTTATAAATTTGATGGATAAAATAGTCATAATTATACATAAAAATTCATATGACGATAGCTTGAAGTGTTAATTATTATTAGTACTTTTAAAATAAGATATTAATTTAAATAAATAGGACATAATAGACGTTTTTTCATGTCTTCTCATAGAGCTTATTTTTGTTATATAAAAAAAATGTTTCATTTGTTCCTATTAATCTTTGATTTGGACGGAACTTAATTTTCATATAGCTGAACCCAAATAGACTTTAGATATTTTGAGGAGCTAGAGTCCACCGGCCACTTGACTTACTTACAAAGTTACAATCACACATTTTTCCATCACGGCATCAAATACCAGCTTCTTTTCAACTTAAAATAAAGGCTAAATTCATTCTTATCTACTCAAACAACTATTTTATAGAAAAGTATATAAATTATTTTTCAGGATAGAAAAATACCTATATTTTTATTTTATTTACACAAAATTAAAACTTGTTACTTTAATTAATTAATATTAATTAATTAATATAATATAAATTAAATTATAACATGTAATAAAATTAATTGAGATAACTTTTAATTCAAAAATATATTTACGTGTAAAAATAAAATAAAAGCATGGCACCTTTCTTTAGGAAAAAAATAATTTAGATATTTTTGTATAAAATAGGCTTTAATTTGAGTAATAAATAGGTACCTATTTAGCTTAAAATAAAATAAAATTTTTTTATGAAAAATTAACAAAAATATACTTCTAAAATATATAGTAATAAAAATAGTACCCAATAATATTGACAGCGTCTAATTGGTCAAATTTAACATTAAAATAGTCTAAATTATCGCAATTTAACTTGAACGGTATTATAACAATCATTTTTTAATAATAAAAATATATTATTTGAACATATATGATGTTTTTTTGTTACATGTTTTGACGGGTGCTATTTTTATTAATTTTCTTTTATTTTTATTTTTTAATTTAAACAATAAGTAGCTATCGAAAATTAAAAAATTTAATTATATGTTATAATATTTTTTTATATATAGAATTTTATTTTTAATTCTTCTAAAAAAAATTATTTTTTTTAAAATATAAATAACTATATATTTTTTAGTATTAAAATTTATAAATATATATATTTTTATTGAAGATATTAAAAAAAAATTAATTAAATAAATAAATTATTTATCTACCATAAAAAATATTAAAACTTGCAACTTTAGTTTTTTTTTTTTTTTATGACTTGAAACTTTGTTTAAGATAAAAGTTTTTTTTTATTATTATCGAAAAATGTAAAGTGCTTTACGTAAAGTGTTTTTGTCAATTTTATCATCATCACTGTCATGATGTGTCAAGTTTTTGTAATATTTGAACCTACCCAATACCTCTAACATCTGTCTAATAATTTTTAACTTAACGGCGTTCACTATCGTATCTATCAATCAATAATGTCATTTATTAAAAAGAAAAAAAATTTGTTATAATTTTAATATCAATAATATATTTATATTATAATTAAATTTATTTTAAATATAAATTTAATTATATTATATAATAAATTTATATTTATTTAAAAATTTAATATTTATAAGATATTTATAAATATATAGCAATGTTTATAAATATAACAATTAATAAAAATTATTTTTTTCTATTTTCTTTGTCTTACTATAACAAATCTAAAAAATATGGTAATATAATCTAAATACCCATAATAAGTTTAAATAATTATATTTAAATTAATATTTATAGATAAATTCAATTCAACATACATTTTATAGAAAAAAAAACTCTATTAACAAAAAAAAAATTAATTTATATATCACAAATAATTTAAATGAAATTTTCTTCCTTAAAAATTTAATCTTAAATCTATTTTTTGTATAGTATTTATAAAAATTATTAATCTCGGTTAATTGATAATTCTGATCTTATGAAGAGCACATGCTCTTATTTTTGTTTAAATAATGTGAGATATGAAATTAAAATTTAAATAAAAAACAAAGCGTGACGTGACTCATGAGTCAAAAAAGGCCGATTACTTTTTTTACCACACTTTAATTTTAGAGTATGTTATCGATATAATTATTTATTAAAGACATATAATTTTATACATATAAAATAATTTTAATTATAATGTACTACAAACTATTTTACAATATAATATTATATTATAAAATTTATAAATTTTTAAATTTTTTTATTTTTTATGATTAAACTCAAATTTTCTTTTCATTCAAAATCTATCAAAAAAAATTATTTCTTGATCGTTTTAATTAAATATCATAATCAATAATATTTATGATTTATTTACCTTTTAAATTTGTTAAATTATTTAGATTGTATATTAATATTTATATATATTCATATTGTAATTGACTTCAAATTTGTTAAGTTGTTTGATTTATATATCAATATTTATATAGAGTATTATCTCCAATAGTTTCAGGTATCATATCATGTTAAGGAACTAACAAACTTTGAAAAGCAATCTCGTACTACATCACGTTGGTAAGTCATCAAACCTTAAAAATGTTTCAAATATCATATTATGTACTCAAAGAACTATTTTATAGAGAAGTATTTAAATTATTTTTCATGATAGAAAAATATCCATATTTTTATTTTATTTACACAAGATTAAAACTTGTTATTTTAGTTAATTGGTATTAATTAATTGATATAATACAAATTAAATTTTAACATGTAATAAAATTAACTGATATGGATAGATAAAAATGCTCCATAAATATAAATATTTATTATTATTATTTTTAAAATAATTACAAATTTTGAATATTTTGCATTAAATGAATAGATAAAAATGCTCCATAAATATCTATTAATATTTGCTACTAATCTTTCCTAGGAACGATGACTTTTGAGGAGGACTTGCCCCATCATTATTTTCTTGGAACACTCTTGATTAATATTAATTGTATTGTTTTATTGTTATTATGGTTATGATAAAGTATTCTCAAAATTTACAAATTTATGTATTTAAGAAAATAAGGATTGAATTATTCTCTTGAAATTGTAAAATGTAATATTTTGAAATTACATATATGTCACTTATTGAGAGCCCACAACTACGATACTAATAAAAATATATATTTCAAAGTATAAAATATAATATTTTAGAATTACATTTATGTCATTGATTAAGAGTCCACAGGCTACGATGCTAATAGAATATATGATAAAGTATATTTAGTGTCTCATGTAAGCTATAATATAACAACATTGAGAGCAAAATTGACATCATAAAAATATTTGTATGCTATTTTATGAGTAAAATATGCTATTAAAGTAGCAAGATAATAGCATATATATAAACAGTATATGTCAACATATGATTATGAATATAAAGGTATTTTGACTATATGAATGTCATTTGATGTTGACATTGAAATAATTATAATCAAAGGAGAAAAATATATCTTGAAGGAATACAAGTGAATAATTTGATATATAATAATCACTATTCAATTTTGATCATTCTAGATTTTGAAGTGCTTAATATCATTAATGTTTTGATTTGAAAAACTTTAGAAAAAATGTTATTCAATCATATACTTTAAAAGATGGAGACAAAAGATATTATTTTTCTTAACCATGAAAAAGGTTACTTATGTTCTTACTACTGAAAAATCAACACTGCCTAATCCTCCTACTAAAGCTACAACTAAGGATTTAAATACTTGGATAGAAAATAATTTTCTATGTAAAAACTTTATTCTTAATGGTTTAGTTGATAATTTGTATGACTACTATAATACTGATAAGTCAATTAAGAAAATATGAGATAAACTTCAAAAGAAGTATGACACTGATGATGCTAGAACAAAGAAGTATGATGTCAACAGATACCTGAAGTACCAAATGACTAACGAAAAATATGTAAAAGCTTAGTCACATGAACTATAAAAAATAGCACATAAAATAATTTTTGAAGGTATGACTTTAGATGAACAATTTTAATTATTATTGACCGTCATCTTGAAGGATGTCCTGCATACTCCAGAGATGAAAAAAAAAACTTAGTTTCGACCTACCTTCTCGATAAGGTTGGATTTACTCAAACTGTGGGGTTGATTTGTATACTATAACTAAGAATAATGTATTTGTTAGGAAAGGGTACTCCACTGATGGCATGTTCAAATTGAATGTTAAAATTAATAAAGCTTCTTGTTCTGCTTATATGTTGTATTCTTTTAATACTTTGCATGCTAGACTTTGTCATGTTAATAAATGCATAATAAAGAACATGAGTAACTTAGAATTAATTTCTAAATTATCCTAGAATGATTTTGAAAAATATGATTTTTGTAGTCAAGCTAAAATAACCAAAACTTCACATAAATCAGTAGTTAGAGAATCTGAACCTTTAGATTTAATTCATTCTGATATATGTGGACTTGATGGTATTTTAATAAGAAATGAAAAATGTTATTTTATAATTTTTATTAATGACTATTCAAATTACACTTATATATATCTTATAAAAAATAAAAGTAAAGCGTTTGACATGTTTAAAATATTTTTGACTGAAATTAAAAATACCTTAACAGAAAAATAAAAAGATTTCGAAGTGATAGAAGCACTAAATATGATTCCAGTATTTTCAATTATTTTTATAAATCGCATGAAATCATTCATGAAAAAACTGCACCTTATTCTCCTAAAATTAATGGCAATGCAGAAAGAAAAAATAAAACTTTTACTAAATCAATTATTGTAATTTTACTAAACTCTGGTGTTGCTTCCCATTTATGGAAACAAATTTATTAACTGTTTGCTATGTGCTAAATAGAGTGCCTAAATTTACTAGTAAAATTTCACCATATATGAAATTTTGAAAAATAAGAAACATAACTTATCTTTTTTTAAAATTTATGGTTGTTTAGCCTATGTTAGGATCATTGATCCTAAAAAAAATAAACTTGCTAGTAGAGCATAGGAATATGTATTTATAGGATATGTTGTGAACAGTAAAGCTTATAAATTCTATGACTTGAATAATCATATAGTTCTAAAATCAAATGATGCAGATTTCTATAAATATAGGTTTTCCTTTAAATTGAAGAATAGTAGGGGCTTGTCTTCTAGTAGTTTGTCCATACCTAGAACTAGTAAAACAAATGAGGAATTAGACACTGAACTTAGTAGAAGTAAACTAGTTCGAACCTCAAAGGATTATGGGTATAATTTTTATGCTTATATCTTAGAGGAATATCCTCAAACTCTTCAAGAAACCTTATCTTCTTTATATGCTAACTTATGAAAAGAAGTCATAAATGATGAAATGGACTCTCTAGAGTCACATAGAAATAGGCATTTAGTTGACTTACCCCTGGTTACAAAACCATAAGATGTAAATAGATACTAAAGAAGACATTAAAATCCAATGGTACTATTAAAAAGTATAAGGCTTATCATGTAGCCAAAATGTATAGGCAAAGAGAAAATGTAGATTTTTTTTTATACATTTTCACCTGTTAATAAAACAAAGTTTGCGAATTAGGCAAATCTCTTTATGGTCTGAAACAAGTCTTTAAGCAATGGCATGAAAAATTTGATAATCTAGTTATCTCACATGGATTCAAAATGAATGAGAGTGGCAAATGCATTTATTATAAATCTAAAAATGACATTTGTACTATTATATGTTTATATGTAGATGACTTGTTTTTTTTTGCTTTAAATATTCATGTCATTAATAATGTGAAAAACATGATGTGTGCTAACTTTGACATGAAAGGTCTTGGAGAAGCAAGTGTAATCCTTGAAATAAAGATTACTAGGTCTGAAAATTAATTTTCTTTAAGATCTTCTCAATGTAAACCTGCATGTACTCCTTATGATCCTAGTGTAAAGCTTTTCAAGAACACCGAAGATGGCGTTAGACAAACTGAGTATACGAGCATTATTGGTAACGTACATTACGTTACTGATTGCACTAGGCCAAACATAGCATATGTTATAGGACTACTATGTAGGTTTACAAGTAGACCTAATATAGAGCATTGGAATGCAATTGAAGGGTCATGATGTACCTTAAGAGAACTATAAACCTTGGATTACATTATTACAAGTTTCCCCCTATTCTAAAAGGATACATTAATGTTGATTGAAACACTCTTACAGAAGACTCCAAAGCAATTAGCGGCTATATATTTAGAATTGCTGGTGGAGCTATTTTTTGGAAGTCTAAGAAATAGACAATTTTGGCTCAATCTACGATAGAGTCTGAAATGATAGGCTAGTGAAAATAGGCTGATTAAGAAGTCTGTTAGTTGAGATTCCTTTTATGGGCAAGACCAATATCATGTGTCTTGATCCACCACAATAATACCGCAGCTATTGCAAAGATTCATAACCTTTATTACAACAGCAAGAGACCAAAAATACGTCGTAAGCACAGTACTGTTATAGAATTTCTCTCTACAAGAGCTGTAAGAGTGGATCATGTACATACTGATGATAATTTGGTTGATTCTTTGACGAAATGATTAGAAAGAGAAAAGGTTTTCAAAGCCTCAAAAGGAATGAGACTAATGCTCTTAGAATGAAGAATCACTTATGATGATAACCCAACTTATAGACTGAAGATCCCAAGAAATAAGTTTAATAGATAATAACAAGTCATAAAGTGAT
This sequence comes from Elaeagnus macrophylla, assembly GCA_029378325.1. Classification (NCBI taxonomy): domain Eukaryota; kingdom Viridiplantae; phylum Streptophyta; class Magnoliopsida; order Rosales; family Elaeagnaceae; genus Elaeagnus; species Elaeagnus macrophylla. The sequence continues at coordinate 57,413,998 of CM055640.1, forward strand.
ATGAGATGAATCATGCTATTATAAAGTCCTATTCTATATTGTTAGATGCAAGAAGTCCTAAAGCACAAAAGGATGAGTTAATTATTAACTCTTAATGAGTTATATACTTTATGTGGAGTGGAATACATAACAATAAGAGTACTCTTGATAGACTCACCTATGTGAATATGAAAGTGTGGTCGCTTCCTATGAAATTTTTGGATAAAATTTACTAAAGCATTCACTATATTGGGATATACGTGCTTGATCGTAAAGCATGGGCTTTTCGAACTACACCTTGGAAATGTTATGTGTGTAATATTGTTAGAGATAGAGTTCAAAACTATGAGTTACTCTAGTATATTTTAAAGCATCAATACTATGCAAAGATTCAAGTTGATAGATACATTTTCCTTATGCACAATCTTATATCTTTGATTGGGTTTCTCGATGAAATCTATTATATAAAATTCAAGTGGGGATTGTTGGAAATTGTTGTGAATTTAAATAAAAAAATTTATAAGTGCATAAAGTTTACTCTCCTAAAAATTTATCCCACATTACTTTTTTACATCTTTAAGAAGATGTATATAAACAAATAGATTTATAATTGGGATTGGACCCCAAGGGGTACTCAATTTTGTAGAAAGGGAGAGGACTCAAGCAATTATGGGTCCATCCACACACACGCGGCTGCCATTGTCCGTCCGGCAGGTCGGCCATGCCAAGCCTTGCTCGAGTGCAAGTGTGTGTGTGTGTGTGTATGTGGTGAGGTGGCACTTTATTTTTTGAAAAAAAATTATTTAATTATTTTTCCAACAGTCAGATAAGATAAGACTTCATAAGAAAATTTTCGTCAAAACCGAGTCACCACAAATTCTATGAGAATTAGCTGCAAGTCTCAACTATAAATAGAGCTTTGCAGCTCTCAGTTCAATCATCTTTCATAACCTCACCATCCTATGTCGAGCTCTCATTTTTATATGCTCTTTCTCTGTTCTTTGTAGCGACTCAAAAACTATAAACCTAGAAAAATACAGAAACCAACGCAAAAACACTTTTCAACACAGAAACCCATAATTATATTTTGGATAGAGAAATTATTTTCCTTATTTTATTTTTCGATCTCAAGCAACATTTATTTGAAGGTGTAGTATTCTGGTCTTCAATCAGTGCATTGAAGGTCCGAGACAAATTTAGATTCTGGGTTGTTTTATCCTAGGGACGACATGATTGACTAGCTTGCACAGTTTGGACAAAACTGCGAAACGTCTTAAAAAGAGCGACCTAATTTGCAGCTCAACCCAAACAATATATTATAGTATATTTAAGTATATCGATAATTTTATTTCTATGTATTTTATCTACCTGTAGCAACATATATGATATCAAATATTATTCACATGACAGGATAGTTAACTTGATAATGTTCTTGTATACGGCATGAACAAGTCTTTTTGGAATATTTTAATATTTAAATTTTTAATCGGTATTTAAGTCATATTTTTAGAAGAAAAAAAATACACTTTTATTTAAATTTTAAGAATTAAAATGTCTTATCTTAATAAAATTTGAAGATTAAAGTTTCTAAAAAGTAATAATTTAAGAACTTTATTTTGTATATTGCATTATAAACTGTTAAAATTTAAGAATTAAAAGATTGTAATTAAAAGTTTATGATTAAAATATCATAAAAATATTAATTGTATTCAAGTTAAATTTTAAGTCTATAATCGAGTCTTGTCTCATATAATGGTAATTCCCACATTTGAGTGGTGAAAATAATTTAAGCAGAGAGATTTTGTGTCTCGTCTTGTGTCTTGTTTTGCAGCAGAGGAACTTGTTCACTGGACTGTGCTCCACAGTTGTCGCTGGATGACTTGCTTTCTTTGGACTTGCCCCATATCACAGCGTAAAACCCACTCACTAATATAACTGCCCCTATCAAGCTACATGAACATTTCAATACATCCATTTCTCATCAAGACACTAATTAAAACTTATTAACGAGTCACAATTAATCAAATTGACTTTAGTTATATTAAGTCTGAAAAACACTTTCGGTCAGTGACTTTAAAAAATTCTATACTTTAGTTCTTTCACTTTTGTAAATTTTACGCTTTAGTCTCCTAATTTTATCTTCTTAATTTTTTATCCTAATTTACTTTGCTTCAAATGTGTAGAATTGAACATTAAAACCTAAAGAAAATGTGATACTATAGGATATTATTAAGTTTTTGCTATTAAAAAAAAACTAAAGTTCAGATATAGTGGTTAGATGTTGATTTCTCAAAAATTAAAAAATTAAGGGATTAAATATTAAAAAAAAATTATTTATAAAATATAGAATCTATAAAAATTAGGGACCAAATATTAAGAAAAAAATTAAAAAATTAGGGAACTAAAAATGTTGTTTAGCCTATATTAATTATCAAACCTTCCAAGGTAGAGAGTTTGTCCGAAAAATATAACTTCAACCAAATCAGCGACAACAACCGCAAGGGGCTTAAACATTGAGACGTAGAGAGGTCCTGTTTTCTTCAGGCTCCATGTTGTTGCTGTGAATCTCAGTACATTTCCCACCACCCCCTGCATTTTACAATTTATATATATTAAGTTTGAGTTAATTATAACAATTAATTCAACTTTTTAATACATTAAAAGTCCATATGTATATTTGCTTACTACATATAAAACTGCAGCCAACTCTAGAGCAGTTTGTATCCTCCAAGTCTTAAAATCATTTTCTACAAAAAGAGTGACCAGCCCAACTTGTATAGTTACGAAGAAACTATAAAAAAATACTATTATTAGCACCGCACGGTACTTCTTTAGAATTGTTGCCTGCAATATATACATTGTTAATTAGTATTTTTATTTTAATTATCTTTTTAACTTATTCCAATATATAGTAATAAATAATGTTTAGAAAAAAGTGTCAAACCTGTACAATAAACAATAATGAAATCGAAAACGCTTCAGCTGCAAGTAGAAATCCTCCAAGAATCCAATGTGAGAAGAGAACTTGAATTGGGTTAGCCAATCCTTGAAACCAGCATGTATGAATCACAGCTGGCCCTTTGTACAAGACCACAACAAATGCTCCTGATATTGATACTACCGTTCCTACCACTTTAGCTATACTACTTGATCTTCTTAAATTCACTTGTTCCATTCTAAAATGTTAATTACTTGCTTAAATCAGACCAAAACATATAGTTTTCATTGTCAACTCAACTAAATTCATAATAATTGTTCTAATATTAAATATTATATATTGAGCAACAACAACAACAAAAATTATGTTTCTATATAATTTATATAAGAAGTAATGATATAAATATTGTTGGTAACTTTTAATAAATATTGTAGTATAAAATATCATGATATGATATTCTTTTATCCACTTAAACTCCTAAATTCTTTTTTTTTTTTTTCTCTCATATTCTATTTTTTCATTTCTAAATTTCCCTACAGGTCATGTCCTTATTTTATCTCTCATTTAATTTCTATCCAACACAATTTATAATTTATCTTTTCCACCCAATTTCTACGCTACCTCTCGTATAATAGCTTGTTTAGTTTTTGGGGAAAGGATATTGAATTCCCTTTAAACAATTATTACAAATAAAAGCTTATGTTTTAGATATGATGGTTAAATTTGTCTATAAACTTTACATATATATAACAAAAAAGAAAATCTTCACTGTACTATTTGTTATTTAACTAATGTCATATCCTATTTTTACAATAATTATTTTAACTTTATCTCTTAGTCTTACTTTTTTTTCTTTTCTTTTTACTATATTTTTATTTAGATGAGACGTATACATATTTCATACAAATATCTTTAATAAATTATGTTTTTATTATATTTTTATTTTTTCTTCTTTTATTTTTACTATATTTTTATTCAGATGAGACGTATACATATTTCATACAAATACCTTTAGTAAATTATGTTACAATTATTTGTTATTTTAATTTATGTAAGATTTAATAATTTTTGGACCATTAATTTACTACAAATACTATTAACTTATATATTATTGATAATTTTTAATAAATATTTTGATATAAAACGTCATAACATGAGAATCATTTATCCTTCTAAACTCTTAAATTCTTTTTTTTTTTTTTTCATTTCTAAATTTCCCTACAGGTCATGTCCTTACTTTATCTCTCATTTAATTTCTATCCAACCCAATTTATAATCCATCTTTTCTGCCAAATTTATTTTTGCTACCTCTATGTTTCTGATTAGTTTGGGCCATTACGTGCCCATCTCTGTTTAACATCAAAAATATCACATTATTACTAGTGACCACAAAAACCCATTTCCATCAGATACCAATTTTTGAAATTATACACCATCACCATCACAGTTAACCAGGAGGAGAAATCGTGGCCACTACTTGATAATTTGAGATTAGCGAAGACGATTCTAATCGCTGATAACAATATTGTTCCACACTAGCCACCTGTTTTCAATTGGGTCATTAGTCTTGAATGTTGTCTGTTGATTTTTGACACTAAATGATAGTCTTACTGTGCTACCAAGTCTATACTAATAGAGCTCATTTTGTAATATTAAGCTTGTAAGTATAAGCTAATTGATAAAAGCCTAAAGCTTAGAAAATTAGGTTGTAACTTATTTATTCACACTTTGTATTTAGTTTTTTCTTTGGGCTCAAATCTTGTTTACATGTGTGGGTAATAAGGCCTTTTTTAGTTTAGCCTATTTAAAGTGACTTTGTAAGCTTTAGAGGGTTAGAGAGTTCTTGAGTTAGGCTTTACACTTGTATCAGGGAGGGTGAGAGAACCAGCGAGAGTATGTAATGTTCTTGTAAAACTCCATGATCAATATAGTGAGTTGTTATGCTTTTCCCCACCGTGGACATAGGGCAACCGAACCACGTTAAATCCTTGTTCTCTTATTTCTTCTTTATGCTTGCTACATTTCATTTATTTATTTGCTATGATTCTCTGAGTTCATAGGTTGAAGTTTGTAAGAAATTAGTGAAATTTCTGGGTTCAATCTTGAGAGAAAATATGGAAGAAAACTAAAGAATCAATAAATCCACAACAATTGGTATCAAAGCTCCAAATTCAATCTTGGGAGTTTCAGTTCGACTCTTGGTCTCCATTTCGGTTAAAGAAAGGAATATTTGGGTTTGATTTTATTCCTATATCCATAAATTTTTTGGGGCTCTACCACTGGGTTCCAAATTAGAGTTTTCTTCGGTGCTCCATATCAAAGCCGATTGTGTTCAAGAAAAGGGAATTATGGGTTACTTGATGAATTAAAATTTCAAGTGCATTCGGATTCCCTTAGGCAACTAAAGTCCGTTATCACTGGCGTTGAAGAACTGTTTTATGTAATTCGAGTCGAAAATGGTTCGGGTTCTTGACGAACAGGTTCTTGGTGGATTGTGTTCTTTGATTCTTGTTGGGTGTTTTTCTTAAGCAAATAAATGGGTGCAATTTTCGATCAAGAAAGGGGGCTTCTTGGTTAATTAAGGGTCTCCTTTGGTGAAGAAACAAAGCGTCAATTTCATGGGTAATATCAGTCTTAATCTCCTCTTCTTTATTTAATTTTCTACTAATCTGTTTTGATTTTTATTATTAAAAATATAAGTTATGTTACTTAGTGTTGATTAAATTGAAAATAGAAGAGATTGAGATTTGTGTTGTGACTGATTGCATATGAGCATTGGTATTAACCCTTCATTGATACCCAAGAAATTTGTTTGATGAATATGATATTTTTTAACTTTATTCTTCTTATTTTATTGCTGGTTTTGCAATAGTGATTATCTGAGAAAGATAAGGGTTGGCTTCTGGTTTGTTCTTTATAGAATTGAAGCGCGATTATGTCTCTGTTACTTTTTGGTTTGTTTAGATAATTTGAAAGAAGATTAGTTAAGAAATTAGTATTCTTTGATCAAATTGTTTGAGAAATCTCCTGTTATATTGCGGATTTTTCTGTGAATTATAAATTTGCACTAGTAGGCATGATAGTGAGAATGTGATTTCAGATTTGATAAGAAGATAAAGCAAAATGAGAATTGTGACGAGTTTTGTATTTATGAGACAACGGATTTTTTTTGTATCTCGTTTAGAGTTTTATAATCTCTAGAAAAAACTCATTAATTCTCAAGATTTATTAAGGGCCTGGAATAATATAATAGCATGTGCTTTTCTTTTTGGTATATGATAGTGCTAATGTGTTTGTCGTAAGTACAGCTAGACATGTATTGGTACTTGGTTCCAACTGTGCATTTTTATATTTCATTTATTTAAATACATTTTTTACAAGTTTGGTAAAGTTTGATGGTGTTAAAGCTTTACTTTAAAGATGTGCAAAGTAAAGACTTTGGAAATATTTAGCTCAACTTGTAAAGCTCTGTTTTTAAAATAATGAAATAAAGAAAAGGGAAAGATTTGCTAGAGTTACATATATGCCAATTTTGGCTAGAAATGTGGTTTATGTAGCATCCTTGCTCTTGCTAGTTCTTCTATGAAATCTAAAAGGGATAAAGAAGGCAACTGATAAATTAAGAGTTTTATGAGTATTGTACCTATGGAGTAGAAAGGGTGGAAAATTCTTTTTGGGTGAAATATCAAAAAGGAAAGTTCTAGATTTTGAGGTTGGTTCTAATAGTGGTAGACTGCATAATTCTTATGTGGAGTTGAGCTTGAGGTGGAGCTATTTTGGATCAGCACACTCATTACGTTGCAAAGTGATGAGCTTTTGTAGACTAAAATGCTTGTGAACACTTTGAGGAAAGCTCATCTTAGCACCATGAAATTTGAGTTATTGCACAATCATACGTTATAATACTTTGAACCTGAAGTGAAGTGTAAGTCCTCAAAAAGTATGAACTTGGGAGTTTACTTTATGCTTATGACATAGGAAATATGGAAATAAAGATGATCACAATATGGTTGCATTGTAATGGTACTGATATGTGCTTACTTGCAAAGATTAACATTTTTCTAAAGAAAATCTTATTTGGGAACTTATATAAACCTAGGAATGATAGGTTTATGGAAAGAAAAGTGGGTTGTTGGTATGATAAATATGATTATATTTGAAAAGAAAGTTTTCCTTGAAATCATAATCTATCCTAGTTACTTTCTAAAAGCTAGACATGGAGTTATGAAGGACATTGAAGAAACTCTCTTATATTTTAAAAGACTGAATTGTCAAAAGGATTATTTGCTGTAAAGAGAAAGGTTCTTTGTGGATTTGCAACAGTGTTAGAATATAGTCCTGAGAAGATATTACATTGACATGGAGGTATAATGCATGAATGTAATGAGAAGTCTTCTGGAAATGACAAAAATGAGCCTTTGTAGTTCTGATCAGATGGTGTAGAAGAGATTTGTGAGTTCTTTACCTACAGTATACAGAGGATGGAGTTCAGCATTTGTTGAATTTTTGGGGGGAAGCTTTGGAATCTGGTTTGGTTCTGGATGTAGTGAGGGTCAAAATTTAAATGACATGTTTGGACTTGAGGTGGAGTTGTGAGAGCCTGTACAACATCTCACGTTGCAGAGTGATGATGTTTCTTGAGGTTTCTGTGCTGTTGCTGGTTTAAATAAAGTCCAGAGGCTTGTCATTGGACCTACTGCAATGGAGTGTGATATCTCAGTAAGTATAAGAGCCTAAAAGGTGATTAAGGCTCTCAAAAGGTATAATTTGTTGAACTGTTAATATATATATATATATATATATATATATATATATATATATATATATATATATTCTTGATGATTTTATGCTGGATTGCCAAAACTGAGGATTTATTTTTAAAATCTCTTGAAACTGCATAAATGATATGAACTCGTTTTTAAACCTAAAAAGTTGTAAATGGCTTGTAGGTTTTGAATTGGAATAGGACTTGGTATGTCTGTTAAGTTATTTCTCTAATTGGATTTTTATACACATGTAGATACTATTTTAAACATTGTGACATGTTTACTGATAAAGTTGGCAAAAAGTTGAAAAAGTTTAGTTGTATCATCTATAAGACTGATTCAAATGTTGTGATATACCTGCTGTTTTGGAATGGGATCCCACATATAGCATATTTAGACATGTCTAGTATTTTACATTTGATGTAAACTCTGTTCAGATTTGATGATTTGTAAATCTGAATTGTGCCAAGGTGTATCTAGGTATGAAATCCAAAGAGATGAAAGAAAATGCAGGTAAGGAGGAAGACATACAAGTTTAAAGGTCTTATTGAGGTTTAGTGTGCATATTATTAAACCTGTTAAATATCTGAGTAATGATATTGTTGCTAACATGATCTGCATAAGATCATACTTGTATTTGTCTTGTGAGTTTTGTTGACAAATGGATATAGAATCTGGGAGAACTCTGTGGGCATGTATAAGTGTCCTGAGGTAATTGGCAAGAGGTGTGTACTTGGTGATGGAAGTGACATTTGTAGTGCTGTGTGCACAAAGTTTTCAAGCTCATACCTTATAGAAGCTGTTAAGAGAAGTTGGATACTGCCTGGACAATTATTTTAGGCATATGAACTTCTAGTTAGTTGAGAATCAAGTCTAAAGATTAATGAAGCTTTATCCACAATCAAAATAAACATTGTTGCTGAGTTTGAGATTGCAAGGATGACTTCATTGCTGAAAAAGATGTGCAGTTGGTCAAGCAAGGCAAAAGACTCATAAACACTGCTCATTGGTTGAGAAAATAAAATTTCAATAGTTTTGAGTCATGTGAGTTGTAAAAACAGTGTTGGAAGTCTGCATGTTACTAGGAGTGTATAGACTCAAAGTTGATGTGTTTTGAGAACATGCCAACTTGTGTTAGCTCTGTTGTATTCACCAAATCGGTGCCACAAGAGTCAATGTCATTTAGGGTAGTGTTGTGGGGAAGAGATGAAAAACATTATTCACTATGGTCATTTAGTGTCAAGGTGGAGAATTGTTGATTTTTGACACTAAATGATAGTCTTACTGTGGTACCAAGTGTATACTAGTAGAGCTCATTTTGTAATATCAAGCTTGTAAACATAAGCTGATTGGTAAAGGCCTAAAGCTTAGAAAATTAGATTGTAACTTATTTATTCACACTTTGTATTTAGTTTTTTCTTTGGGCCCAAATCTTGTTTACATGTGTGGGTAATAAGGCCTTTATTAGTTTAGCCTATTTAAAGTAGCTTTGTAAGCTTTAAAGGGTTAGAGAGTTCTTGGGTTATGTTTTAGCCTTGTAACAGGGAGGGTGAGAGAACCCAGCGAGAGTATGTAATGTTCTTGTAAAACTCCATGATCAATATAGTGAGTTGTTATGCTTTTCCCCACCGTGAATGTAGGGCAACCGAATCACGTCAAATCCTTGTTCTCCTATTTCTTCTTTATGCTTGCTATATTTCATTTATTTATTTGCTATGATTCTCTGAGTTCATAGGTTGAAGTTTGTAAGAAATTAGTGAAATTTTTGGATTCAATCTTGAGAGAAAATATAGAAGAAAATTAAAGAATCAATAAATCCACAACACTGTCTATATGGAATTAAATTGATAGAGCCATCAATTTGCACTTAGGAGCACAGTGGAGGACACTACTTTCAATTATAAGTTTGCATTACAAAACAACTCGCAAACGCACGCTACTTTAGTGACTACATTCATTATTACACAAAAGGTATGTAATGTGATAATTAATTTTGCTTCCAATATTAATATCATTTTTTCTTGTTGTGAAAGTCTTGAGCCTAGAAACCAAAACACATCATAACCTTATATTTCTAGATGGATTAAGAAAGGATTTAACATTAGTAAAGTGTGTAAAGTTTTGTTGTTTATTGGGAAGCATTACAAAGATGAAATGTTGTGTAGTTTGTTAGATATGAATGTTTATCATGTCTCAAAAAACCTTAGAAAAATCAAGTGAAAGCAATTCATAAAGAACTACTTATTTCCTTTGAATAGTATAAAGATATTATTAGTTCCTCCTAAAGAACAATAGAATTTTATTGACTTCTTTATTAAGGAAGAATTGTTGATAGTGTATTGTCCACTTAAACCGCCCAGAATCACCGAAACTCGTTTAACTTTGGAGGATATTTTAGGTCCTTTATTAAAAACAAAAGCAAAATTCATTGTAGAAAAGTATACTTGGTTTATCTTCAAAACCAATTGTTCTTACTATAATAAGTCCAAGTATACTTGGTCCTCTTCTAAAGAATAAAATCTTTAAAAATGTCTTTTCTCTACTCATTCCACCTAAATTAACACCTTGAGCTCCATTGGAAACAAAACCACTCAACAAACATCTATTTGTAATTAGTTTTGAAAATCTTGCAAATAAACCAACACATATTAAAGTACGTAGTTCGATTAATACAATTGATCTTCAACTTGACTTTTCTAATCATCTTTGTCATTCATTTTTAAAATCCAATACTTGCTTTGTTCAAACCTTTGCTACCCCATTTGATTGTTCTAATGCATGCTTATTAGAATGTTCTACTAATATAATTATGCATTTATATTTCCAATGGAATGGATCATTACCTAACTAATGTTCAAAGCCTTGTTTAGTCTCCTTTATTATGACACAGGTTTGGGATTTTCATACATCTTCTATGTTACTTCTCATGCACTTTACAAGGAGGTTGAAGAAATTTCTTTTATTTTGATTATTATTTTATAGTTTTACAAACTCGTTGGAGTCAAGTTCTTTTCAAGTTTGGAGAGAATAATATAAAAAATGATAATATAGTCTTTTATTATTTGTTATTATTTTAATTTATGTAAGATCCAATAATTTATGACCCATTAGTTTACTATAAGTACTGTTAGCTTATGTATTGTTGATTATTTTTTGTAGATATTTTGATATAAAATGTTATGATAAGAATTCTCTCTTTTATCTTTTCAAACTCCTAAACTCGTCATCTTGATATACTATCTTTAAATAGACAATTTGCGAACCACTTCAATAGGGATTCATAATGATAAATGCTCTGCTTCTCAAGTTAGGATAATTAAAAAAGCATGTGGCATGATAGAATTGGTGAAATCAAATGGTAAAAAATGTAAAATTATTACTAATTTTATTGTGATATATAAATATTTATCTTTTTCAAATTAACATAAAAACTATTTTCCAATTCTAATTAACTGTTTCTTCAAACAAAATATGATTATAGAAAAAAGTAGAAGAATTAAAGCAGAATGTTGCTAGGAAAAAGAGAAGAACCTGAAAATAAGAGCAAGTAGAAAAGTGAAGGCTGGAATAAGGTTGAGCAAGGCCGAATTAAGAGTAGCAGAACTGTACTGTAAACCAGCATTTCCTAGTAAATTTGCAGAACCTCTGCACAACAAAGTACAATTAAAAGAAAGCAAAGTGTGCTAGGTAGCTAACTAGTGAAAATTAAATAGGCAGTAAAGCATAACTGTGAGCTATCTATCAAATTGAAGTTGTAGCCATGTTAAAGGATAATTATCAATAACAACCCTTGTACTTTGTGTTAGAAAATGCTATTAAAAAAAAAATTTGACACATAATTAAAAAATATATTATTTTATATTATTAAAATCTTTATATTTTTGCTTAAATATCATCCTAAACTTATGTTGCTTCATTTTAATTCAATAATTTCTTCTACTCTGGTTGAATAAACCATTATTATTAGAATTGATAGAAAAAGGTCATAAATTTTTTTTTTTATCAATTATGACATTATTTTTAATAATAATTCAAAACAAAGTAAATTCAAACTTTAACCAACATTCATATTATCTATCATAAATTTATAATTATTATAAATAAAGTTATATTATCTATCATAAATTTATAGTTATTATAAATAAAGTCACAAAATTTTATTAACCAAAATAAAATTCATTTAAACTCGTACTAAATTAATGGTAAATCTCGTCACACCATATTATTTATAATATCACAAATTTAATAATATTTATCACTGATCTTTATATTTAATCATGACATATAATATCTTTATACAAAAGGCTATATTTATTTACACAACGTTTGACTAACCCAATAATCCCAAGTAAAAAGAAGCTGGAGATGAGACAAAAGTTGAGTGGAGGCCACTCTGATCTGCTAGGAACAAAGAATCACACTACACTCATAAGTCATAACCAATGGATAGGGTTCACATAATTTATATTATATAAGGAAGAACGAATTCATCTAGTTTTTTTTTATAAGAAATATGAACAAAAGTGGACCTGTGAAAAATGAAGGACATGGAGAGAAGAATGATAGATGATATCCCATAAGAGTAAACGACAAGAACGAACTCACTGAGTCCTCTAGACATGGCCTCTTTATTCACTATCATACTGCTTACTTGAGCCAAAACTGCCACTACCATTCCAATGAAAGCCAGATAATTCTCCATTTCTCCGACTACGAGCCTTAATTATCCCTTCACTCGCTCTATATAACCCGTGTATATTATACTTTTTGGAATTGTTTTTTTTTTTTTTTTTCCTTTTCCTTTTTCTATTTCTTATTTAATATTAAAATCATCCAAGCTTTAATTTATAGCTTTCTTCATATTCGTTCCAATGTCTCTGTCACTGTTTGCTCCTGATAATATTATGAGCGACGTATAATATATTGAATATAGAAATTGAAGTAGTTATTGACGAATGTGTACATATAGTTGACATGATATCATAGTCTTTAGAGGAGTTGGTGAGTAACAATTTTTAACATGATATCAGAACTGTAGTCTAAATATTTTGCTCAAGAATAGTAACCCCAATTGTTGAATGAGTGATGAATTATAAAAATATAGTTGGTATTTCTTATAACAACAACTTAAATTATTTACGATAAGACGTATCTTTATCAAGGCATCAAATATAGATCATTTCAAATTAAAATAAATTAAAATTCTTTTTTTTTTTTTTCTCTAGTTTAAATATTAAATATTTATGTTGTGCGTGAAGAGAAGGGTTGAAAATTTAAATTTGAACTTTTAGTCAGGTAAAATGTTTTTTTTATTATTGAAAAATGTAAAGTGCTTTTGTTAGGGGGAAAAAAACAAAGTAAAGCGCTTTTGTCAATTTTATCAACATCACCATCATGATTGTCAATTTTTTTGTTAAGAAAAATGTTCGAAACTGCTCAATACCTCTAAACTCTGTCTAATTATTAACTTAACTACTCATCTCTTAAAAACGCTATCATACCTAGTTATCTACTAATCAATAAAGTCTCTAATGTGTTGTCACGAACAATACAAACAGTAGAGAGTAGGGTTTCAACGGTGCGGATTCCCAATTTAGAATTTGTTCTTCATTTTTATTTAAAATTGTTGTAGAGACTAAGATTCAAAATAAATTACGTGAATTCAAGTAATATTATAAATATTATTGTTTAAATTTTTTTAGTAATTTTTTATTTTTATTATGAAGGAAAATTTATAAAAATTATTCAATAATAAACATTTTATGATAAGAAGAAAAATAAAATTTCAATCCAATAAAGAATAAAAATAAATAATATTTATATGATAAAGAGAAAAATTAAATATATGTAATAATAAATACATAATTTTTTTATACTAAACAACTTTGATAAAATTTTGTTACAAATTAGTTTGAAGTAATAAAAATAAATAATTAAATAATTATATGATTTTAAATTTTTTGAATTTAAGTAAATAGTTTAAATAATTTTTATGAAATAATTATTGATGTTTTAAAAGAATAAAATATATAATATGTAATATATCACTTAGAATTAGTTTGAGTTTTAATATAATTAAATTTATAAAAAAAAATATGAGAAAATATAATTCATACATACTTGAAAAGCACGCATACCTTGTGATTTATTAAAACTAATTGGGTGAATTAGGTTTTAGTATTGCATTTTTATCTAATTATTTTATAAATTGTGTTTTCGGAAACACAATGTACGTTTTGACGTATTTTGGACATTTTGAACATTAAAGGATACAACTGACAAGAAACAAACAAATCTACACCTTAGGGGCATAATTGCCACACATTGGAGGGCCTAATTAAAAATATTTATATAAAATACATCAAAAAGGAATCAAAATACTATAATTAAAGATTCGTCAGCACGTCGAAGCATGATTTACAGTATGCTGCGGCACACTTCTCTCGGGTCTTTTGGATAATTCTGGAAAAATAATGCGCATAGCTGCATAATTTTGTGTGCTACCCCACCCATCCAAAATTGCACATTAATGCCCAAATTCTAGTATTTTGTATCACATTTGTTCTCCTTATAACTAGGAGTATAAATTGGCTAATTAGATTATTCAAAAGGAGTTTTTTTGGCTGCTTGAGGCAAAAAAGAAAGAACAAGATTCGAAGACAATAGTCCTAAAATTTCTTCCCCTTCTTTTAGTGTTTTCATGAATTTTATTTTGGTTTTAATATTTTCTATTTTTAGCTAAATTTTAATTATGTAACTGTGGGCAATTCCATGCCTTAAAATTATGGTTTAAATTAAATTAATATCATAATAAATTTTTAGTTTTAATTATTGATTCTTGATGTATTTAATTTTATGTTTAAATGTCATGATTATGCATGTATGAATTAGAGTAACCAACTAGTTTATTTCATGAATATGTTTATATCTAGTTTAAGATACTAGTATGTAATCACTAATATTCTTATTTAAAGTAGTATATTGTGGCTTTTGTCACAAGTAGAATTGAATACATACACCGAAGGTTAAACGATTGTTCTAATCTTGTCTAGCTATCATCTTTTAGATCTTAATGCAATGAATGAATTAAATCTAGTAAGCATATCTCTAAGTTGTTCAGAATTTAAGTTGGCTAATACGAATCTTTAATCAATTATAAAGTAAGAAAAGATGAAAAGTCTCAAGCTGACCTAGACTTCTAAAGTTAAAGTTAAGAATTCAATAATAGTTTTAGATTACAATAGTAAATTAAGATTCAATAAACTAAATATTGATTCATAAGATGTTTGATTAAATTGTATACTAATGGTGATGATAGTTTCATGATCACGTATTTTTTGCATTTGTATTCAATTTACGTTTATTTGCTTTAGGTTAATTCCTTAAAATCAATCAAAAACTCCAATTTTACTAATTTTAATTATTTTGCTAACAAACTAGTAATAAGAAATCGAAATTGTTAACAATTGTCGTAGGTATTGTAACCTTTGTTTTTAAATTACTTGTCACATGTTCACTGATACGTATACTTGTATGTTTCTAAAGTGCTAATAATTTTTAATATATTTATTAAAATAAGGTTTATAATTTTGAAGAATGCGGCAAAAAATGCAATTAGTGTCTTTATTCTTCTTTGTATTAAAAAATATGTATTCCTATTTCTCATTCCCTATTCATATTCTCTATTTGTTGTACTCGTCCTTGCCTTAACCAGATAATCTCTACCAAAATTTGCCTCATTTGAAAATTTTGACAACTCTAGTTGAGTGGTAACACAATGGTGCACTTATCCTCTAGTTAAACAAATGTATTGGCCGGTTTGAGCTTCAAGCAAAGCAATTTATCTCTAACATTTTTTTTAATAAACAACACCAAAAACTTTTTTTAATTATGAATCCATATTACAATTTCGTCTAATAACCACGTAAAGAAATACATCACATCACATGATATAATCAAAAATGATAAAACTGCTATAACTTCTAAAAGTTTGTGAGTGAATATAGTGAGATTTATACATTGGCATGATATTACAACTCACATTAGTGCTTAATTCGACGACTTAAAAACATAAATATTTTAAAGTAGCAAAAATTATAAAAATTATAGACATTTATTATAACAACAAAAGTACAAAATATATCACCTTTGAATTTTCTAACACACAAAAGATAATAGAAAACACAAAAAGAACACAACAAAACAACAAAATACAATAAACCTTTACACCTCAAGGATCCCTTCTCCTTGCTTGTTGAAACTTGTCGCCGGTAGCCATCATCACTCAACATAATTAGACCGGTAATGTTCTCGGATAGCCACGAAAGCAACAAAATAAAACCAGAGGATAAATGATCATTCATGCACCGAAAAAGGGGAAAAAATCTATGAACAGTGGTGATCTTTCACTTTGCGTCCTAACACTGGCAACCCAACAACGCCAGTGTGTGAAACACAATCGGCGAAAACAGAAAACAACAAATAAAAACGTCTAAATTGAAGGAGAAACTATACAACCAACTAGGAAAACTGACGAATGAACGGCTAAATAGCCAACCAATCCACCATCAGTCGACAACTAGCCAAAAACTTGCAAAGACTAGAGAGAAGCGAGAGAGAGAGAGAAAGAAAGCTTCTGTTTTTATCTCTAACAATTTTAAAATGAGGTTGTTCACATATGATGAATTGAAATGTTTTACTTTTCCATGAACAACTATACAACTAATTATAAAAATTAGTTAATTTTTTAATTTTTTTTTAATAATTTTTAAAATATATTTAAAATAAATACAAAATTAATCTTAAATTTCAAATTAATTGTGGATGTAAATTTAGGACCACATTCAAGTTTTAAAACCTATCACTAAGAGGTTACAGTTATGAGGCCTTGATATCATGTCAAAGGGTAGCTATCCTGGCCATTTAGTTTAAAACAATGTCACGACTTAGTTAGAAAACATACTCCCGGGGGGAGGGGAAGAAAAAGAACAAAAATATTATACGAAAAACAAAAACACAAAATACTAAAAATGGTTTTTAAAAAGTCAACACTCAGAAATGGTGTAATAAAATGAACTAACTTATATCATATCAGAAAGCGAAATAGAGAGAGAATAGTTTAACCGAATCACAAGCACCCCAGCACAATCCTCAGCATACATCGTTAGGCTTGTTTGGCTGCTTAATTAAAAAAACTGTTTTTCAGAATCGTACCGACTATATTTCTGTTGGTAGGTTTACTTTGTCAATCTACATCATCAATAATACTTTTCCATGAACTATTCTATAAGAATCAACCAATACCAATGAGGTCCTTAGGATGCGTTTGGTTCATCATAATAACACACGTAATGTAATAAATTTTTCATATTACATTATTTATTTTACAAAAAAGTGGTAATATAATGTAATTATATTACATCTCTTTAAGTAAAACTGATTACAGCTCTCTCATTCACGAATACTCTTTACATTCCCTAACCTATTTTTGCAATTCCCTCGTTCTCGCCTCACTCACGCTGCCCTCCCCTCTCCCTGCGCTCGCCTCACGCTCGCCGTTGGCCGTCGTTCTTCTTCGCCGTCGTGGGCCGTGGGTCTCCGTCTCCTCCTTGCACCGTCGTCAAAGGCTAGTCTTACGCGTTCGATCTCCCTGCTGTTCGCGTCGTGGGCCGTTCGTTCTCCCTCCCTTTCGCCATCCCTCGCCGTCAGCTCCGCCTCGCCTTTCGCCGTCAGCTCTGCCCCTCGCGTTCAGGTAATTGTTGTTGAGTCTGGGTTGAGTCTGGTAATTGTTGAGTCTGGTAATTGTTGAGTCTGCCATGGGTTCAGTCTGGTAATTGTTGTTTTTCGCCCTGGGTTTTTCCATTGATTTTGCCATTGATTAATTTTGCCATTACTCAGTCTCCACAGTCTGGTATTAATTTTGCTATTGATTTTGCCAATGTATATGGTAGATGACAGGTTTGAATGTGATATCATTTATATTTTAATTTTTTTTTCTTTATTCACGTCTACTTTGCGAGATTCTGCTTTCGTCTCCGTCATTCTGTTTTGTTTTCGTCTCCATGTTTTGCTGGTATTTTGGAGCTAATTGCATTTGTGATTAGGATTCTGATTAGGTTCTGCTTATTCTATCTAAAAGCAATCAAGCTTTTTGGAAATCGTTCTATCCAAGAGCCTAGCTATAACCTCTCTGGATTCGTTCTAAAACCAATTGTATTATTTTTATTGCTGTGATCTTGAGTTTTAAACTCTTCGAGAGCCTATTTTCTCTTTGGATTCATTCTTGAACTAGTTTTGTTGTTTTCTTACTGCTCTCTAGCATGAGTGCTATGTGGTATTTGCAGTTTGTTTGCTTGAGTTGTAATGGTGTCTTAAGTTTTTTATGTTAAATTTTTTTTTTTAAATTATTAGTTGGATCGGAATTCCTTGTGGTCTCAAGCTGTTTGTTGGTTGAGGAGGAAAATGAATACAAAATTGGGAAGTGAAATATATTAGTATTAGAAAACGACCCTTTTGGGATGTGTTCAATTATGTTTAATGGGAAGTTGCTTTAAGTATATTCATTGTGCCATTGTTGTTGACTTTTAAACTGCTTCAGTAGTCTTCTAACTGGATTTGGTGGATGACTTTAATGTATTTTGCTACCTGATTACTATTTATGAATTGATGCTGATAGTAATGTGTAAATGATAATAATTTAATCAGCCAACCTGTTTTGTTTTTCAGCATGAGACTCGTTTAACACCTTGAATTTACTAGGCATTGCATTCTTGCCAATAGCATTACGTAGGGGCTGTGTAGGCTGCGGAGTTTATGTTAGTGGTTGGTTCAGGAGTTTCAGGTTTTTGCTTTGTATGAATTGTAATGAACTCATTTATTTGTGTTTGGATTTCATGTTAGATTGCTTGTTAGACAGAGTTAAATAGAAAGTAGAAACTACTGGGAAGTGTGATGTTAATAGAATGACATTGATGGATAACTATGATCCTGACTAGTAATTGGCACGAATGTTCAAATTGTAATGAACTTTTCTTATGGTAGTTAGAGATGCTTTTTTCTTTCTTTTCATTGCGCTCTGCTTTTTGATATATATATATATTGTTGAAACAATATTATTTAAGGCATATTAGTGCATTTATTTTTATGTAATGAAATTATATTTTTGTTTGTTTAGGAAGGTAAATGGATGCTCATAACTTGAATGACAAAGAGTTGGATGCTATTGTTGTGTATCTTATTTGTAATGCTTTATTAGCACTTGTGTTTGTAATAAATATACTATTTGAATTACATCGTGTGTACTTCTTATATCCTATCAAATATTAATTGGTGTACTTGTCTCACATGTTGTATTGTTTAATTTGATTTACTTGTATTACATGGTGTATTGTTTAATTTGATGTACTTGTTATCTGGATGGTGTATTGTTTAATTTGACATTTTCATTTAGGATGGCAAAATTTTAAGTCGATCTATATCAAAAGAAGGAGAGGAAGAAAAACAAATGAGGTTATATAACGAACTGCAGAGAACCACATCGCTCTCCTCTGACGAGCTTGATCTTGCAACTATTATACTTGTTGACAAGCCTGCAAGGATGAATGTCTTCTTCAGCGTACCTGATGAGAAAAAGGATGGTTGGATTAGAAGTCTCCTTAGGCGTGAAGGTGGTGTCTAAATAATTATGAAAAAATGGACCTAATGTATGTATATGGATTTGTATTTCATATTTACCCAACAAGTATGCTATTGTTATGTATTTTGACATTTTAAACTTATGCCTATTTTTAGGTTATTGTTTGTTTTTATTATATTTGTCATATAAATTTTGAGTTTATGAATGTATTTTGGTTTTAATATTGATGTTGAAATTTTTAGGTTAGTCAATACTTCTTATATTTATCATAAAGCATTTGGGTTTATGAATCTATTTTGGTTTTAATATTCATATGTATTTTAAGGTTTGTAAACACTTTTTATATTTATCATGTAACATTTGTGAACACTTTTTATATTTCTTTTTTTAAAATTGTATTTTTTATTTATTATTGTTATAAAATTGTATTTTTTTTAATGTAATTTATTTTTAATTGTATTTTTTTTCTTAAAATTGTGTTTTTTTTATTAATTGTTATTATGAAATTGTATTATTTATAAATTTTTTTTTTGAAATTGTATTTTTAAAATAATTATATAATTTTTTTTTTCTATTCCATTACATTACAGTTGTCAAACCAAACACTGTAATACTGATTCTTTTTTTGATTACAGTGGCTAAACCAAACACTGTAATCGTAATACTGATTCCTTTACATTACATTCTATTACGATTACGATTACATTCAGCGAACCAAACGCACCCTTAGCACTTTATTTAGGATCCAGAAGAAATTGAAAGAACTATAAATTCATTAATATTAAAAACAATGACGTACCTAATGTTATAGCAAGATAAAAAATACAAGGAATAAGTATTAAGCTTTTGGAAAAACGTTAAACAGATGCACCGAGTCATTACATCAAACAATCACAAACTTTGAAAATGTAATTTACAAACAAAGATTGTTCATTTTTTTTTTGTTTACGATTAAACTTGATTTGAGATATAAGTTAACAAATTAACTTTAATGATTTCAAGAAAGTCCGTGTGGTAGGTTCAACTCCTACCACAAAATTGATCTTTTTATAATTCAAAATCCGTACAATTAAAAGTCCTAATGAAAAGCATCAGTTTCTTCCTTGAAATGTTTGAGTAGGTTATCGATGGTCATCACGCTGTGGTCAGACTTATCTCTCACCCTTACGCTAACCTGAAACACAGAAGAGTCAAGGGTTAGGAGAGCTAACAAAATTCATCAGTGATTATCATGGGACCAAATCGAGATGGAGCATTTGTCATCGTGCTTACTATAACAGGCACAATTGCATGTACCACTTACACTTAAATAACAAAAGGATCAAGTAGCTGCTCCAAGTAAAATCGTAAATAACTAAACCCTGCTCTAAATCTAGAAGCCAAAAAATCCAATTAATATATATCATAAAACTAGACTCTCATATTCAATATTGAGTGCGCAACATTTCACTCCAAGTGGGCTATGACAGACTATCGTTGATGCCATAGTATGAATTTAGTATTGAGCAGTTGAATTACATTTCTATCAGAGAAATCTCCATTTCCTTCTCTCATATGCATCCAAAGAAAACATAAAAGGAACCCAACTTCAAAGTGAATTTTCATATAGCTAGTTTCCATCTAAATTTGATGAGTTGACAATAAGTGCTATGAAACAAAGTGCCAAGTGCTAACTAATTCTTAGCCTAAAGTAACAGTAATCTGAAATGCTGTCCTTCTAGACTCTTCAATTATCATCTCTTTTGTGATTCACCATGTTACACAAAATCCGACTATTTCCAAGGCAACATTCAAAAGTGAAATAATAGTAGATTTAAAACTCTTAGGGTATGTTTGGAGTATAGATTTTATAAGAAAACAAAATATTGTGGAAAAGGAATGGAAAAATTACGACGTAAAGAAAATTATTTTATTTTATCGAGTCTGGTATGACCGTATGAGCATATCCCAAGGAATTTTCAAGATAAAATAATAAATTTATCCTTGAAAAAACAACAAAAATAACAACCCTCAAAACTTGTAATAACAAAATTAACACCCCTTATATTCAAACTTATATTTTCACAATTAAAAAAATAACTAATATGTCATTTTTCTTTGAACACTCGTTCAATTATAATTGACCGACGACAATTTAGACCCGTCTAATATTTCACGTTCAAATATTAAACGTTCAATATTATTGGGGTGCTAGTTTTGTTATTATAAGTTTTAGGGGTGCTAGTTTTTGGTAATTTTCCTTTATTTTTTTCATACTTTTTGGATAGTTTAAATCAGTGACATTTTAAGTAATTGTTTTATATTAAAAATTAAAATAACTTATTCATAATTATATTGCCAACATTTTTTATAAATTTAATAGAAAATAATTGTTTTTAACAAATAATACAAAAATTTAAAAAGAAAATTACCAAAAAAAAAGAACTGGAACCCAAGTGAGAGAATGAAACTGTTTGTATTAACCAACCCAAAAATATTTCCATGAAATTTCAAAATTTTTTGCTACTTGCGCATGGAAAAAAGGATTTCTTTCAATAAAATTTTCCACTCATTTTCCTTACAATATTTTTTCCCTGCTATTTTTCTAGCACCAGAATCAAGAAATCATTTTCCAAGTCATTTTCTTCCTTTCATCACCAAAATCCAAATTCTGAATACTGCCTTAAGGAACCTCATGATTTGCATATGCCATGCACAAAAGAACACTTTCAAAATATTATAAACTGGCCAAGAGTGGTCAATTATTAATAATAGAAGATTTTTTTATATACAAATTCATTCATGCACCAAAAAGTGGATGGACTTTCAAGAGAGCATCAGAACAAACGTAAAACCAGATTATTAGAGATAGATAGAACCTGTCCAGTGTTGGCTTCCTCCTCACCAACCACCAAAATAAAGTTGTACTGGGCTAACTGAGCTTCTCGTACCTGCAAGAAAAAATCTAAAGTTAAAAAAAGAAAAGAAAAATAAAACCTATGTGATATAAGGTAGAAACAAGTAACAGAAATGAACTTAAAGATGTACTAATCGAATAGTGGATTTACAAATGACACATAATACATGCTCAAAAACAGAGTTCTTACACCAGTAATCAGATGAGTTTACATCTGTCAAATATGACACCAAAGCAGCAACATGATGCATGCAATATGATTTTAAATTAAATGCATCATCTCATGTCTACACAAGTTATTGGTCACCAATCCTTCCAAAAGCTTAAATCACTGGGAAAGTTGGTCACCAACAATATCGCAGCCTTGATGCCCTTCAAGAAATAAAAAAAATAGCTACTACCAAGCCACATCTTATATTAAAAAAACAATGCATTTTCTCAATATGCATTAACTAGAATACCCTCAGGTTTTGTGTTATATAAGTAACACCTGAAGATATGGTCTTATACTAAAGGATGAATACCATATTCGCTTTCTTCCACCACTGAATTAGTTATTGATACTTTGGTTCATGCATTAATAATGGAAGCAAACACTATCTTAAATCATGAAACTCCCATATATATTGCACTAAATATGAACCTATAATACGGAATCAAACAACATGAGTTGCTCTCCACATTTCCCATAAGAGAGCGTCAATGCTGCATTCCCGAAGAAAAGCTGGAGCAAATGTGTTTATTTATGGATTGAGGCAGAAAAAATTGCCCATCTACTATAAACAATACTCTTTGTATTAACAAATAATAAAATAAGCATGCCGCATGCAGTACTTAAAAAAGACTCTGAGGGGCAAAATTCGAACAATATACCTTCTTCTGAATCTTTCTATCTGTTGTGTCTACGTCAACATAATAACCAGCTTGATGAATTTGATCCTTTACCTACCAATATGCAACAAAATAAATCAGAAAAGCTACTTGACTTCTGAAAGTTCAGCCAGTGGAAAAGGAGCCTCAATACCACTAGAGATAAAAATGTGTATCTCAAAGCTATATGCAGAGCTAAAACTTCAAAGTAAAACACCAATACGCCATTCAACATCATTAACTATCAGTAAGCAATTCTAACAACCTTTACAACCACTATGAGAATGCATTATACACAAATGTAGTAGTTGGAGTTAACGAGGAACAGCAAGAGAAACATAAAGGCGGCTAGTGGAGCAACTTAATGTTTGGATCATACAATTGTAGAGCATATAACAGAGCAACCAACAGTTGCAAACTCAAACACCCTACAGTTTGACTTAAGTTATTTTTTTGGCACATAAAATTCCTCGAGTAACATCAGTCTATCAATCATAGGCCTGAAAAAATAACTCGTTATTAGAAAACTAATCCTAAAAACTTTCTAAAAATAAGGTAATCATATTACAGAACATGAATGAGAAGAAAACAGAGCACAAACACAATCAGTAAAGGAAAAGTAGAAATAGCATTTGACCACACTACCTTCAGTGCATAAGGCTGGGATTTTTCTGACACTGGGCAGACAATTGCCTGACGTGGACTAAGCCAGAAAGGCCATTTTCCTTTGTAATGTTCCAACAGTATAGCAAACATCCGCTCGACAGACCCTAGAATAGCTCTGTGAATCATCACAGGTATCTCTCTCTTGGCTTCATCCTCTGCTGAGTAATACAATTCAAACCGTGCAGGGAGCTGGAAGTCAAGCTGCAATCACAAGCATTAACCACATCAAAATAAATTGCTGCAGCAACAAAATAACAGTAATACTAAGCATGGAGAATTAAAAGTTACAAACCTGCAAGGTAGCACACTGAAACTTCCTATTCAATGCATCAGATACTGTGATATCTATCTTGGGTCCATAAAAAGCACCATCCCCTTCATTTATCTGTGAAACATGATAAACACTATAAAAACCAATTGCAAACTCAAAGTGCAGCTGAAAAATGTTCAATATTGAAAACCAATATCTTTAAAGAACAGGAAAAAATATGAAATTTTGCACGTGCATCAAAATACATCTTAGAGCAAAAACCTATGAAAAAGAAGGCTTGCGATATATTTAAAAAACAAAAAAATACCTGCCAGGGTTTGCTAAACTCATTCAAAGCTGCGGCTAGAGCAGCCTCGGCTTTCTCCCATGTAGCCACATCCCCTAGGTATTTTTCTGGCCTCTACATCAGACACATTATGAAATCACATTGAGAACATTTTTTGATACATCCAATGATAAGAAACTGAACTTTCAATTTACAGTAAGTCCTAAATAGCTAGTCAGTTTTTTTTTTTTTTTTTGGTTGAACCTACAGAATTTTATTTTATTTAACATTTATAAAGGTTGTATTTTTGAATCCACTATAAGGGATTTAAAAACATACCGTAGATAGCTTCAGATCAAAAGTGAATCCAAAAACACCATAAACATAACTGATGAATTCTAATACACCCCTTACTTCTTCTTTAACCTGAAAATTTACAAAAAATAAATATTAAAAAAGAAAAGACAGCACACAGCTTATAAATTTTTCTGCTCCACAACTAAATTCAACCAACCTGGGACTCCCTGCAGAAGATGTGAGCATCATCCTGCAATATATTTGTAATAAAAGTTGTTCAGAACTTGGGATAGAACATACACTAAAGTCCAAAAAAAAAAAAATTTGAGCTCAAAATAAATTCTGATAAGAGGAAGATGGTGACATTAGACTTAGTGCACCATCATCCCTTGGGAAAATGCAGCCTTGCCAACAAGAATCGTATATTCTACCTGCTGAAATCTACGTACACGAGTTAGTCCAGTCAGGGCACCACTGGCCTCATTACGATGCAAGACACCAAAATCAGCCAACCGAAGAGGGAGCTCTAAAAACCATATATAAACATTAGGAAAACGATAGTGTAGAGATGTCATGCAAAGAGTAACTATCTAATGTCCCTGGGTTACAGGATTAATAATCTCTTATCTCAAAGCTTAGCTACAATAATGATACAACATATAAAAATATACAGGAAAGAAATGTATAATCAAAATATTGCTTAGTGGAATAATATTTCGAAAAAAGGATTTCAAAAAAAAAAAACTGCGTAGAGAAACAAATTATATAGGGTGAGTTTGAAAAAGATTAACTTGCATAACATTCTACCTCTATACGAACGAACTCTATGCTGAAACATCAAACAATGCCCTGGGCAATTCATAGGCTTTAATCCAAACTCTTGTTTTTCAATCTGCAGCAGAAATTTAAGATCATCATATCAACATATAGCCATTAAGCAGAGGCAGAGGAGAATATCAGTCTAGTCTGCTAAATAAACTTTAAAAATGCCTTTTTAGTTTTTACTGTTGTACAGAATACATGTAATCCAAAAGTTTAGAAACAGCCAAGATGAAAAGCAATGCTTTACAACTGCCCAGACAAATTTAAAAAAAAAGAGAAGAAAAAGAAACCAATTCAGCTTCTCAACACCCCCATAATGACCGCACAAGGTAAGAATTAAAAACTGAATCATACATTAATAAAAAAGGTTACCTCGCTTGATAAGAGTCCAAATGGCTGATCTAGATAAGCACCTTCCATTGCTTAGGATTAGTAACAATTAATTGCAACAAACATACTGCTTCCCTAGGACCTAATACTACATATAAAAAAAATGTGTGACAAGTGACAACATCTGGTGGGCCTGAAACTAAAAACCATATTCCTAGAAGACTTTGACATGGATGTGAAGATTTACTAAATATTCAACCACTTCCATCAATTTTAACACAACTTAACTTTCATAAATGTTCTACGCTACACTTTCCAAACTCTTTTCCAAGAAGGCGGACTGATTCCCATATTACCCGTTAACATATCTAGCCATAAGGTAATGCATATACACATGCAAAACACTGATATATAAAAGCTGCAGAAAGATACTAATTTACATGTTACGCTGAACTACAAAGGCAAATAAAATTAAAACATAAAATCATTCACCCTAAAATATCAGCATTGTATAATGTTATACAGAAACTCACCTCAAACACGAACATGTTCTCTTTGTAATTAGCAGCATGACCAGATGTTTCCCATAGTTGCATGTTATACATGTTTGGTGATAAAACCTGCCAAAGAAAACTAACTTAAGGGCATATAACTCAAAATCAATATCTTGAAAATAAATCCTAAGTAGTCACAATCAACCTCTTGGTATCCTCTCTCTCGATATTGATTTCGAATAAAATCCATCAATTTATTGTAAATATGTGTCCCACGTGGAAGGAAGAACCAACTTCCTGGGCTGATAAATTCCAAAATACAAAAATCAAATGGAGATCGAGAACAACGTTGATATGTAAAAGAATGCCAGCTACAATTCTGTTGTGATATACCTGAGTGGATGGCAAAAGAAAAGCTCCTGTTTAATACCCAGCAACCTATGATCATACTTTTTGGCTTCCTCCAGATATTGGAGATATTCCTATAAAGAGTGGTGATTTCGATAAGAGTAAGAGGAAAACAAATTTCAGGATTGCCCGAAAATTTAAAATTAACTAATACATGTCCATTCAAAAAAAAATCCCAAAAGAAGTTGACTGTGTGTACATTCCAGTGTTCCAGTACTAAACCTAAATTGTGACGCTCTTTATGGTTCAGAAATGTACAGTGGTAGAGAACAAATTAAACTTTCCAATATATGGATTTTTGCACTTTAAAGGTGAGGCGATTTAATGTATTCGACAACTTTGCTAAATTTTTAACCAGTACAATCAAAGGCCATAATGTAATATCACCTTCAGACGTTTTTGATCTGGATAAGATATTCCATATACCCTTTGTAAACTTTCACGATCTTTATCTCCCCTCCAGTATGCTGAAGAAGCCTGGAGTACAAAAATATAATCGCATGACTCTTAAGAATTCTTGAGAATAGAGACTAAAAGAACCAGATATCACCTTTAAACATGCCAATGCTTTCACAAAGGATGTATTAGGAATATGGGGTCCTCGACATAAGTCAACCAAGGGGCCACATCTATATACTGTAATAGTTTTGTCTGCTGGCAAATCTTTGATGATCTCAACCTAAATAGTCATCCAGAAACCATGACAACGTCATATCATAAATATGAAATGTGCAGAGAAAAAAAGGTAAATGTTAGGCTTGACATAAGCCTAAGAAACTTTACATGCCTTGAAGCTATTGTCAGAAAAAATTTGAAGTGCTTGCTCCCTGGAAACTTCAATGCGTTCAAAGGGCTGCTTTTCCTGGAGAAGAAATATTACAAGTTCATGATTCATGCATGCTTAAGACGAGCCAAAAAAATGGTAAAGTCGTTTCTTTTCTTTAATAGGAACTCTTATAATTGCATCCAGCCTAATAAAAGAAATATTATTGTCTGGTACACACACATACATATACAATTAATTCATGCATTCTTAAAATGAGTCAAAAAAAATCCTAAGGTTGTTTCTTTTCTTTGATAAGAAGTATTATATGGCTTAAAAGAAATATTATTTTATAACAGGCAGACCCGTATATAATCAATCTCACAAACACAGTAGTTATTATGTGCATTTCAATCCAAAGAGAACATTAACTATTTCAAATCTAGGACAAGCTAGTATATATTTGAAAAAAGGCACTTCACATAATATCATTGAACACCTAAGTCAGTTAACACATATAGTAAGAATAAATGGAAAGTATATCCCTCTTCTTCCACGACAAAAATATTTTTCTCGTACAACAAATTATCATACCGAAACAGCCTTGCTTGCCCCTGCTTCAATTTGCTTGAAGTGATCTTCATTTAAGCTCAAGTCACCATAGAATGCATCATAATAGAAACCCTGTCATTAAAAATTCAATCGTTTTAAAGATGAATACTCCATTGGTAAGTGGTAACCAATTCAACAAACAGTTCTTCACATCTGGAATGATGAAGATCAAAGTTATATCAAACAAAAAAACAAAAAAAAAAAACGTAACATGTTAAATGCAACTACTTGAGAATAAATTGTACCTCTCCTCTAGTAGTGCAGGGTCCAATGCAGAGCTTGCACCCATACTCCATCTCAAGCGACTGCAATCCAACATGCAATAATCAACCCAATAGAGAATTCTCCAACAAAATTGACAATACATACTCCAAGACTATATAAATTTCCATATTACCTGTCCAAGAATGTGGGCACTAGAATGCCAAAAAGTGTCACGCCCTTCATCACTATCAAAAGTAAAGAGCTTTAGCTCACAGTCACCCTCTAACGGTCTAGTCATGTCCCATAAAACTCCATTCACCTGAGAAATCAAGGCATTTGCAGCCAAACTCTTCGATATCTCCTTTGTGACATCTAATGGCGAAGTATTCCATTTCTTCCCTTCTTTGACAGTCCCATCAGGTAATGTTATCCTAAAAAACACAAGCAACCAAATTACTACTAACCAAACCACACAAACACATTCCTGCAAAAAAGCAGGAGATTAGAATGTTACTTGATGGAATCTGAGGGAAGAGATTGGCGATGAACAAGCAATTGAGCTTTAATGGACTCGAACAATTCGATGCGTTTGGGAATGACGGTCTTAAGATAAGACTCATCCTTTGAGTGAGTTACCACCATGTCTGATGGTATTTGAGTTACCGAAATGGAGGAACAGAGACGGAGATAGGGTTTCTTAAAGTAGAACAGGGGAATTGAGGAGGCGGCCCAGCAGCTAGTATAGTAAGAGTAACGGCGGAGAATCAATAGCATATGGTGTCGTTTGGAGCCTCTCTGAGACTCTGATTCTACGCCGCCAAGGGTTTTTAGGGCTTCTGATTTTTGCTATATAGCACAAAAATAAAAGAAAGGGCGCCTAACATAGTGTTCAATTTAATTTTTTTTTTTAAATAAAATAAGAATTTAAATTTTATAATAATAAAAATAATATTTTTATATTTAAATATATATTTTTATAATTAAAAAATAATTTTATATTTTTTTAATACTTATATAATTAAATATTATTTAAATTAAATTAGTATAATTTATTTTTATTTAATATTATATTTTTAATATTTAATATTTTTTTTTCTCGAGAACTGCAGATCAGCAGATCAACACGTCGATCAAGTTGATATTGGGCCCTAGAACAAAAAGGTATTATCTAAAGAGTGCAATCGAGTGATTTAGTTTAAATATCTTCGATTCTTATTAAAAGTTAAATTATTTAAAATTAGTAATAATAAATTTAAAATTGTGCGTTTTAGTTATATCAAAATTAGATAAATTACAGAAATATCTTTTCACTCTAATTCATACATGTTATACTGCACAATATGTAAACAGTTTACATAGTATGTAATGCAACTTACATAATATGTAAACAGTTTACATATCTGAATACATAATACGTAATACAGTTTACATACCTGATAAGTATGTTTACATACCTAATCATAATATGTTTTTTAAAATTTTAACCTTATTTTTGCTAATATTTGTAATCTTAAATTAAATCTCAGACCCCCAGTCATAAAACAAAAACATATATAGTGAACCTTAAAAAAATAAATAGGGAATTGTGGATGAGAAATTAAAAATAAACATTAAAGAGATCTTTAAAAAAAAAATTAAAATCCAGGCTTGGATTACATATTACCAAATTGTTTATTTGTGTTTGTTTCTCATGACAACATTGAAATATGATATTTGATTCATTTTAGCTTATCTTTTATACCCTAAACAAAAAGCATTCAAGTATCATCCACATTAGTAAACTTTTAATTCATTTTTTAATAGCTAAGCAGCGAATCATTGTAGGTAACGTTTCATTACCAATTGATAGAGCATATAGAAGCTATCAATTTGTAACTCATGACTGATAAAAGCCAAGACTCGTAACCATAAAAAGATTAAAGGACATTTGTTAAAAAAAAATATCACATTTCATACACCCCTTCAAAACTGCAGAAGATAAAAACAGTTTACATACTATGTAAATAGGTATGTAAACTGTATTACATACTATCTAAACTGTGTTACATAGTATGTAAACTATATTACATACTATGTAAACAGGTATGTAAACTGTGTTACATAACAGTTTACATACCTATTTACATAGTATGCGTATATATACTCTATTTTGCCTAGCAAAAACAGAGTATCTTAGTTTGCATACTTTTATGGTAATATGTAAAAAAAATACCTGAAATACCAACTTCCTTTAAAGAAAATAACTCAAAAAATGAGCAAAATAATAAAGAAAGTGAACAATATTGACCTTACATAAATAACAATAGTTGAAAATCTGGATGTTGCAAAAATATCTAAAAATGGAACAAACAACTACAAAATTAAAGTTGCGTTGGAATCAATTATAGATAAGCATAGTGATAACAACAAATAAATGGCACATTATTAGCTGACATGAAATTGGAACAGACCTTGAATTAATAGAATGAGTGAGTTAGAATATAAGGAAGAGAATGAGGACAAAGAGCTTTGCCAAAATTAGTTGAATTAATTGATTAAAGGATAAAAAGGTAAACTTAAACTTGTAAAACGCGATCGTACCACAATTTTTGTCAAAAACGAATGTGAGCTTAAAATGCTACTATTTTGAGGATTTAAATCACTATAATGAATACACAACACGTCAATTTTTTTCTGCAGAAATACTTCCAATATTGATGAAGAAGAAGAAATTCAAAATGTAAGTATAGTTTAAAATGTAAAAATATTTTATACATTTAAAGAATTATTAAAAAATAAGGGATAAACTCAATCAAGTAGCAGCCATCTAATCAATAATTGAATCTCTCCTTAAGTGATGAAATTAAAAACTTTCATGTAATTCTAACTAGTGGTTTCCTCCATTGATTACACTCAAGTGCATTGATTTGACATTACTATAATTTGGACAATATAAGGTAGTCTTTAATATAGAGTAAGAAATAAATAAAGCGATCTTAAGTATGTAGCCGTTCTATAAGAAATATATGACACCTATTACGAAAAAATTAGACGTAACTTTATAAGATAGCTATTAGCCATCTTAAAAAAAAAAATTTTAGAGGACAACTACTAGTCGTCCTATATGTTATTAATATATAAAACGACTACTAGCCATTCTATAAGAAAACACATGTGCAATCTTATAAGACCGCTAATTAGCCTTCTTATATACTAACATATAGAACGGTTACTAGCTGTCCTATAAGATTGTGTATATTAGGATTTTTAACGTTGATTTCTTATTTATCATATAGTTTCCAAAAAACGAATGAAACACAAATACTACATCTTGCAATATTCCTCTTTCGTCTTCCCACCACATCCTGTACTCCTCGCCCCACACGACACCCAACCTCATGTCCGATGTCGCTCGCCAAAGACCACCATTTTCTCCTCCGCAGAACAACCATTCTTCCTCTATAGCTCTCCCACAACTCTCCTGCCCAATAGTCATCGCCACCACACATAGCCACAAGTAGGTACACCGTAAATTTGCCCTTTTTTATTTTTTATGTGGCTATTTTATATCATTTTTTTTGTCTAAAATCATTGATTTATGAACAAAATATTATGATTTGTTTGAAACGTATAGTTGTAGTATATTATATATTGAAATTATTTAAAATAAATCTAATACAATTTTAATTAAAATTAAAATGGAGATAGTTTTTGACTTTTTGATAAACATTGCATATAAGGCTGTCATAGATCGTTTTATAAGAAGTTTATTAGTTATCTTATAAAATGTTTATTGAAGAAACATTTTGTTTTTGTAAATCCAGAATATATATACACGTATCATGATGAATAATACAAATTCAACAAGCTTGTGAACAAGTTTAATAGAATGACAGCTTCAATATGCCTCATGGTTTCATATTGGAGATCGTAAGTATTACATTAATTTAATTTTGTGAAATTATAAGCTAATATGATATTTTAACATTAATTATTAATGTGTATGAGTCATTAAATATTAAATGTTGTTAACCTGTTCACTTGTAAATTTAAATACTTTAATTCTACAAATGCTTATAATTCTTCTAAAAGATCACCTCCTCAGTGAAAAATATACAAAAAATTGGTTGAGATAACATGCATATATTTGTATTATGTTATATATTAGATGATTTTTTTGGTATAATCGTGTTCATATTATCTATATTAACTTGAATGAATAATTGTTGTAATTAAAAAGACATTACAAATATGGCATAATTAACGTAAAAATTTAAATATTAATCCTAATTGAATTCTCGTTAAGGTAATTATTTTAATTAGTTTTTAAAATTTTCAAATTATTGTTATAATTAAATTAATTTCATAATTATTAACTACTTTTATTTAATTGTATGCAGTGTTCAAAACAACCTGAATCTTATGAATGTAAGTACTATATCATAAAATTCATGGATACATATGTTATCAAATTAATTAAAAATGCAGACATAAATGATATACTGATAAACTTAAACTATATATTTATGTATATAAAAGTTGTAATATTATTTATCTATTATTTAGCTTTAAAATATTTTATATATCTTATATTTTAGTTCTCAAATAAGAATCTATACACATCAAAGAAGATAGAGATATTAAGGCAAGAATGGTATATATAAGCTTATAATTATATTTCAAATAATTAATGGATAAGATTACATGAGTAGCTAATTTTAATACGTATTTGTATGTTTCATATATGCAATATGTAATAATTATGCATTATGTGTTTATGTGTTTACTTTTGAATGATTATATTTTGTATGTATATTCTGGATGTGTATATATGTTTACTTTTAAATGGTGATGCCTTGGATACATATTCTAAAATTTCTAGAATGAAATTTATATTGATACAAATTATTATATATAGATTTTTAAATTGAATGATTAAAAGGAGAAATAAAAAAAAAAAAAAATATTTATAGGACGGTCAATAATCTTCTTATAATAGTAATATAGAATGGTCAATAGCAATTCTATATAACTTTATAGAACAGTTACTAATCGTCTTATATAGCCATATCTGACACAAAAGAAAGACTAACAATAGCACACTAAATAACTAACGATAAACATTAGAGAATAAGAGGCAATTTGACACCTAAATAACTAATAATTAACTGTTAGAGTAAAAAAGAGCAATTACTTTAGGAATGAAGTAGTCGCTATAGATAAAATAAAGAGCAATTGTTGTGACTTACCAATTTAATTAATTCCTACAATTTTCATTTTCCTTTCTACTAATCAAACAATATTTTAGAAGACAAACTTATGACCGGTGGATCCTCAATGATAGTGACTATAACAATAACAAGCAAAATATAATTGGTGAATCTTTAATGGCATATTTGGTTGATAGTAATCGTAATCGTAATGAAAATCATTTAGGATATTACTGTGTTTGATTTGACTGTACTTTGCAATGAAATGTAAAGGATTACATCAATAACAGTAATCCTCATTATACTTGTAACCCTTAAAAATATGCTGTAATGCTCTATTTTTCTCACAATTTGTATAATCATTTATGATTTTTTGCTCATTTTTATCTCTTTTAGTAATAAAAAAATTTATTTTTTAATTTTATTTCATTTATAATTTTATAACTTTTATTTTAATATTATTCTTTATTACTTAAACAAATATTGTAATAGTAATACTGTTTTTTTTACATTCAATTTCATTACAATTATCATTTTTATTACTTCTACATTTAATAAATCAAACACTACCTAAATGATCGTGACTGAGTTAATAATATTATTTGAGAATTCCTTTAAAAAAAATATAATGTGTTACATTGATATTCTTTGTAATATTATATTAATAGATATGATATATATAATTAAAAAAAGTTAGAGAAACTAACATAAATTATAAAATTATATCGAAAAAATCTAACAAATAAGAAAATAATAATAATGAATAACAAAAAGAAAGAAAATAAAAATGGAAAAGAAACTAAAGAAGATTGTAAATTGAATCAAAAATTTATTTTCTAGAAGAAATCAAAAGACACTAAAGGAGGAGCAGTTTGGGACAAAAGAAACTAAATCTGTTTATACAAAAGAAAGGAAGAAAAAGCATGCCTAAGTTGTAGGCAAATTGGGAAGTTGTTAACATCAATGAAAGAGGTAGTTATTTAAAAAAACAAAAACAAAAAAGTAGAGATTGATAATTATACAAAATTAAAGTTATTTAACCACTTTCAAGCTAATTATTTATCTTATTTAGTGTTTAATATCATAAAAATTAATTAATTTATTTTTAATTGCTTTAATATTAGTAAAATGGTAACAATCGAGATAAAAACGAGCAAAAAGTGATACAACTAGCGCAACAAGCCTTGCACCACAGTAAGCATTATTTTAAGCTGCGGCGTGCTTGGAAAAATATTAATTGTCAAGCAGTCTATGCTACAGCAAGGGTGATTTTATGCCGCGGCGTGCATTTCACACAATCCTACCCAAAGAGCCTCAGCTGCAGCATTTGAATTATTAGGCCTCAATGCTTGTTGATTTCCAAAGCCTCCGTATGCCTCGAGCTGCAATGCGCACTATTTTAGGTCACAGCGAGCATTGATGCGTGCATGTAATAAGCCAGAATGCCAATTTTCTACTTAAACAAGTCTCCTATTGGCACAATACTTCCTACTTGAGCTACAATTGCTTATGACCAACAACTCTTAAGTAGCCAAGTAAACGAATTCACCACATTCCACCATTAACTTAAATATATAGAAAAAGAGGCAGCAATTTAGAGTATAAGGTAAATCAATAGGAGAATTCAAGATTGAAGATGTTTGAGTTTAGTTCCACCAAAGTGACTATTGACAAATATTGATTTTTGGAATGACAAGCGAAGATTGATTTTATCTTTCTATACCCTTATGTGTTTAATCTATTTTCTTGTTTTTCAATTTTATTGAATGTTTTATGAAGTTAAAGTTGTTGTTAGGATCCTCTTGAACTCAATAACTTTATATAATTATTTAGTTTATTCTTGTGTTCCATTATGATTACAAATTAAATTATATTATTCAATCTGATTTACTTGAAATTAATTGTTTAATTAACAATTATACTATAGAGGCAATTAGGGAGCTTTTAGAAAAGTATTTAATTGTTTGTATTGACTAAATATCATACATGATTTATAGGCTGAAAGGTATGATTCTTGTGTATGTGATCCATAATTGACATTCTTAATAAATAATAATTTAATTTAATTGGTATGAGAGTATGATTAGGTTAGATTACTATATTGTGTGTGGTTTACTTGAGAGAGAAATGCATGCATAGGTTAGAGTTAATTGATCATATAATTTATTTGACAATTGCTTGGGATAGTGGATTTTTATTACTCTTTTGCACTTAATTTGTTGGTGTGGCTGTGTTGGATCAATTAGTGCAAATATTAAGATTTTATTATTTTTATTATTATATCTATTACCCTAAATAGTTTTGTGTAACTGTAATTCGATACTTAAATACTTATTAATTCAATTCTTGTGGGTACGACAACTCTTGATCTTAAAAATACTTATCATTCGTACACTGATCATTGTACTTACGGTTTAGCATGGACATAAATGAAAGGTAGTATGAAGAAGTTCTAGTATAATATAACTATTTAAAGTATGATTCTCAATTCTTTAAAGTCATGTTTGGTTGATAGTAATAAGAATAATAATAATAATAATGATTTAGACTATTTCTGTGTTTAGTTTTTACTGTTCATTTGGAATGAAATATAAAGCATTTCAACAATATCATGAATGCACATTTCTTCCACACTCTTCAAGAATATGTTGAAATATTTTATTTTCTGTACATATTTGTATAATCATTAATTATTTTATTCAAAAAAGTTTATTTTTCTTATTTTGCTTCATTTATAATATTATAAATATTATTTTACTATTTATCATTATTTTTATTTCATTGCTCAAATAAACATAGTAATATTAATATTGTTTTCATTGAATTTCATTCCTATTATCATTCTCATTCTCACTACGTTTTCATTTAACGAACCAAATATGACCTAAATTCTCATACTAAATGTAAGTTTAGATAGGATGCCCACAAAATATGAAGAACATAATTGTTAATGCTATTTTTTGTCAACATCAAAATGGGATTGCAATTCTCCTTGTTGTGTCTTGGAACAAAGAAAATACATTAAGACATCGGACCACCACGGAGTATGGTGGTCTTTAGCTCTCTGATGCTTAAGTCAATTTGGGCAATGATAATAAAAAAAGAGACCTAAGGCTCAACTCTGTGATTATAGCGAGAAGTGGAGATAGAGAGAAATAAGACTTACGTTGTATGTTGTGCAATATTATGAAGTTATGAACTGTTTGTGAATGTGTATAAGGTGCATGTATATAAAAAATATGGATATACTTGTTGTTAGTTACTTACTTGAGGAAATAGACTTATCCTAATATTATGGCTTATCTCTTTCTAATTATCTCTTATAAGATAATTAGGAAATATTTGACACTTAATTATCTAATGGGTCGTTTATCTAGGAGTTGAACTTGTCTGCTGACTCAGTGTTCACTAAGTTGGGCCGCGGGCTATATTGCTAAGTAGAACTAATAATATTATACCACGTAGTGTGTATTATTTTATGTCTAATAATAATTATTAATTAAAAAATAAAAATGATGAATATGTAATAGATTTTTAAATTTTGTTGTAAACTTGTAATAAAGAACTCGAATAAAATCTTTAAAGACTCATAATATACCCATCAAAGTAAGATGGACGGGTTGTAGAATAATAATCTCTTAAATGATTTATAACAAGGTCTTAGACGATACTATTTTTAAGTTATACATCTAATTAACCTAGAGAGAAATGAATTAGTTTTAATTTTATCAAATTTTAATTATGTAACATAAATACAACGATCAGATATGCAATCGCGTATAAAAATAGAGTGCAGAAATAAAAAATAACACACAAGTTTTTTAATTGAAAATAACATAGGCCACAACAATGACCTAAGAGGAAAATCATCGGTCTATTGAACCACCTAATTATCCACTATAAAAATCAAATGTTTAATTACAAAGTTAGGTCTTAGACTACCCTTCACAAATAAAACCTCATATGTAATTTACTTACGAGCTGTCGCTCCTTTCACAATTACCACAAGCTATGTGTGTGGATTTGGATCAACATCTCAATCTTTTAGAGTCCCACGAGATCAATCAAATCCGTCAAGTTTGATAAATTTGAGTCATATGAATTACCTAACACGTCAATTTAAGTATCTAAAAAGTTATCACAAATATCATAAGTGCAAAGTGTGTTATAGACCAAATTCAATAATGAAAAATCTTAACTAGCATATTCACCAACAGTATAAAATTAAAATCAAGTTAGCTAACAAACTTTAGAACGATCATGTAATGTTCAATATCATGAAATAATTAAGCATATAAATCATTTAAGCATAACCAAACAATGTACTTGAATGATTAATTACGAAGATGTCTAATGCTAAAGATGAGGAGAAAAAAGTTGTTTTTTTTAAAGCTCAAACAAATGGAGAATTATTAGAATGTCTGTGTCATTTTTTCACAACAAACGTTGTTTTTATAGAATTCAATTTTACCTAGATGAAAATTGATAAGTAAAAGACAATTATTCTCTCAAAAGAATTCAGCTTTGATAATAATTACTGCACTCTTGCTCTCTTGTTTACAAAACAATTACAATCACTCTTGAAAGTTAACAGTGTACCATAATAAATAAACATACTAAACTACATGCTATTTATAAAGATAATCAAGTTACAATACAAGACTCACTAGCACTACGTGTAAAACTGATATTGAGCCCTTCATAACGGAATGCACTTTGAGGAGGATTATAATCCAACTAACTTTAAAACAAATTTATTCCATCACTAGCTAGTGTGCAAAAATTGTATCAATGCTCTTTGAAATGTATTTGATCATTTGTCTCTCACAATATTTTTTAGAAATTACCTGAAAATGTAAATCATTCAATATTAAAAAAAACATCTTCTAAGAGTTTAGAACTTGCACAACCAGTGTGAACAATTCTTGTATCCAATTACACATATAATTCAACCGAAAGCCACAAGTATGCAACATTAGCTAACAGTACTCTTCAAAAATTTGAGCAACAAGTTGATGTCTTCCATCGAGCAATGCCAATGCATCAATTTCTCGCAATGAAGTACACACTTTCATGACTCAATTGTACCTGATGCATTAAATTAAACCACCAAAAGGGATAGACCTTGTTCTTGCACAAACATGAAGCTGAACTAATAATACATACATCTGTCACAGATTTTGTTAAAATAAATTAGTTTTATCATAATCATAACTAGCATGCAGTGAAATTACATCAATGAATATAACTATAAATTCCCAATAAATGAATTAAATTTTAATGGGTTATCTCAAGCCAAATATGAGAAGTCAAATAATGAAAATATTAATTAAACTTGTTGATCTCAAAACAGAACCTATAAATTGGGTTCTCCAACTAGCTTCCCTCATAAAATTGGGCTCAAACATCTGTTCTCTAATTTATGGATACTAAAAAATATTTGAAAATGGAAGTTTCAAATTCACCTCCGTGAGCAACATTTTTTCTCGGCAAACAAGCTTGATCTTTTAACACAAATGTATTTAATTAACAGGCAAAACAAAGTAAAGTGTAAACCAACCTAAACAATAAAATAGAAGAAAAATATTGATACAGTCCGCGAAGAATAAGAATTTTTTTTTGATCGAAAGAAAAAGACTACCCTTAGTTTAAGGAGGATAGAGCTATTGTCACACACCACCAAGAATTACCGTCATTTTTGTTTTGATACTTATCAGGGGCGAGTCAGAAGATGCTAGGAAATTGGAGCCCGACGACAGAACGCGGGAGGAATCGGTGTCCGAGTGCTTTGCATGTACAACTCCCAACATCCTGAAGATTCGTACCCGCGCTCTGTCG
Organism: Elaeagnus macrophylla; assembly: GCA_029378325.1. NCBI lineage: Eukaryota > Viridiplantae > Streptophyta > Magnoliopsida > Rosales > Elaeagnaceae > Elaeagnus > Elaeagnus macrophylla. The sequence goes on from CM055640.1 coordinate 57,453,241, forward strand.
TTTGAAGACAGGGATCCAATACCTTAACCCTGATGCCCAAATCACTGGGCTACAATAAGATTAAGAAGTAGAATTATTGGTATTTTTGTTACATAAAAAAAGTACCCAGTAAAAGAATAAAAATGAAGAAAAAAACTTAACCATGACATAGATGCAAATCCATAGAAGACTTTTAAGCTATATATTGAAAATAGAATGAATAAGATGTATAAGCTTATTTCAATCTCTATTTCCTCTTAAATGTGGCTAGAGAATGAAGAATGCGAAAGAAGTTTATTCAAAACAAATTTTTTTTTCCCTCATCAAGCAAGAAAGAACCACATTGACCTTTAAAAAAAACACACTTATCCAGCAAAAGAATAAATATAAAGAATGAAAACTCACCCATCAAGTAGCTGCAAATCCTTGTTCAATTTCTGAGTTGAAAATATAATAAATAAGCTTGTTTGAAATTTCGTTAAAGAATGCAAAAAGTTAACAGAGAGCATGTGCAAAAGAATAACAGAGAATGCTGGATTTTTAAGATTTTTAAAAAAATTAAAAAAGTTTTTATTTTTATTAGTATGAAGTACTAATTCAGCGTATAAGAGCAAAGAATAATTTTTTTCAATTTAATGTATGCAGGGCCACTCTTTTATCAATGTCTTGGTATTTGTTTGTGAATACAAGACTATTGATCCATATAACGTTCGCCCTTCACGCGCACGCCCAATCTGCCCTAAACGAACACCGAACAACATGACATTGACACGTAAATCAACGTCAAATCCCTAACTTTGTTGCTCTATTCAAATGACAGTATTGCCCTTGGTGTTGCTTTTTGCCTTTTTGGAAGCTACTCTTTTTTTGGGTCAAGTACTCTTGCATTTCTTTGGTCTTCACAAATTACAATACAAAACGCAAGGACCCCAAGAGTGCTTCCTTTATATTTGGGATGTTCTATTTACATATTTTCCAATTTTCCCATTGCACCAAATTAACAATATCCAAACTACTACTCATCAAACACAACAGAAATGGACTTCATTAATTGCAGATTCTGCATAACAGAGGTAGGTAAATTGCAACCTTGATATCTCTCAATTGTTTTCCCTTTCAAAGCCTCAAAGCAAGAAAAAAAAGCGGCACGTTGGTACCTAGAAACGTTTTCCTATTTTTGTAGCATCAAATCTGAGTCAAAGTTGGGATTTTTCCTCTCAAAACTTTTTACTAAACTTAATTGGGTTTCTTGTGAGTTCAAAAAGTAATGCGCCTATTGCTTGTTTAGCTCAATGTGTGAGCTTGGTTTTGATTTCAAAGCAAGCAATGAAAATTCCCAGCTTTTGGCTAAACTGAAACTTAGTATGCCATTATCCCAAAATGTATTGGGTTCAATCTCAAACCAAGATGAGAACTGATTTCATTTCTAGCTTTCCTCAATCTCCTCTATATTCTCATTCTTCCCCTTATTCATCTTCTCCTTCACTACCTTACAATAGTGATTACCAAAAGCAACAATCCCCTTCTTCAGGAGCTAAAATAAACCCAGCAATTATTTTCATCATAGTTATTTTAGCTGTTCTGTTTTTCGTATCTGGTCTTCTTCATTTGCTTGTTAGATTTCTCATAAAGCATAGATCTTCATCAATAAGTACTGAATCTACCAGATACCCAGAAATGTCTGAGTCTGGTACTTTTCAGAGACAGCTTCAACAACTCTTCCATCTTCACGATTCAGGTTTAGATCAAGCTTTCATTGATGCTCTTCCCATTTTCCTCTATGAAGAGGTTATGGGTTTAAAAGAACCTTTTGACTGTGCAGTTTGTTTGTGTGAATTTTCACAACAAGACAAGTTGAGATTGCTTCCCTTATGTAGTCATGCTTTTCACATTGATTGTATAGACACATGGTTATTGTCTAATTCAACTTGCCCACTTTGTAGAGGAACCTTATACATGCCTGGACTTGCCATTGAAAACCCAATTTTTAATTTTGAAAATCCAAGGGAAGAAGATTGTTCTTCAGGTTATGGAGCAAGTTCTGTCCTTTCTAGTCAAAAGCCTATTGGGAATGAGATAGTTAATGAAAATAGAGTATTTTCAGTGAGACTTGGCAAATTTAGAAGCTTATTAAATGATGGTGAAGAAGAAAGAGGAGAGGTAGAGACAAGTAGTAGTAAATTAGGTGAAAGAAGATGTTACTCAATGGGCTCATATCAATATGTAGTTGCTGACTCAGATTTGCAAGTGACTTTAAGATCCAAAAGAGGTGTTGGTGAAAGTATGAGACTTTTCAAAGGAAGAGGTGGAGATAATGGTAATTCCTTAATGGATGGAGATTTAGAAGGTAAGAAGATTAACAGAGGAAGTAAAGGTGAAAGCTATTCAGTTTCTAAAATTTGGCTATGGTCTAAGAAGGATAAATTTCCAGGTTGTTCAGAAACTCAAATGGGTAGTAGTTCTTCTATTAATTCAGGTTTGCCATGGGTAGATAGATCTCAGGGTATATGAGTCCCTTTACTGTGTTACTTCTTTTACTATCTTCCTCAGGGTTTCAAAAACGAATATTGGCCCTTTATTTATTCCTCTGCTATGAATTGTAGCTTTTAACTTCAAATGTAGCATCTTTATTCTGAGAATCTATAGAACAAAACTTTATAATGGCAAGTGGTAGGTGTATTTCTAATGGGAAGTGCTTTTCTTCTCCCAAACTTTTCCTTCCTTTCGTGTTAAGGTGTTACGGCTACTCCTTAATTGGTTTTTGAGAAGGAAGAAAAATGCTCACCATCCAATGAATTTGACACAATTTGTCGACCGAGCAATGTTATATGTATTAAATTATTGCATGTATTAAGTGATGTTTCGAATTAAATATAAGGTCGATTGTATCTCATCAAATTGAGATGTAATTCATTTTCCTACTACGTTTATGCAGTAAAAAAACATCGCAATTTTTTGACCGGCATTTCTTCATAATATGTGTGCTTACAGTGAAGTCATGTCAAAATGTTGATTTTTGGCCGCTTTGGGTTTCAATAGAATATTGCTTTAAGTTACTATCCCCGTCTTTTGATCTTCTCGTGGAATCACTTTATTAGGTTGGACATAATGATGGGAATGGGATAGTGATAAAAGGGATTCGAGGGACTCTAGTGATGAGGAATTGAGGATCCATCAGAGGTTGACATGAGCTAAACGAGATCACAGTGGGTAAGTGGGGTCATTAAATGAGTACATGTTAGGCAGTAATAAAAATAGAAATTGTATAGTTTTGGTATTTTTTATATGTTGGCGAATGAAATGAAATTATATTATAAATATAAAAATAATATGATTATGTAAAAAATTTAAAATTTAAAATATTGAATATTTAATTTAATTTGTTTAAATTTTTAATTATAAGACTAATAGTATTGACCTTTTCTTTCATTTTAAATTAGAATTAATATTTTTTATTGTTAAAATATAATATAAATATAAAAATAAATTAAATGTTGATTTAAATCAATTTTTATAATGAAATTATTTTTATAATTTAAGAAAATACATAAAATAATTTATATATTATTTTAAATATATTATCAATTTTATTTGATTATATTATAAAGTTGTCATCAAATACTTATCAATTAATTATAATATAATTTATTTTAATATAAATTTATTTAATCTATTTAATATGATTGATTAAACATGATTTGTGCTTCCTATTTAGTCCACCTACGTACAAAAACATTGCAACTTACCTTTGAAAAATTATTCATTTTTTTTTTTTTTAAAACAGTAATAAGTATAATATGATTTCAACATGTGGCTTCAAACAATAAATAATAAATCTTATTGCTAGATCATTCAATTTTCTTTTCCTAATAAAATAAATGAATAATGGGCATTGATACTCATTAATTTCATAATGAACGATTGGACTTTTTTAATAAAATTTATCATTTTTTTTTTAATCTTGTATTTAAGTTAAAATATTACATCTTCGCTATTTAAGAGTAACGACCAATTTATCGCTAATTTCCAAGCATTTTCAATTCTCGTGTTTCTTTTTGTCCAAACTCCAAACTTTGCATTTCGATATCAGAAAGAAGAAAAAAAAAACTCGTAATTTTTGTTTTGAGACACGATAATAGGAATTTAGTGTGAGGCATTGTTCAAAACTAGGATAAACATTGCTCATGTCAAACTATTTTGTTATCTATAGATATGTGACAAAATAATAATTATTCTACTAAGAATTGAATTTGATATTATTAATGGTCGTTATTTAAATAAAATGGGTGAGCGTAGTGATAATCCCTTTTTTTTTTTTTTTTTAAACTAAAATTTTAGTTACAGAAATTTTCAGTCAAGTATAAATTAGTCCTATAATTTATAAAAGTAAGTCAATTTAGTCTAATTTATAAATTTTGTGAAATGTTAATAGATTTAAACACGTGACCTTCTTTTAAAAGACGTTTAATTTTTTAAATTACTATCTTCCTATCATTCTCCCGCTTGCCTATTTTTTTACTACTATAGAAGATTGTGACTAAATACTAAAAAGAATTGAATTTTTTTGTGAGAATTTGAATTTTTAGGGCTTGCAAGAGAAATGGAGATGGAGAAATGATAACAAATGGAGAAACATTAAGAATAAGAGAATTTGATAGAGGAAGAGTCAAAATGTTGATATTAGTTACTATTGTTTCTCCTTCTTCTTTTTTTTTTTTTTTAATTTAAAAAAACCTAATTTACAAATAAATTATTAAAATATCATTTAATTAATTAGCTAATACAAGTTACATGACAGTAGCCTATTTTGTTAATTTTAAGGCCACTTCTTAACACCCCATTTGTAATTGGACTAAAATAATTTATATAAATTGTAAAACTAAATGTGATTGACAAAAAAAATTATAAAATTAATGTACATAATTTGTCAAAATAGTGAAACTTTCGACTTTTTTTTTTATCTAAAGAAAATTGGGATACAATCCATTCTTTATACATAACCTAAAAATGGATAGAAAAATATAGCATTTATAATTCTTAAAATTTATATAACAACAAAATAAAGTAATTTATGTCTAACTCAGAAATTTTTATTATAAATTAAAAATTTAGCAGCTCAAACATTTTAGTTAATTAGGCAATATTTAAATTAAACTCTAATTAATTATGTTCTTTGAGCAGAATTAGGGTACGTCAGCGGATATGGGGAAAAGACTAACGCACAAGTAGTAGGGAAGAGACCCAAGCCAAGTGTAGTTGGTGAGTTTGAGGTCATGATAATTCCAACCTCATAATAGACACATCACCCTAAGTCAAACAATGCCGTCTTTTCAAGCTAATAGTGTCATGATCCAGATATACTAAGCGTGCTTGTCATGGCATTTCAACGGAGAATCCAAAGGCTTAATTTTTTTTTTTTCTTTTTTTAATTTATTACTAAAAATAAATAATAATAATAATAATACGAATTTGCTGTAATCACCATCCAACCATATGTGTTTGACAATGCAACTAAGAAAAGGTTGTAAAGGTGTGGACGACCTCCGATTATTAAAACAAAATTAAATCTGAATGTAGTACTACCATTATTATTTTTTCACAATTTAAATTAACTTATGCGTGTCCGTGTATTCAACAGCCTGCCAACTCATATCATTTTTCAATACGAATTACGAAATAATACTTTAGTTGTTTTTAACTTGTAATTTGAAACTCACTTTATAATATTAGTCTAAAAGTAAAATAACATTTTGATATTTATAAGGAAAAAAGTACAAGTAGATGCAGTTGTTAGATCGATTATTGATCTATTTTATGAACCGATTTTATATTCGTGATTTTTAAAAAATTAAAACCTTAAAGTCCAAAATTCAACCTACAAGGTAACTTAAGGTAGTCGAATTAACGATTTTAAACCTATAAATATTTATGGTAAATTACTTTACCAAAAGTAACCTAGAAATAAGATAAAATCTTAGCATCATATATGTTCTTTGTATGTTGCTATTGAAATTTTTTAATTTTTCTCATAGCAAAATTAGAGTTGTCTATCAAATACTTCAAAACGTGCACTAAATTCTAAATTAATTGAGTGAAGCACGAGAATAATATTTGCCTAATTAGTTGGAGTTTTTAAACAAATAAGAGAATAAACTAATAGAGTAGACATAAAAATTTGCTAAAGAATGCTTCTCTCTTCACTCCCAAAAATTAAAATATAAAAAAAGTGTTTTTGGCATCCTCATGAGATTTATTAATTAGAATTTAGGAAAATGGAAAATAATAAAAATCTAAAAAATATTAATTAATATGTGTAAATATAACAAAATTAAAATATATTTATAATATAAGTAAGTCGGTTTGAATTTTTTAGATATAATAAAATAAAATCCTTTAACTAACCCGATTAGATTGATTTTATAAAATTTAGGACCTATACTGGAGCACCAACCTATAAAATGAAAATGTTGGTTTTAGCTTATACTTAGATTTAGTCAGTCAATCAATTTCATAAAAAATATACCCACCTTATAACTTACCCGACTAAATTAATTTTCTAAAATTTAGAACCTATAGTGCAACAACCAACCAATGAAACAAAAATGTAGTTAATTTTGCTCTTAAATTCAGTCGGTTAATCAATTTTCGACCCATGCTAAAGAAAAGGATATTTAATTATGACAAAGTCTAGAAAATGTGCGGTGGCTAATAGCAATCACATGGTTGTGGAAATTTCTTTGATGCTAACTTGGCAGTTGGCACTGTCAAGTCTCGACTAAATAAATAATGGTATTACGTGCACATTTTTTTCTTTTAGAAAGTATTAGGTGCAATTTAATAGAATAAAAATAACAGAAATCTTATATAGCTTTGAAAAATGTATAAATTTTATCTAGTAAGCCTTAAGAAATCACAAAGTACATATATATGGTTATAACACTGGACTGGACTGGACATCCAGTTGCATTATTTGTGATGTAATTATGATGAAATTAATTTGCATTATTTTGTAAGTTGTCGGATTATGACATTTTTGTCCAAAAAATGCTATATATATATATATATGTAGTACATTGTGTATTTTAACATATAAGAAAATACACAATCTTTAAGGGTAGATAAGGATTTTACCTAAAAATAAATTAGTCTTTTTTATTAAAAATTAATACATTCATCTTGTTGGCCTAAAATAATGTGTCCCTATACTAAATGAGCAATTAGTAATTTCTACTTTTTGAATAATGCCTCTTTTCATCGTAAATCAGAACATCATTTTCCTGTCCATTTACCAGAAATATGAAATCGATTTATTAATCGTATAAAATATCGATTGATTAGCACACCTATCAACTGTTCAATTAAGTTTCTTAGAGTTCCTGAGGTTTATTGACACAGGATGATTACGCACAAAAATTGTTTACTTCAGAACTCACAACTCATAAAAATGATAAAACACTATGAATTGTTGGTTCAACTCAAACTAAGCTGATGCTGAGTGCTGACTGTGATAGTCCAAATTAATTAATACAAGCAGGAAAGAATATTGAGAACTAAAAGGAAAGGGAGAGAGAGTGTAAGATAAAATTTTATACAGTCTCGCCTCCCTTCTACCTCTAATTATTATTATTATATCTTTTATAAGTCAATTGTGCCGACCAACCAATAATATTTTCATGGCTAATAAACTAAACAATAAATCAAGTTATCTTGTAGCATTTTCCATAATTTAGGAGGAACTTTGGGCAATATAACGTCTTCTCTACCAGAAAGGAACAATCACAATACTCTCAACTTAAACAAAACATGATGAAGCATTAAGAAAACGATGAAGAGAAGAGAACACATACAAAATTACATTTCATTAACAGCGAGAAAAAGATATTACATTAAATGAAATTGAATATACTATTACTGAATTGCAGTTCGATTTAAATCCAGCTTCTGCTAGGAACCCGAGCAATAAGGATAGTAAACAATCCAGACATAAAACATAGGAACATAACCTCAAGTCTTCAATTTGAAACATGATCTCTCCTCTCTTTCCGTTCAAGGGCAAAATTCAGTTCTCACAACTCTAGACGGGAATAATTGGCAGTAATTTACACCAATGACCTAAAACAAAAATACTCTGTGAAAACTGGAGGAAAAGCACGATGCAAAAAAGAAAAAAAATACCATACCCGAGCACAATCAGCCCCCATTGCTACAAAGTATGCCCCCATGACTATATGCATCACATTATAATAATAAAAGCTTAGCACATCCACTGCAACCACCGAGAAAAAAGCATCACCACCTTGAATATTTTTGAAGTCAACAAAATCTCACAATCCACGGGGGAAGTTGCTAACTTGTCCTTCCTCCAACTTATCTTTGTTGTTAACCTTGTAAGCTATCCTCATGCGCATGACAAGAGTTTTCTGAAAATAAATAAGTTCGGTTAGTATTGCTTTTTAAAAAAATGTGGCAGAAACTAAGGCAAAATTACAGCGTTTTATTTCCCATCTACATCATTGAGCATGCATATTTGTATTACATGTTCAAAAGAAAGACATTTTACATTACAAAACAGATAACATATAAATGGAAACTTTCTTAATAATTTCAAATAAGTTTCCGTTCAATGAATTTAGTGTACAAATATAGCTCACATACGTGACGTTACTGATAGATGTATAAAAACAATGTTAGCCCTCCTCCAAACAGCTTGAACTTTTGGGAGAGTTGGTTTTCCAATAACTTCTAACAATTACAATATGAATTTATACTTTCTCATCCCATGAATGAGAAAAAAAAATATGATCCACATTAATTAAAAAGTAATTGAGTACCTTTCCATGTTGACTGTTAGTAATTTTCAAACTCTGTGTGATGGACCCATTACCACTTGCAGGAAGAATATTGCTGCTGGCTGGATCTAAATGCAGTTGAAGAAACTGTGAATGAAAACACCAGAAGACATCAAAACCTCAACTATAAATTAGTTTAAGACAATTTTATAGGTTCTAGAAACAAATTCCAACTGATTACTAATCAACTCAAGAAATATAATAACACAGCACTTATAAAAACTGGATATGGAAAGACTATTTTAAGTGGACCTGTATAGCTAGCTACTACATGGGCATGGAGTGGGGAAATTTTGAAAAAGAAAAAAAGAAATGAAAAAAATCACGAGTAAGTCGCATACAAGTATCTGGGGTTTTCCCGATAAGCAAAAAAGAGAAGGCAAAAGGAATTTGCAACTTTTGATAATAAATAAAAAAAAATGAAAAATGCTTCCACATACCTACATGAGAATATCCTAATAAGTTATAGATTTAAAATCAAGAGCAATCATTGATGAATAATAATAGTCTCCTTTCAGAATTACCTTTGGAACTGCTGCCTGGAATATAAAATCTGTGTAATAATCTGATGACAAGTTAGTGAACGTGGCATTTATCAATGTTGTTTGTGGACTTCCAGGAGGCTTTGAAAAGTTGAAAACTATCCTCAAGGAGCTACTCTCAAAGGCAACTATTGATGGATAGGCGGACCCATTGTTTTCTGTTCATACAAATAAAAAATCATCAGTAGGATTATTTAATTATTTTTAAGAAAAGGAAAATGTCATGCAAACTGATTTCTTGCTAAAAACATACCAGGTGCTGGTAGATTGGCTGCTAAGCCATCCAACAAATCAATCACAGGAACAGCTCCTGCAGAAGAAGGTTTTGCAGGCAGTGAAGATGATAGTCCCTCCAAAGAAGTAGCTGGCTTGTTATCTTGAATAGATAAAAGCAAATCTGGCGTTGATGTGCTGCTTGGTGCAGGTGTACCAATTGACAAAAGATCCAGCAGAGCATTGGTACCATTTTGAGAAGCGAGATTTGTGCCTAGAAATACCAGGAAAATTATAAATAAATACATGGCCTAATTAGTTAATAACCAAGGAAGTACATAAATCATTTCTCTTTTTACTGTCCATATATATTAAACAAAGGAAAAACCAACAGGGGTTTAATCCAGATAGTCTATCATAAAGGAACGTATGTGTGAACGTCAACACATATTTACTGCTTACAGATGATGATATGTTTAGAAAATGGAAGATCTTCAAAAGCTCAATATAGGGAAAATCATAGCCTCCAAAAAGAACAGAAAAGAATGTCTCAAATAATTATATAGAACATTCAACTACAAACTACTACTCCATTGTTGGTGTAATATGATTGGCAGAAATACAAAATAAGATTTGCAATAGGGGAAAATGAAGCCCTTTCTTTATATTTGTTCAGGATAAAATCAAGTTTTATTGATACAATATTATCCTCAAATTACAAATGGTACCCACTAACTCATGCAAAACTAGGTATATGCAGATTTTTAAGTTGAGCTTCAAGATATAATGGACTACCATTGAAAGGTTAGATAATGAAATTTAATGTTAATTAAATAGTTAATTATCTAATTAGATAATTAGAGAAATTGTTAGATAAAAGGTTAGATAATGAATTCATGAATTCAATACCTTTGTTAATTAAATAGATAATTATCTAATTCAATAAATTAATTTAATGTTAAACAATTCAATAATTAAAGGTTAATTGGCTTTAGATAATTAGAGAAATGGTTAGATAAAAGGTTAGATAATTCATGAATTCATGAAAGCCAATCAATAAATACTCTACCAAACTTAGCATTTTTAACTACAATACCATTCAATTGCTTCAATGCATTTCAAAACTGATCTAGTGCAGAGCTTTGATGCAATTTATTCCGACTTATAGGACCTAATCTGAACTGCACAAATACCTTTTCCAACTACATAAACTCATTTACTAGTGAGTCTCAGTTATCTATCACAAGTTCAATGACAAAAGTGCAAACACAGATATAAATTTCAGCATAAAAAAGGCGGCAGCTATTAATGGAAATGCAAACCCCTCCACATATGTTGTCAAATTCAGATAGTCCAACAGAGGACATTTAATAAGAACTATGAACGCTTAGAACATATCCGGTTCCAGTTACTGTGGACCTCAATAAAAACCTACAATAATTAAATTGAAAACTAACCAGACTGCTTTGAAGCTGGTGGCAAATCAACACCAAGAAGATCCTGAAGAAAATCAACACCAGAAGAGCTAGGTGCTGGTGCATCATCTGAACTAAGATCAAGCAAATCCACCAGAGGAGCAGCAGAAACCTTGGACACTCCATTTGGTAAAGCCAAACCTGCCGAAGGAGTAGAAGCAGTAAGTGGCATGGAGCCAGCCTTCCTTGCAATAAAAGTTTCTTCATCAAGAACTGGCATCCTTTCAACCAGTGAAGACCTGCACAAATTCACCTCTGCTTTCAAAAATTTACATTCAAACATGAAATCCATTTTTTTTTTTTTAAATTTGAAAATGATATCTATAACCAAGAAATTGTGAAAGGATGAGACAGAGCAGCAAGATGCATACATTCAAGTTCTATTAAATTATCCTTTTTTCTGAAAAAACCATACCTAATATTCTGATGTTTCCCAATAATACAGTTGAATTCAATGGATCTTTGCTGCAATTCGAGCACAAGGCTTCCTCTGTACTGAACAATCAAATCCTTGATCCTTCTACAAATGTTATATGAAGGAAAACCATTAAAAAGGACAGATTAATTCATAAAGCAAATGGTTTATAACAATCATGAAGACATATATATAACTGGATAAGTCCAAAAATCATTCAGCAGTGGCTTTGACAAAAAAGAAATGAGACAACAAAATAAAGAAAATGGATGTTACTTGGAAATCAATCTCCTCTAACAAAACAAGAGAATCATTAAAATTGAATTACCCAAATACTATCAGAAAAATTATTTAAGTAGCACCAAACCAGAAATTAAAAGCAAAAGGGCATTAACATACTCTGAACAAGATGGGAAACGTGAAGATAGCTTTAACAGAGCAATCAAAGCCATTGTTTTAGTGGTGACGTCTGAAGTATGGCGCTTAATTGAAATCTCTAGGACATCAACAGCATCAGACTCTGTCACCTGCTCAGAAACTAAATTTGTCAGGAAATTTTCGAATAAAGCATTATATGGATGCACAAAGCAACAAAACTTACATCAAACTATTCAACTACAACAATATTACATTCCGATATTACTCCGATGATTCACAAAACAAAAGAGAAAAGGATGGTATTTAATGATAAAGCACAAGAGCTTAAATGTATGTCATACTTAGCCGTTAGTTCACTTAATTCCGAAAATTGTCTTCAGCTACTTCAGATGGAATAATACATAATTTACAGAATGCATCAGATAAAAAAATTAGCTTAAGGTATTAAATGAACTTAATACAACTTTGTGTATTCAGAAAGTGACGAGATGAAAAGAATGAAGGATGCACTCACTGTTATGGGATCCTCTATATCAAGCATGTTAGCATTATTTACCAACATATCACCATATTCTCCAAAGCACCAGACTGCCACACGGACTAGAGTTTCCTAGAAAGAAAAAAAAAACGAAATTAATTTAGATTAATACACCAAAACATGTAGGCCTGAAAAATACTCAAAGACAATCTTTGATTGACCACATATCCTATAAAGGAAATCACCTGCTCAGCTGATGTTTGGAATGCTCTGTATAATGCCCTGACCGTGTACCCATGGAGATCAGAAGCATTGCTTATAACAACAACAAGGGCATGCCAGACTTCATCTTTCACAAAGTTTCCACCCTACTAAGCATAGCATGAAGATGAGTACTTTCTTGAAATTAAAGCACTGAAAAGCTAGAATTAGAGGTATATAATTTCCAAGAAACGGAAGAAACAATATGCAGACAGTTAATGGCAAATGGACCTAACTTCAAAACAATGAGAACAAGTATGCACTTATGAGTTCCAATTCTTTTGATAACAGGGAATTATATGCATTATCTGCTACAAAAACCCAATAACACTATGCCACGGAAAAAAGTTTTAAGACAGCATTATGATACTAACACGTGATGACTTAAAGAAGGAGATGCATGGATTTTTTGTTTTTTTTTTTGAGTGGGGGAACAAGAAGGCAGGGGAAGAGAGCACATCTGACTAAGACTTTGCAAGAGAAAAATTATATGCACAATTAAATACGTGGGTACACTATCAAGTATTTTCTGTATGCAGTATTAAAAGCATTAGTTTTGTTCAAATACATGGGTGCAATATTAAAAGAACAATATTAGTTTTTCCTTAATGCCTCCAAATTTTTGAACTGATGAAAGTTGAAGTGTGCACTAATAAAAAGAAACATTTAATCTTTTCTGCAGGAAGACAAGGGTATATCCGTTTTATAGATTACTAAGAGAATGAGAATGTACAACACTGCCTCTAGTTATATTTCTTATAACAAATTTAATATTTTGTACACATAGGACTTATGGCATCAGTTGCACATAAATCTGAAGTTGTTCCTGATAGTTGACATTATTTTCGAATACGACTAAGTAATGAATCAAAGTTGCTATGTATGCCAAAATAAGCCATAGAAGCACAACAAACTCTTAAAATTCACAAGTTCAATTAGACTATACCTCTGACAGAACCTTGAGCATCTGATCGATGTACCAGATCTTCTCAGGAGAAAACCTATAAAAATATAGATGTGTGTGTCAATATCTGACAAACAAGTATACATTTCTGGTAGTTTTCACTCTGAACAATCTTACGATAATTAAGGTGAAAAGAAGACCACTTTTGGAAAGAAGCATCAACATGACTACTGCATACAGAGACGTACAAAAATGCATAGCATAGATGGAGAGTTAACTATTAATGTTATGTTGCAATCAGGTTGAGTTATCACAATGGAAAATGCTACTGAACCTAGTGAAAAGAAATCTCCCATGTTTTTATAGACAGCAGTAAGAGTATTGTGTGACAATCTTCTTGCCCTTTAGGAAGTATTACTTGAAAGAGCTGATGATGGAGAAGAAGGAGCTAAGAGAATAGAGGCAGAATGAAGAAATGCACAGAGAATTCATTTCAAAATGTATTTCATATATTGATATATCTTTTGTTTACAGTTAACATATATATAGTTAACATATATATAGCTATTTGTAAACTTATAGCTCATGTATATTGTAAACAAAAGTAACTAAATAAGATTCATTTTACATAATGCTTTATTACAATTATTGCATTTTAACGTCCTTGCTCTGCATTGGTGAGTGCTGAACTTTTTCTGCAAGTTTGTTTTGTAACAAAAATATCAAGAGTAGTGTTGAGTTGTTGTGATGAGTCACCATTTTCTATTGAGAGGTTAATGATTGATGTACCCTTGATATCCCTTCTCATACTCAGTGGCAGGATGAACACATTGAATTTGGGTCACAGAACCAGAAATTGAGAGATAGATAATGGTTTGGTGAGGATATCGGTAGGTTGTTCAATAGATGGAATGTGATAAACTAGTAACTTATGTGCCAGAACTCGTTCTCTTACAAAGTGAAGATCCAATTCAACATGCTTTGTACGTGCATGTAGAACTGGATTAGCAGCTAAAGAAATCGTACTAAGATTGTCACACCAGATAGTTGGAGGGGAGGAGAGACATAATTTAAGTTCAAACAAGAGAGATTGAATCCATACAAGCTTAGAGGTAGTATCTGCCAATGCACGATACTCAGCTTCAGTTGATTAGCGAGACACCATTCCTTGCTTTTGCTAGACCACATGACAGGATTGAGGCCAAAGAATACAATAATTCCTGATGTAGAGCATCTATCATCAGGGGAAGAAGCCCAATCAGCGTCACAAAAGCCATGTAATTGCAAGTCTATAGATTGTCTAAGTAAAAGACCATGACTTGATGTGCCCTGCAAATATCGCATAACTCTTTTTAAAGCATGCCAGTGAGATTACAATGGGTTAGTCATAAACTGACTAAGTTTATTAACTAAATAGGAGATATCAAGTCTTGTTATGGAAGCTTATTGAAGTGTTCCTACAAGACTCCTATATAGAGTAGCATGTTCAAAACTGTCACCAATATAAGCAGATAATGATGGTGTGGTAGACATAGGTGTAGCAATTACATTAGAGGTTTCCATTCCTGCTTTAATCAAAATTTGACGTATATACTTGTCTTGTGTTAACATAAAATCACCATTGGGAAGATAGGATACCTCAATGCCCAAAAAATATGATAACAATCCAAGATATTTTAAGGCAAATCGAGAGTTCAATGTAAAAATAAGTATTTGTACCTCTTTATTATTGCTGCCAGTGATCACAATCTCGTCAACATATACTAGCAAATAAGTGACATCTTGAGATGAATGCCTATAGAAGAGAGACAAATCTGCTTTTGATTGAACAAAACCCATGGTCAATAGAGCATTAGTGAGAGTTTCAAACCAAGCTCGTGGGGCTTGTTTAAGACCATAAATTGCCTTGTGAAGTTTGCATACATAACGAGGATAGTCAGGATGTTCAAAACCTCTAGGCTGAGACATGTATACTTCTTGAAGTTTTTCATTGATGAATGCATTATTAATATCCAACTGATGTAATTGCTAATATTTGGATAGGGCTACGGTAAGGATAATTCAAATTGTAACATGTTTGACTACAGGACTGAATGTTTCTGAGAAGTCAAATCCAGGGGTCTAATCATACCCTTTAGCAACCACACGTGACTTTCTTTTGTCAAGAGATCCATCAGGTAATGTTTTTACTCGAAATAACTATTTGCTACCAATGATTAATCTGTTCTTAGGAGCTGGAACTAAAGACCAATTGTTATTTTTGACCAAAGCATTAAACTCCTCTTCCATAGAGCTTTTCCACAACGAATCTTGAAGTGGCAGTTTAACAGAATTTGGTTCTTTAATATTAAATTCAAAAACAACAACATGATATGACTTAGGTTTGATGATACCTGCTTTGGCTCTAGTGATCATATGATGAGTGTTAATGGAACTAGAGATATCTATTGCCGGTAATGGAATAGATAAAGTGCCAACTGAAATGGTTGTTGAAGGTGCTGTAGTGGAGGGTATTGAATGAGAAGGACTGGTTGTTGAATTGGTACTGGTGAGTGAAAATGACTGATTATGTAAGATTGGAGAACCAATAGGAGAGACAGATGTAGTAGATGGAAGATTATTAGTGGAATGAGAACTATGAGAAGTATTGGGTGAGGAGAACTGTTTATGAAGAACAGGTAAAACAGTGTTGTGTGTGGTTTTGAGAAGAAAAGGTGCAGAGATGTTTGAGAAAGAAAACTGTTTTTCAAAAAAAGTGACATTGCGACTAATGTATAACCTGCCATTGGAATCAAGACACTTGTAACCTTTGTGACGCGGACTATAATCAAGAAATGTGCATGGAGCAGCTCGAGGTTCAAGTTTATTATTTTTGTATGGTCTAATGCAAGGATAACATAAACAACCAAATACTTTTAAAAATGAATAATCAGGTGTTTAATGAAATAAAATTTCAAGAGAAGCTTGGTCAGATAAGGTGGGTGTAGGTAATCTATTAATGAGAAAAATGCTTGAACAAAAGGCTTCATCCCAATATTGCATGGGAAGAGATGCATGATTGAGCATTGAGAGACCAAGTTCAACAATATGTCTATATTTTCTTTCGGCTAAACCATTTTGCTCATGTGAGTAAGGACAGGACGTATGATGTACAATACCAGAACTGGCCAAAAAAGAAGTAAGACCTTGAAAATCTCCACCCCAATCACTTTGTAAAACTTTAATTTTAAAACCAGTTTGAAGTTCAACTTATGTTTTAAATTGTATGAAGGCTTGACATTCTGCAGTCTTTGATTTTAGAAAATAAATCCAAGTGTAACGACTGAATTCATCTATGAAATGCACATAGTAAGCATGTCCATTGACAGATTGCATAGGAGCAACCCAAACATCAAAATGAATTGTATGTAAAGGAACTGTAGAATAAGAAATACGAGGGATAAAAGGTAATTTGTGACTTTTACTAACTTCACATGCATTACAAGGTAATTTACTAGAAGTGGTATGCTGAAATGGACTATTACACTTAGTAAGTACCTTTTTAATTACTGATAAAGAGGCATGAGCAAGCCTTTGGTGCCAAAGAGATAAATCTTCTGATTTTTTATTGAAGGAAGCAATAAAAACGCCACATGAGCTATCATTATGAGAGGTAGGAGCTGAATTGGAATTGGAATTGGAAGGAGTTCATGGCAGATCGAGATCAAAGACATATAATCCATTATTCAGTGTTCCTTGGAGTAGGACCTTTCCCTCCACCTGATCCTTGACACAACAATAAGAGGGATGAAATTCAAAGAAAACATTGTTATCATGAGCAAATTGAGAAACACTACATGAGTTTTTAGCAATGGATGGGACATGCAAAATATTGTGTAAATGAAGTGGTTTATGCAGAGATTGTGAGTAAAGAATTTGATTATGACCAGTGTGAGTGATAGGTAGTGTTTTACCATTACCAATCACGAGCTTTTCAGACCCAACATAAGGTTGAAGAGTGATTAAATTCTGAATATCTGATGTAACATGGTGACTAGCACCTGAGTCAAGTAACCATTGAGGTTCTGAGGAAACAGCTGATGAAAATGGTAATGGTGAAGTGAAATATGCCTGAGGCTGAGAATTTGGGAATGGTGATTCAAATTGTGATGGAAGTGATGGAGTTGACATGGTGGATAGAAAGTATCATACTAAGAGAAGGAAGAGTTTGGGGAAGGGGTAGCTATCATAGCTTGGCCATAAGGACGAGGAAAAGGTTGTTGTGGTCTACTGGGATGGTGATTTGGGATAGAATGCTGAGGAGGTGTAGCTTGATATGGTGGTATTGAGGGCTGTCTATAAGCAGATTGAGATTGACTTGGAGCCACATAATTCCTATCAAATCGAAACCAACAATTTGCCATTATATAAACAGTTTTTCCACAGAATTGGCACTGCATATGCCCTCTACCACGTCCAAAAGATGGAGCTCTGTCACTAGAATAATGATAAAATTGTCCAGGTTGTGATGTTTGTCCATATGGATTCTATTGACTAGAAAGAGTTTGGGTTGTGTCTAGTGGTTTGTTGTCAACACATGCAGTATTAGAAGAATGTTTAATAGAGAGATTGACTAATGGCAAAGGTGATATAAGTGTAGATTTTCTTCTTTCTAAACGAGATTCATGGGTAAGTAGAGAAGCCTTTGCATCATCAACTGTAATTTTCTCAGATAGTATTCTTTCAGTAAGAGTAGAAAATACACTGTCATAAGTTTCATCTAAGCCTCCTACAACACTCAATAATTTTTCATCTTCATTCAACCCATAACCTGCAGAATCTAACTCATCAGTGAGCATTTTAATTTTCAGCATGTAATCAGTAATAAATAAACCAACTTTCTTCAAATTTTGAAGTTCCTCTTTCACTTGAATAACTCAAGTTCTTGATTTGGAGGCATAGGATTTTTCTAGTCTGACCTAGGCATCTCTAGAAGTGTCAAAACCAGAAATCTATTTGAGCATGTCATCATTCATTGAAGACATGAGCCAACATCCCAACATATTATCTTGTTTTTTCCAGTTTTTGTAGTTGGAGTTAACAGAGCCATTATCGTGAAACTGTTGTGGTGGGTCTTGCAAAATATGATTCTCAAGTTCTAAACTATGTAGTATTTTGAGTATTTGGTGTTTCCAAATGGAAAAGTTCTTATCATCTAATTTAATGGCTACTAATATATTGTAGAAGGTAAAAATGACTTTGATCTGCTTGATTCAAGTTTGGATTAAATGAGGAGGGAGTGGTGTATTGTTTAGTGAGTCAGTCATAGCTGTGAAATTTAGACAAGCTCACAGAACTTGAAGCTCTGATACCATGAAAGAGCTAATGATGGAGAAGAATGAGCTAAGAGAATAGAGGCAGAATGAAGAAATGCACAGAGAATTCATTTCAAAATGTATTTTATGTATTGATATATCTTTTGTTCAAAGTTAACATATATATAGCTATTTGTAAACTTGTAGCTCCCGTATATTGTAAACAAAAGTAACTAAATAAGATTCCTTTTACATAATGTTTTATTACAATTATTGCATTTTAACGTCCTTCCCCTGCATCATTGAGTGCTGAACTTTTTCTGCAAGTTTGTTTTGTAACAAACATATCAGGAGTAGTGCTGACTTGTTGTGGTGAGTCACCATTTTATGTTGAGAGATTAATGACTGATGTACCATTGATGTTACTAACTTCTAGTGCTAAAATATGGCCCTATATGTATATAAAATATCGAATTTTCAAAGGTCTTTAAGATTAGAAAGGGTGAATTGCATAACTTACTTGGCTACTATGGTGCAAATTTTTGTTGTAAGGTCTCCCTTGAATTCTTGATCACTTACTTCCAAATAATCAATTAGCTCTTTTGTTAGAGTTTTCACATTGGTCTCATTCACAAGAAGATAAACAAGTTCAAGGGCCCTTTTCCTAATTGAAGCATCCAAATCCTGACAAGAAAAAAGAAAAATATAATTTCTCAGCTTTAAAGCTTGCAGAGTTCTCATTTCTCAATATAAAATGTACAGCAGAGCCAAATAATAAGACAATGCATCATATTCAAAACAAGATCTCCATTCAAAAAACGTATATCATAAGTGCTTAAAAAACTTATTTTGTCTTACAAAGTTACAATATACATCTACTGAAAGAGCTATTTAAAAATACATATATCTGAAAAAAAGTTAAAGAGAGGAATGAAGAATAGTAACAAGGAAAATATATAAATGGTGTTGAAACAAGAGAAAGATGTATATTTTGATCTGCTAGCAGCCTTGGCCCAGATATAATTATTGCTGCAGCAGTACCTAGCCAGCCTATGTATGCATTAATCAAGTTATATCATACTCCAATCTTCCAGCCAAAAAGAAAAGGTGGTAGTAGCACAAAATGGATTATGGTCGCATTTATACCTTAACACATTCCATAATAGTTGCCCGATGCCTCTGTACGGCTTGACCATCAACTGTAATAGCCTTCATCAGCATGTTCAATGCTACATATCTGTAAAAATCATTCAAATGTTGGTTTTACCAAAACAAAACAAAAAGAAGTTGGTAAAACATATGTCCCAAACTATAGTGAACCCTGGGCTTCTTTTATCTATTATTTCCTCACCATTCACAGAGAAAAGACAAGTTGAAGTTATATTGCTAGATGGTACTAGTTGAAGCATTCATGCATGAAAGGGACTCAACAATCATAACAGTCCACATGCTTTAATTGACAAACATCAAATATCATGATTATTTACCATCAAATGAATGTGTGATTAGAACACCTAAGGGCTTATTTTGTAACAAATTCTATTTTCAAGTATTGTTTTCTTGTGCTTGAAACTTGTTTTTTGTTTTCTAATTCATTTGTTAATAAAAATAGAAACTTGTTTGTTAACAAGTTTAGTTTTCTTAAATATGATAACAGAACAAACAAAATTTGATTGGTAAAATTGCATTCAATGTTTGGTTTTCTATTTTTATTTTTTATTTAATTTAATACTTAATTTTACTTTAATATTCTCGAATTTTAAGTCTATTTTATTTTTTATTTAATTTAATACTTAGTTTTATTAAGCAGCAAGCTAGCCTATCTACTAACTAAGTGTATTCAATTAAGATTTTGAAGGATTGTAAAAGACTTTATATATACATGTGTATTCGATCAAAATTTAAAAAAAGTCTTAAAAAGTATAAAGGTATTCACTTTAGATTTAGAAAGAGTTCATAAAAATCAATTCAAATTTACGTATTCAATTTAATTTTATAGAATTAACAAAAATTAAGGTGTATTCAAAAAGTATATGACTTTTAAATATTTTTAAAAATTATTGATTTTGACGGATTTTGGAGTCATAAATATAAATACCCAACTCCAATACTAATGCAACCTAAAGCAAGATTTCGGCGGACTAATTTTTCTTGAACACAGGCTTTTGTGAATGTGCTTTGAGCCTTCAACAAGTTGGCCTATTTCAAATGCTTTCAATTATGTCCCAACTTCATTCTACCTTATTACTTGGCACTCATTTGTACAATGAACCAACATAATCTATTTCTCTCTTTGAGTTCTCATGTGTTTTTCTTCTTTTCTTTCATTTTGCTTGCCGTTCCTATTCATTTGTGCTTGGGTTTTGATTTATAGCTTTTTGAGCATTCATTTGATACTTCTCAAATTTTTTGAAGTATCATTATATATTTGATGATGTCACTGATGATGTAAAATTTTGAGCATTGCTCTCACGTGTTTGATTAAAGGTTTAACGACAATAATATTAGGTGACTAGTTTTATAGGGTATCTATCTCCAGCAACTTTTTTTCCTTTAAAATTTTCAAAGCTGATCATTCTAGAGTTTTTCTAACTATTATATTTTAATATCCATTATATCAAAATTTATTACAGATTTTGACCTGGGCATGGATGTACATAATTACATATGGTGATTTATCTAGGAAAATCAATTAAACTCTTCATTCTACTAGTTTAGAAACAAATCAAGGTCTCATAGTTTGAACCTTTTATAATTCGTTTTAACTGGAAGGTAATATATTCTATAAAAGTCAATAGAAATCCTAATAAATCTGTGAAATTCTAGGATAAAAGTCTTATAAACTCCATTAATATCTGCATTTAATTCTGCCAGACTTGCACTTTTGCTTCTTAAACTTAAGTATATTCATGTGTAAGTTAAAAAAATACCTGATATTGTTGTCCCGGTTTGATAAGAACCTTCCCAAGATATTTATAGCAAGCACACGTAAGCCACCATTATCTTCAATGCTCATGATAGTTGCAACACATTCATATAATATTGCATTTCCTGCATTTTTGTTTGATTCTGTTTTCGTTGCCACCTAGGAAATGACAATGTGTAAATAGCAAATGAATATGTAAACCCTAAATTATGCATTTTCTGCCGACATGAAACTGCTGGGGTGCTTTACTAAACAACATCAATGGAAGAAAACTAAAGAATGAACAGAGAGGACGTTTATCCTACACCATTAATCAAGTCACTAGAGAATGCAAGTATAAAAATGGAAAATTTGTGAGGGCCATGCTGAGATGATATGCAGTTATGCACCCACATCATGCATCGAGTTTCAAGAAGCTAAAGGTAATAAGGAGTCAATGTTAGGCCCCAGGATCATTTCACTTATTCTAGGAGGAGGGGTAATTCTGGTAATGCACATTCAGGTGCTGAGTTATCAAATTCTGTTGAGTTTGTTGTGAGTGGTGTGAGAATTTGGTTAAAGGCAGTATGTAGGCTGAGTAGGAGGTATTGAGAAATTTTGTGAGTTTCGCTCATTTAGGAGAGTCGCAAGCCTCTTGAAAGCTTGGTATTCTTCGTTTTAAATTTTCCGTTTGGTAATCAATAAATCACTCTTCCATTTTTATTATTAATATTTCTCTGTTAATATTCCAATTCTTATCAATTTGGTATTAGAGCACGAAACTGAGTAGATGGCAGCTAAGAATGTGGCACAACATATGGATACAATGGAAGAATTGGTAAGAATTGTGCAAGATAAGTTTCACCGAAAAATGGATGATCTGATGAGGGAGTTGCAAAACATGAATAAGCACTTCGACTAGTTAGTTAAACTCCAGGAGGAATTTACTCGAAATGCTTCATCAGCAACAGGAAAATCAAAAGAGGCTATGGTGCTTAGTCTGATGGGGGCAGAATCACAGGGAATAGGCCGTAGCACTCCCTTCCCAGGCTCACGCCATGATTTTCGGTTCAAAAAACTCGAGATGCCCTTGTTTGACGAAACTAATCCTGATTGATGGATTTTAAAGGCTGAAAGGTACTTTGTCTTCCATTACCAATGAGGAGAAATTTGAGGCGACGGTGATCAGCTTTCAAGTTTGAAGGTGATGCTTTGTTGTGGTATCATTGGGAAAATAAGAAAAGGAGTATTATGCTGTGGGAGGAGATGAAGTTGTTGCTTCTTAAACAGTTCCGTTCGAAACAAGCTGGGACACTCCATGAGCAATAGCTGGCGTTGGAACAAGAGGGGAGTGTTCAAGATTACTGGTGGAGGTTTATTGAATTACGACACCCTTGGATAATATTACAGAGGAGTTGGCTTTGGGTAACTTTATCAATGGGCTGAAACCGGAGATAAAGGTTGAGGTTAGAATTATGGACCCGAATAATTTAGGCCAAGCCATGGAATTAGCCCAAAAGATTGAAGAAAAACATTTGTTAGCAACTACCCACAAGCTTTTCGGAGGTCATTCTAGTTCGCAAACAGGTTAGGTGTCTCTTCTAGCACCAGCCCAGTTTCTAGCAACTTCGGGAGGCTCTAGGACCATCGTTGGGGGAGGCTCCGCCATCATTAAACCTTATGGGGAGGTGCGGAAACTGACTCTAGGTTGCAGAGGAAGAGAAAGCGTGGGCTCTGCTATGATGCGACGACACTGGGCATCGCTGAAAAAAAAGAATTAAATGTACTGGTTACCCACGATGTAGATGAAGGGGAAATAGTGGAAGATGACCAGCTAGTTAAGGGGGAACCAGAATTGGAGACGGCTGAAATTCACCAAAATGTGGAAGTTACTCTCAATTTTGTGGTGGGTTTAACAACTCCGAAAACCATGCAAATGAAGGGGCTATGGGCTAATAGGCGAGCAAGAGGTGGTGACTTTAATTGACCCAGGAGTGATTCGTAACTTTATTTCTTTTGAGTTGGTAAAACGTTTACAGCTACCTATCTTGACAACTGAAGTTTATGAGTGACTATTGGTACTGGTAAGGTTTTAAAAGGCAAAATTTAACCTCGAAGCATTTTGTATTTAATAATAAAGCCATAAACCTTAAAGCATAAATTTAAAAAATAATAAAAAATAACGACTATATATAAATAAACTACAACAAAAATAAAATTAATAAGAGCGACGGGTAAAAGTAAAAAAGAGGCTGAAGTTCGTTACCTGTTCTTGGCGGCGAAGTCGCTCGAGTAGAAGCTGGTAAAATAAAGCCAAAAAACCCTTCTATTTCAATTCTCTGATTTCATTTTAATTTTTTCTCTTGTTTAATTTCTATGGGTAAGCTGGATTTTGATTGGGTTTTAATTTAAAACTTGGATTGGACTCAAATTCTAAGAAAAGTCCAAAGAATTTCTCTAAATTTTTCGAATAATTGAGACCTACGCCTTTGATGCCTAACCACTTATCCCTCCATGCATATGTTTCTTCTTTCAATTCACAAATTGAGACATATGCCTCAAAAATCAGCAAATAAACTAGCCTTAAAGTGTTTGTTTTTGTCATAACGCCTTAATGTGTACCTTAAGGCAACGCCTTGAGCATTTTTTAAAACCATGGGTATTGAAAATTTTGTGCGTGGAGAAGGAATGTGTCAAGGGATTACTTTACATTTGCAAGGCATTAATATTGTTGATATTTTTTGCCATGCCACCGGGGCTGGAGAGCTTGGATGTTATATTGGGCATACAATGGCCAGAAACTTTGGGAATGACCCACACAAATTGAAAACTTCAGGTGACGAAATTCAGTTTGGGCAATGAAACGATCACATTGTGAGGGGATCCTTCTCTAGGCAAAACTTTGATATCATTGAAAGGAATGATGAAGACTCTTAGACAGGAGGGTTCGGGCATTTTAGTGTAACTCAATCAAATGGATGTGCCAAATGAAGGAAGTGATTCAATTCCAAAGTTTCTTCACCATGTTTTGGTAGGGAATGAATTTGTTTTTAATATGCCATTAGGCTTGCCACCCCCTCGAGGACGTGAACATTCTATTGTATTCAAAGAGGGCAGCCCATCCATTAGCGTACATCCATTTCGATATCCCCATGTTCAGAAAGATGATATTGAATGATTGATCAAAGAAATGATCATGGCAGGTATCATACAAGTTCGTAACAACCCATTCTCAAGCCCTGTACTGTTAGTTAAGAAGAAAGATGGGTCATGGCATTTTTGTGTGGACTATAGAGCTGTTAACAAGGCCACGAAACCCGATAAGTACCCCATTCTGGTTATTGATGAGCTCCTTGATGAATTACATGGTGCACGAATTTTTTCAAAGCTGAATTTGAAGTCAAGTTACCATCAAATCAGGGTCAAAGATGAGGATGTCCACAAAACAGTCTTTCGAACTCATGATGGTAATTATGAGTTCCTTGTGATGCATTTCGATCTTACCAAACCCCCGACAACATTTCAATCACTTATCAATGATATATTTCGGCCTTATCTCATAAAATTTGCTCTAGTATTCTTTGATGACATTGATTTATAGTGCTGATAAGGAGTCTCACCGATCACATTCGGCACAAGTTTTGAATGTTTTGCAAAAGCATAGCTTATATGCCAATTATAAGTGTGAGTTTGGTAAAACTCAAGTAGTTTATTTGGGGCACGTCATTTCTAGAGGGTGTAGCAGCAAATCCCAATAAAATTCAAGCTATGGTGTCTTGGCCAAAACCAACCAATTTAAGGGAGTTATGTGGTTTCCTGGGGCTACAGGTTACTATCAAAAGTTTGTTGCTGGCTATGCCCGAATTGCTTTGCCACTGATGGAGCAGCTTAAAAAGGATAAGTTTGGGTGGATTAATGAGACTAAGACAGCTTTTGAGGAGCAGAAACATGCGATGATCCTAGTTCTCGTTCTAGCAATGCCTGATTTCACTCAACCCTTTTATTATTGAGACACATGCTTTTGCTTGCAAGGCCAACGGCCAGTAGCATTTTTTAGTCACACACTTGGTCAACGAGCTCATTTGAAGTCAATTTATGAAAAGGAGTTGATGACTATAGTATTTGTTGTAATGAAATGGAGACCCTATTTGCTTGGCCAACGTTTTGTAATGAGGACAGAACAGAGTTTGAAGGTTTTGTTAGAGCCATGAACTGTGGGAGTTGAGTATCAAAAGTGGGTTACTAAGCTCACAAGGTATAATTTTGATATACAGTACCGAAGTGGAGCAAGTAATGGGGTAGCCGATGCCCTTTCACGTATCACAAAATAGGTAGAGTATTCACTGTACTTATTGAGTTGTTGGCAATCACTCATTGGCAACATTGAACTATTTTACTAGAGGAATTAGTTGAGGATGAGTTTCTTAAGAGGTTACGAGAAGTCATCAGTTCAAGGGCTCAAAACATGTGCGTTTTTCGATGGAACAAGAAATTTTGTATTACAAAGGCAGCTTCGTGATTCTACGCACCTCTAAGCTACTTGCTACCCTTATTGGAGAGTTTCATAATTCCCCTATGGGAGGGCACTCAAGAGAGAAAAAAAACTTACTAGCATATTGCAGCTGAATTGTACTGGGTTGGCATGCGCAAGGATATTATCAAATTTATGCAAAATTGCACCGTTTGTCAGCAAAACAAGCATTTGCCCACTACACCTGCGGGGTTGCTTCAGTCTATTCCTCTTCCTACTCAAGTTTGGGATGAAATTACTCTTGATTTCATTGAAGGTTTACCTTGCTCTATTGGATACTATTCTTGTGGTGGTGAATCACGTAAGCAAATATTCCCACTTTATAAGCTTGAAACACCTATTTACTAGTGTGATAGTCACTGGAGTTTTTGTTCGGGAGATTGTAAGGCTTCACAGTATTCCTCAGTCTATTATCTCGGATGGGGATAAAGTGTTTTGGAGCCATTTTTGGAGTGAATTGTTCAAGTTACATGGCACTACCCTTAAGCGTAGTACGATATACCATCCTTAATCTGATGGACAAACAAAGGTTGTCAATCGCTGTCTTGAGAATTATTTGCACTGCTTTGCTTCAAAGAAGCCACGCACATAGGTTCGTTGGTTAGCTTGGGCAGAATATTGGTACATCTCTTTTCATTATTCCACCCATTGTACTCCTTTTCGAGTTATGTATGGTCTTGATCCTCCCCATCTCATTCGATATGAGCGAGGCACTGTTTTGGTTTCATTGGTTGATCAATTGTTGGAGGATCAAGATGCTAACTAGATGATCTTAGGGTGCATTGGCTACAAGCCCAACAGAAGATGAAGTTGCAGGCTAATAATAAACGGCATCATGAGGAGTTTGCTTAGGGAGACTTGGTTTTCTTGAATTTAAGCTATATCGACAATGCTCCCTAGCTCTCAACGTAAGTATGAGAAACTTGCAACCCATTTCTATGGTTCTTTTAAGATCCTACAGCGCATTTGTAAGGTTGCTTACAAGTTAGACCTTCCCTCCACAACTTCTATCCATCCTGTTTTCCATGTCTCACAATTACGACTAGCTTGCAGGGTCGCTCACTCTTCTTGTGTGCACCCCTCCACAATTAACTTATGAGCTAGAGATGTTGGTAGAGCTTGAAGAACTGTTATTGGGAGTATGCCCTAAGCACATGGCCTACTTGGTGATGTTGAGGTGTTATTGAAATGAAAATTATTACCGGCATTTGAAGCAACTTGGGAGGATTTTCGTATGATTCAGACACATTTTCTTGAGTTTTACCTTGAGAACAAGATGAACGTTTAGGGCGGAGGGAAATGTTAGGCCCCAGGCTCGTTTCATTTATTCTAGGAGGACGGGTAATTCGAGGTAATACACATTCAAGTGCTAAGTTGTCAAATTCTATTGAGTTTGTTGTGAGTGGTGTGAGAATTTGGTTAAAGGCAGCATCTGGCCTGCATAGGAGGTATTGAGAAGTTTTGTATGAGCTTTGCTCATTTGGGAGAGTCTCAAACCTCTAGAAATCTTGGTGTTCTTCATTTTAAATTTTTCGTTTGCTTATCAATAAATCAATCGTCCATTTTTATCATTAATATCTCTCTATTGCTATTCCAGTTCTTATCAATAAAGGATAGGTAAACTTGTGTTAAAAGGTAAGCTAGCTAGCCTATCTTAGTTTTGTTTTTCAATGTAATGTTATTTCTTACATAACCATAAAATGAAGGTTAACCGCTTTTGAATCTTAACCACAAGCAAAAAAGATGGGACACCCCCAATTCATCCACTCACAAAATAATTGTATGATAAAAATATTGCAGTAACATGGATTAGATTTATTTGACAAGTGGGTCCAAGATATTCAATGCAAAAATAGTGCAATAGTACAAAGACAAAAGCACTTCAAACAAATGCTAGTTGTGATTGGTGAGGAAGAAATACTTTAAAGCAGCAAATGCACCTATACAACGACATTAGCAATCGAAAAGCCGGAAGTATAGAATAAGCAGCTGACCTGGGCAAGTATGTCATTCATACAATCACTTGCGTCAGCATCTCCTTGGCCCAAAACTCGCAGAAGCTTTAACAATCTGATAAGGAGAAAAGGGTCTGTGATGCCTGCAATGTCATACTCGGGGGAATAAGGACTGTTCATGACATCCCTTAGAGTTTTCACCAAACCCTCTGTGCACCTCTGCATTGAGTTTATTCAGTGTTATAGCAAAAGGCTGAATGCAATAAAAAATTAGTCGTATTTCAGCCATTTTAAAAAGATGGTCTTTAACCAATCAGTCAACATTAAACAACACTACAAAAACCTTCTTAGTACAGTTATAACTTATAAGGCATATGTATTCTAGACTCTTACAGAATTCTTAGAGAGAGAGAAAAAAAAAAAAGATTCTATAGAATTCAATACAAGGCAGGTGCCATATTGATAAATTCTGTGTAGTTTCTAAGTTTACAGGCAAAGAAGTGTGTAGTATAAATACATAATTGCCATATTACCATAATAAAATACCTAAGGGATTAAGGTCAAATAACCTTTCTAAAGTATTCAAGGGCCTCTGGATTGACTTTACATAGATTTGTACAAAGTTGAACTCCAGTAATTAAGACTCCGTGATGCTTTTCCTTTAGTAAAGAAGCAGCGGGGTTAATAAAATTTTCTGCCAGGTCTGGCACTTTCTTTATGATCCGTATAGAGCACAGTGCTGCCTGTAATCAACAGGGAGCATGAGTCATCTGACATAATTGTTAATTCAATAGTTAATAAACAAAAACCTGATCAATATAAACATAAAACCATTGGTACGGAATCCAAAGAAATGAAAATCCATGTCTAATTGGGAAATATGCTTGATCTGGTGCTTTGCTGTAAAGCAAGATAAAAAAAATTAAAAGCAACAAAAATAACAACTTCTTCAACAAAGTTTTAGATGTTCCATGTTTCCAATATCTATTTCAACACTTTAATTCTGTGTGTGTGAGTGAGTGAGTAGACATAACAGATATTCCAGACAAAGTGAACTTCTGCTCCAACAAGCCCATTATCAAAGAGATTTTTCGCACCTTGTATTCATAATTTAAATGAAAAACTAGATAAGTGCGCGATAAGTAGACATGTCATGACATTTTTTTCTAGATAATGAAAGAAATCGGAGAAACTCACTTTTTTCCGAATATTTGGATCTCGAAATTGCAACAATCTTTCTACTTCTTGTGCAAGGTCACGAGCCATTTCTGCTGAACAAATATTTCCCAATGCACAAAGAGCAAGTCCCACAATGTACTGATTTGTGTGATTGAGATCTCTGAATGTAAGTTAAGGTTTGTTGCATAACATATATATACCCACAAAAACACACAGATGGGAGCGGGGGGTAGAGAGAATTGTAAGGTTCTTCACAATAGACCAGCAAAAGTTAAGGAAAAAAAAGAGAAGCAACAAAAAAAGTAAAGAAAGGGGGGAGGGATAGGAAGAAAGGAATTCCCATTCACTTAAAAGAAACTCGACAAAAAATTGGATACTGTTTCAACGAGTTGGTGACCAACATTAGAACTTCTTGTCTTTCATCAAGAAGCAACATGAGGCCAAGGTACCCAATCCTCTTCTCAGGAAAACCAGCAGACGCAATTAACTTTAAGCACTCCATTTGACCAAAATGTGTGGGGTAGCCAAGCATCTGAATGAACATTAGCTTGGCCAGATTACGATGTCTATAATACTGATCATTTTCATTAATTGAAGCACGAATAGCTGCACACTCTTTTCTCACTACTGCACGTTCCTCTGCTGCAGTTTTACAAGCACGTATAGCTCGAATCATATCCCTGCATCAAAAAGGAAAATACACACCACATAAGAAACCCCAAAATTTTATTGAATAAATCATACCTGGCACTGCGAAGAATATCAACCAATACTAAACATCCATTTGACATAGATGCTCCTGCAAGAACTATGGAATCTCCAGCAGTGGTAAAAAAGAAATGAGAAAATTTATGGAATGAAGACAAAAAATTCCATGGGCTGTTATGCAATCTCCTACAAGATTAAAAAAAAATGCTATTTATAAATAAATAGCCAAACTTTATCCACCACAAAAATAAGATCCATGACACTAGATATGCATGGACCAAATGGGCAGTCATTTCCACTATCAGTTGCATTAATCCAATATACATTTCTACCTACTTCAAAATTTCATAAATACAGGTTTGTTTTCTCTCAAAAAAAGATAGAAGCTCAAGCAATTTCTTAAAGAGAAATAAATTACAACTTGAAACATGCTTGGAGTTCATACAGCCAACTGTATATCAAAATTCAAAATATTTTAGAATTTCCAGAGAAGAATCATAAGTCCAATTATAAAGTTAGCCCAGTTGACTAGTTAGACATTTAATCAAATTGAAACCCAAACGAGGCTAGCAACATTGACATAACTTAAACCCTGCATTGAGAAAGCAACATTGACCTAAAGAATATGATGAATTTCTAGTACCCAAGATTTATCGTGAACCTTAAGCTGGGTAAAGAGATAATGTCTATCATAATCCACAAGTGAGGAGTTGCAGGCCCCCAATATATGGATGCAAAAGACTGGGAAAATAAATTCATTCTTTGGAATAATTAGCATATACCAGAAACCTTACTCTAAGTCATGTTAATTTTTAAAATGGTTTATTTCACATCCTTGCATCAAATCAGGGATCACCGAAACATATCAAAGTAACATAAAATATGCTCCTATCCTAACTTCCTAAGAACGTCACAGAAAAAGGGGTCAGATTATCAACAAAGTAGATTGGACCACTCACATAAGAAGCTCAACAAGTAGCAAATAGCAATACTACAACTTAATTGCTAATATAAATTGCCTAGAACTCAAAGTTTTCCCTTGTATTGTATAATAAGAACTATAGTTCGCTGCAGTAACTCGATGCTCTCTACATAAACATAAAGGAATGTCATGCAAGAAGTCTCCGCCTGCAAATTTATCACGCAAAACAAGTCAAAGAATTACAGAAATCGCCACATGAAAATAATATAATTTCATAAATAGCTGCATTTTCTTCCATAACTTCAACAGGAGCTCCCGTGCTTCAAAAAATAAAACTTAACACGCAATTGCTCTAAGGTAACCCACTTTTTCATAGGAAAAAGATCCAAACTCAGTATCTCCCACTACACAAATGAAAATACAAGGACTAAATGCAAAAGTGAACTACTAATTTCAATCGTGAACATTCTCAATTATGCAATATGCATAGTGGAAAAGCCAATGTTCATAAATTCCATTGTAGTGTAACCAAACTAGACAAATTTATCAACATACACATTTCGTACATGCCCGTGACAACGATCAATGGTGTATTTGCAGATTACCTTAGGCGGGTAACGGACGAGAATGGATTCATGATTGGGTCAACTTTGGAGCTCCGCAAAGCTCGAAACAAATCCAAAAGGAAATTGTTCCAGCTGCAGTTGATAAATCGTTGACGATATTCTATCAATTCGGTTGCGAATGAATTTACCCGGATTCTAAACCCAATATCCGAATACGTTATGGGAATTGAGAAGGACCGAGAAGAAAAATGTTGGATCTGAGAGTATATGGTACTTGAGTTTCAGGTGCTCTTCCTTCCGCTTACGAACTTGGAACTAAAAATAAAAAGCAAAAGACATACGGAAAAACGGATGAAATTCTTCTTCTTTTTTTCTTCCAAGAACAAATCCAAATTCTACATATAAAGATAAAGCATTAAGATCCCATTTGAAACAAAATGTTGTAACTATGCGGTAAAAAATTGGTCAACTAACAAAGTTTTAATGTAGATTTTTTTATTTTTATTTTAAATATACGTTCTTTTCAGTATTAAAAAAAATTAAAAAAATATTTTTTAATTTAAGAAGTTAAAAATAAAAATACTTAAATAACTAATTTATTTATCTACCGAAAAGAAAAGAAAAAAAAATTTCTGTTGTCCTGCCATAATTATCTCCTGAATACATGTAGGTATTTGTGTGCATTTATTTTCCATTAGAGCATCAACCACATATTCATGATCCAAAGCAGCATTGAATGCAGAAGTGGTATTTGTAGATCTTTTCCATGAATCTATAATGTTTCCTTCATGGTCTGAAATGACAAAACCTATGATGGCTTTTCCTTTTGGTAGACGTTGCCAGTTGGAAGAAATATGGACTTCCATAGCTTTACTGTTTCCACCATCAAGTTTATTTTTTCGTAGCAAAATATCTTTGAATTCTTCGAACCTTGTGCCGATAGAGAGTAAACTTAATTGATGGCTTAGATTACCTTTGTTGAAGACTATGTTATTTCTTAAATACTAGTTATGCTCCAACATGATTACTGCCAACAATCTAAATTCCTGAGGAGATTGATCATTGGGTAGTAACATTCTCGGAGGATTAAGAATCAGATTAACATTTGAATAAATATCTAGTATAGAAGGGAATTGTCATAAAACGTTCTATTTTCATTGGAATCACCATGATTGTAGTATTTCACATCTAATGAACATGTGTTTAATATCTTCAGTTTCCTTATGCCAAAGTGGGCAGTTATACTCCTTCAAGGTTAGGAATTTCCTCAGATTTCTTTTTGTGTAAACCACCCCTTTTAATAATTTCCATAGATAAAGTTTGTGTCTTTCAAGTAACTTGGATTTTCATAATTTTATCCAGAAACCAGCATGGTCATATAAGCCTAATGGTTTATTCAGTGTGAAATAAACATCTTTCACATAACTCACCACCTTTTGTGCCGTACCATTTCAGTGTGTCCTTATCAAGCCTTGGAGGGTGCAATGCTTTAATGAAAGCTCCAATATGTTCAGGAAAGATTGCATTGATTTGATTTTGATTCCATTTGATATTAGGATTCCAGTGGCAAAATTCATAAGGGTAAACAATCCTGTTATTGGTGATAGTTTTATAGTTAATAGTGATTTTCTGAAAAGGAAGTTCTGGTATCCAAGGATCTTCCCAAATGTTTATATTCTTCACATCACTTAGTTCCCAATAACTTCCCTTATTTATTATTTCTTTTTCCCATTGCAAACCTTTTCAAATGTAAGAATTTGATTGTTTAGCTTCCACCTTTAAAAACTGTTGCGCATTCACCCAAAGTTTTTAAGGATTTGCAACAATATCCCAAGCTGTCTTAGCTAGCATAGCTTGATTGAAATCTTTTAGTTGTCTAAGTCCTAGACCTCCTGCAGCTTTTGGTTGAGTCTAGCCAATGGAGTGAAGAAGTGTGTATCATGAATATTATTTTTCCACCAAAATCTTCCCAAGAGCATGTCCACTTCATTAGTGTAGTCCTACCAGCTTGTGATAATGGTTTGGATTTCCAACTCTCTGATTGATTTTTCATTTTTTGTACGATGAAATGAAAATTTTCCTTTTACTTTTACCTAAAGGTAATGTTGGAATATGGGTATTTAGACTCATGGTTAAATACTATTTTGATGCATCATTTTGAGTGGGACCTACTTAGTATAAGTGTAAGGTCGTGATTGATTTGAGTTCTTTTTCGCTAGGGTTTCAAAATCATATATTTATATACTCAAAATGATATTGAGGTAAATGAGAAATTGTGTCTCAAAGTTCACTCATTGAGAAGGAAAAATCTTGTGATTTTTGGTTTGTCCTACATGGGAAAAACACTAACACATGAAATGCTATATATATGATTTGCTTTCCTATGAGAAGTAAGCTTGTGTAGCATAAAGGCTTTCTCTACGTGCATGCTCAAGGGGTGAAAATCTTAGGATTTTTGGCCTGAAAATTCGAAACTCCAATTACATACACGAATGTTGTTCAATTTGGATGGGCCTTGCGCGATTCTGTTGATGTCATCCTAGTATTCCCTAGGTATTTGATGGATTCTGTTGCTCTTTGAACTTGAAGAATGGAACAAATTGGCCGGCAGTAAAAATAACCATATCATCTGCATACATTAAGTGAGAAATTGCAGGAGATTTTCAAGAGTTTCTTATTCCATGCAAATAGCCACCTTCTTTTGTTTTTGAAACTAATTTGGAAAAGCATTTTGAGATGAGTAGAAACAAGGGGAAAGAGGATCTCCTAGTCTAATCCCTGGTTGAGGCTTCATAAAACCAAATGGTGACCCATTCAATAAAATAGAAAAAGTAACATATGAAATACATTGGAAGATTAAATTACAAAAAAGGTTGGAAAAGCTCATACTTTACATTATCTTCGTCAGAAAGTTCCACTCTACCTTATTATGGGCTTTATGGAGATCCAATTTCACAAACATTAAACCAAATTTTTCTTGTTTTTGTCCTTGAAATAGTATGAGCTATTTCATGAGCTAAAATAGTATTTTCGACTATCCATCTTTCTGGTAAAAATCTTGCTCCAAAAGGTAAAATACTTTCTTAAAGAATTGGTCTTAAACGTTTAACCAATAGTCTGTAAATGATTTTGTAAACAACATTGCATAGACTAATTGGTCTATAGTCACTGTTAACCATAGGATTTGTTACTTTTGGAATGACTGTGATAAATGTGTGATTCCATCCATCCTGTAGACAACTTGTGATGCAGAAATGTTGAACTTCTTTGACTACCTGCTTTCCAACAATATGTCATCAATTTTTATAAAAATTAGCTGAAAATCCATCTGGACTCGGCGATTTTAGATCGTGTATTTTCCAAAGTATGGCTTTAATTTCTGATGGAGAACGAATCATGGCCAGTCTATCATTTTGCTCCTTAAATTGTTGGGAATAAGTTTTGAAGCTCCTCAGTTAGAGTGAGAATTTTATAGGAAAAATAATGAGTTAAATTGATTAACAAAATCTACCCAATTTGTTCTTTATCCCAAGATATGCATCCATTATGTAATGTTAGAGAAGGAATGAAATTATTTCTTCTCCTAATGATGGTAGAAGTATGAAAAAATTTTGTGTTTCTATCTCCCTCTTTAATCCATAATTTTATTGACTTTTGTTTTAATATTGAGCCTCATCTATAATGTTGCTCTTTCAGTAATGAACAAAGTAGTTTTTCAGCTTCTATCTGGTTTGGAGATGTCCAATTGGCTTGTGATTGTAAGAGTTGTTTCTCTAATTGCCTTATTCTTTTTGGGACGTAGCCAAACTGCTCTTTGTTCCATTTTATTAATTCTTTAGCCTATAATTCTTGATTCTGCATGAATGATTGAGATTGATTGCTGCATGTGCTCCATTTAAATAGGATTAATCTTTCACAATCATTGTCTCTTAACCAAGCTTCAAAGAATCTAAATAGTCTTTGTCAAAAGGGATCTCTTGTGCCATATAAATGTAATAACATTGGATTATGATCAGATGTATAGATGAGAAGGTTTGATACCACTACCTTAGAAAAAAATTCAATAGAATTTGAGTTTACATTCCCCTGTCTAATCTTTTATAAATTCTATCCTCTCATTTTCTTCTATTATACCATGTAAATCTTGTGCCAGTGGATCCTAGATCCATTGCTTCCATTTCAAAAATGAAGTCCTAACAAGGTGTATTTCAGAAGGGAGGCCCTTAATTTTTCAGAAGCTTGAGTTACATAATTTAGATCTCCAATAATACACCAAGGGTGCATTGAGTTTTTGAGAAAAGTTGTTAATTATTGCCAAATTTTTGCTTTACATGTGTAATAGGGTGTAATATAAACCAAACGCACAATTACTTTTTTATTAACTTGACTAGCTAAATTTGGGATAATATCACTCATGCTCCTAAGCTTTGGCATATCTTCAATAATGCATTTAATATTTGTAAAAATGTTTCTAATGCTCTTGAGGTTTATTCTTTATATCAAGAATGCCCTTGATAACTAACGGTGTTAACTTTTTCATCAATTAAATTTTTCTCTTAATTTTAATTAAATAATTTTTATCTTATTCATTATTTAATTTCTTAACAAGATTCTGATAACAATTTTTTTAACGTTGATTTTTTTAAAAGCTTTAGTTAACTTATTTTCCTATTTGTTATTTGAATAAGTAAAACCCAAGCATTAGGTTATCAAATTCTTCTTTATTTACTTTGATGAATGCTAAAAAGTACTAATATTCTGTGATTTATTGTACTTAATTATGACAAATAGATTTGATTATAACTCTTTTATTTAATTATTTACATAAATTTATCAATTCGGAGTCACGGTATATTTTTATGTATTTCAGGTGTTTTTAGCTTCAAAAGAGATGAATAATGTAAGTACACGAAGATAGGACAATTGAAACACTCAAATAGCAACCTAGGAGCAAAAAAAAGACTAAGGCATGTAAGCCTTACATCAGAAATCAACCAGTTTGTAAAGGTTACATAATTAGTTGTGCCGCGGTGGAGGTTTTTGTGTGTCTTGGCACGCTACTCTCTGATTTCTGTAAGGGGCAATTTTTTGGCTTGTGCCGCAGCGCGCTTGTATTTTTGAAGAGTCCTAATTCTGTACAACCCTTACATCTATAAAACCCCCTTACATTTTCAGCATTACATACAATTTTTTCACACAATTTGGGGACAATTTTCTACAAAATTAAACTAGGTCTTGGAGCTTTGCTACATCCTAAGGAGGCAAGGGAGACACATTTAAAGAAGACAAGAAGCCTTTTAAGATTGAAGATCAAGCTTTTGAGGAAGGAAACATCTTCCAAGCCAATTGTGGTATCTAAATTTAGGTTACTTGTTTTTGTTAGATATATCTTATTCTTCTTCTTTCCTCTCTAGAATGTATGTTAGATTATATTTGTCTATGAATATTAATCTAAACATGTTTGGTTAAATTTAACTATGGATGTTTAGTTTATGTTGTCACATTTGCTAGATTTGTTATGATGAATATTTTTATTGCTTAAATAAATAAAAATTTTCTTTGATTAAGAATTTGTTTAAATACTTATTTGTAAATACTCATGAGCCAATTTGAGGTTCATAAATGGATCGAAAAATCATAGAGTTTAATTTTATGAACGTCACCTTGACTTTACTTTGAAAAACTTAATCAAAACTTCAAATTGATGACATAGTCATGACATTAGTTTCATTAACATAATTTTCCTTATGTATAATTTGATTGCTATTTAATATACCTGATCATAGGATATTGATTAGTTAATCAACAAAAAGAATTACTCGATTGTAGGAATTTTCGTAAATAAAAGGAAAGCTGGTAATATTATTTATTAGAACGTTCATGTTAATTCACCATAACTTTTCGATGCAAGCATGGTCAACCAAACTAAACGTTCGTATATATTCCATTAATACTTAAAATCTTTTTGAGTTAATCCAAGTTTGCATTATTGTTTTCTTTATTTGTTCACCACCATTAATTTTGTTCTCAAATCCAACTTCATTTACAGTTTTATTAGCTTTAGGATTCTAATTATTTAGAGTTTTAGTATTTCTAGAATTCTAATTAGTTAGTGTTTTAGTTATTTTAGGATTCTAAAAAGATTAAGAAAAAGATGATTTAAAACCATTGCAATTCCTTGAGAGATCGACCTTCGAGGTTGCTTATCACTTGCTACAAGTGATTCGTATATTTGCGAGTACTATAATTTGTACAGCATACTTTTATAAATTTTTGTGTAAAATAATTTATTAAAAATTTTCCTACAGAATAGTCTATTAAATATAAAACACTAGAAATATAATCTTATAATAATATAAAAGAGTATCAAATCTTTTAAAAAAAATTTAAACAAATTTCATAACAATAATCATCAAAATATTGTTATAGAAATTTCAAATATTTTATTTCAAAATCTTTAATTGTTATCATTATTTGGTTTTATTTCTCTTTGTTATGATACCAAAATTTTAAACACAAGATATTCATAAATTTTTTAATAATAGAATAGATTTTTCAATCGAGTCTTATGATTGACAAACAGAATCTAAAGTTGATAATACATTGTTCTTGATAAATATGGGTCCACCTCTACATTTCGCTATCTTGAATCTGATCTTTAATTATCTTGTAAAAAGCCTCACCTCCTATGTTGAGAAATAACCACTTACCTTCAACAAAAAATAGGATCTGTACTTTTTTTTAAGATATAAGAGAGACATTAGGTTTTTGGAGAAAATAAACTTCTATTTATTAAGAACATAGTATTATTACAACCCTAGGTTTCTTGCTATTTTACTTCATAGGAGTTTTCTTATACATATGGTTTGTCTAATATTACAATGAAAAATAGAGAGAGATTTTCCTATGTGTTGAGTTATGCCTTCCTCTGAAATCTCATTACTGTTATAAACTTATTCTGCCTTCAAAACCTGTAAAAAGATAAGATCATTTGATCTTATATTTTCCTTATTCTGACACCTATAAAGATAAGATTACATCTTATCTTTATTTTTCTTGTTAGATAAGGACACGTGTAAAGTTACATTTTATCTTTATCGTCTC
Organism: Elaeagnus macrophylla; assembly: GCA_029378325.1. Classification (NCBI taxonomy): domain Eukaryota; kingdom Viridiplantae; phylum Streptophyta; class Magnoliopsida; order Rosales; family Elaeagnaceae; genus Elaeagnus; species Elaeagnus macrophylla. The sequence continues at coordinate 57,491,899 of CM055640.1, forward strand.
TTTTTGGGTTGCCGACACTTTTACTCACAGTCACTTGCTGACACACTCATTCTGGAATCTAGTGACGTGGAGCTATCTTGGTCATTGATGCAGTAGATACACTTATGATCTTTGGTATGATCTTTTGCCAGTTGGCAAAATTTTTGCTTGGTTCCTTCAGTGACATCTTTTTCATTACAGTTGAATGGCGCCTCAAAATTGATTACTTTTTCGATATATTCTCGACTAATTCCCAAGTTGTTATGGGAAATCATTATAATCTTGTTGGTGAAATAATTAACTTTTACCTCTGAAGAATTGTTTATTTTTTTGTCTCATAATAAATCTGACTTAACATATTGCTCACTCCTAATTTAATAATTATTCATTAAACTTTTCTTTTGGTAAAGTTATGGGTTGCTCGACTGTCCTTGTTGAAGAAGTCATTCCTATTTTGATAAGATGATATGGACTCATTGGTTCTCTTTTGTTCCAATCCATGAGTGAACTAAAAAATCTTAAGAAGACTGGCCTATCTTTTGCTTTTACTCACCTTTTGAAGTTCTTAATTGCTCTTTTGAAATTATCTGAAAAATATGTAATTTCATTAAGTTATTATTTAGGTAAATATTTTCAATTAATCCATAATAAAATAACTAATAAATTAATTTAGGATATGCTCCTTCGACAATATTGAATATACTGCTAATAATCTTTTTATTCCCTGGTGCATGGACTTTTTCTATAGTATAAAATTTCATGACTTTTAGTTGTTCTTTTCCTGATCTTTTGGCTAGATTAAAAAAATTCAACAATTGGTCTGGATTGATGTTTTGTTGTTTTTCCTTTTCTTTTTCTGGGATAAGAAATATATCATCTGCTTCTCTGAAAATTATTAGTCTTGGTATTTTTCCTAGAGTTGTCATCTTGTTCTTTGCAGTTGACTGGTTTCTAAGTGCTTGGGCATAATCTCCTTCTAAACTAGCTACTACATCTTGGAGCCATATAACTAGCAAAACTTCCTTTTGCTTCAATCATGCTAGTGACTGCTCTGTGTGTCACTCCTGAGAATCTAATTATTCCTCTCCTAGCTTCTGGCCATGTCTTCTATATTTTTGGAGCTTGTCCATTATAGATAACATAAATTTTTCCTTAGGTTCTTTTTCATATGCAATGTTAGACTATAAATTTTTTGAAGAGTTACTTTCTTCTTTTTGAATTACTTTTGAGGTTTTACCCTTATCTTGTGATAATTGAATTTCTTTTCCTTTAGAAATTTTAGTTTCTTTCATTTCATGAGACCTGGTTTCTTCCTTATTCCTCAATGATTTCTTGAGATATAAAACCTCAAGTTGATCTTTTATGATTTTCAATTCCTTTTCTTTAATTATAATCTCTACTTCAAGATCATCCATGGTTCCTACAATGGTAAAAATTGTTAGTGGAGCTAATTCTCTAATTAATGCATCCGCTAGACTATTCTTTGTTTTTGGTAAATGTTTTATATCAAACTTATAATAGTTAAACCATTGTTGCCATTTGATGAGTCTTCATTGCTTATAATCACCTATAATATTAGTTCTTAAAAAAATGTCCAAAATTTTTATTGTCAATTCTAATAGTAAATTTTGAACTTATAACATATATTGCAAATTTTTTAATGACCTTTTTGACAGTTAGATATTCTTTTTCATTATTATGATAATTTAATTCAGGCCTTGAAAAGATCCTGAAGTAAATCTACAAAGATATTCATCTTTGTCATCAACCTTTGTTTTAATACTGCTCCTCGATATTCATGTGAAACATCTGTTTCTATTATCATTTTACCTGTACTTTTACTTTATCCATATATTTTGTGTCCTGATCGGTCTATTGCCAAATATAATATTTTTTAAGCTTTGTTTGTAATGATTTCCTCATTTATGCTAATTTCTTTATATATGCTTCTGCATATATTGGACATCCTAAAAATCTTTGTAATTAATTTTTATCTTGGATCATGCTAGGAAAACTTTGTATGTTATTTAAAATATAGAATTGTAGATGATGTTTTCTATCTTCTATTTCTAACCCTAAATATTTTATTTTATGTTGAGCAATGACTGCCTTCTTCTCTGGTAGTACTATTCATGATTTTTTACATTCTCGTAAAACACTAATGATGTCTAAATAATGTTTAGATAATTTATTACTGAATACTAATATATCATTTATGTATATGCAACAGTAATTATGATATTTTTTGAAAATATTGTCCATGTATTTTTGAAAAATATTTGGTGCTTGTTTTAGTCCAAATGGAACAATAATCCATTGGAATTGTTCACGTGGACAACTAAATGCTATTAATTTTTGAGATTCTTCATCAAGTCTTACTTGCCATAATCTATTTTTGTTGTCAAAACTTGAAAAATATTTCTTTTCTTTTATTAGAGATAATAATTCTTCTTTTTAAGGTATAAAATATCCATCATCTATTATTTATTTGTTTAGGACTTTGAAATTTATGACCATTCTTTTCTTTCCTCTTCGTTTTTCAGCTTCTTTTTCTATTAGAAAAGCTAGACTTAAATGGGGTGAATTACTGGGAATGATTACTTTTAATTCCAAAAGTTATTAAATTTGATTTTTCAAATTCTTCCCTATCTTTTGGAGTATAAATCATTGATTTTACTCTTATGACTTTTAAACGATTTTTAATTTTATGATTGCCATGTCATTAGACTTGTTAATATTTGGGTCTAATGGGTTTTCTGAACATACTTTTCTTAATAATGTTCTAATTTCTGTTAAGGCTTTATGCCTTTATCTTCTTATATTTTATTTAGAAAGGAGTTTTGATTGACCTCTATTTCTAAATAGATGTTTTCTATTTGTGGTTTTTTTGATTTTATATTCTCACCACATTTTCACTTTTTATATTGTGATATAAAAATTGGTGATAAAATTGTTAAAGCTTTCCTTATTTTTGACACATAAATGGTTTCACCATCAAAATTTGTCAAACTGATCTTGTTTAGATATTGAGTAAATGGTTTATATAAGTTCAAGAAGTTGTTTTCTAATAAGATATCAACTCCTGTTTCTTGTTGATATATTGTAGGAATGTGAAAATTTTCTCCTCCTATTAATATATCTACATCTTTTAAAATGTTGTTTAGATTTATAGTATTATTATTTGCTATTCTTATTATTAATTCTTTTGGAGTAGATTTTCAAAGTTATTCTTGAAACATAACTAGCTTCACACATACTTGCACATGTGTCAATATATATATGTCAATGATAATTATTATATCCTTTAAATTTTAATCATATTTTTATATATGTATTGTTTGGATTTGTTATACTTAATAATTTGTCTATTAATCAGAATCATATATTTCTGAATCTGTTATTTTTTCTTCAATTTCTTCTAATAAATAAATATTGCATATATCATCTATATTAGATTCTTCTATTAAATATAATTCCATTTTTAATGCTTTTTCTAATATTTTTGTCTTTTGAGGGAATTCCTTTTAAAATTCTTTCTTATTTTGAAATCTATTTGGGCATTCATTAGTATAATGTTATTCTTCATTACATATCCAACGTCTACATTTCTTTTTTTCTAATGGACAATAATTTTTCTTTTATGGTACATTATATTTTATTCTTCTAAAATATCTCTGCTTATAAGATTTTCTGTTATATCTTCTATTATATTTTTGAAAATTCTATCTTCTAAATTTTTTTTATGCTTATTATAAGGTTTTATATTGCATCCATATTTTCCTAGCATTCTAAAATCTTTTGTATCGTAACAAATTATATTGTTTCTTGTTACTTGTTTATATTCCTTCTTTTCTTAACCTTTAAAGATTATCCAATTCTTAAGACTTCTTATTCTTCCTCCTAATGTATCAGATATATTTTCTCTATTATTATTTCATCCTTCTGTCATTATTTTCTGTAATATTTCAGGTAATTTTTGAAAAAAATATTTTTTTTATAAGTTTCTTACATAGAATGTGGTAATTTGTGATAATACATTTCATATTCACAAATAAAGGAGTCTATATAATACATATTACATATTTTTATATTTGCTAGATGCTATTTATCTTCATTTATTTCGTTTTCACTAGATTTAATAATGTGTATGCCTTTGTTTTCTCCAATGAATTCCTTATATATCTCATTTACTATAGTATCTAAGTATTCTCTTTCTGTAGTTGCATTTTCTTGCATTAACAAGTGTTGTTATGTTAAATTAATAAACCAAACTTTTACATTTTTTGGTTATTTTATGAGCTACTAATACCTTACAAGTAGAAGAATTTATAACTTTCATAGGGTCTAAAATTTGGTGGAATACTACCTCTGGTACCCAATGTAAACTTTATTTCATCTTAGGTTGTTGTTTTCTTCTATTAAAAGGTTTAGGTTCTTCAGGTCTTTGTCTGTTTCTTTCTTTTCTATGTGGGTTAGATGTTTCTCCTCTTTGTGAGATTGATTTTTGTGGTGTTGCTAATACTGGTTCCATATGAATCCTTGGACTTGTGTTTTCTTGTTTATACTCAATTTCACTAATTATTGTCATATTATCTTCTTCTTATTTATTTGTACAAAGTTTTTCTTCATAATATTTTTCTAATTCTTCATTTGTTAAAGGTAAAAGACTGATTAATTTTCCTATATTCTTATTTTCAGGATTCATGAACTGCTCTTCTAATTCTTTTCTATATTCCATAATATTGGGATTATATCTTTTCCTTTATCTTTTCTTTTATCATTTCAAGATTCATGAACTATTTTTCTAATTCTTTTCTATATTCAATTATATTGGAGTTATATATTTTCCTTTATCTTTGAATTTTTCATCTTTTCTTTTATCATTTTTAGGTATTAATGCATTAGATCTCCTACAATTTTTTTAATCCTCTTAATGGGTCAAATCTTAATCCATTTTCTTTTAGTATATTATCAATATATCTTCTTAATTCTGTAAATTCCTTGTGCATATCTAATTGTAATTTTTTAGTACAACTGTGTTATCTTATTTCTTCAAGGATTTCTTTTTGTATTGCGTTTAGGTTTTGTAAATATTTGGTATTTGATTCACATGTTGTATCTATTTTCTCAGCTAAAATGATTAACGCTTTCATTATAGTTTTTATACTACCATTTATATTTCTATTTCCTTCTAATTCTATTTCTTGTAATTTTGATTTTAACATCATCTAGTCTCCTATTACTTCATGTATTAATAAATTTTTAATTTCCTTAATCTCTTATTTTAATTCTTTTATTTCTTCTTGTTCTTCCCATTCAGGTTTGTTAATCTTTGCTCGATTATCAATAAACTTAATTCTTGGAACATTACTTTTTCTTCCCTGTATGAGAGGTTTTTCTTTAATATCTAAGTTTCATTCTTCTGGTATTTCAAAATTTGTTATTACTTCTAATTTTATATCTCTTATTTTTTGAGGAAGTTTTTTTATATTTTTATAAATTCATTTTATCCATATATTGAGCTGTTATGATTATTAGTTAATGAATAACTTATTATGTAATGTATTGAAAATAGGTGGTTTATTGCTTTCATTAAATTTTCTCATTCAAATTCATATGCTAGACTTCATACTTGATTCAAATTTTTTTCATTAATATTAACAACAAATCTAGGATATGCTGTAAATTTTAATTTATAATATGCTAAATTTTCATGGATCATTCCTAATAAAGCATCTCTTCTGTTTATTATTCTATTATCTAATAAATATAATTTTATGAGTGTATCGATTCCTTCTTTAAAATGTGATTTAATTAGAATTTGTATTCCTTTGAGATGAATATATCCAATTTTTTATTTATCTTTTTGTGAAATTTTTGATAGTTTATATATAATTATTTATTTATCAATTAATGGTACATTAAATCTCCCTCTTGCTTTTATTATTATAATACTCATTTCTTCGTTGCTTTATTCTATAATAAATTATATTTCTTCTGGGGACTATTTTTCTTATTTTTGAGAATGGTGATTCTTTAAATCCATCATCTTTTTTAAGATTTAATTTTATTTTTGGTATTTCTTTAAATTTCTTTATGGTAATTATCATTTCTTGTGAAAAATATCCTGAAATTTTATGTTGTAATTTACATTATGTCTTGATTTTCTATTATTTTTGTCATTTTACTATTCAATTTTGTTATCTTTAACTTCTGTTAAGTTTAAAGGGTATTTGAGATATTTTTAAAACTTTAGGAGTATTTGTGAATTTATATCAACCTTAACGCCCTTCATATGACCCAGTCCTTTTAGAGGCTCCAGAAGACCCCATTAATAAGGACATGCTTGGCTAGTCTGGGCAACTTTTGAAACTCAAGGCTATTGTAGAAGACTGTAGGCAGGCAACTAGTGCTCAATTGAGTCTTTTGGTAGGACCTTCTAGGGTGGCCAGGCGTAAGCCTCACTTACTCTTGCTTAGGAGGAGGAGGAGAAGAGAGAGCTAGTCAAGGCTCGGGATGAGGAGATTTTGATTTAGCAGGGGTTGTCTAACACCTTGGCTGCTAGTGAGGCTAATGGTTCCAAGCTCAAGGAAGAGCTAATCGAATTCACTCTAAGGAGAAGGAACTTAGAGCAGAAATCTAGAGATTAATTGTTAAGGCAGAAGCTGTGGATGAATACTTGGACTCTAAAGACTTCAGGGCAGATGCTAGAGATACTTAGGCTCATGGCTTTGAATCTATCAATAAAAGGTTCAAGATTGTCTATCCAAACAAGCGTCTACCTCACCATAAGTTTTCCAACATTAGAGGTTTGAGTTGAGTATGAAGAGTTCATCGACAACTTTGAAAGTTTTTAATTATGGACCAAATATACCTACAGGGGGTGAATAGGTTATTTTCAAATTTGAATTGATTTTAATTATGTAACCTAAACACAACGGCCAGACATGCAATTGCGTGTAAAAATAAAATGCAGAATTAAGAAATAAGACATGCGATTTTTAGTTGGAAACAACTTAGGTCACAACAATGACCTAAGAGAAAAACCACCAGACCACTTAACTATCAACTATGAAAATTGATGTTCAATTACAAGGCTAGGTCTTAAACTACCCTTTACAGATAATGTCCCTTATATAATTTACTTATGAGCCATCGCTCCTTTTATAGTCTCCACAAGTAAGGTGTCTAGATCCAGACCAACATTCCAATCTACTCGAGTCACACAAGATCAATCGAATTCATCAACTTCGGTTATTTCGAGTTACACAAAACACTAAACACGTTACTTATTGTATCTGAAATGTTAGCACAAATAACACAAGTACAAAGTATGTCATAGAGTAGATTCAATAATAAAACCTTCAACTAGCAGATTCATAAGCATACGATGTAAAGCCTAAATTGACTAGCAAACTCTAGAACAATCATATAAGCCTCAATATCATGTAAAATATTTAGGCAAATAAATCATCCAAAGATTTGATCACAGAGAATGTATGAATACTTAAACCAATAGAATCCCTAAGGTGAACAAATGAAAAGAAAGTTATTTTTTCTTGAAAAATGCTAACATATAAGTGAATATATTATCAGATGTGTATTTTCTTTTCCAAGGAGATTTGTTTATATAAAGAACAATTTGATTTAGATGAGTAAAGCTTGTAAATGACAATTTTAATATTAAAAGATTCAGCTTTTAACATTAAATGAGGTCAAATTGGTAAGCAAGATAAGTTGAATGAATTATCAAAACACTTCAATTGATCAAACAATGTATCTGGATCGATCTAACCATAGTCGATCGATCGAGAACCTTTACTCAATCGATCTGCTTGCGTTGAGCAAACCAAAAATTCAACCCGAGAGGACTCGATCTATGTTTGATCGATCGAACCAATCTCAATCGATTGAGAACCTCACTCACTCACTCGATCGATTGATCAATGATGAACTCAATTGATAAAGCAAATGTTAGATTGATCTAGTTTGCACAAAACTCAACCCAATAGTCTCCAAATTGAACTCAACCGATACTCGATCGATTAATGTCTCGATCGATCGAGCTAGCACTTCGATCGATCGAGATGTGCACAGTTTTCCATTTTAGTCCATATTAGGTGTACGTGCTCAGTTGTGTGAGGATGTATGCATGAGCGAACTTTTGATTGGAATTTGAACCTAGATACTAAATTACAGTCAATTATTTTGTTCACAAAAATGGCCAGTATTCAACTGAGAAGAAGGCCTAGTGTCTAGCAGGAGCAAGGGATAGGGCTTAGGTTCATAACTCAGATGGGACCTAAAAACTAGTACAGGCGACACCAATCTCTGTAGTATTGTCCAAGACGACCAGTCATCAGTGGTAGACTTAGAGTTTATATCTAGGCAATTCTTTTTCCTTGTTGTTTTACTTTACTTTTGCAGTAGTACTCTGCAAGTATTATGACTTGGCCTTAGCTTGTAGTTACTCCATTCTTCTGTCTTACTCCTCATTAGCCATGGTATAAATTTTTGATATCTTTGCTTATGAATAGGGAACAGAGCTTGCACGTGGTAGTTAACTTAGCATTTTTTTTGTTTCCTTCAAAACTTGGAAGATGGACCAACCCTTGGTACTTTGGCAAGACACTCTTGGAGCTTAAGTGACCTTGGGAGGCCTTAATTGACTTCAACATCCTTAGGAAAATACTTTGGACATTGTGTCATTGGGAGATCATCATTTGGACCTTAGGAAGCACACTTAGCTTAACGGTTGGAACCTGGACAGGGTGAGCACAATGACCTTTGAAAATATGGAAGCGGGAACATCTTCGGTGGAGTTTTCAGGGAATTGACCATGAGAACACTTTAACAATAAAGCTATCTCGAGATAGCACACCTCCACTCAATAACCTTAGGATTTTCAAGAATTGATTCACGTCTTAGAGAAATTATTTGGTAGTTAGGGCAAGACAACCAAAGGGATAACGCTTCAGTTGCTCATAGAGAGTATAACGCTAGCCCACAATGTGGGTCCCAAAAAATTTGGAATGTGCAGACAGGGCATACGATGTTCGATGCAAAACTAAACATGATCAACGGGAGATCAGGGGCTAACCATAATATGACTGGCAAGGTCCCAACCAGATGGTTGGCTAGTCAACGATGGTGGGTAGCAATGGGGAAGGCGTAGATGGCATAGGAAGCGTGAGGGGTGAGCAACGAGGTCGATGGTGCCCCTTTCTGACATGAAATTTTTGTCCATTAGGTTTGGTCTGATCATGCTTGTTATAACTATGGCAACGATTTTTAGGTAGCCCCGAGGCCAGTAGTCTTGTCTTGTTGGTGCTGCAACGTTCTCCAACTTAACTTTTCCAAAGTTCAAATTTTTGCTGAGATAGTCATTTTTGCTCAAGCAATCATTTTTAGTGAGATTGTCATTTTTAATGAGACTGTCATTTTTTATGAGGCCTTTTTTTGACAAGATTTTCATTTCTGATGAAGGCCTTATTCTAATGTCTTGAATCTCGATTATGTCGCAAATCCTGGTTCCATTTTTTGTGTGGAACCTTATCGAGTTAAAAGCATGTCACTTCCCAATTTCGAGAATTTTCTAGTCTTTTCAAGTCCTTAGGGTAGATGTTTCCCTAAGTCACTTAGAAAAATTCACAAATCATGTCTCTTATGAGTCTGGTGACTGTGGTATCTTGTGACTAACTAATGATCTTGAAGTTGTTTGATCTATCCTCCCAGAACCTCGCTTGGCAGACTTCTTGAGCACTGCAAGTAATTGCCAATGTTTGGAGTCCAAATCTTATGGGAGTGGGCTCCGTCCTTTCTTGAGGAAGCGAATGTAAGCCTCCATTTTTGGTGGTTCTGCGTATCCACTCTATGTGCCTGGGCCCTAAAGGGAGTTCCCAACTATGCAAGATGAGTAACTGCCCAGGCACGGACTAATGTTAGGATCTTGAGAGAGTTTTCACAATTGTCAACTTTTGTATCATTTCCTTTCTATACTCTTCCCATTGAGGCATTAGTAGACCATTGCGTAGATCCAAGATCAAGGACGTTGTAGATGCCTAAAGGGGTGTGAGCCTACATTGACCTTGCACAACACGAATTCCATTAAGGTGATGACGTGGTTGGTGGCTGCCATGTTCCTAGGTAACACTTGACCAACACTTGATCTTGGGTTATTTCTAAGTTGACGTGGGGCAATGTGAGGCCTTAAGTCTCCATTTTGGGGAGAACTTTTCCAAGCGTTAGTTTCATGAAAAGTTGTGGTACTTTCCAGCGTGGTGTGTGGTTTGGCATTACGTGCTAAGTAGGCCAATCATGACTTTATAGAGCATGCTACTCTCCTAATCCATGCCCAGTAAAAATAAATTGTGAGGTTGTCCAAAGATCTAGGTTGTTTACCTCTAGAAACCAAATAAGTCTTGATCCTATATGAGCTCCTTGTTGGTGCCAATGGATGTGAACCTCGTATCCTTACCGCATGAGGATTGGTCTATTGAGATGCTAGTTGACCATCATTGGGATCTTGGATCATGGGCTCCAATTCTAGGTATTTGGCTCAAGTTCCATTAAGATAGATGGTGTCATGAGGCATAAGGTTGCCCAGTTTCCTGAGTAAGATCTAATCACGACTTAGTCTTATGTAGGTGTTCCTACTATATCTAAATGTGACAGCAGGGCTATGGTGCCTCAAGTCTTATCCTAGACTGTCTACTCGCCTTGGTCTGGTGGAAGGTTGTGGTTCCTTCCTACCCTTATACGTGTTTAAGTTTGGTACATGATCCTATGGAAGGTAAGACTTCCATATCGATGTTTGGATAGATTGGTCATAGTTACTAATGGTTCCAAGTTGCGAGCCTCAGATGTTCATGAAATGAGGGAGGCGCGGCTCTGTTCACATAGCAAGTTTGTCCCAAGTCCAAATTCGAACTCTGGGTAGTAAAGCTTCCTAACCATGACTCTAACTGATCCCAACTATCAGGTCCCAGGGATGGTTATGGCTCGCTCCCATGGAGTAAGCATGGTAGCACATATTAGTAATTAAAAAATGAGTTGTTGAGGCTCATTCAGATTGTAGTTCCTGGATCTTAGCTAAGGTTAGAACTGGCTACTAAGTTTGGGGGAGGATGACTGCTCACTCCATAGACATAGTAGGGCTTATAGGTGTCAGGCTAAGATTGGCCAAGTCTTTCGTCGACTCGTTGCTTTGGGGTCCAAGGCTGATGTTGTGAGCTCTAGCTAACGAGCTATGGTATAACTATTGCTTGGTGAAATGTAAAGTACAATATAAGTGAATGCCAAAACTGGCCATATAAATATTTATTCAATTATAATTTCTTTTAGTGTTGGTGTTGACATGGCTACGTAGGACCTCACCAAACACTAACTAAAGTAAATTAAAAAAAAAATTATACAAGCTGCCAAGACCATGTTTCCTGCTAGACACCAATGGCTTATTTGATCATATCTTTTGACCTTAATAGTCTCAAGCCACCTTCTCTTCTCAAAGGACCATTCTCACTACCCTGGCTGTGTGTTAAAATAGTCTTCTTAGGATGTTGTTGTATGCTGAAGGCAAGTCTACCACCAAGAAGTTGACCAACAAGGTTCTTGTGGTGCAACTTTCCTAAATTGTGACTAGTAGCTCAACATTTCGCTCTAGGGTAAAGGGCTTTCCTGTGATGCCGTAAAGTGGAGTGGTGACTGGACAGAGAGGATGTTGAAGTTTCATCTTTTTCCAGGAATCCTTGAAGAGGATGTCCATTGAGCTTCATTTGTCTGTTGTTGGTGATTTGTAGAGTCACAATTAGTGTGTCATAATGTGGATGCACTAGTCGCCCATCTTCCTTTTTAGTGAAGACCAGTTCTTCACCTCTCATCCTTAGCTCTTTTCCCTTCCTAAGGGTTTGGATGATGCTAGATTTCTTGGCTTGCTGGGAGCCCCCTGTCATGAACCTTCCTAGTATTATTAGAATCCTCACCAGTTGGTCCTACCAAAATTGTGCGGACTTCATTGAGAGTTGAGGGTCTACACTCCTTTATTCTGTGCCCTAGACCGATATAGTGATTGTCTTTCTTTGCTAGGATAAAATCCTTGAGGAAGTCTTTCTGGATCCAGTACTCAATCTCATTTTTGAGTTCCCAGTATTCTTTTATGTGATGTCTATAATCTTGGTGGAACTTGTAGTACAAATCCCGATTTTGCCTCACTTAGGTCCCCTTGATTAGGGGACGAAGGATGCTTGGGTTTTGGACCTGCATCAGTACTTGTCCCTGGAATTGTTGAAAGGAACATATTTCTTGAAATACTTCTTTGGAGCGATTTCATTTTTGACTCCTTGCTTCACTTTTTTGCCCTCTGAGCTTCTATAATTTTCTTCGAGATATTACTTCTAAGGGTGGATTATGTTACCATCTCTATGGTGGTTGGCCATGTCTTCAACTATTATTGTCACTTCCACTATCTTGGTCATGGCCTTGTATATGAAGTCAGGTAGTTTTACTGCTAACTTGTTCTAGAAGGAACGCATTTGTAAGCCTCGGAGGAAGGCATTGACAGCAAGTGAGTCTGGACAGTCTTCTATCTAAATTTCTCATTAATGTAGTGGTCGAAGAAATCCTTGAGAGACTCACCTTCTCTCTATATCACTCTCATCAAGTGAGTAATATTTTTTGGTAGCCTCTGCTTTGCTGAGAAGTGATTGAGGAATTGATTAGCGAACTCTACAAAGTTCCCGATTGTTCCTGGTTTGAGGGTCCCTTACTGAACTTTAGCCTTCCCTGCTAGTGTCATGGAGAATGCTTTACAACTAATAGCATAGTTATAAGTGTAGAGGTTAACCTAATCTCTAAACAGGTCAAGGTGGTATAACAAATCAATGGACCCATCATAAGCTACAATAGTCAATTGCTTAAACTTTTCATCAAGGTGAATGGGGCTTGAGTTGATTCTATCAATTCTTGCTCATGTCTCTTGCCATTTAGCCTCTGTCGATCTTACAAAGCCTAAATTTCAAGTTCCCCATGGATGAGGTTGGAGTAGGATGGTGCCCACCATTAGACCATTTGATTAAGCATTGGTAGAATCAATGGCTTCATTAGTGTAGCTTTCCTAACTAGAGCAGCAATGAGGTTTGGACTCAAGATGCTCTTTCAAGTCCCTACGCTTAGTGCACTAGCTCTTTGAACCAAGTTGGCTACCACCAAGTAGGTCGTTGGTCACTTGCAGTGGTGGTGGTAGGGCATCATCACCGTTTCACTAGAGGAGATCTAGGCCCTCTTTATCTCAGACACAAGGTCCCAACCTTCTATGGACTGGTCCTCTTAAGTTGTGGATGACTCTGGGTATCGATTATAGGTTATCCTAGGCGTCGCACCCTTGGGGGCCCCAATGGTAGCGATGGTGTTGTTGAAGCACTGGGTTGCCCTTGAGAGAAATTTTGGAACTCCATAAATTTGGTCATCATGTCTTCTAATCTACTCAACCTTTGTCCTAAGGTCAAATTTTTGTTCTTTTTGGTCTTCTTAGGTGGTGGCGGATTGCTCACCTGGACCTCAACATCATCCTCATCCCTTGAGGAAGGAAGAGAGTCTTGAGAACTTGATTGAGAGCTCATTGTTACTAGAAATGGATCGAGCGTGGGCTTTCTGAAGGAAACGGTTGAAGAAAGTGATGAACGTGATGAAGAACATGATGAATGTTCTTGAATTTTTCACTAGTTTGATTGATCCAAAATCAAATTTCTTCCCACTAGTGGCGCTAGATGTTGGATTAGATTTCTATCCAATCTTCATTTATTGGCACATTAACTTGCATGTCACTAGAAAAACCATATCAGAAGGTACGATACTGCAGGTTTAGTATCCTCTTTGATACTTAAGTTAGTTTCTAGAGACAACAAGTAGGAGAGGAGTTTTGTGATTGAGAATGAGCTTATGCGAGTACCTTTTTCAATTGTGGCCTTATTTATAGGGTTTGGGACGGATGACATTTTGATAAATAAGCCGTATTAATTAATATTTATATTATTTTATTAATAATATAAATACCTTAGCATAAATACATCATATTTAATGAAGAGTTATCTAACTATGCACTGATTATATGACTTTTTTATTTTTGACATGAATCAATCAAATGATATCATGCATATTTGGTTATATTTATACATAACATTTTGTATTGACTAACTTAGAGTCTTTTGTCTAGTCTTTAAAGCTTTACTTTGTAAATGGTTTATTGTGAATGAAAATGCTTGAAAAAATATATACATTTTGAAGTTTGAAATAACTTCTCATAAAATATAGAAGTATTCTTTTTAATTTGTTTTTATAAGCCCGACGTGTATAATTCAATTACATATTTTTCAATTGTAGAATTGTAAGAGTTGTAAAATCACTATATTGGATCTTAAAATAATATATAAATAGTGTAGTTATTTAAAATAATATTTTTTATAATGTAATTTATATTTAAAACTCAAAATAAGATGTTAATTTACTTATATTAGACATAGTGGATGTACATATAGCACAAAATAAATGAGCAATTTAAATAAAGTTTCATGATAAGTCTGAGCCTTAAATAATATTTATATAATTAAATTAATTTTAAAATAATATGTTAGTTGTACACAAAATGTGCATATATACATATTGTACATAAATTAATTAAAATTATGTAAACTTATGTACAAGCTAACATGCTATTTTAAGATCAATTTAATTAAATATAAACTAACATATTATTATGAGGTCAAAATCAATAATAATAATAATAATAATAAGGAAAATATGCTCTTAACATTTTTATAAAGAAAAAATATACTCTAATATTAAACAATTTTCTTAATTTACTCACTTTTTTCGATTAATCTAAAATACTCTTACATTATTGTAATTTAGTTAAGAATCTTATAATGTATTTTTAGTTCCACACTTGTATGCGCATTAATATGTATATCATAGTTTTTGAGTTAACAATTTATATAGAGCTTTGTTAGAATAAATTTTTTATTATATATATTATAATATAGAGTAAGAGAGTCTGAACTTAATAAACAACTAAGGTAGATGATATAGACATTTTAAGGCCCGTTTTTCTCATACAAGCAACAAAAACTTAAACAAATATCAAGTACACATGTACTAAGGAAAAGACAATAAAACAAATAGCAAAAATAGAATAAAGTAATAAAAGATTTCCAATCACAGTATAATTCTTATATATTAACATATATTTAAATAATATCGTAATTGTACTAGCACATGCAACAAAACAAGTAAACAAAATGATATAATGTGGTAAACAGTTAATACAATTTGATAAAGATAAAATGCTCATACTTCTATCAGTTGAGACTGCCCGACCTAACTGTCTTTGTTGCTCTCATCAGCTATTTACACAACTACTTTGATCAACTCTGGATCCAGCTCACATTCAGAGCCCCACCACCACGTATTGTAGTACTAGTTCCTGTAATTAGTAAATGTAAATCCTGAACAAGATAACACCCACCTAAAATATGATTTTTTGTCAAACAACTGGTATTAACAATACAAAAAAATACTTGAAGTATTATTAATATAGAATATTAGTTTGAAAAATATTTTTTTTCTCCAACAACCTCATTTCTGAATACAAAAATACACTTGATGTATTGGCAATACGAAAACACCATTTAAAATATATTGTCTCCAAATATCCAATTGATATTTTTCTTTTACTCTGAATCATTAATATAGAAAAATACTCTACATGTTAATGATCTAAAATTGTAAAATATTTGGCAAAGCTCAATAATATTTTTCACAAAAATATTAGATTTTACAAGACAAAAAGAGCTCAAAATTCTTGGTAAGAAACAAGAAAAAGGGTGAATATTTATAGCTGATTTTTCAGCTTCTAGCACCCTCGTCGGCCTTTTGTTGCTCAACTCAATAAGGCCTCGCCAACCAACTCAGCAAGCCCCTTACGAGTGCCTCAGAGAGGTTCAACGAGTCCCATAATGTACTAAACAACTTGTTGATCCCATACTGACCTACCTCAGTGAGCCACTGGGGAGGACTCTTAGTGAGGTCCCCGGCGAGCCAAGAGAAGTTTTTAAAGGTAAAACTCAGCATTTTAAAATTTCACAAATATTCACAATCAGCAAAAATCAAATGCAAGTAAAATACACCTAAACATGCAAACTACATGCTTCCAAATACCCCTTGGTGTGTGTAACATACAAACATACAAAGTATTCACTTCTACGTGAGTGTATGCAATACTAATCGCAAGTATATTATCTTATACAGAGGTAAAAAAAATATTTTACTATACTGATCGCAAGTATATTATCTTATATAGAGGTAAAAAAATATTAAGTAAAATAAAACAAACTCTATTTTTTGCATAAAAAAATATCAACAAAGACTCAAAAAACTTATAGGACTTATACAGAAAAAAATGTCAGCTAAGCCCCTTAGATTAAGCTTTAGTGTACGTCTAGTCCCCCATATTCAAAAATGTGTTTTCTATTTCTCAACTTTGAGAAAATTGATCAATTACTAATGAATCATATTATTTTAATAATTTTTTTATTAAAATATTATTTTTTTCAATAATTAGAATGCAATTTTTAATCAATCATATTTGTTTTAATATTTGATTATTATCACAATTTTTATTTTAATATTTTATTTTTTTAAAAAAAAATATTTATTTAAATAATTTTATATTAGAATATTATTATTGTTAATTTTTTTTAAATAATTTTATATTAAATTTTATTTTTGTTCTTGGCTCGTGTTTTAATCACTTTATAGTAAAAAAATAATATTTTAATGAAAAAAAGCATTAAAATAATATTATTTATCATTTGTCAACTCTTTTTCTCAAAGCTAAGGGACTATAAAATATTTTTTAAATATAAAAAATTGAACGATGCAAACTTCATAATTTAAGGAACTTATGCAAACCTAAGGGACTATAAAATATTTTTTAAATATAAAAAATTGAACGATGCAAACTTCATAATTTAAGGAACTTATGCAGTCCTCCTCCCTATTATGTATTTTTCTAATAACATTATTAAAAAAAATTAGCATCGTAAATTTGTAAAAATTTTTTTTAAGAATTATATTATTTATATTTATAATTAGAATTTAAACTTTTTGCATATTTAAATAAACTCTAAGGTTTTGAGCTACAAGCTCCATGATGAAAATTGTAAGTTAAAATTACTTACCGTCATGCGACAAATTGAAGCGTAATCAGGTTGGTTAGTAGTAATAGTAAATAGCTAACTATATATTTGAGAGAGAGTAATAAAAAAGAGTGAGTCGTACAAGACATATATTATTTTTCAAATTAAAGTTTTTTTTTCCAACAATAATACTATCCAAAATATCAAAGAAGATGTCATCCGTAGACCGAATTGAAAAACAAGCGGGCAGTCATCTGATAAATAGCGAAAACACACCCAGAAAAAAAATAAAAAATAAAAAGCGAAGCATAGCTTAGTGCGGAAGCAAAACACACCCAGATACTTTGAGCGCAACAATGGCGTGGATTTCAGTCTCTCTTACAGTTTGTGCTCTGGCTCTTTCCCTCCTCATTCATCTGCCTTCACTTCACGGAAAAAGTAACCCCACGTTTCGCCTATTGACCATTCAACCCGAACCTGTTTTTGAAGACGGTTACACAGTAACCACAGTGATCGATGGTCACAAACTCGGCATAAATCCACACTCGGCCTTCCTTCCTCCTCAATCTTCCGATCTGATCGTCCTTGATTCTTCCCGTAGTGCCTTCTTCACTGTACCCTTCCCGATCTCTCAAGGTTACTCCGAAACCTCTATTTCTGTTCCTTTATTGTTACCACTTATTTTAATTATTTTTTAAATTATTTTTACTGAAATGGAAATGGGGTTAGTGAGAGATGGTATAGTTAAACGATTAACTGGGAACGGAGAGGATGGGTACTCCGACGGTCCGTTGGGTACAGCCCGGTTCAGTCACCCCCGGAGCTTTGCGATTGATCTCAAAGGCAACATTTACGTCGCTGATAAGTACAACCACGTTATCAGAAAAATTAGCGACTCAGGTTTCGACAATTTGGTCCCTTGTGTTGGCAATTTAATTTATGTTTTCTCAATTAATATAATGAAAGCGTCCAAATTGGTAATGGAGATGGTGTTTACAGGTGTGACTACAATTGCTGGGGGGAACACGTTCGCCGATAAGCCAGGTCATAAAGATGGGCCTGCGCAAAATGCAACATTTTCGGATGATTTTGAGCTGGTATTTATCGCAGAAGGGTGTGCTTTGCTGGTTTCTGATCATGGGAATCAATTGGTACGCCAGATTAATCTCAAGTTGGAGGACTGTCGCAGTAGCGGAGGCTCAAAATGTAAGTTCTTTAATTCCCACATTTGTTATGATCGTTTTCAATATACCCAATTACAGAATCGTTTGATTCTTACCCCAAAATTGAGTTTTGAATTTTTCATGTTTATAGCTGCAATTGGAGGGGTTTGGATTTGGAGTGTAGGAGTAGGAATTGCAAGTTTAATTGGGTTCATTGTTGGAATTGCAGTTGGACCTTATATCATCTCTTATGTAAGTATTTGCTTGCATTTAATTTGATTTTAGATTTCAAATTCACAAAAAAGAATTAAGAATTACACTTTGCCCTTTTTTTGTGAAACTGGTATTTTGTAGACAGGAAGGCAGCAGCAGGCTTCAGGGTATCAGAGAGACATGGAAGCGCCGCCAAATCCAGTCGGCGAAACTAATTCCGATGGCTTGCTTCGCCATCAGAAGCGCAGTTGCTAATACTAAATTTCCTTGGATATGGGCACTACTGGATAGGATCTTTTGGGTGTTTCTCTCTCATATTTCTCTTCTGTTTACAACTGGTTATCATATAGTATTTGGTGGTTTGTCTCAGCAATGTACTGTGTCTTTGCTTGAGTGTGATAATGTTTGTAGTTTTGAGACGACAGAATCAGATAAGTATGCTAATCAACTCAAGGATTTGATAACTTTCGATGGAAGCATGAAATTTGAGAATGCTGAGAATAACCAAATCGTTGGGTTAGGAGCCAGAGAAGAAAAGCAAGACATATTTAAGGTGTTTTCTGATAGTGATGGGAATAGGAGGATAGATAGTATGATAGAGATGCATGAGGAGGTGGCCAAGGAAACTACTCTGTTTGATGAAGCTTTGTTTAGCACGTCTGGTCTTGTGAAAAGG
Source organism: Elaeagnus macrophylla (assembly GCA_029378325.1). NCBI lineage: Eukaryota > Viridiplantae > Streptophyta > Magnoliopsida > Rosales > Elaeagnaceae > Elaeagnus > Elaeagnus macrophylla. Next base: position 57,511,119 of record CM055640.1, read on the forward strand.
AGATGAAAATGTAGTTAAAAGACTTGATGTTAAGATGTGAGATGTGTTAATGTAGTTAACGTGTTTGAACTCGTGATATTTGTTATTCTTCTGTTTAACCTCCTGTGTGTATTTATGAATATTTCAGTGTGGCTATGAAAATTTATGATCAGACGCAATTGTGCCAAGAAAGTAATTGTTTTGTACTTCCAAGTAGGGAGCAAGAACATGTTAATAATAACTTATCCACTAAAAAAATTGTTTAAGATTGTTGGGCTCTTTTGGTGCCTTCTCTAGCTAAAAGAGCTTTGGGTGGCTTATCATTGGAGCAATGACAGCCTGGTTGGCGTTCACTGCCCATTTCTACCTCACTGAGTCTATGAAAATGCTTCGAAGCCTCTCACGATGATTCTAATCTGATTTCTTTACGCTGAGAGAGTACATCTTTCATATTTGTCATCGACGCAGCATTACAAAGGTAATCTATTATTGGTTAAAGTAATTTACATAAAAAAGAAACTGCAATTCACCTATCGTTGAACATCAATTCCGAAACAATGACCATATCATTCAAAAAAAGTAAACCTCAACTTTCTCCAAAACAATGATATCTAGCCAAAGGTACCACCAGTAACCTAACATTTGTAAGGGCAGTTAATGTATGTGATCAGTTGCCATGGGTATAATAACCAGTAGAATTGTATCTAGGGCGAACTTTATGTTGACTAAACGCGGGATCTCCATACTCAACATTCTTGATAAAAGATTCATGCTTCCCATCCTGCTCCTGGACTGCTCCAAACACAATTTCATTTGTTTTCTCACAGTTTTGCTCGTAATACGTATGTGGGGTGGAAGAATGATACATATTATGATGTTGTTGCTGCTGAACATCACCGCCCCAGCCATTATAGAACACTCGACTCTGCCGAAGTTGATGCATTTTCTCTGCATCCTTAGACATGAAATCATAGGTTTTTCGAGGAGTGGGGGCTCTGGTATCAATAGACGGAGGCTCATCTTCATCTGGTATTACAAAACTTTCTTGCACAGGCCAAGCACTCGACTGCTTCTGTTGTTGGCTTTGATCTTGATAGTTTAAAGGTTTTTTCCTCAATCCGGGAACAATTCCTCCCAAAATTTCCATAATACATGCCCCAACATTCTGCAAAAGTTTCCCAAGGGATCCAAAGAATCCCTCTTCTTGCTTGTCTTGCTGATCTTCTGTTGGGATTAACGGTGGCCGGACAGATTTCAGAGGCTTCTGAAATGCATTTGGTGGAATGTTTGTCTTGGAGGGTCCTTGATCCTTCAAAAGCACATGGGAAACATGTAAGAATGTATCATGTGGTTGAATAAAATAAAAATGAATCTTGTCTCAACGAACAAAAGGATTTTCAGAATCCTGAAAAAGGTATTCACTCAATAGAAAATGTTGTTGCCAAATAGAAAAGGCCACTCATATAGGAAGATGGTTTGCCTATGCACACAGTGACTTATATTGAAGTGTTGGACACGTTTGAAAAGTGCAGACGTCAAGAAAGAAGCAAACATAAGACAAGAACAAGTGCTCACGTTCTTGGAAGAGACAATGGTACAAACTCTAAGTTGCAGTAATGCCAACATATAACCAAAAAATCCAGCACCCAGCAGCATAGCAATCCCTGCAATCATATTGAAACAGTTTTAGCAATGACAAATGGCAAGCAAAAGAACAGGATGAATTTACATACCAAGAGGTAAACCATTTCCATATTGATAAGCACAGTCATCAAAATGGAGTTGGATCTCCCTAATAGCTCGATTTCCTCTGTCTATAACAAGCAGAGAGCAGCTGCTTCCAATGTAAAAAACATCAAAGTCATCAGAGAATTTGGCATCTTCACTTGGACCATCTACATGGCCTCCCCCACGACTCCCTTTCCCTCCAGCAATTGTTGTAACCCCTAAAAGTAGAATTTTTCAATGGTATTAAAGTCTTAATACAGAAGTTCCAAAACTCTGATAGTTACATTGTCTAAGTCTGGGAGGAGGGGGTATTGTTTCAGAATAGGAGATGCTCAGAAGCAAAGTACTAGCAGTTACCAGCATCACTTATCTTCCTGATAGCCATGTTCATTGTGTCTGCAATGTAAATGTTTCCTCTATCATCAACAGTGAGGCCCTTTGGTTGATTCAACCTTGCTTCTCTAGGTTTCCCATCCACATGTCCAGAGTATCCATCAGCAGATCCTGCAACCAGCTTTGGCCTAGTGTCTGCAAGTGTTCAACAAATTATAGATACAAAATGACAAAAATGCGAACACATTTAAGCACAATTGAAAGAATTTATCCTAACTATTGCACTAATATGTCCAAGAAGGAAAAATATAAGGATCATAATGGTGAAATCGAGTTATCAGTGATCACAATTAATAACAACTTGTGTTACACAAGCAAAAGATAGTGACAGATTAACTACAAGAGTTTGCTGTTGAATTCTTTACATTTTCTATCCATTTATGGACCACAGATACACTTCCTTCAATGAGTTCTACTTAGACCACCCTAAAAAATCTAGCTGTGTTAATATTAGTAGTTTCACATCACAAAATGATAGCGCTGGATGCTTAGATTGTCCCCGGAAGAACAATCATGTTTATGAGTGACAGCTTCACGCTTGATCTTACTCTCAACTCTCACAATCACTTTCAGGATCCAATACTTGCAAAATCAAGAGTAATAAGTGGAAAGCATATATACAACAAGAGACTGATTGCCATGAGGCAACTCACTTCTAATTTGATAAGGACAATTTATTACACAGCGTGATAAATAGAGAGGAGACACCCGGTTCAGTACACATCGCTAAGAATTGATTCTAATATCAAAAAATCTAAAACAAATTAACAGCATCATGAAGCCAAGAGCTTCTAATAAAATATTTATGAATTCAGTACGAAAACACAGTACATATATGCAGCAAAAGAAAGAATTCTTCACGTCTTCAAGAGAACAACAGTCAATAAGAGCTTAGAGCGTAAACGCAAATGAAAATTATGGTCTTAAGTAATGAAAGCAAGCGAAGCAAATTATTAAACAGTAGCACAAAACCCACTTACACAGAGAAAGAGAGGCAGAGATCCGGTAGAGGTTACTATTAGCAGAGTCCAGAATCAGAAGATCTCCACTGGGCAAGACCTCAACAGAGTAAGGCTCAATTCCAAGCTTGCTCCCATCGAACACCGTCTCCACATTATATCCACTCTCAAACTTCATTTGCGGACGCCCAGTTATTGCTGCAGAAAATTCCATAAACCCAACAAATCAGATTACAATGTCAAGTCCCAGAACAAAACAGAATAAGGAGAGAAAAGTTTCAAAGATAAGATCTAAACCTGTTTTGGTCGTCGTCGTCTTGAGCGACCAAACCCATTTCATGGCCTTAGAAGCAGCATTTGACACAAGCCCATTAACAATCCCTGCAAACAAATAATCAGAAATGCAATCAAAGAGACGATTCGAAGCTCAAACAGAAACAGCATATCAAAATTGAAGCAGCTTCCAAACTTAAAAAATCGTGCAGAGATTATAGTCAAATTCACTTACTAGCTGGTGCATTAGTGGAAACAGATGAGACATTTCTTGATAAAAGCAAAAGTGTGAGGCCCAACAGAAACACAATGCCACGTATTACTTGCATTCTCAGAATGAACCCCAAGTACACAAAAAATCCAGGAGAGCCAATCTCATAGCATCATGAGAAACCCTAACTCCAATCAGGGAAGATCCTCAAACCTTAGTAGGTGGGTTTTTTGGGGCAAGAATAATTGGGTGCGAGAATGTAGTGAGTATAGAAGTGTGTAAAAAGCTGAAAGAGAGCATGTGGAAATGGAGAAATGATGAGAATGGGAAAGTAAAGCAAGAGAGGCCAGTGCCTTAGTGGGGGCAGTGTGACTGTGAGTGAGTGAGTGAGTGAGTGAGTGAGTGTGTGGGCTCTGTGAGGAGGGTGAGGAGGGAGGAGGGAATGATATGCTCTCGTCTTCCATTAATTTTTCGATTTTTTCAATTGAAAAATATGCTTTTTTTTTTTTTTTCCTTTTTTCTTTTTTCTTTTTCAGGAAAAGAAAACATGCTATTATAATGTCTTTAATTTACCCATTAATTTATTTGGAATAAGATCTACCAACATTATCACATTGATTATATTACCTGAATAATCGGCGTGTTTTTCTTTAAACTATTTTTTATGCATTTTTTTGCTACAACAAATAGACATATTGTCGGTAGACAAATGTCTATGAAAGGAACTCTTAGGCACTAAGAGTGATCTGCCAGATTATAAGATAAGAGAGAGAGATTTATGTTGCATATTCTGGCCAATTTTTTTCAAGAAGAGCTTGAATAATAGTTTGGTTATCTCTTTCTAAATAGACTAATTTATGAAAAAATTGTAGCAAGTAATAAAAAGCTGCAGAAAAGGCTAAAGCTTATGCTTCTTCACTACTACCGAAATGTCGATACCCTACCCAAGCATAGATTGTTTGATCATAACTGTTTGTGATAATGAAACCCAAACCAGCTTTCCTGTTTTGCCAGGCAGCATCAAAGTTCACTTTGATGGCATTTAAAGGAGGAGGTTGCCATTTAGAATGAATGGTTGTTGTATCTCTAACTAAAGTTTCCCTAGTCATTTGTTTAACTATAAGAAATTTGAATTCCTCTATTCTGTTGTGTAGCCTAAGAATAAATTATTGTGGATTTAGAGCTTTGGCTTTATGTAACACTTCATTTCTTAGCCACCAAATTTGCTCCATCATTATTGTAGAAACAAGTGTAAATTTCGCAGGTTGAATGTCGTTGGGTAGTCAATTTGTTGGAGGATTTAAAATGAAGTTTATATAAGAGAAAATGTCAAGTTTCTCCAAAAAAGCCCAATTCATGTTCCATTTCTAGTTTGGCCACCAAGAACGAAGAATGTCACATTTGATGAAAAGATATGTAGAGTCTTTGATCTCTTTATGACATAGTAAGCATAACGGATCATCAATGTGCATAAAAACCCCAATGTTCTTTTTTGTTCCAAGGTAGTTGTTCACGATTTTCCATAAAAGGAGTTTTTATCTTTCATGTATTTTGGCTTTCCAAAATTTCCTCCAAATTTGGGAATGCGAGAGCGGGTAGAGTCATAAGGAAATTTGAGTCCAATAAGCATCTTTAACGGAGTAGATTCCTTTACCTGTTCCATACCATTTGATCTCATCAGGTATATTAGAAGGAGGGATAATATTTTCAATAAAAGAAGTTATATTGTGCTTTGTATTTTCTTTTGATCCCATATCCAAAAATTTTGTCAGCTGCAAAGTTCAGTGATGTGATCTATGTGCTGTAAATTGTGAGTAACTTGATATGGAAATTTTTGTGTTAGTAATCACGAAATCCAAGGGTCATATTTGAAATTAAAACTTTGACCATTGCCTAGGTGATAGTAGCTGCCTACCTTTATTAGTTCTCGTGCCCAAAGAATACCTTTCCAAATATTAGAATCTCCTATGCATTGTTGGACTTCAAGAAAAGGGTTGAGTTGTAGATATTTGGCTTTAAAAACTTGTACCCAAAGTTTATCGGTTTGAGTAGTCATTTGCCAAGCGGCTTTAGATAGCATCGCCTTATTGAAATCCTCCATTTTCTGAAAGCCTAGACCTCCATAAACTTTTGGTAAGCAAAGTTTATCCTAAGCTAGAGGGGAATAATAATGGGTGGTATGTGTGTTGTTTGACCACCAAAATCTTCTGATTATGGAATCTGCAGAAAGGCAAATGCTGGTAGGAATTTTGAAAGTACTTATGGAGTAAATTGGAAGTTCTGTACAATTGAATTAATTAAAGTCATTTTTCCTGCTTGCGAGAGAAGTTTAGCTTTCTAGCTATGCAATTTGCCTTTTAATTTTTCTAAGATGTTGTTGAATTCCAAAGTCCTTTTTCTGCCAATAGGAAGAAAGTGCCCCAGATATTTGACAAAATCAACAAAATTTGTCACAGATAATGTTTGGCAGATCAAATTTTTTTGAGTAACTCCCATGTTTTTTGAGAAGAAGCCTGCATATTTTTCATAGTTAATTTGTTGTCCTGACCAAGAATAGTAAATATCCAGTATCTTCTTTGTTTAATGTGCTTCCTCAACATTACCTTTTAAAAAAATTAGTATATCATATGCATAAAGTAAGTGCAAAATAGAGGGAGTGGCTAGTGACACTTTGAGTCCATGTATGGATTGTTGATGTTCCGCTTTGAGCAACATTCTGGACAGGCATTCTGTGACCATAAGGAAAAGATAAGGGGAAAGGGGGTCACCTTGTCGAAGATTGCGTTGAGGTTTAAAGTTGTCATGGGGAGCACCATTTATCAGAATTGAGAAGGATACTGTTGATATGCATTGATGGATGAGATTACAAACTTTAGGAGAGAAACCCATTAGATGCATGATATGGAGCAAGAAATTCCACTCTACCAGATCATAAGCTTTTTTCATATCCAGTTTGATTCCCATCAACCCTTCTTTTCCTTTGGTTTTCCTTTGGATTTTATGTGCAAGTTTATGTGCCAATAAAGTGTTTTCGACAATTCATCTTCCCGGAATGAAAGCTGCTTGGTAAGGGGAGATGTGTTCTACAAGATAAGGTCTTAATCTCTTGACTAAAATTCTGGCAATGATTTTGTAATTTACATTACAAAGACTGATGGGGCGATAATCAGTTACTTGAATGGGGTTCTGAACTTTTGAAATGAGTGTGATATAAGTGTGATTCTAGTTGGGGTTGAGATCCCCAGTAATAAAGAAGTTCTGAATTTCTTTTATCACATCTGTGCCAATAGTATCCTAGTTTTGCTTGTAGAAAATGATTGGAAAACCATCAGGTTCTGGAGTTTTTAGAGCATGCATGTCCCAGAGGACTTCTTTTATTTCCTTGGGTGATATGCTAGCAATGTGATTGTTGTGATGTGTGTCGATAACAGTAGGAAACAATGCGCCGATATTATCTTAAAGGATTGTGGTGTTTGTTGAAAAAAGATTTCTAAAATATATTGAGAAAGCTTGCTCAAATTTTTGTCTGTTCCAAGTAACCTCACTAGTTTCTAGTTGCAAAAGAGGAATAAAGTTGGTCTTCCTTTGAATGATAGTGAAAGTATGAAAAAACTTGGTGTTTCTATTTCCTTCTTTGAGCCATAGTTCTCTGGATTTCTATTTCTATAATGAATCTTGTCGTTCTAATTGTTCATTCAATTGATCCTGAGTCATTTTCTCAAGCTGGAACTGATCTTCGTTGATAGGACACGATTGAAAGAAATTGAGTTGTTGTTCCAAGGCACTTATCTTTTGTCACATAAATCCAAAATAGTTTTTGTTCCAATGAGTTAACTTTGAAGAGAGCGATTGTAGTTTTGTGGAGAAATCAGTATGTGCTTGGAAAGTAGCCCAAGTTTCATGGATGACTTGTTTGCAATGTGAATCTCTATACCACACGACCATGAAACGAAAAGGCCTGATTATGTAAGGTTCCCGAGTACCAAGGACATGCAGTATAATTAGATTATGATCTGAAGTGAATTTGGGCAGGTTGAAAACATGTGCGGTTGGAAACTTTAAAAGCCATTCCAGGGAGGTAAGTACTCTATCAAGTCTTTGTGTTATTCTATCAGAAGAATGTCTATTATTGCACCAAGTATACCGATTTCTAGAGCTGCCAATGTCAATTGCATTTGTGGACATAATGAACTGCTGTAGTGGATTGTTGGTCTGTGGCTAAAAAGGAATACCTCCCAACTTTTCAGATTGTTTTGTGATGTTATTTAAGTCACCAATTAAAGCCCATGGTGTGTTTAATGAAGTTAGAAAAGAAGTCAGATTTTTCCATGTTTGTAGTTTGATGGAGTGATAAGGAGGGATATACACACAACATAAACATATTTTGTCATTGATGTTAACCGGATGGGTAAATTCAAAACATACATAACTATCTCCCACATTGATTATCCTTATATGATAGTTTGCACTCCAAAATAAAATAAAACCACCCCTGTTACCAACTGCTGGAATAATATAACTATTTTTAAAACCAAGAGAAAGTGGCAAAATGTTAGAGCTGTCTGCACTGAGCTTAGATTCCATTAGCCACACCACATTTGGTTTATTTCTTTGTAAAAGATAGGGCAAGCCTCTTTTGGCTCGAGGTCTTCCCAAACCTCGATTATTCCAGCTGAGGATAATCATTTTCCAGGTGGGGGCAAATTAGAGGCTACCTCCCTGCCTTCAGAAACATTGTTATGCAGAGGAAATTATGAGAAAAGGTGGTCATTGAGACACACTAGAGAAGTGGAGTTGGAGATGGTTTTTTGGTGGTGTTTGTCACCTATAATGAGTTTCTTGGAATCCTTTCTGAGCAAACTGTGAGCCTTCCTTTTGCATAGTGCTTTACCGGTAGCCTTTGTCTTTGAAATTTTCTTGCCTTTCGATAAGTGATGGGGCTAATCAGTTGTGCTATTAGCAGATTGAGGTTCATTCAGAGCAGTAGAAGGAGACCAAGCTTCAGTTGGGAGTAAAGTGTTGTGACAAGGTGAATGATGATTAGGTGTTGAGGCCTGCAGATGTTTATGAAATTTCTTGTGGAACTGGAACAGACTGCAGAGCATGACAGAGGAAAATTCAGAATTAGTGGAGTAAGTTTCGTGATGAACCTCTTGAGCAATGTGAAAGATTTGTGATGTCTGAAAATTGAACCAGCTTTTATTCATATCAAAATCAGTGTCCATGCCAATGGTTTGAGCAATCATTTTGAATCTTAAATTCATATCAATGGTGTCTGCACTTATACAGAAATACCATTGATTGAAATAAGCAGCAAAGTTGATGAGATCAAATACTTGTATCATTTAAATGAGTTCCTGTACCTCTCCATGGATATGTTCAGCTTTGGTTGAGAATTTCTCTTGGATATCAACTGATTCAGAGGCTGGAGATGCTGAGTTTTCTTTGAGAGGTGCCTTTTGAGTGGAATAGACAGTAGCAATTTTTGAAAGAAATAGTTTCGAAGTGTGTGCTCCACAAGAAGCTTTCTGTCTGAGATTAGTCTTAGTAGTTTTTGTGCAGGATGAGGACCAGAAAAGAGACTTTGGAGATAGCAGCTCATAGTTGGCACACAATCATTTCCTATACAGAGGGATTAGATTGGAATCGCTTACTTTGTACTTCATTTCTGATCGAAGATCACAGTTGTGTGTGGTATGATCTAAGAAGCCACATTTAAAGCAAAAATAAGAAGCCGTTCATATTTGAATTCAACCCAAATATTTGAGTTGAGGTTGTGGTTTTCCAGAGTTCTTCTAGGGATCAGACAACCAGTTGTAATTGGTTTGTTGATAGCAATCTCTACTTTAAACCTCAAGTAGTTTCGAATCATAAAAGATTCATCACCCGAGTGGTCATATTGGATGAATTTACCTACGAGATTAACAAATTTTTTTGCATTAGAAATACGCATACCTGCAAAGTGAAGTCCATGTGCTTGTATCCAGAAAGTAGCAGAATCAAATTCTAATTTTTGTATTGTGAGATTGTGATCCCATTCTCTCAAAATAAGTAGGGCTCCATTGACATGCCAAATGCGTCGGTCCTAGATCGAGTCTCGTTCTTCAGCTGATTCGAATGTAAAGGAGAAGATATTATGTCTGTAGTCTTTGGTGGTGACTAGAACATCACCCTTGATATCCCAAGTTTTATTAACTGCAGTAATCACTTGATACTTTTTGATTAGGATGCGAGATAAGATTTTTATTATTAGTATTACGGATGCTGCCATTTGAGCTTCATTGATATTCTCATCTAATTCAAGAAAAGGAATGTCGTAGGTCAGTTGTTTTGTTTTCTCAACGAGCTCTCCAATCTCTTGATCAGTGATACATTTGGAATTGGCTACCATATTTGGAAGAACTAAGAATGAAGTTTGTAGTAGGAGGTTTTTCTTCTTTGGCTTTGTGAACAATTGTGAATAGAGAACATAAATTAGGGTATATATAGTTCTCAGTTGAGGAGGTATTTGAGCAACTATATTGGAAATCATGAAATCGTTCTTGGGAACATATGAGCGATTCATTTCCTAAGGGAGGTTTGGGGATGGTGATTGGCGTAAGGGTAAGGCAAGAGAATGATTGCACTGTGCAAAAGGTACTATAAGTAATTAATGGGAAAGACGGCAGAGGCGATCAAATCTTAGTGGAGAGTGGAAACGTTTCTTGTAGTTGCTCCAAACCTACTAGCGGTACTTGATTTGTAGAGAAGCAAAGGGTTGCGATAATTAGTGGTAATCTGAAGTGGAGAAGTATGATGAAAATAGGAGAGGTGTTATTGAAAATTGTAAAGAATTATGGCGAAGATTGAGACAGTAAGGCGAGTAAGTAAAGGAAATTGAGTTGCAGAATACGGAATGAAACGAAACTGAATCCGATAAGGAGAGGAAGCTCTATATCGAAACTCTAACAAGAAGGGTGAAACGAGAGAGTCTCCTGATTATTCACGGCAAGTGCTGTTGTTGTGTGTGTGTTTTTTTATGCATTCTTTAAACTATTTTAAAATATTCTATTCAATCAAAAAAAAAAAAATTCTACATTTTCCATGGGCTATGAAAATTATTATTATTAGATCCTAAACAAAAAAAAAATTCATATATGGGTTTTTTTTAGTAATATTTTTTCAAGGAATGGAAGGGCTTTATTTAACAAAAATATCCCTTACCAAAAAAAGATCAAAGCTAATATGGTTTCGACTCAAGCCAGGTAAGAGGATTAGAAATAAACCTAAACTTTGAAATGTATGAGCTTCCTTTTTAGACTATAAAAACAACACTAAATTTATGATCTAGCTCATATATTCTTTCCATATTAGATCTCTCTTGCATAATATTATTGAAAACATAGCTGAAGCGAAAAAAATAAGTTTATCAAGATTTCAACTATATTAATTGTTTGGAGATGGAGATAGTTTTATTATTTGGCAGCAAATAATTATTTCTTTCCTGAGAAGTTAAAAGTGATTATGATATTTAACTCTTATCTACAGAGTTATTGACTGACCAACAGTAAGTGTCATTGTATCGAAGGGCACAATTAATGTGTCAAATTATATGTAGTCTTTAAAGAAAAAGCTTAGTTGATGAATCAAAGCTCACTTAATAGATGCACATCCAAGCACAATAACAAAGTGCTAAAAAAACAGCTAATTAAAATAAATACTTACATATGCGCGGTGGGTGAATTTTGAATTTTAGAGAATAAGTGAATAATATAGTTATTTTAAAAGGAAAAAAAAAATAGAAAACCTAGAGCAACTCGAACACTACTAGTTATATTCCGTTTTTAAATAAAATGGCTAAAAATATGACTTTTTTTTCTTGCTATTTTAACATTTAACTTGCCAAAAAACTTCCAAATTAACTAGCTGAATCTTATTTTATTGATGATATGATATAAAAAAAATTATTGCATAAATTTAAATTGCTATTTTAGCTTTAAATAGAGAAATTAACACAAAAGTTACCAGCTATTTTAGCTAAAAATTAAAGGATTGTGGATATGCTGAAGTCTTGTAATTGGGTCACGGTTCATGTAATAACATAACTTTTGATGTATTCAACTCAATATTTTTAAAGGAGCAGGTACATAGAAGTTTTTAGATTGTGTTATTTATATTATTTGATTCTTTAGATTATAAGTAGTGTTATTTAGTTTTTTAATTTTAGAAAAACGATTCAAGGATAAAACATATAATTTTAATAATTTTTTAATTAAAATATTATTTTTAAATTAATATTTTAATATAAAAATATTAAAATAATATAATTTGTTCTTAATTTCTCTTTTAAAAAATAATATTTTAATTAAAAAAATCATTAAAATAATGTGTTTTGTCCTTAATTGACCAATTTTTCTAAAATTACAGTATCAAACAACACCACTTATAATTAAGGGATCAAATGACTAAATATGAGTAACATCCATAACATTTTTCTCTATTTTTAATTACTCTCTCATTTTAGTTTTCTCAAAATTGCTAGAAGTGACAATTGATTTTTAGAAGGGTATTAAAATTTCAGCATTTTTCGGAGAATAGTTTGAGTGACTGTTTGGAACTGCTTCTTTTTTTGGTTGAAAGTGTTTTTAAATAAATTAAAGCAATGTTAAGAATATTTGACAATCTTTATGAGAAGTGCTTTCAAAAGTTTGAAAAATACTATTTGTACTTTTAAGATAAGTAAGTAATACTTATTTTTGAGATAAGAAGTTTATAATGCATACTCTCGTCCTAAAATAATTATTAAATTGTCACTCAAAACTACTCTTAACATTTTATGTCAACTACCTAAACGCTTCTCTTAAAAGTATTTTTAATAAAACTACTTCATCTTAAATCACTTATCTCAAAACCTCTTTTAAAATAAGTACATCCGGCCCTAAATCTGCATCTCAAGTTAAGGCTTAAACGGTGCAATTATTTCCCTAATTTTGCCTAGCAAATGGAACATGTGTGCAACTGTGAATTGTTATGTAATTTTCAAGCTCAAGTAAAGATTATGGATTTATGATGAGACATTTCAAATTTTAATCCCCTCCACATCGGACTAATTTATCATTTTTAATAATAAAAAAAATAATTGTATTTCATCAAAATAATATTAGAAATAATTTGGGATAAGAGGAGGTCTCGAGATTTTCCCCAAGCCTGTGTCAATAATGACCAATAAAATCATTTTTTTTTTCTCCAGTAAAACCATATTCGCCGATCATAAACAGACTAATCCTAAAGATGAGAAAAACCCATTTTGTCATAATACAACACAATAAAATAAGTCATCCGTATAATACATACTATAATTGGAATTTAATTTAATTTAATTTGATAATCTTGCTAATTTCTGCAAGATAGTTTTCTCTAAAAGCAGGCTGTTTGAAATATGTAAGCCTACTTCTCCTCCAAACTGTTCCTTTTCGATAATACATCCCTCAAATGTAGTTTTAATTATGGGTTTATGATCCTTAATAGAGATAGCTTCTTCTTCTTTTTTTTGTTTCAAAAAAAACTTCACCATGGAGGAGGGTGTGGCTGCTTTGCAAACACAGCATCATGTCCCCATGGATCATCGAAAATTTTTGGCAATACTCGGACAAGGGTACCCACCTCAAACTAGCGGGCGAGTTGGCATGATAGTTTGTACTAAAAGGTCAACAATTCAATAGGAGTTGTGCGTCCCTCAAGACTCAAACTGTTAACTTTTCGTATGGATGGTCATTCATGAGCTTTGCGTTTAATGAGTCTGATTTTTCAACTCAACTATCCAAAGGTGTATCTTAATAGAGATAACTTAGAACATAGAAGAATGCCAAAAGATGACTATATAATCTATATTCTAGTAGTAAATGCATTCATATTTTCCGTACCCAAAGCCCTCCAATCCGTGGCCATCCTCAAATTAGGTGAAATATCAAAATTATTTTTAATTGATAGGATTATAGCTTAGTTGTTATTGTAATTTATTAAAATAAGTGTTTATGGTTGTGAGATCAGCCCCATCAAATGAATGCTTGTGTATGAAACTTGATTTTGATAGAAAAAAATTAAAATTATTCTTAAAACTTATCACATGATAGTTATGTGACTTTTATATCTAAAATTAACTCTAAATTTAATGAAAACAAAAAAAAAATTGATACACAATTAAAAATTTAAAGTATTAAATTAATAAAAAAAAAACATAATAAATTGAATATTTAATGGGAAAAAGAACACTTGTCTTGTCTATAAATATTTCTTGCTTCAAAACTGCTTTTTATTATAATTTAATACATTTACTAATATACATGAAATAATGTAATCAACTCTAAATCTACAATCACTTCATCTTCATGTAATTCTATATAGCAATGATGGGTAACAAAATCATTTAGGTGGATGAGCTTTAAGATCTGATCCACACAGAAAAGAAAGAAATAGATAGAGAAGAAAGAAATAGATAAAAACAATAATAACTTGAACCTTTTATTAAGAGAAGACAATAACTTAAAATAAAAAAAAAATGATTATATTGAGGTACTAGAGGTAGTATTCCACCAAAATTTAGTTCTCATGAAAATTATAAAATATTTGTTTTAGATTTAGATTTAGATTGCATAAGATATAGAAAGAAAACCTTAGATAAATGGGCTAGTGGAAAGAGCATAATTATACAAATTTCTACAACTACGTAAACAAACTCCTAAACTTGTAGAGTATTAGTAATTCAAGGAATGTAAAATTTTAGTTTACAAATTTAATAGAATAGCAACATTTAGTAATGCAAAGAAATGCAACTAGAGAAAGAGAATACTTAAACAATGTAGTAAATGAGATATATAAAGAATTCATTGGAGAAGACAAAGATAGAAACATTACTGAATCTAGTAAAAATGAAATAAAAGAAGCTAAGTGGCATCTAACAAACATGAAAATATGTTATATGTGTTTTATAGATTCTTTTATATGTAAATATGAAATGTATTACCATAAATTTTCACATTCTATGCAAGAAATTTATAAAGAATTTTTTTTTTCCAAAAATTACCTGAAATATTGCATAAAATTATGACAGAATGATGGAATAATAGAAATAAAAAAACCGTACCTGATACATTAGGAGGAAATTTATAAATAAAATACAAGAAGATAAAGTTTTAATAGAAATTAGAAAAGTATGTTCAAAAATTCATTAGATTCAAATATTAATAAGTCTAATGAAATAGCAAGCATAAAATTAAAAGATCTCTCAAAGGTCATAAGAATAAAATCAATGATTTATACTCTAGAAAAATTTGAAAAATAAATTCAAGAACTTTTGGAATTAAAAGTAATCATTCCTATTAATTCACCCCATTTAAGTCTAGCTTTTCTAGTATAAAAAGAAACTGAAAAACGAAGAGAAAATGAAAGAATAGTCATAAATTTTAAAGTTTTAAACAAAGAAACAATAGATGATGGATACTTTATACATAAAAAAAAGAATAATTATTATCTCTAATTAAAAGAAATAAATATTTTTTCAAGTTTTGATTGTAAATGTGAATTTTGGCAGATAAGACTTGATGAAAAATCTTAAAAATTAACAGCATTTAGTTTCCTATAAGGACAATTTCAATTGATAGTTGTTCTATTTGGATTAAAACAAGCATTAGGTATTTTTCAAAGATACATGAATAATATATTTAAGAAATTTCATAATTTTTGTTGTGTCTATATAGATGATATATTAGTATTCAGCAACAATCTATAAAAATATTATATAGATGTAATAAACATGCTACAGGAATGTCAAAAAATATGAATAGTCCTATCAAAAAAGAAAGCAGTAATTGTTTAAGAAAAAATAAAATATTTAAGACTTGAGATAGAATATGGCAAATAGCATTTACTACCTCATATCTTAAATAATATACAAAACTTTCCCAATACTATAAAAGATAAAAATCATCTTTAAAGATTTTTAAGATGTTTGACATATGCTGAAACATACATCAAATAATTAGTAGAAATAAGAAAATCATTTCAAACAAAATTTAAAAAATTTTATGTTTGGACTTTGACTAAGAAAGATACTAAATATATAGATAAATAAGATAAAATCACAAGTTAAAAACTTGCCCGCCTTATATCATCCAGAACCAGATGATCATAGAAACAGATGCTTCTCATGAATATTGGGGTGCAATGCTCAAAGTAAAAGTAGCTAATAAATATGAATATCTTTGTTGATTTACTTCAGGATCATTTCAAGGCCTTAAATTAAACTATCATAGCAATAAAAAGGAATATTTAGCAGTTAAGAAAGTAATAATTTTTTTCCATTAATGTTATTAGTACCAAATTTATTGTTAGAACAAAAAATAAAATTTTTAGACTTTTTAAGAACTAACATTGCAAGTGATTATAAGCAAGGAAGACCCATCAATAACAATGGTTTAACCATTATAAATTTGAGTAAAACATTTACCAATAACTAAAAACAACGTAGCAAATGCATTAAATAAAGAACTAGTACTTCTAACTATTTTTATGCTTGCAAGAATGGAATAACTTGTAATCAAAATCAAGATAAAAGAAAAAGAGATAAAAACCCTTTAGGAACAGCTCGAGCTATTATGTCTCGAGAAGTCTCTTATGGAGACAGGAAATAAACAAGAAAAATTTAATTGCTCAAAACAACTCTTGAATTTTAAGGAGGAATCCTAAAAAAAATTCAATCTAAAGAAGGTAAAACATCTTAGGAAAGAATTCAAAAATAAAATGGAATTACCTAATACTTCAAAAGAAAATAAAATCTCTGAAATAAAAAAAGGAAAGCTTAGTTAAGCAGATGAAGAGGAAAAAGAAGAACAAAAAAAAACTTATTTGCTCTAAAACCATGAATCTACAATAATTAGGTAGAAGCAAGTAAAGTTATTATTGGGTTTAGTGGAGTAACTCACAAAGCCTTCAGCAACAGAATAGAAGCATAAGATAGTTATGCCAATTACAAAACACCAAAATTAATAACCACAGAAAAATTATAAAAAAAGTACTCTATAACACTACAACAACAACCAACATCAACAAGCAGATTAAGAATTGTAGGAAAGATAGTACGATCATCAGTTTTATTCAGAGAGGCATCCACTAGAAATACATCAAAAATTGATGAAGAAAAAGATTAGTACAGAAAGCTCAGTAAAATACAAAGGTTGGGTCTCTACAACTTTGGCCAGAAAATCTACCCTAAAATATATAGAATATATAAAATTCTACACCACAAAAAAATATCCAGCAGGTAAATTTAATATTCTTGAAGGAGCATATCTAATTTTTGTATACAAAGCTTATCATGCATGTTTAATTGAAAATCTCTATCCATGAATTAATTTAGAATTGAATTATTTTCTTGAAAATTTAAAGAACACCATTAAGAATTTCATAAAGAAAAAAAAATTAGAGCAGGAGATAAGCCTATTTATCTTAAATTTGTCAGTTCATTAATGGCTTGAAATGAGGTAGGTTGTATCAATCCTTATCATTTTATCAAATTAAGGACTACTAATACTAACAGAGAAGTTCCCAAGCCAAAGGCACTCTCAGAGAAAGAATTCAATACATAAGAACTCTATGTATCAAGAGGACAAATGTTAGGTCAAATTTACTATGAAATTAGAAAGATTGATAATTCTACTGAAATCAAAGTAAATTATTCAACTAATAAATTCATCATTATTTCTCATAAAAATATGGCTCTTATTGAAGAAGATAGAGAAAAAATTAGCAAATTTGAGGCAATTTTAACAACAATGACTTGAAAATTTGTTAAGAAACAAAGAAGGTTTTTTGCTTCTATGCCAGAAAAATCACTAAGGATCATATGTGCATTTTTTGTATCAAAGGTCAAGAAGATGAAGATATGTCATCATCTGCATCATCAAAACTGTCAGCAAAAAATGACGATGGAAAATAAATAAAGACCGTCTGTAGAAAACAACAAAGAAAAATAAAGATGTAGGACCCACATCTTTGGTTTGTAGCACATGTCAAGGAAAAGAAATGGCTGAGAATAAAAGCCAAAACATTAAAAGCAAATGAATTATTTTGTAAAAGGGATTCCTTATGTTATAAAAGGAACCCTTATTTTCATTTGAGAGGACGAAAAAAACAAATCAGAGAAAGAGCATAGAAATAGAAAGCTTAAGTCTTGTCCACTCTATGTATATCCTAGTAATATCTTCAAGAAATGAGCAGCAAATGATCTCTTCAACAATCTTAGTTGGCTTTAGGGTTGTAAAAATTTTTATATTATGAATAAAATGGAGTGAAATCACTCTTTTCCTTACTTCTGTATAAGTCTAATTTTAGACACTATAATATGTATGTAGACAACAACCAAGAGAACTTGAACCTTTTAATAGGAGAAGACAACAACCTAAAATAGAAGAAGGATTATATTGGAGTACTAGAGGTAGTATTCCACAAGAACAAACAAACCTCTCAACTTGTAGGGTATTAGTAGTTCATAAAATAATAAAAATGCAAAGAAATGCAACTACAGAAAGAGAATACTTAAACACTACAATAAATGAAATATATAAGGAATTCATTGAAAAAGGAAAAGATAAAAACATTACTGAATATAGTAAAAATAAAATAAATGAAACCAAATGGCATTTAGCAAACATGAAAATATGTAATATGTGTTACATATATTCTCTTATATGAGAATATGAAATGTATTATTATAAGTTACTACATTCTATGCAAGAAACTTATAAGGAAATATTTTTAAAAAAATTACCTAGAATATTGTATAAAATAATGATAGAAGGATAGAATAATATGAATAAAAAAATAATACCTAATACATTAGAGGAAGAATAAGAAATAAAATTTAGATAATAGTAAAATGTCACAAAAGAAAAGAATCTTAACAAGTAAGAGAAAATGATAAAATATGTTATAATTCAAGAGATTTTAAAATGCCAGAAAAATATGATTGTAACATAAGACCTTATAATAAATGTAAGAAGCATAAAAAATTCAGAAATATTAGAACGTATAAATTTAGAAAATAAAATTTTCAAAGGGATAAAAGAAGATATAATAGAGATCCTTATAAGCAAAGATATTTCAGAATAAGAAAATATAATACACCTGAAAAAAATTATTATCCATCAAGAGAAAAGAAATATAGATGTTGAATATGTAATAAAGAATATTATGCAAATAAATGTCCTAATAGTCTTCAACATAAAAAAGAATTTTTAAAAGGAATTTTTCCAAAAAACAAAAATACTAGAAGAAGTTTTTAAGATAGAACTAAAATCAATAGAGGAATATGATATATGCGATGTATGTAGTATCTATCTAGTAGAAGAAACAGAAGAAGAAATAATAAACTCATAAATATCTGACTCTAACTCTAATTTTGATTTTGATTAATGGATGAATTATTAATTATAACAAATCTAAACAATACATATATAAAAATATGATTAAAATTTAAACTGACTCATAAATATCTGACTCTAACTCTAATTTTGATTTTGATTAATGGATGAATTATTAATTATAACAAATCTAAACAATACACATATAAAAATATGATTAAAATTTAAAGGATATAAAAATTACAATTTACATGCATATATTGACACAAGTACAAGTATGTATGTAGCTAGTAAATATGTGTTTATAGATAAACTTTAGAAATAATCACCAAAAGATTTAATAGTAAAGATAGAAAATAATACTACAATAAACCTTAATAAAGTCTTAAAAGACACAGATGTATTAATTAGAGAAAAAATCTTTTATATACCTACAATATATCAACAAGAAACTGGAGTAGACATTTCATTAGAAATAATTTTCTAAACTTATATCAATCCTTTACCCAATACTTAGATAAAATAAGTCTGACAATCCTAGATGGTGAAACCATCTATATATCAAAAATAAAAAAATATTAACCGTTTCATCACCAACTTTTATGTCACAGCATAAAAAACGAAATACGTGGTGAGAATTTAGAAAAATAAATTATTTAGAAAATGTTTCTTTAGACATAGATGTTTACCAAACTCCTTTTTTAAGTAAAATAAATCATTAACAAGTATAAGAAAATTATTAAAAATAATATGTTCATAAAATTCATTAGATCCAAATATTTATAGATCCAATAAAATAGCAAATATAAAACTAAAAAAATCATTCAAAGGTTATGAGAGTTAAACCAATGATTTATACTCTAGAGGATCGAGAGGAATTTAAAAAATAAATTCAAGAACTCTTGTACTTAAAAGTAATTATTTTCAGTAATTCAACATACTCTGGCCCAACATTCTTAGTAGTAAAAGAAATTGAGAAAAGAAGAGGAAAAAAATAGAATGGTAATAAATTTCAAAGCTCTAAATAAAGAAACTATTGATAATGGTTATTTTATTTCGAAAAAATAAGAATCATTATAACTTATTAAAAGAAATAAGTATTTTTCAAGTTTTGACTGTAAAAGTAAATTTTTACAAATAAGAATTAATAATGAATCACAAAAATTAATAACATTTAACTGTCCATAAGGATAATTCTAATTGACAATTATTCCATTTGGACTAAAACAAGCACCAGTATCTTTCAAAGATACATGGATAATATTTTCAAAAAAATTTACAATTTTTGTTATGTATAAATAAATAATATGATAGTATTTAGTAATTAATTACCTAAACATTATTTAGACATTATTAATATATTTCGAGAATATAGAAAATCAGGAATGGATCATTTTGATATAGAAATCAAAATTAAAGAAAATGAAATTTCAATTCAAGAAAATAAAATCAAAATCTTCAAAGAACAGCTTGATGGTGAAACCATCTATGTATCAAAAATCAAAAAAGTATTAACCGTTTCATCACCATTTTTTATGTCACAGTATAAAAAGTAAAAATGTGGTGAGAATATAAAAAAATAAAAATCATATTTAGAAAATATTTCTTTAGACATAGATGTTTATCAAAACCCTTTTTTAAGTGAAATACAAGAAGACAAAGCATTAACAGGTATAAAAAAATTATTGAAAATAATATGTTCTGAAAATTTATTAGATCTAAATATTAATAGATCCAATAAAATAGCAAATATAAACTAAAAAAAATCATTCAAAAGTTATGAGAGTTAAACTAATGATTTATACTATAGAGGATCAAGAGGAATTTGAAAAACAAATTGAAGAACTCTTAAACTTAAAAATAATTATTTTCAGTAATTCATCACACTCTATCCTAATTTTCTTAGTAGAAAAAGAAACTGAGAGAAGAAAAGGAAAAAAGAGAATGATAATAAATTTCAAAGCTCTAAATAAAGAAACTATTGATAATGATTATTTTATTTAAAAAAAAAAAGAATTATTATAACTCATTAAAGGCAATAAGTATTTTTCAAGTTTTGACTGTAAAAGTAAATTTTGAAAAATAAGAATTAATAATAAATCACAAAAATTAACAACATTTAGCTGGCCACAAAGACAATTCTAATGGACAATTGTTCCATTTGGACTAAAATAAGCATCAGTATCTTTCAAAGATACATGAATAATATTTTTAAAAAAATTAACAATTTTTGTTGTGTATACATAGATAATATATTGGTATTCAGTAATGAATTACCTAAACATTATTTAGACATTATTAATATCTTACAAGAATGTAGAAAATCATGAATGGATCATCTTGATATAGAAATCAAGATTAAAGAAAAAGAAATCTCAATTCGAGAAAATAAAATCAAAATTTTCAAAGAATAGCTTGATGTATTATACCTTAAGAAGTTCTTAAACAGTAAATATACGTTGGATGACTCAGCTAAACAAGAAATCCTTAAAGAACTTAAAAGCTCAAAGGGTAAAGAAATTGAATCTTCAAAAGAAATTGAAATGAAAAGAATTAAAATTTCAAAAACAAGAAATGAGGAAACTAGTACTAACAACTCATAAAAGAAAAAAAAGAAAAGATCAATTAGGTAGATGCAGCCAAGAAGAAAGATTCAAAAAAGGTCTACGATGTATACAATGGCCAAAATTAGTAATTTACACTAGCTGGCCACAGGCAAATAAAGCAATATTAAAGTTTAGTGGAATCATTCACATAAACTTCACCAACAGCAAAAGGGAGCTATACTAATTATAAGGTCCTAAAGCTACTATCATCAATAGAAATAGCAAGAAATTACTCTCAGATAGTACAATAACTTAATGAAGAAACTAGCAGATTAAAGAACCTTGGAAAGATTCCAAGACCAATAATATTCAAAGAAGTAACAAGCAATTCCTGAAAAGAAGAAAGAAAAAGGTATATAAATTTGACAAAACAACAATGGATAAGTTTATATAATCTAACCAGGAAAACTACTAAAGAATATCTTGATAACATGAAATTTTATATCATAGAAAAAGACTTTCTACCAAGCAATAAATTTAATATTTTAGAATAAGCTGATCTAGTATTTATTTATAGAACACTCCATGTTGGATTAATATAAAATTTATACCTAGGAAATGATTTAAAAGAACTACACTATTTTACTGAAATCTTCATAAAATTTATCAAAATTTTTAAAAAGAAAATTAGGGCTACAAACAAGCCAATTTATTTAAAATGTTTTAGTTACATAATGAATTGAAACCAATAAAAACCACTAAGTCCATATAATTTTATTAAACTTGGGCTAACTAATACTATATGAGAAGGCCCTCGTCCCAAAGCCTTACCAAAAAAAGAATTTAACCTTGAGGAATTATGTATTCAAAGGAAACAAATGCTAAGTCAAATTACCATGAAATAAAATGAATTAATAACTCTTCTGAAATCAAGGTCAATTATTAAACCAGTAACGTCATTATTACTTCTTAGAGTAATATGATCATAACTGAAAAAGATAGTGAAAAAATAATTATATATAACACTAATTTCAACTGCAATGAGCTTGAAGTGAAGAAACCAAGAAAGTATTTTTTTTCGTTATTCAAAAAAGCAATTTGAATATCATAAATGAATTTATTGTATTAAAGATAATGAAGCCTACGTGAACTCAAATTTACAGAGCTCAGTGTCGGTTGATAAAGAATAAATAATGTAGGGACCACGTCTAGAATTAGTGCTGAAACTAACAATTATGTAAGCATTTTAGACGCCAGAAAGGAAATTTATGTGAAATAGTGATATCTCACCAATGTAAACAGAGAACCCTTATATGCATAAAAGGGAACTCTCTTACGTTCAGAAGGATATACGAAATTACTTCACTCTAGCTCTTATCCATTTCTATATTTGTATCTTAGAATAATCCTGAACTAGAAACCCTTTCAAGGTTGCTAGTTCTCTAGTTCTCTAGGTTGTAAACTATTTGTTTAATGAATAAAAGTCCAGCTTAAATTTCAAATCTAATTATCACTTTAAACTTAAGAAGTTAAGTACGGATCTCAACAAAGATCAGCAGGGATAAGAGATCTATAAACTTGAATCTAGAGTGAGACTTAGCTATTTGGAACAAAAAGGAGATAGCTAAGAAGCGGAAGTACGAGATGAACTCATATTCAAAAATAGGTCAATTTACATTTAAAGACTAATATACCTTGAATTTTATTGATATTGTTGAATTCATAAGTTTTATCTTGATTTATGGAAAAAAAAAATTAGAAAACAAACATAATAAAATGAAAAGGAACTATAATAAAACCAAGAAATCAGGAACAGATCTACTTCTATAGTTAAAAAATAACTTGAAATTCAAGAAAATTTAAAAGATACAATTTATCTCAAATAAGCTCATATTCGTTTTAGAACATCTGTGAAAGATAACTTCAAGAGAAGTGTAGGAAGATCAAAGATAATATAAAATGTACAATAATTAATTGACTATTTTTCTAAACAAGAAAAAATGTATAATTTAGTAAAATACCAAAACAAATAATACTTAATCTTGAAGCAAGCTTTGAACTATTAAAAATGGACATAAAATAAAATAAAAAAAATTCAAGAATTAAGTTGATGGCTAGACGAAGAACTTGAGAATTTTGAACTTGAAACTCAAGTAAGAATAACTAGTGTTTAACTAGCCCCAATTTGGTAGACATGAGAAAATTTTTATAAACAAAGCAAGAGGAAATAAAACATAAAATCATGATCAAGATAGAAAATTTTGAAATAAAATATATGGAACTTCTAGAACAATATTTTGACAATGAAAGGTATGAAACTTGTTTAAATTTTTTTTAAAAGATTTGACACTCTTTTAGATTATTATACAAATTATATTTATAGTATTTTATGCTTAATAGACCATCTATTAGAAAATTTTTTAAAGAATTATTTTACACAAAATTTGACAAGGTAAATAAAGAAGAATTTAATAACCTAGTTTTTGAGTTTTATTTATTCAAAGAACATATAGGGAGATAAGTTAATTAAAGCTTAAAAATTCAGCTCAAAATATGATATTAGAGCCATAAACGTATTTGACAAGAAGGTTATAAACAAAATGTTTAAAACCAAGTATAATCAACCTAATTCACGAAGAGAATTAAATTATTTAAAATATTATAAAAAAGAAACAATATATTTAATATTACTAATTAAGAAAATAACAAAAGGATTATTCAAAAAATTATCACATATAATAGTTTATAAATTACTTTTTAATTAAAACGTAAAATTAACATGGTTATATCATAAATAAAGTTCATATTAAGAAAAAAAAATGTTTATTTATCACAAATTTTTAATTTAAAGGAATTATTCAATTTAGTAAGAAATACTCAAAATAATAAAGATTTTATGAAAAATATTACTAAAATAATTTTAGCATATATAAAAACATAAATAAATAACATAATATTATCACATCAAATAAATACATTAAAAGAAATCTTAAGAAATTTAGAAAATACCATAACAAAAGAGAAATTCTTACAATAATTTAAAGTCTTTTTACACATTATTAAAAAAAAATATTTTAAAAATATCAAAAGAATAAAATTTTTATATGAAACAATAGAAAATAAAATTATTAAATTTTTGATAAAAATTATTTTTAAAAAAATATGAATTTTGATTTAAGAATCTTAGAAATTTATTGTATGGACAAAAGACATAAATGAAAACGCATACCTTAAAGATATAAATTGTTATTTGGACCACTACGAGTTATTACGAACTTGGGATAAGATTTTTCCAATAAAACACCATTCTGGATAGCTTGCAGTAAATGTACGATTGGTCAGGTAGTTGAAAAGTCATAAAATTAATATTTTTAAAATATATAACAATAAAAATAATACCTATTAATATAATTTTATATATTTTTTTATTTAAAATAAAAATATTATTTTTTATTTAAAATAAAAATATTATTTTTATTATTATAAATTTTAAGATATTATTTTAAGTAATTTCTAATTACTTTTCATGCCATATTCTAAACACGTTTGCTATTACAAAGATGTGCCAATTTTGGACATAAATATCACGTTTGGTTCACTGAATGTAATCATAATCGTAATCGTAATGAAATGTAATGTAATGTAAAGGAAACAGTATTACTATTATAGTGTTTGGTTTCACCACTGTAATTAAAGAAGGAATCAGTATTACAGTGTTTGGTTTGACCACTGTAATGGAATTAAATTTAATCAAGGAAAAAAATATATTCTTTAAAATTATATAATTATTTTAAATTCAACAAAAAAAACTTAATCATAACAAAAAAAAATTAATTATAACAAAAAAAAAATTTAGCATATACAATTTTAGTAATTCATAACAACAATTAATAAAATTTAATCACAAAAAAAAAAAAATTCAACATATACAATTTCAGCAATTCATAACAACTAATAAAATTTAATCACAATAAAAAAAATTTAGCATATATAATTTTAGCAATTCATAACAACAATTAATAAAATTATATCACAATAATTTCAGCAAAAACATCACAATTTCAGAAGAAAAAAAATTGCCGATAAAAAACGAAAATCAAAAGTAACCAGTAATGTGCAGAACGCGTGAGGACGACAGGGGCGACGGAGGGCTAAACCCGAAGGACAGTAGAAGAGCACGGACGGTTGTACACGACGGAAGGCATGAAAAGAGATGGAAGGCACGAACGTCGACGGACGGCACGAACGCGTACGGACGGCTGAGGAGGACGGACAGCACGAACGGCTGCGGAAGAGGGAGACGCAAGAGGAGAGGCATAATGTAATGACTTTTCCTTGTTTCAGCATATGTAATCACTTTTCCTTCTCTACATGTAATTGATTACATTACATTACATGTGTTTAATACAACCCAACATTGTAATGTACAGAATCAATTACATTACTTATTCCATTATAACCAACCAAACATTACCAAAGAGTAAAGAAACAATTGAATCCCACATCTATTTCCATTTCATAATGTATTGTTTGCTTCTTTTTTAACTTTACATACAAAAAAAGAATAAATAATGTAGGGACCATGTCCAGAATTAGCACTGAAGCTAGCAATAATGTAAGTATTTTTAGAAAGGAAAGTTATGTAAAATAGTGATATCTCAATATTGTAAATAGAGAATCCTTATATGTATAAAAGGAAACTCTCTTCTGTTAAGAATGATATACGAAATTACTTCACTCTAGATTTTATCTATTTCTATATTTGTATCTTAGAATAATAATGAACTAGAAACCCTTTCAAGATTGTTAGTTCTCTAGGTTGTAAACTATTTGTTTAATAAATAGAGAAAAGTCCAGCTTAAATTATAAATCTAGTTATCACTCTAAATCTAGGATGTTAAGTACGAATCTCAACAAAAATCAGCAGAGATAAGAGGTCTATAAGCTTGGATCTGGAGTGAGGCATAGCTATTTGAAACAAAAAGGAGATAGCTAAGAAGTAGAAGTAGAAGTAGAAGTACGAGGTGGACCCATATTAAAAAATAGGTCAGTTTACATTTAAAGACTAATATACCTTGAATTTTATTGATATTGTTGAATTTATAAGTTGTTTTGATTTATGAAAAAATTATAAAATAAATATAATAACATGAAAAGGAACTATAATAAAACCAAGAAGTCAGGAACAAATCTATATGGAAGTAAAGTTCAAAAATACCCTGAAACTCAAAAAAATTTAAAAGATACAATTTATCTCAAATAAGTTATTGTTCGTTTTAGAACATCTGTGAAAGATAACTTTAAAAAAGTGCAAGAAGATCAAAAATAATTGAAAATGAATAAGAATTAATTGACTATTTTTATAAACAAGAAAAAATGTAAAATTTAGTAAAAGACCAATAACAAATAATACTTAGATCTTGAAGTAAGCTTTTCTTAGATCTTGAAGCAAGCTTTAACTAGTAAAAATGGACATAGAAGAAAATAAAAAAATTCAAAAATTAAGTTGATGGCTAAACGAAGAACTTGAGAATTTTGAACTTAAAACTCAAGTATGAACAACTGATATTTAACTAGCCCCACTTTGATACACAAGAGAAAATTTTTATAAACAAAGCAAGAGGAAATAAAACAAAAAATCATTATCAAGATAGAAGATTTTAAAAGAAAATATATGGAACTTCTAGAACAATATTTTGAGAATAAAAGTTATGAAACTTGTTTAAATTTTTTTAAAAGATTTGACACTCTTTTAGATTATTGTACAAATTATATTTATAGTATTTTATGCTTGATAGACCATCTATTTGAAAAATTTTTAAAGAATTATTTTACACAAAAATTTGACAAGGTAAATAAAGAAGAATTTAATAACCTAATTTTTGAGTTTTATTTATTCAAAGAACATATAGGAAGATAAGTTAACTAAAGCTTAAAAATTCAGCTCAAAATATGATATTAAAGCCATAAACGTATTTGACAAGAAGGTTATAAACAAAATGTTTAAAACTAGGTATAATCAACCTAATTCAAGGAGAGAATTAAATTATTTAAAAAAATAATAAAATTATATTATTAATTAAGAAAATAACAAAAGGATTATCCAAAAAAATATCACATATAATAATTTATAAATTACTTTTCAATTGGAATGTAAAATTAACATGATTGCATCATAAATAAAGATCATATTAAAAAGAAAAATGTTTACATTATCACAAATTTTTAATTTAAATGAATTATTCAATTTAGTAAGAAATACTCAAAATAATAAAAATTTTATGAAAAATTTCACTAAAATAATTTTAGCATATATTGAAACAGAAATAAATAACATAATATTATTACAATAACAAATAAATACTTAAAAAAAATCTTAAAAATTTTAGAAAATACCATAACAAAGAGAAATTCTTACAAGAATTTAAAGTTTTTTTACACATTATTATTAAATTAAAATTCTTTAAAAATATCAAAAGAATATAATTTTTATAAGAAACAATCAAAAATAAAATTATTAATTTTTCGATAAAAATTATTTTTAAAAATTATGAATTTTAATTTAAGAATCTTAAAAATTTATTGTTCAGACAAAAAACATAAATGAAAAAGCGTACCTTAAAGATAATATGAAGAAGTGTCTGAAATGTAAATAAAATTGCCAAGGTGAAAATATATAAATTGTTATTTGGACCACTACGAGTTATTACTAACTTGGGATAAGATTTTTCCAATAAAACACCACTCTGGATAGACTGCAAGAAATGTACGATTGGTTAATTATTTGAAAAGTCGTAAAACTTACGCTTATAAAATATATAACAAAAATAATATTCATTAATACTAACTTATGTCTTTTTTAATTCAAAATAAAAATATCTTTTTATTATTATAAATTTTAAGATATTATTTTAAGTAATTTTCAATTACTTTTCATGCGCTATTCTAAACACGTTTGCTATTACAAAGATGTGCCAATTTTGGACATAAAGAGTAAAGAAACAATCGAATCCCACATCTATTTGCATTTCAGAAGGTTGTTTGCTGTTTTTTAACTTTACATGCAAAAAAACCCATAAAAAAAGGCAACAATTTTCACCAAAATATGAGCAAGGCAAGAAACATTGCTGGTGTATGTAACAGCTTCCGTTATTGTGATTGCGTTCAAGCTTGGATAATCTTCAATATCCAGTAATTGTGTTCAGGTTTGGAGAGCCTTCAACATCCACAATGTTATCGATTCCTTGTGGAATCTTCTCTTCTTCCTATCTCTTTTAACTGTTCTATACAGCTAAATGATGGCAATCCGGATACGGAAGCATCCTACTGAGAAGAATTACTCTAGCTATTGGTGTTTTTCTATAGAACATCAACATCAAAGTCATGAACAAGCTAGTTGTCTTTCCAACCACCAGTTAACGAACCCCTCCAAGCACACTAAAATGACGAGTTCGAACACCTCTAATGTAAAAAGGGTTCGACTGTGCATGATTGTCTATTAAAAGAATGCAAGTTAAATTACTTCACATCAGGGTACTTGCAGGAAACTCTTTAGATAAGTTCAAATACAAAACTCTATGGCAAGATCATATACAAGAACAATTGTAAAATCATAACCACCCAAGTCATCAAAGAGATGCCAAATAGGGATAATTTACCGGTCTGGATAGAGCAACAAATTTCTCAAACTGATTTATCTATTGTGAAGAAACATTGTATCTTTACAAGTTAATGGTGCCACAATCAATAAAACAGCTATTATGGACATCTGTAAAATCGATACCCATAGAAAACCTAACCGGGCACCAGTAAATACAAGATTGATGTAACCATATACGAAATCATGAAGGATGAACTCTTACCACCAACTCTAACAAAATCGCACCAAATGCTCAGTCTTAGCATCCGAGTAGGCATCTTAAAGCTCCCACCATGATCAGATTATAATTAATAAAAAATTCATCCCGACTTAATAGAAAGAAATCTCTAGCCAAACTAATGATTCACGTGTCACAACAGTCAACCAAGCTACTTTTTTTTTTTTAACTCAAAAAACACTCTCAAAAGATACCTGAATTTGTGCAAGGTGTCTAGGCTTTGGGGCTGAAGCAGTAGCAAGACCTTGAAGCAACTTTACAACATCACTGGCATCATCGAGATAATATTTAGCCTTACTTGGTTTTCTTCCCACAGTGCAGGCAAAGATCTCTGGAGGTGCAGGCAAGGATGGACTAGAAACTGTACTTAATATGCTTTCAAACATGTCTTCATCAGATCTATCATCTCCGATGCACATTACAAAATCTGGTGAGGTCCCGTCATTGACCATCTTTGAGAGAACCTTCTCAGCAACCAACCCTTTGCTTACTCCCTACATTTGAGAATGCATTAGCATAATATGCACACCAAGTTCTTACGTGTGAGAAAGAAAGGGAGAAATAGAGGGGAGAGAAATTATTTCCAGTTTTTCCTTTTGTTTGCGAGAAGAGACAGGATCAATTAATACCTGTGGCTTAACTTCAACAATATGCTGACCCCTCTTGACAACTGCTGGTTCATTAGCAAGCACATTTTCCAAATGATCTAACAATTCCTTGGCTTGACAAGATCCAAAATCAGGATCTGCATCTTGATGGTGCCACACCAAGGCACTATCTTTAATCTCTATGTTCGATCCATCTGTCGCCTCTGTGTATGATCTCATCACTGGCTCCACAATTTCTTTCCATTCAAGGTCAGCAGCAACAGGACCTGTTTCCCACTCAGACGTTCTACTCCACCTTCAATGTGAACAGAGAAGAGAAAAAAGCCTCAGCTTACCGAGAAAAAAGCAAACATCAGTACAGAAAGTTCAGATAAGCAATGAAAATACCTTAAGAAATACCCATGTTCGGCTGCAATTCCCAGCCTCTCACATGGGGCAAACCATTCACCTAGAGAACTTCTCCCCCTCCCACTAACAATAAATACAATGTTCTTAGGATCGTTGCACAGAGAATTTATAATAGAGATTAATTCAGGGCTTGGGGCCTTATTGATAGAAGTTTGGGGAACAACAGTTCCATCATAGTCCAGAAATATGGCCCTTCTATTGGTTCTCCTGTACGCTGACACAATATGGTAGATAGACAACTTCCTAAAGTTTGGAGAAAGAGAAACTACTCTGAATCCCAATCCCAAACCAATTCCCGAGCACCTTTTGCTGTAATGATTCTGGCATGCTCTCTCCAAATCCTGAACAAAACTGCGTGCCCAATAAGCCACATCATGAGAACTGACATATCTATAATGTTTATCATGCCGTAATTGCTTCTCAGAATCAGGTATAGTAAGGGCCAAGTTCAAAGCATCTGCCACCGCATCAATGTCCCATGGATTAACCCTAATTGCTCCACTTAAAGAAGGTGAGCAACCAATAAATTCAGACACAACAAGCATGCCAGTGCGAGATGTGTTTGCTTTTATACCAATGCCTTCATTCATACTTGGAGTTCCCTGCCTGCAAACAATATATTTATAAGGAACTAAGTTCATCCCATCTCTAACAGCATTAACTATGCAACATTCTGCAACAGCATAATAGGCACTCTTCTCAAAACGGGGAACAGGACGATCGATTAGGATCACTGGTTCATACTCAGGTGAACCATAAACCTCATTGATTCTCTGGGCAGTTAAGTACATCTCACTACGTGCTTCCTGAACATCCTTCCCTGAGCCTCTCGCAGGATTCACAATCTGAACAAGTACTACTTTTCCCTGTAACTCTGGATTCTGCTGCAAGAGCTGTTCAACGGCTAAAAATTTGAGGCTGATGCCTTTAAATATGTCCATATCATCGACTCCAAGAATTAACTTTTTACCCTTAAAATGATTTTGTATTTCTTTAATTTTTGCGGATGTAGAAGGAAGATTCAACACAGATTCAAGCTGACCCATATGAACACCAACAGGGAGAATTTTAATGTAAATTGTGCGACCAAAATAATCAAGTCCTATATATCCCCTTTTAGATTCATAATCTAGGCCAAGCATCCTACTGCAACAAGAGAGGAAGTGACGTGCATAGTCAAATGTATGAAAACCAATTAGATCACAATTCAGCAAACCCCTAAGGATTTCATCACGAACTGGCAAAGTCCGATAAATTTCTGATGAAGGAAATGGGCTGTGCAGGAAGAACCCAAGCTTGACTCGATAATATCGTTTCCTTAAAAATGTAGGAAGAATCATTAAGTGGTAATCATGAACCCACACATGGTCATCTTCAGGATTGATCACTTCCATTACCTTGTCTGCAAATATTTTGTTAGCAGACACATAGGCTTGCCACAGCATGCGATCAAAGCGATCACCATGGTCAGGGCACATGGGTAGCATGTAATGGAAAAGAGGCCACAACTGTTGTTTGCAGAATCCAAGATAAAACTTATTCTGGAGTTCTTGAGGTAAAAATGTTGGGACACAATTGAAATCCTCCAACAACTTCTGTGCAACTTCTTCCTGTTCACTGGGATCTATGTCAGCCTTGAGTGACCCCACATAAATAGCCTCAGTTTCAGAAGAGAAGCCGTCCCTTAAATGTAATAGAAGAGAATCCTCGTCCAAACTAAAGCACCATTTCCCCGTTTGTGGATCTCTTATTGCATGTAAAGGTAGCATATTTGCCACTATTATTTTTCGATCATGGCAAACAGATGAAGAGGCATCTGAATCACCATCCTTGTTATCACCATCCAAGTCGGAGATAATACCAGGAACTGTCATCACGCGTGGAAAAGTCCTAGGAGTACATGGAATATCTAATAGGCCTCCATGGGCCAAGTCTAAAAGATTAATGTATGATCTTGATGCCATATTTTTTTGAGATGTAACTATTTTACTTTGTCATATAGAGGAATACATCGGTTACCAGAAAATATTCAATGGAGGGAGGGAAGCCCAAAACCTGCAAAAAAATGGCCAAATATGCATGATTATTGAATTCTGCCACTATTTCACCAAAAACAAATAGTGTATGTGAGAGTGTACATATAGTATTTAAGTTTTGTTTTAGAGTGAGAGTGTACATATAGTATTTAAGTTTTGTTTTAGAGAGTTTATGCGAGAGAGAACAAATTTAAACACAGAGACTACTGATAGCAAATACATATACAGAATACAGCTACATTACTACTAAAAGCCCCCTGACAATAGGAACCTAACGGGTGTGGAATGGCCATCAAAGATATATTACGACCACATAAGGAAACATAACATTCATACAATTGTGACATAACACGTTTCCATAAGGCAGTAAAAAGATGTCAAGCAATTTCTCTGTAACTTATTTTTGTTTCCTTATTTATTTATTTATTTATTTTTTGGGGGGGGGGGGGGTGTTGTTTCTTGAGTTATTCTGAACCCAATGAAGACATTGTCTGTTAGAAAACTATGAGAAGCTTTTATCACAACGAGTTTCTGCAGCAAAGAAAATCAAGATCAGACACTCTTTACTTAAAACAATAATAGATATTCTTTTTGGGGGGGGCACAAAAAATCTCCCTTGAGAGAGGGAGGGTTGCCGCCTTTCATCCCAAGATCATTAGACAGATAGAAGATATCAACTCTAATCTAGCCCCATAGGATAGACACGAGTGACTTTAGTAACCATTACGTATCTCTTTGCCACTTGAACCTCGGGCATGTCACTCAAATTGTGACACCAACTCGACCAAATACAGCTGGTTAAAACAATAATAGATAGCTTCATGAATGTCTTCACAAAAGTGCATGATAAATTGTAAATAACAATTGTCATAAAATCACTAGCAATTTCAATACTACCCAATGCTCTATACTCATTATTCAGTACTACCATAATGCTCTATACCCTAGTGCTTCACGAAATAAATTAAATAAACCACGTATAATCGTACGGACCATTCCTCATTTAGTCGACTAAGATTAAAAGGTCATCCCGGTGAACGTCAGATGCTTCCGACATCACCTAACCTTTCTATAGAGTAAAATTTTCTCATGAATTTTTCTTTCAAGAAACAAGAAAACATCATATCATTCCTAAGGTTGTATCTGAACAAAAAGAAATAAATATAATACCAATCATTCATCATCATAAGGCAGCACCAAAAAACTATAGTTATGTTGAGATCTATAGTTAAAATTAACTATCGCGTACGAAGCTTAGATTAATA
This sequence comes from Elaeagnus macrophylla, assembly GCA_029378325.1. NCBI lineage: Eukaryota > Viridiplantae > Streptophyta > Magnoliopsida > Rosales > Elaeagnaceae > Elaeagnus > Elaeagnus macrophylla. The sequence continues at coordinate 57,544,797 of CM055640.1, forward strand.
GTCTCCCACGGAAAAATATCCCAAACAATTCACAAGACACAAGACACAATAGAAAACAAAAAGAGATAAAGTCGGTTCTAAAACGGACGGAATACGCTTTTACCGTCCTTGTGATCCTCCAGAAAATCAAATAACAAAGAAACAAAACAAATTCCTGAATCTCATTTTTAAAACTTCCTTCAGTCAATCACCCAAACACATCTAAACTAAAGCCAAAAAGTACTAAATATATCCTTTATTTCCTCAATATTTTAACAAACGGCGGCCAAAGTGCATGAGAAAGTTCAGGAAAATACAAGTGAACAGATGATCAGAGACAGAGAGTGAAAGGATGTGTGTTCGAAAGTATCAAAGGTCAGAAACTGAGACTTAACCTTTCAGAAGGACAGACCGGAGATCGTATGCCAAAGCTCAGTGACCGGCGCGTTAGGTTCACGTAAATAGGTGAGAATGAGAGCGCCAGAGAGAGAAATGGAGGCTAATGCTGGACGTATGAATAAAGAACGAGAGAGATCCGTATTATATCTACAACATTGGAGATAGGGTCCATTATAAGCTTTACCGCTTTTATTTATTTAATATTATTTGTTCTTTTATTTTATCTCGTTCGGGTTGCGTTTGGAAAAAGATAAATATACCAGCATTGGGCGGGCGTGAGTCCAATATTTTAGCAATTTAATAATTTTATTTAAAAAATATAATAAAAAATGTAAGAGTATTTTTTACCTACAAATGTTTTCTTTTCTTTTTTATCACTTTACAAACAATTTTTACACAAAAATCGAGATCCTATCCCTAACTAAATTAAAATTTCTACTGTTTAACGTCAACTATCCAACCTCATACTTTCAATTTAGTTCTAAAACAATTTTTAACTAAGTCAAGATTAAATAAAAAACTAAAACATAATTAAAAGAATAAAATAAAAGGGCTAAAAAAAAGTTTCCACAATACTATTATATATCCTATAATATTAATTAATATTATATTTTATTTATTTTTATAACATATATTATATTAAAAAAAATTATACATGTTAAAGCATAAGTAGATTTGGTTATGTTAATTTTTATTTTTTAGGAACTTACAACTAAAACAACCTTGTCAATTTTTAAATATTTTGGAACTATTTGGACCAAAAAATTTCAAATAAAAATATATAAGCTCGGTTTAGATTTAGACTCGAATTAGTTGGTTGATTTTTGAAAGAAAAAAATGTCCACCCCTATACCAACATATCCCTTTTTCTTTCAAATTTAAATAATTTTAGGATTATTCCATGGACTCTTAATTTTTATTTCTTTAAATAATTTATAAATAGGTGTATTTGTTACCGGTTTTAGTTTTTATATTTTTAAGAATTATTACTAAAATATATGATTATTTATAATTATTTTTAAAAACAATTAATTATATTTTTTATTCTGATTTTTTTATTTTAAAAAAAATATTTTTTTATATAAAATAAATTAAATTTTATAATTTTTATAAGTATAAATATTAAAAAAAAATAATTCAAAACTTAAAATTTGTAAAAAATAATATACTAATTCACAACTTCCCATTTTATGATTGTTTGCCTCATAAAACTTTTGTGTCACTGCACCACCTTTTTCTCATTTCTTTTTATTAAAAAAAAATTGGATTAAGTTTTTTTTTTTTTTTTTTTTTAAATCGAAAATGAATAAAGAAAGAGTAATGGTACAATATATTATAAAGAGTAATATCAAATATTACAAAATTCACAATAATATAAATTATGTAGCGTGATGTGTTGTAAATAGTCATTGACTTAATAAGCAACATTGGTTTTGTTTTGCTCTATGAAATTTTAATATCTTATTTACGAAGATGATAAATTTATAATAAATATCAATTTTCTATTACAAACTTAATATAATCTAAAATTGACAGCCGCACAACCACATTCGAGTAACAATATAAATTTAAGAGTTATTTTATTAATTGTTTCATGCTATTAGTAATATCAATTTATTTTCCCAAAGTTATAATATGCAATTAACAAAATATTTTTAATTTTTATATTTGTTATATTATTACTTTTAAAAAGTCGTTTTAGTAAAGTTAAATTTTTATTTCAATTCTTCAAGTTTTTTTGTACACATTAAAAAAAAAAAAAGATTTTATATTACTTTCTTTCACCAACCTATTTCATGTTTATTCTTATTTTAATAGACTCTCATGGTAAATTATTAAAAGCACCCTTCAAGTACAATTTTTTCCAAATAGCCTTTATTTTAATTTAAAATATCCGCAAATTATTTAAAAAAAATTGAAATATACAACTTATCAAAATTAGCCAACATCTTCATACAGCCAGACTAAATCCAATTGAATATGCAGTATTAAAAAAAAGTTATTAATGAAAAAAAAAAAAAAAAAAGTTTATTAATGAGCTTAGCAATGCTAAATAATTCATTTAATTTTTTATTTTATTTTTCCAAGTGACGGAAATATTATTCTTCTATTTGGGGAAATTGATTAATTTATTTCAATGCCTAAGAATCAAATCAAATAAACAAAATTTCAATTCCATTCCCTACAGATTAAATGACTGCATAAATGCTGCTGACTTTATCCATCTTCTCTTCCGTGTTTAGAAACATCCGGACCTTCTAATAATTCCCTCCTAATTCATAGGAAGATACTAGTAAACGCTAAAACGAAATGACAGATTTATAAAAAATAAAAATAAATAAAAAAAAGAAAGAAATGACAGAAGAATATTTGTATTTTTCTCTGGTGAGTGTTTGGACACACGCGTGATAAAGAAAAAATATACATAAATTTATATACATTAATTATGATATAACATATAAAATATATATATATATATATATATATTTTCTAAATACTAAATCATACCGATACATATTTTATACTAAATCACACGAAATTCTCTAAATCAAATTTATAAACTCTTATGACAAAAAAAAAAAAAAATTATACTTGCGATATAACAATTATTATCATTGATAATACTTTATAAAGTCTAACAATTTATCTTCTAAATTTATACATTTTTTTTCTAAATTTATACTATTTTTTAAGAAAATATTTTACCTTTCTTTCTGCTTTCTCTTTAATAATGAGATATTAAATAGAATATAATTTATCATATGACTTAGAGATCATAACCACTATATATTTGAATAATAATTGTAATTTATTTTAACATATCATTAAAATAGAAATTATTCTTAGTTCTCTACACATTAATGACTCACATCTTATTTGATGCATCAAAACCTTAATTACTTAAATCTTAGAATATCATTTTTAAAACGAGTTTTAACCTTATATGACAGCCCACAACACATAATTATTAACATATAAGCTCAATATTTGATTAAAGATCTAACAATCTCTCACTTAGACTATATGTATAACCTTATAATTATGTACTGCAAAAATAACAATATGAACTCAATTTTGTTGTCATTATCGAAATATATCTCTAACCAATTTGATCCATCAATCATACTAACATAAGATCAAAGTAGCATTCGTTACATCTATCATAATTCAACATATCAATGATCACGTATGTCAATACATTTGAATGACATAGATCATGATGTAGATATGTAGCATAAAAATTTCATGTAATGTGATCTCAACATGCATATTTTCAACAATTTCACCCTTAAATCTTAGTGAGATCAAACCATATCAAAATCAAAGTGTAAATAAATCAAAACTTTATTTCTACATAAAATAACCTCAAAATTTTCATAAGTTGAAATAATTGAAAATAAATCTATATTAAAGAAATACTTTAAAATTACAAACTCCCATTAAAATTGAGACACCTATACGAGCAATGTGTTCAAGAAACATTTAGGTTGGCAATCCCCTAGGAAGCGAATCTGCAATCATGGAGTTTGTAATGATGTGCTCTATAGACACCTGTCCACTTTGAGCTCTTTCCTTGAAAATTAGGAACTTGATGTCTATATACTTTAACTTAGTCGAGCTTCTATTGTTAGTGAAATACAATACTAATGACTTATTATCACAAAATAACTTGAGTGGTCTTCCAATACCATCTACAATATGTAGCCTCGTGATAAAGTTCATCAACCATATTCTGTGATTATATGTCTCATAACATGCTATGAATTATGTTGCTATAAGAGACTGTTTAGCATTAGATAGCACCCCAAGCTAGCAGGTAGACATAGCCAGATGTAGATTTCATATTATCTTTGTATCTAACAAAATTGGAGTAAGTATACCTAACAATCTCAACCTAATTCGACCTCCGATATGTGAGCATGTATTCTTTTGTTCTCTGTAAGTACCACAAGACCCTTTTGCTACCTTCCAATAGTCTATTCATGAATTGCTTAAATATCTACCTAACATCCCAGCAATGTACATAATATCCAAACGCGTACATACTTGAGCATACATCAGACTTCTTGCTCACACATAAGGAATCTTCTGGACTTTCTTTTCCCTAAAATCATTCTTAGGGCACTGACTAAGACTAAACTTGTCTCACTTAGCTACATAGGTATCATGTGGTTTGCAATTCTACAAGTTGTATCTCTTGAGAATCTTTTCGATATAACTCTTTTATGATAATCCTAAAATACCTTAAAAGCAAAGCAATCCCGGTGTATCTGTATGCCTAATACAAAAAAGGCATCACCAAGATCCTTCATCTCAAAATTCTTAGCAAAAAATCTCTTGATTTTGTGCAATAAGCTCATATCATTAATGGCAAGCAAAATGTCATTGATATATAAAACCAAAAAAATCACACAAAACTTAAGGTATATACAATCATCGACCAAATTCATCTCAAAACTAAACAAGATGATCACTTGATGAAACTTGAAATACTACTGTCGATATAATTGTTTGAGCCTATAGATGGATTTCTTAAGTTTGCAAACCATATTCTTTGGGTCTCATAACATAAAGTTTTTTGGCTATGTCATATAAATTGCCTCATCAATATCGCCATTGAGAAACATTGTCCTTACATCCATCTAATGTAACTCAAGATCGAAATGCACTGCCAATGCCATTATAATCTTGAAAGAGTCTTTCGAAGAAACAAGAGAGAAAGTCTCTTTATAGTCGATGTTTTCTTTTTGTGTAAAAAACCTTTGCAATAAGACGAGTTTTGTACATCTCCACATCACCTTTCGAATCTCTCTTGGTCTTAAAGATCCATTTGTAACCAATGGGTTTCGCACCTTTTAGCAATGAGACAAGATCTCACACATCATTGTACTTTATAGACTTAATTTCTTCATTCATGACATCAATCAATTTCTAAGAGTTAGAACTTTTCATGGCTTGATGAAAGTTGATCGAATCTTCTTCCATAAGTCCAATGTCAATCTCATATTCTTGGAAAAATACAATGTAGTCATCTAGCATTGCACTTCTCCTTTTTTTAGTGGATATTCTTAATGATAGATTCTTAAGGTGGTAGAGTTTGTTCTTTTGAAACAATTTCCCAAATGAGAGGTTCTCCAACATTGTTTTGATTTGTTGTGTCTTGAACAAAGCCAAGAATGGGATCCTATTCAATGCCAATAGCACCTGTAGAAATATCAAAGTATTCCTCTTCAAAGACAAAGTCTCTAACTATATCTAGCTGGGCATTTTTTGACTCAAAAATTGACTTAGACACGAGATCATGAAACTTATACCTGTATCTTTTAAAGTATTTAATAAAATAGTAACTCGTCGTCCTTTAGTCTAGTTTATTTTCATTAGGCTTATTAGGATTTGCCTCAGCTAGAAATTCCCAAATATGCAAGTGCTTTAAACTAGGAGTATTACCCATCCAAAGTTCATAAGGAATTTTGGTTGTTACTATAGTTGGACCTTGTTAAGGATATATGCTACAATCTTAAGAGCTTCTATCCAAAGTGATTATGGCAAGGTAGAATGATAAATCATACATATCACCATATCCTTAAGAGTCATGTTTTATCTTTCAATAACACCATTCATAGTGGGCGAACATAGCAGAGTATACTGTGGGACAATACAGCATGGAACTTTGCAAACAATCTTAGACATTTTTTTACATTCATATCTACCATAGTATTTACCACCATTGTCAGATTTGACACGTTTAATCACTGTGCTGAGTTGGTATGCAACTTTAGACTTATAACTAGGGATGGGCATGGGACAGGCGGGGGACAATTTTTGCCATATCCATCCCCAAAATCGAACAATTAATAGTGTAATCGAAACTATCCAAAAACTACTCTGATTCAGGTACAGTTATAACCGGATCGAGATCGAGCGGGGAAGAGTACAACAAAAAAAATCGTCCCATATCTGATGTATAAAAAAAATCAACACATATTAGTGTGAGTTTTTGTAGTTTCTACTTTGTGCACTCACGTGTTTGCAGAAGATTTGAGAGAAATTTTGCCAGTTAAATTCAAAACTTTAATGAAGAAATCACTAGGCAACCGAGATATGTTCAGGCAAAAGCATGGACAACTCACACTAAGTAGAAACTGCAAAACTATGGCTCAGGATAGAAGAAACTGCAAAAACTACACCAGTATCACCAAATGTAACTACAATGGCACACAAATAGAAGAGAGTTCAATGAAAAAATAAATAGTAAATATACACATCTTTACATCATATCATTTATCAACTTTTCTTAAAATACACAAAATTTGATTATGATTTTGGAAAATTTAGTGTTGTTGCCGACCTGCTGTTGCCATAACAATTATCAATTATTAAACAAATCAAAATACAATTATCCATAACATAAATTCATAAATCCTAATTCATAAATCACAATAAAACTTAAAAATACCACAAGTCTTCAAAATGCAATTACAATCTTCAATACCGCAAATTTAAAATAAGAAATTAAAGCTTAAAAATAACAATGCAATTATGCAACCACAAGTCTTTAATAGCTACCATATTTCCTTTAGTCTTCAACAACACAAATATCCTGAAATCATCAATATCAAAATTAAAAATGAATACTCAAACCTTTAAATATTCAATACAAAACCATGCTTAGCTAGCTAGGAATTTTACACTTTCTACTCAACCAAAATATAATACCTCGATATTATCTTCTACAAAAGTAATTAGATTAGATGATGAGCCAACAGTTTGTAAATCTGTACAAGTTATAAATCATTTAAATATTTAATAAATATTATCTACATCTGTATATCATATATGTAATTAGTAATCAATATAACTAAATTTAACATAAGTACCTTGCTTTTTAAATATTAGCCCATAATAAATTTTGGGCACACATTAAAGCTTCTATTGTGTTTTCTTTGAGTCTACATACCATGTTTACTTACCATTCTACCACTTGTGCTAAATACAGACTATGAAGCAACCGTGGTTACAAGAATAGCTAATATATCCCTAACAATGTCATGTATAATTGGATACTTGTGTTTGTTACATTTCCACCAAGATAAAATATCAAATTCTTTTCAAGAAATTTTCATATCAACTTCCTCTAAATAAGAGTCAAACTCATATCTCAAAGGGATAGTCCTATTTTGCATTTTCCATTATTTATACTCAAGTATACCACTATGATTTAAATGACTAATACCCTTTGAACTTTTAGACATAGAGAAGTTGTACGAAGAAAACTCTATTTGTTTATCTTCCTCTTGAATTCGTTTCTTTTGGTACATCTTTACCAAATCATAACATTTATCTCGCACCTTTTTAATTTCAACGTCAGCATAATCTCCATAAATTTTTGGAAAGTAGAATTCAAGATAATTCATATTGAACCTAGGATCCAATACAACCCCTATAGCCACAACAAGATTGACTTCAAACCAATACTTGTTCAACTTCAAGCATATTTTCAGCCATCCCCCTAATTATCTCGTCATCATCAAACCTCCACGATATAGTGCCAACTTAATGTCACAAATATGATGAAATAACATGTTCACAATCTGATAATTTGTGCTAGAAAATAATTCAGTAACCATGTAAAATAACTCTAACTTATCACAAATTTTTTTCACCATTTCCCATTCTAAGTCGTTAAGAAGACTCATATAATTCTTATCCAATTGCTTCAAACGAAGGAATACTTTCTGATAAAATATGGCATCTTTAAGCATTAAAAAAGTATAATTCCAACGAGTTTGACAATCAAGAGATAAATTCTTATTAGAAGACTTTATCTCTTGAGATGCAACCTTTTTAAACTTCTCTTTCCTGTTTTGAGTTGTTGTCCAATACGCAACATTATCTCTAACTTTAGAAATACATTCAATAATCACATTTAAACCATCTTTCACAACCAAATTAATTATGTGTGCAGTACAACGCATATTAAAAATATTCCCATTCAATATCAATGAGGTACTATCTAAATTATCTAACAGATTTGGCAACATTGAAATATTGCAAGAACAATTATCTAAAGTGAGAGTTGATATCTTATAATCAATATTCAAATCCAATAAGCAATTCTTCAACTCAGGGCCTAAAACTTTAGCAGTGTGTGGAGCGGGGATATATATAAACTTAAAAATAAACCAAAAGATAGAAAGTGAGCATTTCAAATTAAACCAATTTTAAAAAATGTTAATATATAATTTACAAAAAAATTAAAAAGGTAGAAAAGTCACCTGATTATTCTACTATGTAAAGACCGAGCGTCGTCAATAAATAAAATGACAAGTAACAGCCACAAAGCCTTTATTTTGGTTACTAGATTTCCACATGTCACTAGTGATTGCAACTCGACTTCTATTGTTATCCAACATGTCCATGATTTTTCTTTTCTCAACATCATATATTTTCATGATGTCTCTCTTTAAAGTAGTACGTGACATAGGTTTTAACATTGGCTGAAGCAAAAAAGAATACTCTCGAAATCCTTGGTGCTCAACAATGCTAAGAGGGTATTCATGTAAAATGATCATCTTTGCACATTTTTGTCGAGAAACTTCAGCATCAGAATTCCAAGTCATATATCCCTTTTCTTTCACTTGAATGGGCATGATTTTATATCAGCTTTCAAGTGAGATGTTCCATTTTTTGTAACCCTTCCTAACTTCTTTTCACAATATTTACATACTGCCTTCCATACCCTCATCAATTTTCTTCCTATCAAAGTGCTTCCATGCTTCAGACTTCAAATTAGACTTTCATCATCATCTTCACCATAAACAACTTCATGTGATGGTTGTACCAATGTAGTCTCATTTGGTGATATTGGTGTTGAGACATTAGTACTTGTACATTCACCTGTTATACTAGAAGTTAGACCACTTGTTACATCCAAATTACCTAAAAGATTAACCTCAATATCCATGTTATTTTCATTTTCTCATTGTGATGATTCAGTGGTAGGCGAACCTAAAATTCAATATAGTCATATTAGATTGAAAATAGATAAGAGAAATAATAAATATTTATTATTAAAAGTATAATTTTTAATCTAAAAAATAAAGCACTATTATTTACTTTCTTACTTGACATGGTAGTACAACCTTAAAGTTTGTAAAGCTGTGAAGAACAACTCCGTAAAAAAAAAAAAAAAAGTAAGTACGTAATTATTTATTATTATTATTATTATTGATAGAAAGTGAAGAATTTATAAAGTTAGCATTAAAATAATATGCAGCAATAAAAGAAGTCTAGATTAGGCAATTTATTTAATTATTTAGTTCCTTGAAAGCTCAGGCACAAAGAGGCCTGTGGAGTGCAGACTCATACAATGTGCCATTTCTAGGTTCCTCTATTCAGCAAAACGCTTATAATAAGAAGGGGAATAATACTTAACAAGACAAGAAGACAGAAATACAATCAAGCACTGAAACAAACAAAAATACATTGTACCTCACATCGATTAAATAGAATGGGCTAAACAAAATACACTAAACCTCACAGCTTGGTTACTAAACAGAGATAATATAAAAATCCTAAAGTTGCTTCATTGTTTATTTGGGTTTAAAATACTATTTTCAAAGATATTCTTATTATTTCTTTTTACTTTTTCCAAAAGTTTCTCATTAGCTTGTACCAATCTTACAAGATGAAAACAACAGATCCATTAACAAAAAACTATATAATGACCCCTAAGTAAAAAAATAAAAATAAAATTATACATACAGGTGCCCATAACAGTGTTATTATAAGAACTGATTCCTTGAGCTTAAATTGCCATCAAGTGCCCTAGGACACAATCAAAGCTTCATGATACAACAGAGCCCACTTACATAAATTACCTATTACTAAAAGCCAACCAAGTAGAATATCAAAAAGGAATCAAGCTGATGACCCAAATGTAGCCTTAATCTAAATGAAACCGACAACAATTTTATTTAATTAGCAAGAATCGTGAAATGTAACTAAGAAATAATTTGAAACAAGAAGTTAATAACCCAAATAAGATAATGAAAATATGAGTTAGAGAAAGGTAGCTTACATATTACAGAAGAGGGGATGGAGAACAGGAAATGGTGAATGGGGAATGGGGAAAAGCGAAAGAGTGTGGGGAATGATGCCAGTGTTGGTGTGGGAGAGGCAAACAGGAGACATTTGAGGTCTCAGAATCAAAAAGAGGCTTATTGAATTGTGCCATTTTGGAGAAAGTGGTAGCACCACTTTCGGCAAGCAGTCTGAACTAAAAGTGAATCGCGCCACGAGTTGGATTAATAAGAAAGAAATGAAAATAATTTAGGATTACATTTGTTTGTTTTCTATTTATACTAGGGTTTTAACTAATAACTAATTTTAATAAACAAATACATTTATATGTTATAATTGATACAAAACTAAAAGTGGCTTGGTGGATATAACGAGGAATGTTGGTGCTACTACCCCAAGTAAGCATTTCTAAATTTTATGAATAAATTTTTATATATATTTAAATTAAATTAAATTTGAAAATATATTTCGAGTACGGGTGGAGACTGTTTTATTCGGGTGGGTAGGATTTTATGTATAATCGTTCCCGCCCCGTCCCCGATAATTTATATCTGGGTATTATCCATCCCTACCCCCGCCCCCAAAATTAGCGAATATTAACCATCCATCGGATCTGTCAATCGCGGTTACCCGAACCCGCGGATAAAATGCCCATTCCTATTTATAACTTTTGAACACATCCAATGAATGTGACTTTTCATGAATGATAAATATAGAGCCATACTTAGAAAAATTGTCTATGAACATTATAAAATATTATTGACCATTCCATGCGATCGTAGAGAATAGCCCACAAATATATGTATGTATAAATTATAAGACTTCAAAAGTCCTGTTGGCTTCAAATATTTTTTTATTGGTTTGTTTCCCTTTTATACTATTAACACAAATATCAAAATCTATAAAATTTAAGGAGTTAGAATTTCGTCTGACACAATTCATTCTATTCTTCGTTTGGAGATATAGCCTATTCATCTGTGCCATAACACAAGTGAATTCTTAATGGTTAATTTTCTTTTTGTACCTAGGTACTTAATTGTAAGGATTCATTAAATGAAGTAATTGTATCAATTAAATAAAGATTATCGTATCATGAAAAAGAACCAAAACTATCTAATTTTGAATAATGAAACAAATTAAATTTTCTATTCTCAAATGAATAAGAATAACTAGATTTATCCAAAGTAGAAATATAAATCAAATTTCGTCTAAAAGAAGGTACTATAAATGTCATTAAAATCCAAATAAAATCTAGTCTTTAACAATAATTTAAATGTTTCTAATGACTCAACTTGAACCATCTTACCATTGCCCACATAAATGTATCTTTTACCATCACTTGGCTCTCAGCAACCCTACATAAACACACTGATGTGAGTTATTGCACCATAATCTATCAACCATGTGTGTCTAAGAACAGAAGTTAAATTAATCTCAAAACAAACCAAATTAAGAAGAATACCTTTCTTAGTTCGTCTTGAGTAATAATTGGTGCATTGCTTTTTATTATGCCTTTCAGCCCCACAGAAGAAATAACCAATACCTTCTGGTTCATCGATTTTCTTTTGAGGTGCCATATCTGTAGCTTCCTTATCCTTCATTTTTTTTTACCTTGTCCTTGTTCTTAGAGGTTAAGGCTAGGTGAGTTCTCTCTGCCTTATTTTACTTCAAACTCTTCTTCCTGAATATAATATGAGATGAGCTCATTTAGAGACTTAGTCTCTTTCTGATAGTTATAGCTCACCTTAAACTAACTAAACTGTGTCAAAAGAGATATCATAACTAAATGCATTAGCAAGTTCTTAGAGAGTTTTAGCTTGAGTGCTTTAAACTTAGAAGCAAGATGAGACATCTTCATGGTCCCTTATATTGCCTTTGCCCCTATACTTCATTGAAATTAGACTTGTCAAAAGTGTACCTATTTCAGCCTTTTCATTCTTGACAAATCTCTTTTCAATGTTTGCAAAGAACTCCTTTACTGTAGTGATCTTTTCAAACATTATGCTCCTAAATGTTTTCAAAATGACATTCTTCATTATCATCATACACATGCAATTTGATCTTTCCCAATTTTTTTTTCATCAAAAGTACTCTCATCTGTAAGAGTTGGAGGAGAATCAATCCTTAACCGTAAGGTCGAGATCCATGACTCTGATAACTATTAAGTGGTTCTCTTGCTATGACTTGAAATTAATGTCATTTAGCATGGGAATATAGTTGATGTTAGTAGTAATATTAGCACGATTATTCACAGCTAAATTCAGAAAATAACAAATAAACAAAACAAGCTTACATAAGTATCATAACTAAAATAATCACAAATTCAAACAAAGGTAACCATCTCAATATACCATATACACCATTAATATTTTAACTTTGGGTAAAATATTAATTGTAAATAATATTTTGGTGTAGTAATCAAATATTGACAATAAGACATATTGAACAATAAATCTTCCTTTGGGTCGATGTATTAATCATATGCAAAAATTGAATAATCAACATGTATTTATTAACATACATGTACATACAATTCTATTAAATATGTCACTATGACGACATGTCGATTTAATTAATTCATCTCAAAATATATACAAACACACCAATAATTGAATTTAAAATTGCCCCAATTTTGTTTTTTGTCAAAGTTTACTCAAAATTTGTTGAGTCAAAGCTTATTAGGACACAAAACTCATATTCATATCTTGACCAATCAATCCAAATATATATTTATATATAGACATATATACATACATACTAAAAATTCAACAGCTAAATTCAGAGAATAACAAACAAACAAAACAAGCTCACATAAGTATCATAACTAAAATAATCATAAATTCAAACAAAGGTAATCATCTCAATATGCCAGATACACCATTAATATTTTAACTTTGGGTAAAATATTAACTTGTAAATAATATCTTGGTATAGTAATCAAATGTTGACAATAAGACATATTGAACAATAAATCTTCCTTTGGGTCGATGTATTGATCACATACAAAAATTGAATAATCAACATGTGTTTATTAACATACATGTACATACAATTCTATTAAATAAGTCACTATGATGACATGTCAATTTAATTAATTCATCTCAAAATATATACAAACACACTAATAATTGAATTTAAAATTGTCTCAACTTTTTTTTTGTCAAAGTTTACTCAAAACTTGTTGGGTCAAAGTGTATTAGGGCACAAAACACATATCCATATCTTGACCAATCAATCCATATATATATATATATATATATATATATATATACACTAAAAATTCAACAACTACCTATTTATGAAAACTTTGTGAGTTGTAGCAACATCAATACTCATTTACGCAAACTAAAAAAATAAAAAATTATGAAAAGAATTAACTACTACAAAATAAAAATAATCTAGAGTATGAAAATGTTGCATTACAGATGTAAAAAAAAAAAAAGTTCGATTATAAAGTAATTAATATTCAAGTAAACTTTTATAATAGATAAAGAAATAAAATTATAATATAATGTTAATTATTATAATTAAATAAATAAAATTAATAACAATTTTATATTTTTTTATATTTTTGTGTGATATTAAAATATATATTTATTAATTTTTTAATAGATAAAGTACTAAAATTTGAACAACTACTTAATTATTAAAAAAATTCATTGTGAGGCACAACAACAATTAGACTCATTTTGAGATACTTAAACAAGAAAAAAAATAAAAACAAATTAGAAAATAATTAACCATCGCAAAATAAAAATCATATAAAACATGAAAAATTTGCATTACAAACTTAAAAAGTAAGTTTCAATTATAAAGTAATTAATGTTAATGTAAAAATAAAAAGTAAACTCTTATAATAGAAAACAAGAAAGAAATAAAATTATAATATAATGCAATAATTATAATTAAATAAATAAAGTTAATAATAGTAACAATTTTTGAAATTAAATTTGAATAATTTTGTCCAATTTTTTCTTTAATTATAATTTGGTCATTAGTTTAAAAATAAATATGTATTGTAGCATATTTAGGATTTTTAAAATAAAAAATTAAATCATAATATAATTTTATTTTTTATCTTTCAATTTTTCTTTCTTTATTTGTTTACATTATTTATTTTTTACACAATATTTAAGAAAAACAAAAAAGAAAAATAAACATTTCAAACGTATGTTGTGCATTGTAGGCTATGTAAGATTTCGTTAAAAAAATACACAATAAATAAGTTCTTATAATATTTTATATTAAATTAATAATAATAATAATAATTGTAATTAAATTTGACCAATTTTTTTCATTAATTATGAGTGTACAATTATATTGTAAATAAATATGTATTTTATTTAATCTAGGATATCTTATATAGAAAATTAAATTATAAATAAAAATCTTATAATTTTGTATTTTATTTTTTAAATATTTTTCTTTCTTTATATGTTTTCTTCTTTTTTTAACTCATTATTTTAAATTAATCACTATCATTAAATATATAAAATAAACGTTAATGGTAATTCTAAAATTAAGGTGAAAATTTGTCCCCAAAAAAATTGATTACATGTTTCTTAACCCATTATTGTAAAAAGAAAAAAAAAAATTAATTCAACTGAATAACTATATGTTTTAAATTATACAAGAACTTTTTTTAAAAGAAATAAATCATAATAAGGCACTTATATTCTTATCTTTATAATAAAATAATGAAATTATTATAATTAATTATTAAATAAATAATAATAATAATAATTTTTAATTAAAGATAAAATTTGATAACAAAGTCGTCTAAAATAACAAATAATAAATAAGTAAATATATATAGTAATAAGATATATATATGAGATGGAATTAAGAGACACAATTTTTTACTTAATTTTTTATACAAACAGATTTTAAAGGTTGAAATTTAGGTAATAAATTTCTCCAATTGTCTCTCTCTCTTATTCTTTCTAAATCTCAAACCTTAAGATATATTGGTGTAAAAAATTTCATAAAATTTTATAATTGTCAATGTTTTATATATATATATATATATATATATATATATATATATATTATTTTCAAACCTTAAAAAGTTACCCAAAATAATAATAAATATATAAATTTTTTTTACCCTAATGCCATGAAGTAATACACGGCTTGATGTGGACTTCACAAATGTAATTAAAAGTACATTGGCTGTTGTTGAGCTTTGAAGCAGCGAAAAAATAGTCTTTACAATGGTAACTGCCTATGTCATATTTACATTTAGATAGCATTAAATAAAAGTAATTAAAACTTTGAAATATCCGATTAGGAAAAAGCCGACAGTAGATAGTGCAATAGTATTTTAGTTCGGTGGGTAATGTCACTGAATTACATGCACTAGATCATAGGTTTGAAGACTGAAACAGTTGTAATTGTGCATAAAGATCCTTCTGATGATAGCCTGAAGTGCTAGACACTGTTAGTACTGTCAAACAAGACGTTGATCCGAGTGAATGGAACATAACAGGCATTACTTCGTCTCCCCCGAAGGAACTTTTTTCTGTTAAAAAAAATATCCTATTAGCAAAAGACCTGTGACAACTGACATATAGCATGGTTTAAATAAATAATAATACGCTACGTTAAATCATTAATTTTTAAACTTTTATTAAATTTATACTTAAGTTTTTAAAATTTTAAATTCAATTTAGTTTCTAAATTTTTAAAATTTTATACATAGGTCCTTAAATTTTTAAATTTTATAATTTAGTCCCAAAATTTTAAAAAATTTACACATATGTTCTAAAATTTTGATTCAAAAACATGTATAGTAGTATCTAAGATAAGACTTATGTGTAAATTTTTAAAAGTTTGAAAACTAAATTATAAAATTTAAAAATTTAAAAACTTATGTATAAAATTTTAAAAATATAAAGACCTAAATATAAATTTAATTAAAATTTAACAACCAATAAAATAATTAACCTATAATAATAAAAATAAAAATAATCCCTAACTTAGCTATATGAAACATTCGGCCACCGTTCTTTTTTTTTTTCAATTCCTACGTAATATTAAAAGTAATATACTAAGATTTAAGTAACATACTACGTTTTAAGTAATTTAAATTTTAATGCAATTAATAGAATATGAGTTTTTAATGTGTAGAGACTTAAGAATAATTTATATTTTAATTATGAGCTAAAATAAAATAAAAACAATTATTATCCAAATATAGTGGTTATGATCCTTAGATCATACGTTGAATTATATTTTATTTGATATCTTGTCGTAAAAATAAAGCAGGGAGAAAGATAAATAGTTCTCTTAGAAAAATTGATCAATCTGGAAGACAAATCGCTCTGCTTTTGAAGACAATTGCTCACTATAGATTCAAATATGCTTTCGCTTATTCATCTTTAATTCTTGATGATCTGACATAAGCGTTTCTAGATATGTTATTGGTGATGGTTTTCACAAAAAAATTATTTATCTAACAAGTGGTATCAAATTTTCATTATGTTCATAATATTTTCATAAAGATTCCAATTTTTCTTATCCTAGTTTGTAACAATAGTTGTACTTGACTTTAGATCTTATCTTAGGATTGTATCAGTGTTCGTTAATGAGGCAGAGATTGTTATGGCATTATAATAAATTCAAAGATGGAAAAAAAAATTGATTTTTATGTTTTTGAACTATTTGTTTGGAAATTTTCTAACTTAATATTTAGGATTTACTAACTTGAAATTAGAAAAACACTTGAAATAAGAAGTTTTTCTAGTTCTAAAGTACAAGTAGTATGGTATTAGTTGGCTTACTTTATAAATATAATGATAAAGCTCTAACCCGGATAACAACCAAAGTAAGGAAATAAGGATGCATTGGGACTTACTCCATTCGTACTAAAAGCAGAAGACTAATAAAGAGCAGTAAATAAACATAAATAAGCACACAAACAAAACGATAAGCAAATTAAGTTTTTCAATTACTAAGTAATTCTTATAATTTGATACATATTATAATAAATTATTAATTGTACTCACACAGAAATTAGAACATTCAAATACAACAAAATAACGTGGTAAATTCATTTAGGCTCAAATCATAAGTGCTAACATTCATGAGTTGTTTAAGGAAATCACTCAACAGCTAAATTCATTAAGATGAAATAAACAGTTATACAGACTCGATAGAGTAAAATGTCAATACCTCTATCAGTTGGGACCACCCATCCTAACTGCCTAAGCTACTCTTCCTAGATGTCACCACAACAACTTTGAACCGCAAAGGATCCAACTCACCTTTAAAGCCACCTCACCATGCATCATGATACTAGTACCTGCAATAAATATTTGTGATTTCTAAACAAGATATAATTCTCCAAATATTATTATGTAAAATCTCCTCGTATCAACAATACGAAAACACACTCAATATATTATTGACACAGAATCTCAAAATAATACAAAATAACATTCAACATATTAATAATTTGATAAGACAAATAATACAAAATCATGTTTTTAATAATACAAACCATGTTTTTAATATAAAATCTTTGTTTTGCAATACAAAATCATACTTAATGTATTGCAGATACGGAATCACAATTTTTCAAAATAAGAAATTATTTTTAGAACATCAAAACACTAATACGGAAAAGAACATTCAACATATTAATAATTTGATAATACAAATAATTTTTAGAGATACATAAATGATATTACAAAAGGGCAAAATTTTGTTTCTTAAAAATCTTAAGAAAACAAAGAAAGTAAATTAGTATTTATAAAGAATTTTTTATGCACCATAACCCTCGCGGACTCTTCATTGACCCACCTCCATGAGGTCCAAAAGTCAATAAAACGAAGAAACCAACTTCACCGATCCCTCACATACTTGCCTTGGCGAGCACACTGCGTTACCTGAGTGAGGACTTCGATGAGCTAAAGAAAGAAAGGATTTTTTAAGTGAAACTTAGTAAAAATAAATTTCACAAATACCAATACTTAGTAAGTAAAAGTAGATAAAAACACACTTTAACATATAAACTTGATGCGAACTGCTCACCACGATTCCTATGACCTCCAAATCACGCGGTTTGGCAACCACAAGAAATACGGACAGAAACCCGACACCAATATTAGCACGCAAATTCTACGAGAAAACTTAGACTTTGGTTGCACGAAAACTCACCTTAAACGAATGGATATTACGCACCACAAGCTAAGATGAGGTAAAACGCCACAAAGGGATTGCAAGCTCCTTTGATAAGTTTCGGTTGATAATGCACTTGGAGCCTTTGAGCTCTCAAAGAAGAAATTTTATATTTCTCTCAAATATTTGAACAAAGTTAACATATTACAGCTGCTAGGGTTCACTTATACAAGAAATAAAACACTAAAAACGGGCAAAGCATCCTAGCCCTTGATTTGTAATCAATGGCCCAAAATTTACAAATATTTGAGTCCCCGCCGCGGCGGCCAAATATCCATGCCGCGGCGCGCACGGTATGGGGCTGGTGTCAGCGCGCAGGTCTAGCGTCGTCTGTAGATGGGTGTCCGTGTCAGCGCACAGGTCTGGCTTGTCAGCACACGCACGTCCACTCATGTCGCGGCGCCCAAAATGCATGCGGCGGCGCGCACATGTTTTTGGTTCCAAGACAGAAACTCCTTCGCTGCGGCATGCAATATTTGTGCCGCGACGCTCCAAGTTCGTCATTTCCCCCTTCAAAACAGAAACTCCCTCGCCGCGGCGTGCAATATCTGTGCCGCAGCGGGCCAAGTTCGTCATTTTCCCCTTCAAAATAGAAACTCCCTCGCCGCGGCGGCTATATTTTCATGTCGCGGCGCAAGTCCTTTTGCTCCAAAATTGCCTCCAACAGATTGGTTGATCTCCCACATGCTTCAAGCTCCAAGCTCATGCTCCCTTGGTCTTTAATTGACTCTCGGACCAGCCCATTTAGAGCCTCTTCGAGTTGTTTGGCTCTTGACCTCGTGATCGACCCGTGTGGGATCCGTAGAGGATGTTGTGGTGGAGGTTGTGACGGAGGATTCGTATCATTCCCTCCTTCTTGAAAAGGATTCGACCTCGAATCGCCACCTGCATAATCAAAAAGAGACAGATCAGCAACATTAAATGAGGCACTAACATTATACTCACCGGGAAGGTCAAGTTTGTAGGCGTTGTCGTTGATGCGCTCGATCACTTGGAACGGCCCATCTCCTCTTGGTTGAAGTTTTGACCTCCGCTTATCAGGAAAGCGTTCTTTCCTTAGATGCACCCAAACCCAATCTCCGGGTTCAAAAATAACCTGTCGCCTTCCCTTGTTGGCTTTGAGGGCATTCTCCCTATTTTTCTTCTCAATGCGCTCACAAACCCTCTCATGCATCCTCTTAACCACCTCAGCCTTTCTTGCTCCTTCCAAATTAGTCCTTTCTGAAATAGGTAAAGGTAACAAGTCCATAAGGGTTAGTTGATTAAAACCATATACAATCTCAAACGGGGAGTGATCCGTGGTTGAGTGTACACTCCTATTGTATGCAAATTCAACAAAAGGTAAGCAATCTTCCCAGTTCTTCAAATTGCTTTTTAAGATGGCACGTAACAAAGTAGCCAACGTGCGATTGACTACTTCCGTTTGGCCATCGGTTTGGGGATGGCAAGTAGTAGAAAATAAAAGTTTTGTCCCCAACTTAGCCCACAAGGTTTTCCAAAAGTAGCTAAGGAACTTAACGTCCCTATTCCACACTATACTTTTAGGGACTCCATGGAGCCACACAATTTCTTTGAAAAACAGATTGGTTACGTTAGTTGCATCATCAGTTTTGTGACACGCAATAAAGTGTGCCATTTTTGAAAACCTGTCAACAACTACAAAAATAGAGTCCTTTCCCCCCTTAGACCTAGGCAATCCCAAAATAAAGTCCATGGATATATCCACCCATGGTGAGCAGGGCACCGGTAAGGGTGTATACAGTCCTTGAGGTAGGACTTTGGACTTCGCTTGCCTACATGTGATGCACCGAGAGCAAATTCTCTCTACATCACGCCTTATCCTGGCCCAAAAGAAATGTTCACGTAGAACATCCATAGTCGTGGCAACACCAAAGTGTCCCATTAGGCCTCACCCATGGGCCTCTCTCACTAATAACTCTCTCATAGAGCAATTAGGTATGCACAAAAGATCTTCCCTAAACAGATACCCATCTAATATGTAAAATTTCTCAAAAGCAGATACTTGACATGCATTGTACAAAGTAGAAAACTCATCATCATCAGCATATATCTCTTTAATATACTCAAACCCTAATAATCTAGCATTTAGAATAGAAATAAACATATCCTTTATAAATAAATTATTTTTTTTTCATATATTTTATAAACTCAAATTTATTAAATTTTTAAAAAAATGTATTTAATGTGAAAGGATATATAATTAGTTAATATGGCAAGCACCAACCCTTTTCCAAAGCATACGAGTTCAAATTGTTAATCATATTTTAAAAAAAATTCACAATTTAACTTAATTTTATATCTATATAAATTGTGAAAAAAAAAAAAAAAACTGTTTATGGTATTCATAAAATAAAGTTTATCAATTCTTTTAAATTTATTAATTTTTATGACTAATTAAATTAGTAAGATTTTTTTATTGTAGTTGATGAAAATATGAAATATTGTTTGTTCTTATAATTTTTTTTTAAATAAAAAAATAATTTGATAAAATTAGTACAGTGTCTTAAAACTTATAAATGTTTGAGTCAGCCCTAATATAAGGTTAAATTTAAATACTTTTAATATTTTAATTTTAAGAAAATATTTACAGTAAATAAACATGTGATTGCGTGCATTAGTAAAGCACCACATCATCTTTCATTAAGTCCTCCGCACGCACTAAAGATGAAAAGGCTGTTACTCGACCAATTCAACGCATCTTTCATTATAATCCAAATCATATAATATTGAAATATATTAATACAAATAAATTGCAAAAGGTGGATGTCGGTGAGGTATTAATATATTGAATTAATTAATTAGCAAATGATTAGTATTAATTAATGATGGCTTGGGTTGATCTCAAACGGGATTGATATAAACGGTAAAAAGACTATTTCAAGTTTGAATAAATAATATTATCTTTCAATCGGTGTATTTTAATATTTTCCTAAAGCACCAAGTTTTTTAATCATCTTAATGTAACACTCGACAAAGTGCAAGTCAAATGAGGATATGCAGAGATTAGGCTTCTCTCTAATCCAA
Organism: Elaeagnus macrophylla; assembly: GCA_029378325.1. Lineage (NCBI taxonomy): Eukaryota > Viridiplantae > Streptophyta > Magnoliopsida > Rosales > Elaeagnaceae > Elaeagnus > Elaeagnus macrophylla. Next base: position 57,566,484 of record CM055640.1, read on the forward strand.
CTCCCACCCATAAATATCAGAAATTTGAAGCCATTATAACCCAAGCGAGTATCATAGATCGATTTTTGTATCTATTTTTACACCGATATTTTTTGTACAGTGTCATATCTCATAACTATTTTAAAAATTAAAAAAATTGATTTAATTTTTTATATAATCTTAACACATATTAATAATATAATTAATATGAATGTAAATTTATATTTTCTTAATAATTCTACAAATTATATGACCGTCTTCAACAACAATTATTTTAAAATAATATTATATAACTCACTCACATTATATGGAACTCTTACCTTATAATTTGAATGCATAACAATGAGATTGTGGTGTTTATGTGCTACTAACAACATTGTGTCACTGTTACCAACATTTATTTTGAATATTATTAAGCTCAAACAATTAAGGTTGGTAAACATTCTAATTTTTAATTCTTTAGTTTTGGAATTAAATTTTTATTTTTAATTTTTTTTGAAAAATAAAAAATAAAAGCTAATTGTTAATCAACTTCTAATTTCAATTTTGAAATTGGATTTGCTTTTTATAATTAATTCCTAATTTTTAATTGTTGACTTTCTAAGCTCTAGAATCCAATTTTAAATTTCTTTTTGATAAATTTTCATTAATTTTTGCTTTTTAATTATTTTGAATAAGTTTGGGTATAATTTAGTATAATTGAGTTAATAATTTTTAGTGTCAAGAAATAAAAAAAATATAAATTTAATTCTAAGACTTAATTGTCTTGAATTTCAAAACTTGACTAAATTTCAAAATTAAAAAATTAGAAATTGAAAATGATTTATCAAATGTACATAATTTATAAATTTATAAATTTAAATTAAGAATTATGAATTAAAATGATTATGAAATGAACCTTATTTACTATTTTTTTTTTTGAAATGAAATAAGGTGATACTCGAACCTACTTTGTGCCCCCCTCCCCCCCCCCCTAAATTCGAATTTCCATTATGCGCACAACCACTAACGTCCTTTCAAATGTAAAATTGAGATGGCTTGCTTCAAAATGGTTTCATTGATGTTTCCATTTCATTGTTCGACACTTTTATAGAATATTGTGGTTCAAAAATGGAAATATATCTTAGGAGGGAGTGAGTTTGTTTTTGCTAAGTATATTAGGTCTATACGCTTTGGGTTGTTACAAAAATAAATAAAATTATAATCAATAACTGGAAGAAAAAAAAAAACCCTAAATTCATCACTTGATAAAAATGTGGTACGAATATATAAATTAATGAGAAAATTACCCTGCATACAATTTTAAGAACACTTATTTAAATAAACAGTTGACCATATTTTTCAAAAAAGAAATAAGATGCCTAAAAAAAAGCAATTCGGTGCAAAAAGAAAAAAAAAATTGAACTTAATTATGAATTACCAATTTAAAGTTGATATATGTGTTGAGAAAAACCTTGGTTGCATAACTGAACCCCTCAAAACTACCCCTAGCTAGCATTTTTTTTTAGTATTATACTTGTATTATATTTGTATGTATAAATTCATGAAAAATATTTTTGTTTTTCAAATAATTTACATACTTAGGAAAAAATACGCATTCTTTTGAACTAAAAAGTCTTATATTTGAATAATACTTTTCTTGTATAATAATAAATAAATAAGATTTTTTTTTTATAATAAATTTTTATTATTAAATTAGTTCATTAACATTATTATTGTTTCTCAATACAATAAGAGAAGTAATGATCATTATATTTAAAATATAGCTTTTAATATTTTATTGAAACAATAAGATTTTTGTTTCTCGATTCTTACCAATAAAAAAAAAATATTCACAACAATTGATTCCAAATATATATAAGCTATTTAATAATAAAAATTTATTAATTATAAAGCATATATTTAAAAAAAGATGTTAAAAATATATTATTAAGATCAGATGACAGTATTGAATGCACTTGTGAATTAAAATGGTCGAACATAAGTTTTAATTATCATCATTAGATTGACCACGCTAAAAACAATGGAAGTTTAGTGATAAAGGCTAATTTATGTTGAATTATGAACTATATTTATTAAATATTTTATTGATGTTTTTATATAATTATGAAAAATCTAATAATATCTTAATATTTTTATTAAACTCTATGCATATTGTTACTGTATTTTTTATAATTTATTTGGTAAAATTAAACGAATTATGATCGTATTTATATATTTTATATTTTTATTACATTTGTATTTTATATCAAATTTTCGACATATTTTTATATAAAAATAAGTGTATTATTACATTCATACTTATGTCTATTATCCCATATTTTGCTAACTATGGTACTAACTATGTATCATATCTAAAGATTATTTAACAGAGTTCAAAGTTATGGATCTAACTAGCTTAGAAGATAAATAGTTTATGATAAAATTTTTAAATAATTTCAATTTTAAATTAATCACAGCAGCCTGACATACAATTACGTATAAATAGTAAAAGTAAAGAAAAAAATAACATACAGATTTTTAGATAAAAATAATATAAGTTAACACGATTTAAGAGAAAAATCACTGGTCTACTGGAACCACCACACTATAAAAAAACCAAATTCAAGTATAAGATGTCTTAGACTATCCTTACAGTGATAACACCTCTGTGTACTTTACTTATGAGTCGCTACTCTTTTCTTCAGAGTCTTCTCGAGGTAGGTGAGCAAAATTGAACAGACGTTTCGATCAACTCTTCTCAAGCTATCGAACACGTCCATGGAACAACCTGAAAGTTTAACACAAATAACACAAATATAATGTGTGTACTAGATGGGCTAATGTAATGAACAGTCCTATCAAATGCTTCAATCAGATTATCAGATGCAAGCAAGAAGCAAATTAAAAATCTAAAACAATAACAATTTAAGCACAATTCTGTAATCAATGATGCAATGTTGATTAGCATCAACTAACATAGAGTTAAAAGATGCAAAGATGAAGCTAAGCATAAGTGTGTATTAATCGAAAGCCTAGGTGTATTTATATATAAAACAAGGATACAACATATCGTTTTATGAACACCTAAGTAGAAATACATCACTTAGTTGATGTATCAAAATAGAAAAAAGTGTCATGTAGATCATTTTACTTTGATAAAAAGTGGCATTTAGTCCTCTATTTTACAAAATGTGTTTATTAGTCATTTTGCTTATAAAAAAATGTCACATAAAGACTTTTTGTATTTGTGATTAATATTTTATTATTAAAATATTCCAAGCTGAAATATTGAAGATGACAAAATTGTCATTTTGTGAATATTAAAAAAAAAATAATAATAATAACCAAAATTTACAATACCCAATAACCTAACATCCCTAATACCCACAAACTCAATCGTTCTCAAGACCTAAACAAAAATCCCAAAACCCCATTAATTCACTCTTCATGACCTACCTTCACTCATTTCTATTAGTGAAATAGATAACCGAAGGAAGAGAGACGAAACAAAAACTTGTTTAGTATTTGTAAGGAAGATTGAATCCTTTAAAGATGACAAAGATAGTCAAATAGGATATTGAATAAAAAAATAATATATTGTAACAAGGTAATTAAACAGGAAATAAATTACTTGTTTAACTATCTGAATATGGGAGAAAATTAATGTTATTCAATGGATCATTTTTTGGTGAAACCCAACAAAATAAACAGTTTAATCACATTTGAACCCTCATCATCATCAATTTTTTTTAAAAAAACACAAAAATAATAAGGGATTCACATTTATTTATCTCTAACTAGCAACCTAAAATAGTTTGTAAACAAACATTACATACCATTGAGTAACCAAAAAATTGCCTCACAAGATTTTTTAGAGTCGACGAATTTAACATTTCAGCCTCAATTCCACAAAAGCAATATGGGGTCATTTCCTTGTTTTATTCCGTTATTATATAAAAAAAAACTAAGCAGAGATGGAGAGAAAGGAGATGACGGAGGTGGAGTTTTCGTGTGAGTTGGTGATGAATATGGAAATAAATATCAACAAAGTTTTATAGAGAAAGAAGAGTGTTAACGAAAATGATGGTGAAAATTAGGATGTTAAAAAAATAATTTTAATATGCTTTTGGGGCTTCCTTACGGGTTATCGGAAAGGTTAGGGAAACCCACTTACTTAACTCAATATCCACCTTCTTAACCATAATTAAGCTTTTGTAACGATTGAAAGTGAACTCTTACTTAAGCAATAGATACAGATCTACAGAATGAACTGTGGTTCAGTACCTACCCTCCATGAACAGAGTCCATGAGCTCAAGATTAGACATCGTAAGTAGGCCTTCAAGACAAGAGAGGTCTAGCAGCCCTTCCTGATTCAGAATTCAGTCCATTTCGGGCCACCCAATCAATCCTGTATGTTGATCCTGACATACAGAAAAAAGGGGTGATGAGGTAAGAGGAGCCCGTCATGGTTTCGGAAGGAGATAGGTCTGTGCTGGGCATATACGAGTAACAACAAAAATACTTACACAATGTACTCAATAGATACAGATCTACTGAATGAACCGTGGAATAACTCTTAAAGCAATACTGCTACTCCTTCAGACAGAATTCTTTCTAAACTTTATGGGTACTCCATAAATAGAACAATTATCTATACCTTACTTTCAAGATACCTTACTTTTAAGTACCTTACCTTTAAGAGAATCAGCTTCTAAGTTTGTACTAAAAAACTAAGGTGTGATGTTAACTAAATTTGGTTACTAAATGTACTACTTTTTAGCTTATCGAAACCACTTAATTAAATGAATGAGTAGGGATTTTAATTTGGGTAAAAGGACCACTTTGTCCTCTTTTGTTTAATTACATGTAGACTTTAATAATAAAATAATGTTAAAAAAATACAAAATATCCTTCCTTAGCCCTTTTTTTACAAATAAAAGGACTAAATGACACATTTTTTAAACTAAGAAATTAAATGACACCTTTTGTGTAAACAAAGGGACTAATGTGGCTCTTCACCCATCAAAATATCATTGGTAGTTAAAGACTGATTAGGATTAAAAAATGCTTGAAAAACCTAGTTGCGGTTGGCGAGATCGATCTAACACTAGAAAAAGTTAAGCCAACAAGACTTGGGATTAATCCAACCCATAAGTGGATCAATCCGTCTATTATGGGATCGATCTGTCTCTCCAGACCTCCAAAATTAAAACTTGCATAGATTGACGCAATCAATTGAGGATCAAAATGGGATCGATCTGTCTATAGAGGGATCGATCCAACATGCAAAATTAGGAGTTCAATTTTACTCAACGAGGGAAGGATTTGAGTGGGGTCATTTAGAGATTGATTAATAATGGGATTGATCTGTCTCAAAGAGGGGTCAATCTATCTAATTAAAAAGGCTTATAAATGTAACATACAAGCTCAAAAATCAATCAAACAAAAACCTATATGAAATACACTTATATATGTATGCATGATACCTTAATATGATTTATTAAAGCATTGTAACCACTATGCGAGACATGATGTCTTGATACTTGTTATAAGAAGTCCTAATGGCTAAAATATTACAATATGAAAAGTATATCTGCAAAATTGCGAACACTTGTGAACCTCAAAACTCTCCCTTAGGAATTTTCGTGGGATAAATCCACTCTCTTACTACAAATTCGCTCAAAAGATATATAGATACAATTTAATCCTAATTTTCATAATTGATTTAATCTAAGTTGACGTAGCTTGCCAAGGAGGAACCTTTTGCTTTGACACTGCTTAACATAAATCATAACGACAAAAAAGAAACACAAGCTTGCCAAGCATCGAGGTTAAGTAGTTAGCGAAGATAAAATATTTAAGCATGTATAACATAATAGTGAGGGCAAATCAGCACATATATCATATAATGTGAATATATCATTTTACTCCCCATTTTTGTCACAAGAAAGGCCAAAGAAAGATAACAATATAGATAAGGCATGGCAAATATTTAAGCATGTATGAAATTAAGAGCATGGCAAATAACAATATAGATATGGCAATTCAAATAGAAAGATAAACACAAAAATTAAAATATTAAAAGTCCAACTAAAAATAAACAATCCAAGAAAATATAACAAACAATAAACTAAAAAGGCAGTGAAGCACTGTGGTCAAAGTTCATGAATTCTTTGATGTTGGTAGAGAACACTTGTAAATCTGTGCAAAAGTTTTTTAATTCGTCCAAGAGAGCAATGATGTCGACGCATATTCCCCTCACCTCTGTCTGCATCTCATTCTCTAAGGTGATTTGCCTTGTATTCATAGACTCCATGTTTGTATTCAAAATGTCCAATTATTTGCCAAGATAGAAGACATCATTGTAAAGTGTGCTTGTATCTGAAGGAGCGAACCCAAATGGACCTTCATTATACAAAAAGCATGTGGTGGTTGATAATCAATAAACTAATGAGTATTTTATACTTAAAACTTGAATTTTCTAATATATAATGTTGATTTTGATTTTATCAACATTGATGATTGGTTACACATTTCCTTACTATGGATCTAAGAACATAAAACACACCATTAGAATCTCGAATCACTATGGGATGTAATGATCTTTGACCCTTCGATGCTTAAGTAAGTCCGAATAGATGACATTAAAGGAGGAGACTAGTGTTTCTACTTGTGATCTAGAGAGGTGAAGAGAGATCTATGGAGAGATTGTAAATCTCCAATGTTTGTCAAATGTATTGTGTTATGAGATGATCCCTTCTGTGAAGTGTACAAAGTAACTATATATAGAGGGAGAGTTTACTTGTTGATAATCCTTACATGTTGTGATGAATTTATCTTAATGTTAGAGTTATTTTACCGTAATTATCTCTTCGTTTGATAATTATTAGTTGATTATCTTGCTAGACATTTATTTGGTAGTCATGTTATGTGCTAACTTAGCACTTATTAGACTAATTTGTAAGCCAATTACTAACCGAGACCTCTCATATTACACCACATGACACATACTAATTTACACCCAACTAATAATTTATGTTTGTTTCTTTTTTTAAAATAAATGTTTGCATATTCACTCATATATTGATCATATATTTTTCATTAAAACTCAAACTTAGGACGTTTAAGCGTTGATATGAAACAAATGTTAAGAAAATAAACTTTTCATTATGTTTAAAATTTTGACTTTTTAAATTGGCCCCATAGAAATTAAATATTGACCAGGGATGTCAATTTCTTCCGTAAGAAAGAAAATTTATGGGTAAACTTCAATTTTGATATCGGTGGAGAATGCCCCTATGGCTATGGGGAAGGAGTGATTTTGGGAATTAACCTCATGACCTCTAATATTTCCTGATTATCGTTTCCTTATAATTTCTTTTAAAAAAAATTATATATTTGTAAAATTTTATATTTAAATTAATTGATTTTTTATTGAAAATAATATTTTCATCAATAAATCAATATTTTAATTTTAAAAATATAATATTACGATATATGAGACAAAAATTATTATAATAATTGTTAAACTAACAAAATTTTGTTATAGCTATAAATTTGTATTCCAAATATAAATTTATTAAATTTAATTACATAATTAACAAATATACCAGATTTTTATGTATACTTAGACTATTAAATATTGAATTAATCTTAATATATTTATAAGTGAAGAATCTATCATAAATTGTTGGTACATTAACATTCTCAAAAAGTTTAAACTGTTGAAAGAAGAGTTAGCAATTATTATTATTATTATTATATATATCATTTCCTCATAAATGTTGGCTTTAAGCACCATGTAAGTCCAACATTTACACCATACAAGTGTATTATTATTTATTTTAATATTTATCAAAAAAATTATAAAATATTTATAAATTTTTAATAACATAAAAATTTGCGAGTATTTCACTATTACTATAGATACATTATGTATGTTATACATGCTATAAAGGTGTCATTTAAATAATAAAATTGATTTAAATAGTATATTATTACTTATTTTAATATTTACTAATATTTTATAGAATATTTATAAATTTTAAAAAATATTTTTTATAATTTTGTTTTTAAATATTCAACATTATTGATAATATTCTCAATATTTTTATCCATAATCCTAGCTCTATTCATATTTATTGCTAATAAAATAGTGATTATCGTATATTTATCCTTTATTAAAATAACAAGTTAATTAACTAATTGTTTTAAGCATATTTTGGTACTATTTTACAAAATAAAAATTAATATTAATTTTTTTATCTTGTAATAATAAAAACATTCTAAAATTTTATAGGGAGAGTAACAAAACTACACCCCTCAAAATTTCTAATAACAAAACTAGCATCTTTTGTGTTCAAATTTATATTTTTACAATTAAAAAATGACTAATATGTCATTTTTCTTTGAACATTCTTCTAATTAGAATTGAACGACGATAATTTAGACTCGTTTAATATTAAACGTTCAATATTTTACGTTCAAACTAAATATTGAACGTTCAATATTATTTAGGTGTTAGTTTTATTACTATAAGTTTTAGGGGTGCTATTTTTAATAATTTTTTAATTTTATATCTAATAAATAATTAATACAATTATATTAATCAAATTTGAATCATCAGCATGTACACAAATTTAACACTAGTAGTAGAGAAAAAAAGTTAATACTGGAAATCGCTAGAGGAAGACGCGGCATTGTAAATTAAAGAAAAGAGGTAGGATGAATCAAAAAAATTTGAAAAGTTATATTAAATTAAATTGGTGAAAATGCATGAGATGATTTGTGTCTGAGCTAATAAATGACAGCTGAGAATGTGAAAATTATGCGGTTAAGTGACGTTTGTTAGAAAATAGTAAATATATTAATTATATAATTTTGGGAAATAGGCTGATATAACCCCATATCACTATTTTTATTCTAGATTGGACTCTTATTTTATAATTCCATTTTTACCCTTGCAATTGCTTATGAATTTGTTGTTTCCTTTACGAGTGAGATCATTTATGCAAAGCAAAACAAGGATGAGCCAAGCCAGCCTCGTTGAGATCGCCGAAGTGAGACCACCACCTGGGATTGGAGTTTTAGACGAATCTTTCTGAATCGCTGTTTCAAAATCGGTGAGGATCACCGCCTGAGTTCGGATTGCGGAGGTTGATTCGGAGGAGAAGATTGAATCAATCTCCGGCCAGAGTTCAGATATGGCTTCGTACAAGTCCAGAGTAAGGAACATTTTCTCGGGAGATTTCTTGGATTTTGCCACCAATTCCGGGAATCCAAACAGAGTTCTGATCTACGAAGAAACTCGCAATGTCCTCAAGATCTTTCTCGAAAATGTCATTCGCGATGCTTTGACCTACACTGAGTAAGCTCGGTGGTTGATTCCATTGCTATTCATATGTGTTTCTTCTGGTTAAATCTAAACCAATCGTTTCGAACCTGTTGGGACTTGCAATGGGGGAGATGCAAGCCGATTTCGTTTCTTAGTTTGTGTTTCTTCTAGCTAGATCTGTAAAGCTTTTCAGTGATTCATATTTTATTGACGGTGTAGTTCTTTTAGCATTTGGTGTTTAGTTGAATCATCAAGTGAAATGTAACTCACTTTCATATTACGATGACAATGAATCATGATTTTCTTTTGAATTGTAGCTTTTGTTTTTGAATGCTTCGATTGTCCCTTTTCCAGAATTGTTAATGTGTCTTATTGCCTCTTTTTTCAGTTCGTTTAGGCTTTAACTCTTCCAATTCAAATAACTCTGTTGGGATGTCCAACTGAGCTCCAGCGAGTGGGGTCGCCGTCCAATCAAAATTTGATCAGTTGGACATTCGTCCAACTGAGCTCTGGCAAGTGGACATATGTGTCCTCTAAAATATACTCCTCTGATTTTTCAGTTGGACACATGTCCAACTCTGTTGAGGTGAGTTGGACATACGTCCAACTGAGGGGTTCAGTTGGACACATGTCCAACTCTGTTGAGGTGAGTTGGACATATGTCCAATTGAGGGGTTATTCTGGGCAGTCTAGTTGGACATGTGTCCAACTCGGCTCCGGCGAATGAGGTCGCCGGCCGGTCAAAATTTCATCAGTTGGACAGTCGTCCAACTGAGCTCCGGCGAGTGGACATATGTGTCCTCTAAAATATACTCCTCTGGTTTTCAGTTGGACACATGTCCAACTCTGTTGAGGTGAGTTGGACAGTCGTCCAACTGAGGGGTTATTAAGGGCATTTTTGTCATAATATGTAAAAAAATTAAGTGGAGGGGGTCATATCAGATTTTTAATAAATAGGGGGTCATGACAGCATATAACCCTATAATTTTTTGTATAATTAAATTTTTAGTTATAAAATTAGCTTATTATATATTATAAAATTAATACAGTTACGTAAAATTTTGTATTAAACATAGGATTAAATTATAATAAATACTTAATTAATTAATAAATTATTTATTTTGACTTTTTTTTCCTCTAATTAAAAATAATAAATTTTTCTTTTAAAAATATAATAAAAATATAAAAATAAATTATATATTAATTTAAATAAGCTTTTATAATAAAATTATTCATATATATATATATATATATATATATATATAAAATACATAAAATAAATTATAATTATTTTATTAAAATATTTATCAAATATTTATTATAAAATTGTCATAAAATATTTAATCTTTTCAATGCAAAATCTTCATTGCACAAAGAAACGTAAAGGGCATTGTAGATTCTATCGCCTTAATAGATTTTAAATGTGGCTTTTCGTGAAATTCTTAATAATTTAAAATCATGAAGATAGGTCCTAAAGTTACACAGGAGACGCTTGACTCGGTGAGCGTGACTCAGATAAGAAAAATATTACGTGCACATAAATTTTATTTATATTAATTATAATAAAATATATAATTAAATAATTTTAAAAATGTAAACCGTTATTTATCTTTCAAGAAAGTTTGTCAAATGACACTTCTTAAATATCGTCTCCGTTAATTAAATTAATTATTAATATTTTATATTTTTTAAAATATTATTTCACTAATTATATATTAAATATTTTTTTATTTAATTGATAAAGTATTATTATATGAATTAAATTATAATATATATTAAATAATATATTAATTATTAATTAAATATAAAATTAAAAATATTAAATAAAAAAATAATTATAAACTTTTTATTAATTAAATTATATTACATAAATTAATATATATATTTTTTAATTGATAAGCCTGCGAATATTTCTCCTCAGACAGTCGACATGACGCCGCTGACCGAAACATGGGTCAAGCCTTTAGGCGTCTAGCTGGCTTTTGGATAAGGATGTCATCTGCCTTTCACACTCTACTCTTTCGTTGCTATTTTTTTACGATAGTACAAATGAGCCCTTGTTATTGTTATTTTATGACTTGTGTGCAGGCTGAAACGCAAATTTCAAACTTCAAATTTGTGTTTTGCTGTTTAGAGAATCACAGATTTTGTATAGTGATCCAAATGTAATCATATCGTAGAATTTAAATTTTTACTTTATTTTATAATATTAAAAATATAAATTTATTCTAGTATTATTATATTATATTTTTAGATATGACTGATAAAAAACTTGTCTTGTACGTAAAATATTTTATTTATTTTAAATTTTTTGGTTAATTTTTACTATATATTTGAAATAAATATAAAATAATATTTAAAATTTTTACTAGATATAATAAAAAAAAGTATATTATATATGACAATTTGTGAATATAAAATAATATTTGAAATTTTTATTAGATATAGTTAAAAAAAAATTATGTGTGACAATAATTTGTGATATAAAAAAAAATTAATGTATATTTGTACAGTTAGGTACGTAGATCTTCAAAAAGTGATTACATTATAAAAGGAAAATATATTTATTGTTAAAAGTAGATTATGTATGACAATTTTCTCATATTTTTAGTTATTATCAAAATTCATAGTATAATTATGGTATTTATACCATTCATACTTTTAATCAAATAAAAATATTTTTACTATAATTTAATAAATAGATTAATTTATATGATATAATTTAATTAACTCATGATAATTTTATAATTATTTTATCATTTTATGTTTTTAATTTACATTTAATAAATAAGTCAGATGTTATTTATGACTTATAACAACTTAATTTATATATAGCATTACTCAGTTCAAAAAGATTAAATTTAAAATTTATTATTTTTTTAATTATCCATTTTAATTTTTGATTGCTCAGATCAAATAATGCTTAATGCATTTGAAATTGATCTCTTTTTTTACATATAATAAAGAAAGAAACCATGGTGTGTATATATATACACGGTCTTTTTTTATTAGAAAATAAAATCAAGATAAACATTGTTAAGCCAAACGAATTTTGATGAAAATTATGTGGGATTTTATTTTAGACAAACGTTCTTTTTTTTTTTTTTCTATTAATGTTTCAAAAGTAAAATGTCAAATGTCAAAATTATCATTGAAATTTGTCTTATGATAATCACATAACCTTATTTATTTATTCAAACCACCCTAATTTTAATGAAAATGTCAAATTGCTAAACAATTGAAAAGGTAAGATAACAAAGTGATAGAAAATATAAAGTAGTAAATTCAAAAAAGTTGATACATTTAGTAAAAAAAAAAAAAAAAAACGTTTGCTCTTTCATTTATTAGGCTAAATTATATAATTAGTTTTAAAATTTTAATTATTTATATATAAATTTTGTAAATTTTAATTAAATTCTAATACAAGTTCCCTAAATTTTAAAACATATAATTTAATTATCAAATTTTTAATATTTTACAAAAAATTTTAAAATTTTAAAATATATAATTTAGTGTCTAAATTTTTAAAATGTTATATATAATTTTTAAAATTTTGATTTTCAAATATTTTAATAACTAGGATTTATTGCAATTTTTTTAAATTAAAAAAAATAAACTTTATATATATATAGCAAGGCAGTTGGACGAGATATGTATGTTTGGTATATTATATTAAATAAATTAAATATAATTATATTATATTATAATTAGTTTGTATAATATTTGATAAAAAATTGTATAATATAATCGGATTAAATTGATTATATATATTTTATTAAAATAATTTATATTTAAAATAATTTTTTATTATAAAATTTATTTAAATTAATATTTAATTTATTTTTATATTTTTATTATTTTTTAAAAATAAAAAAAATATTATTTTTAATTAGAAATAAAAGAAAAAGTAAAACATATAATTTTATAATTGAAAATTCAAACAAATTAAATTAATTGCTAATACAATTTAGATCCATAGCCAAATGTGCTGTAAAAGCACCTAGCAAATTTTAAAATGCCCTTAAATTTTATTTTATATATATATTTATATATTATACGATTTGATTTTACTGTTAAATACATAATTGTATATAAATTATATAGTTATAATGTTTAATATTGTATAATAAATATGCCGTAAGAGCACCTATTAAATTTTAAAATATCTTTAAATTATATTATATATAGATTTTTAAAATTAATTTAAATATAATTTAAATTTATATATATATAATATAAATCTATTTATAATATTATATATTGTTCTTAGTTATTTATTTTAAGTTTTGAAAAAAATTATTTCAAAAAGTTTAATTATGAAAGTTTCGGATAAGAAGGATTAAGAAATTTTTACATTAATAAATTTTTAATTAACTAAAAAATTTATAATTAATTTTTTATTTTTATTTGTGATTATATAACATAATTTTAAATATATGCAAACCAGATAAAAAGTAAAAAAATATATATAACACTAATAATATTATTATCATAATAAAATTATGATATATTTATTTATCTTTATTATTAATTACATATTAATATTAAATAAAATAATAATTAATAAATTATTATTATAATAATAAATTAAATTATAGTAATATAATTACTTTTAATTAATATAAATATAGATATATTTAGATTTCACAACATATTTTTTATTTTCTAAAATGTCTATCTTTTACGTTAGACTTTATAAATTTTTGTTAGGTATTTGTAAGATTTTTATTATTTATAATATTTTATTAATTTAATTATAATTTCTTTTAATTGTTTAATTCATTTTACATGTTTTATATTAATTCTTTTGTTTTTTCCTTAATTAGAGTATTAATTTTATTAATTATTCTTTATAATATTTTAGATTATTTACTTATCTTGTTATATTAAATTAAATAAATCTAATTTTAAAATTTATTTAATTTTCTTACTGGCTATAATACCAAAATCTCTTACAACATTTTAATTTTACTAATTTTTAATATTTAAGCAAATAAATTTTTCAAAACAAATTTTTTCTTTTTGAACTTGTATTGAAATAAAATTTATATTAGGCACAAATAAAATTTTATAATTATAGACAAAATTTAGAGATATTTTTGATATTTTCTTAAAAAATAGGACTTGTGTTATCATTTTTCTTTAAGAAAATGACTTATGTTGTCTTTTTTTTATAAGAAAAGGACTTAAATATTGTAAAAAATAAGTAAATAATTAAATTATTCTTTTCAAAGAAATAGAGGATCTCTAGCATATTTTTTCCTAAATTATAATATACATTAAATAATATATTAATTATTAATTAAATATAAAACTGGTAATATAAAAAGAAAAAATAAATATGTGATTTTTATTAATAAAAATTATTTAATTATATTATATAAATTATAATAATAAAAAATATTTTTAATTTTTTTCATAAGTATTCTCTGTACTACTGAATTTCCATCTCTTGGTCTACATCCCCTACGATGTCTACGCCCAACCTAGTTTTTACTAGGCGGGTATGTTGCGACACATGGAAACAAATTTGAGACCAACGAGTCAATTGGCATTTGGTAGAGAATTAGCCTTGTGTGGGCCCGGTTTTATCCTGTCGTTCGCCGCGTTTCGTGGGACTTGAGGTGTGAATTAAGAGATGTGACAGAATAAATAAATAAAAACAGACTCACGGTGTATCATTAATATTTTAAAATCTATCTTATCTTTCATTTAATTTTTTATAAGATTAAATGGTATTAAGATCCTATTAATTAGAATATTTTATTTAATCTAAATATACCTAATGAAGCAAGCCAGAATATAAAATAATTATTTATAAGATTAAAATTTAATAAAAGAAAGGAAGTAAGATTATAAATATCTTTTAAATTATATTATTTGTGTTATTGAATTTATTAAATTATAAGTGATTTATTTAGTCCATTAATTTTTTTAAAAAAAATTAATTAAGAACAAAATACATAATTTTAATAATTTTTTAATTAAAATTTTATTTTTTAAATTAATATTTTAATTAAAATTATTTAAAAAAATTATTTTTTATTAATTGACCTTTTTAAAAATAATATTTTAATTATAAAATTATTAAAATTATATATTTTGTCCTTAATTGGCTTCTTTTTTTAAAATTAAGAGAATAAAAATATTATTTATAATTTAATAGATTAAATAATACAAATAATCGAATATGAATAACTTGATAATACTTTTCTTTAAAACAAATAGTTTAACTTTATAAATTAGGTTTGTATCCTAAATATAATAATATGAGATAATATAATAATAAAATAATATAATATAATATTATAGGTAAACTTATTAAAACATTAACTAAAATATGAAATGAAATGAAACAATTCGATTTATATATAGGTTTATATGTAATTTGTAACTTTGAACGATTTTAATTTTTAATAATTTATATATTTTTTAATTTTTTTAATTATTAAAAAATAAATCACATTATCATTATAATTTTAACTTTTTTGTATAATAATGATTTAGGAATATTAACTTATAAATAATTATATACTATTTTTTTTATTTAATATTTATTATCAATCTCAAAAGTCAACATATTTTTTATCATGTAAAATTATTTATTTTTTGTTTCTTGAAGTTTTTTATAAAAATTTATTGAAATACTTTGAATTCTTAAAATCATATTACAGTAAAAATTCTTTTTTTTTTCTTATTTCTATGAACCAAGTTTATCATGAATATATTATTTTTTTTATAAGATTAATGTGTTCTTATATAAGATTAATGTGTGCTTGTATAAGTTTATTTATGTTTTATTTCATTTCTTATTCTTAATTTAGTGATAAATTTTTTTCATTAGTTTAAAAAATAATTATCACATAAATAAGTATAGAAATTTTAAATGCCTTACTAACTTTAAATTAAGTAATTAAAAAATTTCATAAGTTTTTTTTTATTTGATATTTTTGTTAGAATTATGTTTATAATAAATTTTTATTAGCCAAAGTGTTTAAATAATTAAAATTTTATTATTAGATAATTATCAAATACTTATTTACAATTTACTATTATTTTTGAAATTATCATTAATTCAAAAAAATTATTAGATAATTAAAATTCTTTGTTATTATAATTATTAGTTATATATTTATTTATTATTTATAATTTTATGCAATAATAGTACTTAAACATATAAAAAAAATTGAGATATTTTTATTTATAATTTAATAATAAATAAAGTATAATTAAAAAATAAAATATATAGCGCATTTAACTAATATATATATATATATATAGACACACACAATAAGAAAAAGGCATTTTTGGTCTCTAGGCTGCTTGAGTTTCGTCTCCATCACTTCATCTCTATCCAAAACCCTGTGGTCCCATGATCTCCACGCACTCATTTATCCAATAGAATGTTCTAAACTTATCTTTCACGTGAAAATTATTCCAAACCCAAAAAATGCAACAAATTATAACCATTCAACTAATGCAAAATTTTAATGAATAAACATATAAATTTATACTTGTTTTAATTATTTTTTAATTTTAAAACAATTTTAACATTTGACATTAAATAAAAATTAAGTTACAAAATGAGTGATATTAATAGTTATTTAAATTGCCAATTTTTTTGCAGTGAAATATATATATATATATATATATATATATATTGAATAGTTATTTAAGTAGAAATTAAGATGACTTGTATTCGTCCATAAAATATAAATGAGTGTAATTAATCGAAGCTATTTTTTTAAAATTTCCTTGAGCAATCAATACGATAATAGGTGAAATTAATTTTTTTTTAGAATATAGAATCGACAAAGAAAAACAATAGTGTGATGCCTGTGTCATGCATGTCTGAGGATGAGTAAACCATTGCAAAAATACTTATTAGCTTTAACAAATTGCATTTTTATGTTACACTCTCCCCGTACAACTATGGATGGTATTTCTTTTAAGCCCGACAGGTACCCACCCAATTTATGGAGATTTGAGGAAGACAAGTTTGGGTATCAAATAAATTAGTGATGAGGTTGGTAATTTAATAGTATTTATATTTATATTTTAATATTCATTATTATTTAAATTTTTAAGTAATATTTTAAAACTATTCAAGTTTTTAAAGTGGTATTTTTTTTTTACTAAAAATTAATAACATACATGTCACACAACAAAAAATGAAGAGTAAATTAATCATCTTAATTTTTTTATTATTATTCTTTAAAATTTATGCCACATTTTTCTCTAACTTTTAAAATGACTAATTTAATATTGCAATTTAAAAATATTGTCATTCAAATTCAAATTTTAAAAATAAAAAATTTTTAAGGGTAAAATAAAAAATCATTAAAATTAAATAATAATAATAATAATAAACTTTTTACTCAAAAAATTTTAATTTTTAAAATTTTAATTTGACTGATAATATTTTTAAATTATAGAACTAAATTAATCATCCTAATAGTTAGAGAAAAATGTGATATAAAATCCAAAGAATAATAATAAAAAATTTAAGATGATCAATTTACCCTTCATTTTTTTATTATGTGATATTCATGTGATTACTTTTTAGCCAAAAAGATACCAATATGACAATTTGAGTACTTTTAAGATATCACTTAAAAATTTGGATAATAATAGATATCAAAAAACAAATATAAGTATTAGGATACCAGTCCCGTTTAGTAGGGTGTTCAATGTTCGGTCCGGTTAAGTTTTTGGCCAAAAAAATTCAACCGAATCGAACATATTACTTTAATCAAATCAAACCAAACCATTGTCTAATAAAATTATTAAAATCGAACGGTCCAGTCCGATTTGGTTAAAAAATTTGAAGGTTTTCATGTATTTTTTTTAAAAAAAATTCTCCAAATTTGTTAAAAATTGAAAATATCATAAAGAAAAAAAAATTTGAATCTAAACAAATTAATTAATATATAATATAAATATAAATCATATTACATCCTACATAAATCATATAAACATCCTAAAAATAATCATATAATCAATTATAATATAAAGTTAAATATTTTCATAAATTCTACAACAAAATACAATAATAATTAATTCATAAATAATATATTAAAAATAACTTAGGGAGTTAGGGTTGTATATTTTGATTATAAGAAGTTATATAATTAATATATATATTTTTTGGTTTTTTTTTTAAGAATAATATATTAAAAATAATTATAAGTAACGGTCCGGTCCGGTTTTGTTTAAAAATTCATATAACTAAACCGAACTGTTTGTAAAATGGTTTGAAGAAATAAAAACTAAACCGGACTATTTGATTTATAAAACCGTTTGGTTCGGTCCGATCTGATCTGATTTTTGGACACCTCTACCATTTAGTGCATATATCGTTATTTGTAATAACAGTTTAGGTCGGTTTCGTCAAATCAAATTTTATCCATTTTATCATTTTTTTTTTTAGCATTTTACATTTTTGAAAATTAAAATATTATCTAAAACGAGTTAATGGTTTAGGTCACTAGCTCTCGAATAATGTAGGGACCGAATTGGACAAGAAATCACTTAAAATATTTCAATTCAATTTGTCATGTAAGTCAATTTGATTTATTTTACTTAGAAATTAGTCATCATCAAAGAACATTGAACCTTGTTTATTTAAGGATGTTAAAGAAAATATATATATTAGCTAAATTAGAAATTTATCTTTATCTTTATTTCAATTTGATATTTATCCATTGATTATTTAAATTAGTGTTTAGGATTTTATTAATTAATATTTTATAATTATTTAATTTATTATTTTAATCCTATAAATTAGACACAACATTGTAGACGAATTTTAAGAAGACTGTCAATTTTTGTAGGATTTTTTCTGACAGAAAAAATTACTACAAAAATTATCCTATTAGAGGCAAAAATGAGAATAATAAAATAGAAAATGAGAAACGAGAATCCGTATTTTATAATACGAGAAAAAGCAAGAATAGAGATTGCATTTTTCGCTTCGTTCTTTAAAATTATATACCTCATTTTAATAAATATATAAATTTATTTATATTTTTTAATTTTTTTTATAAATTTAATTATATAGAATTCAAATTCAAAAAATTTAAAATCATATAATTATTTTATAATTTATTCTTATTAATTTAAAGTAATTTATAACTAAATTTTATAAATATTATTTAGTATAAAAAGATTATGTATTTATTATTTCATTTTTTTTATTTTTTATTTTATTATATAATATTATTTTATTGACTTAAAATTTTATTTTTATTCTTAAAAAATTAATAATTTTAATATTATTTAGATTTCTTTCGAGTTCAATATCCTA
This sequence comes from Elaeagnus macrophylla, assembly GCA_029378325.1. Classification (NCBI taxonomy): domain Eukaryota; kingdom Viridiplantae; phylum Streptophyta; class Magnoliopsida; order Rosales; family Elaeagnaceae; genus Elaeagnus; species Elaeagnus macrophylla. The sequence continues at coordinate 57,586,086 of CM055640.1, forward strand.
AATTTTACGCGGAATGAGTGGAATACAATTTATTAGATTTCATTATGATTATCTGTCAATTTTTCTAATTTCTTATTCGTTTAAATCTCAAACTCCATGATTAGTTGTCCTAGTGCCATTTTAGTCCTAACCTTTGCCGGATTTTGCCACGTTGGCATAATAGATTTGACCTTTTTTTGGGCACTGCCCACTAATATCCTAATGTCGACACCGGTCACCGCCACCACTGCCCTACTGGCCTTTCCAAGAGAATTATGAAGCTATTTGTCCCCATTATCATTATTCTGCTAGTCAACGGTGCTTTTCTTGTCTATCAACGCCACGATAGTTTGGTCAACCTCCATTCATGCGTATGTTCCATCTTTTTTTAGTTCAATCGTGTGTTATTGTTATTGAAGCATCAGGAACCTGTGCTTCAAATTCCGAACAAGAAGCTAGTTACTTTGGTACCGTCTATTTCGATGATATTTATCTAGCTATGATCCAGTTCTCAAACTAAGTAAGAAAATTGTCTCTTTTATAAACTTTATGCACCATTTAAATCAAGCTTGAAAATTCAAATGATGGCGTTTAATATGGTCAAGAATAACAATACATGCTTACTATCATTTTTGGAGTTTTAGATTATTTCTCTATGATTTCAACTTGTTAAGCGTCGATTCAGAATGATTCAAAATAAAAAGATATATAGTACTTAGACTAGGAAATTATGTTTATCTATGTTTCAATTTATTAGATTTCTTCCCCAATTATTTCTGTTTCTACATTCCTCTATTATTTCTCCCTTGAGGCTGTCATTGCTTCAAGCTGTTGGATTGAAGACGGTAAGAGAGACGGAAAATGGTGTGTCTGATAGATCAGATGGAGTCTTATCTATTTATACTATATATAAAAGTAAAAGAGTCTGAATTACACATAATAATATTTTTTTTAAACAAAATTATCCGTATATTTTAAACTGATGTCATTAATTACTCTTTTAAAATTTATTAATACATTAAATAAATATTCTAAATATAATAATGAATAAAAATTACGTTCAATAATAAGTATAATTATATGATAATTATCGAATAAAAACTTTAAATATTATTTACTCTCATAATTACTTTAAATATATAAAAAAAATTATTTTCTTTCAACATATTGTAGATTTAACAAAAGAAAAAAAAATTAAAATAAGCAATCACGTATAAGGTAGGTATTTTTAACTAATATATAGAAAATGCAAGGATACAACGGTGGTGACTATTGACTATAGCACAAAACTAAATGTACAATTTATATTACGATATTATCTTTAAACCAAAAAGAAGAGGGAAACAAAAAATATTAGACATGGTATACCATTCCCACCTCCAACGAAGACGCATTTGGTGTGCTAAGTGCATATGTGGCTGTCCTGCTATTCCTCCTCAACAACTCGTATCCATAATCAATTGCAAATCTCTTCGCTATGCTAGATCCTTGTTTAGCTGTCATGTATGTGTTTCCTACTATGTAAGCTATTCCAGATTCCCTAGCTTCCATCAACTCTTGTAACTCTTCTCTTGCATCAGTGTCCATTTTTGGGTTCTCTGGAACCAAAAACCTCACCTTTTTCTTTCTTTGGACCACCACGGGTGGAGTCAGAGATATTATTTCCCTATGCTCTGATGGGCCGTCGACTGTCTCTGCATTCTCCTCACTCATATAAATCCCATCTACATGGGTTGAATGTGTTCCAATGACGGCCATTCTATCATCTTCTTTACTGGTATTCTCTTTTAGTACATCGGATCCAACGCTCCCAGAGCGAATGAACTCTGCTATGCTGCATACAAGATCATTCTCGAACTCCATATCATCCTTGTGAACATCACGATATATTATTTCCCTATGCTCTGATGGGCCGTCGACTGTCTCTGCATTCTCCTCACTCATATAAATCCCATCTACATGGGTTGAATGTGTTCCAATGACGGCCATTCTATCATCTTCTTTACTGGTATTCTCTTTTAGTACATCGGATCCAACGCTCCCAGAGCGAATGAACTCTGCTATGCTGCATACAAGATCATTCTCGAACTCCATATCATCCTTGTGAACATCACGATATCCATATCGTACAACGCACCTATATATCCTATATTCTTTTGGACCAATACGACCTACTAGAAAACGTTCTTCAGGTCTAACATGGGGAACTGGAACAGATTTTATGCAGAGAAAAACAAGAACCTGATGGAAAGCTGGAAGGTTGGTGACAAAGTGGGAGAATATTGCTGGAATTCCAGATACGAGCTCAGTGTGTATGAGGCCAATTCCACGAACTCTTGCTATGCCTAGGCTGGGACCAAGATGGAGTAGCCAGTTGATTGAGACCTTGTTTTGGATTTCAAAATCATACTTTTTGAGTGTTCCATAGTGCCAAACATACATTATAACCAAGAATGTTAAAGCAAGGGCAATGGGAACCCAAGCTCCTTCAAGAAACTTGATGAGAGAAGCTGAGAAGAAAAGCGCTTCAATGGCACCAAAAAATAACACAAAGCATATTGCAGTAAAGACACTACGGTGCCAGCATAGGACAATAACTAGAGACATTAAGCAGGTAGTCACCAGCATGACGGTTATAACTGCCAAACCTGTTACATAAAACAATATGAGTAAAAGAATATTTGCCCCATAAAAAAAGAAGAAGAAAGATATATGATAAAGAACTCACTTCAACTCCATGAGTGTAGGAGAGAGCAGCAAAACAAATATTATAAGAAATCTCAGATGCCTTAATTAAAAATGTCATTAATTTCCCCCCTATTCTTTTGATTTAATGAATAATGAACCAGCCATGCAAAAATATCATTTACATATTAATTGCTACATAGAAATGTCATGTAGAATAGCTAGCTAATGTGTCCATCCAATAGGCCATGAGAAAAGATGACAAAACTCAGTCATTGATACAGATTTATTCGATAGATCAAACCAAATTTACCCAGTTTTGATAATTTTCAGGAAAATAATTTCTAATAGAGCCCACTCCAAGTCTAAAGTGATGCTCAAACCACCCCTTTAATCTTAATGTTTCAGGTTATGATGCCATAGCAATCCATCAAACATTCAAAGGCCTTACCCAACTAGTTAAATAATAAGCAAAGATAACATACCTGATGCATTACCCAACCGTTTGGTGTCTCTGAAACCAATAGTGACCGCCAAACATAACAGCATCAAAATCCAATTTATCTCTGGGATATAAATCTGACCATGCATGTTGGACGACGTGTGGACTATTTTCACTTTAGGGAAGCATCCAAGAGCAGAACATTGCTTTATGATAGAGAAAGTCCCAGTTATGATGGCCTGGCTTCCTACTACAGCAGCAAGTACGGCTAGAACCAGAACAGGCCATCTTAAATTCTCTGGATCAAATGTTGGATGTCCTTGATTAGCAAAATATTTTATTAATAAATAAAAGCTCAATAATTTTCTTGAGAAAACAAGTCAAGGTTCCTACCTGGCACAGATACGTAAAATCCAACTTGGTAGTCACCTTCAACAAAATGGTGTTGTGATAGATAGGCAGCTTGTCCCATATATGCAAGCATCAGAGCTGGATAAACCACAGAAGTGAAAGCAATCTGCAGAAAATGTCAATATGCTCGCTTTGCATCAGAAAAATGGCCGTGTTCAAAATATCATTAGGCTGAATAAAAGAAAATTAAGTGCTCTGTATCAAATGACAATTCAATGCCATAGGCCATTGATTCTACATGATAATTTTCACTAAACTGATTAAGATTATGACTTCTCTAGAAAATGCAACAAAAAATCTCTTGAACATATCGAATCATCAAACCTTGAACAGTAAAAAAAATTTAGAAAAAGATAAAAAGAAAACCTGAAACGCTGACCTAAGATTAAGTCTAGAACCAATTGTAGGAATATTTACTTTTTGGAAATTTGGCCAAACAAAGTTGTTCTGACAGAACTTGTTTTTGCTTGCTGTGACCGTATTGTGTGAGTGGTAGCTCACACATTATGTGTGCCTAAATTTGTAAGATAAAAATGCTTATTCTTGGTCAATTGAGGTACAGAAAGAACAAAAGGATATGAATAATTAAAAAGGAAAAGTGGAACCATCTTAATCTTAAAAGAAATCTCCATTCAGATCAGTAGTTCACTCAATTAGAAATCTCCAATAGAACTTCAAAAAGGATGCTTCCAAAGTGGAGACAAAGCAATCAAGTAATACATGAAACAATGAGTATAAGAGACGGCTATAACTAATAATAGATCTTCTTGGGGTCAAAATTGTTTTAAGGGAACTCAAACCGACTGGAATCGTTTGCCAAGTCCAAAGGATGATCCTACCACAAGCTACTAGTCGTAGATGCCACAAGCTACTAGTTGTGTAGATACCAAAACCCACAAGAATTCATATTCCCAAAATTGTATTTTAAGAATGCAAACAAGACATGTAATCATGATAAAGTAAAACAGGACATGACACAGAACATTAGAAGAGGGTCCTTGATTGGCTATCAACTTTTCCCAAGTCCTGCTACATTTATTCTGTATCTTGGCCACATATTTTCAAATGTAGCTACCACGGCATTAGTTAAGCAGATGATGGGTTGGATTGATCTCAACTTAAATTAGGTAACCTCAATGAGATCAGAGAAATAATACACATTCAAATTTATCATAGATGTCAACCATGAGTTTATCAGAGATGCAGTATTATTGCAAGAAACCATGCCAATCAAAATTCAAGATACCTTGATTGACAACTGTGAGAAGTGTCCAAGATCAGCAAACATGGCTTCCGAACCTGGAAAAATACTTTTATGGTGAGGAAAATCAGAAAAAGCCACAGTACTTGTATGACATTAAATCAAATTTAACCAATAAAATAAAATTACCCGTTATACACAATAAAATTCCACCCAGGGACATCCAACCACCTACTTGAGTTTTTCTTAAGAATCGGTACATGTAATAAGGAGAAAGTGCTTGATACACATGGTGATTCCAACGAAAAATGTTATATACACCAACGATACTGATGCACAGAAGCCATGCCAAGACTATTGGAGCAAACAAGAAACCAACCCTGTGGGTGCCGAAATGTTGAAGGGAAAACAAAAAAATCAGTATGATGCACGCAACTGGAACCTCAACATCTGAAAAAATCATATGAAACACTTTAAAAAACAAATAATAAGATGGAGAAATCACCTCTAGAGCAAATAAAAAATATGAACGAATAGAGTTTATTTACTGATGCAATTGTAATTACATCATAAAAGACAAAATGGAGCATAATCACAATCAACAACTGATCTTATCAAAATATAAATAAATGATGAGAACGTTCTTTGATTATATAGCTTAAATGGAAATGCATAGTACTGTATGCATATCAATATAGCATAACAACAATGCCTAAAACTAAAAATATGGATAACGGGAAAAATTGCAATGGTGAAAATAAATACAAGCAATAATCAAACTAAAGATGATAAAATAAAAAATCGGGACACAATTAATGCTCTTACACTTGTGATGCTCTTTGGACATGGAAAGCTCAACACCAGAAACTGCAGAAAATACTACACCAATTTGAAATAAAGATCCAGTTAGTCAGAAGAACAAAAGTTCTGTTTCATACCAAATCAAACAAAAGCAAATCTAAATTACCAGAAAGAGCTGGAGTTAGAACACCATCACCAATCACCATGCAAGTCCCAATCAAAGCAAGTATAAGCAAAACTTTCTGTAACACTCTGTGCTTCTCCAACATGGATCTCAATCTAAACCCAATACTTGATTTAGGCACCACACGAATAGTATCCTTCTTGTAATCCGAGAGTTCCTCATCAGCCAACTGGCAATTAGGCAGTGAGCTAACTCGGGCGTGTCGACACAGCAACGAGTAGAGAGCAAATGTCCCTCCTTCACCATTGTCATCGGCTTTGAGCACAAAGAACACGTATTTAAGAAGAGTAACTAAAGTGAGGGTCCAAAATACGAACGACAAAACGCCGTATATCTCATCGTTGGATTCTGTATGCAAAATATCTTCAGCAAATGTGAGCTTGTATACGTATAGAGGGGAAATGCTTAAATCTCCATAGACAACTCCAAGACTCTGAAAAGCCAGAGTCAGTATTGTCCTCCATGATTCTTTCTGCAAACAAAAACATCAACTTGATTAACAAATTCCGTTAGGAACCCAGAAGAGAGGGAAAAAAGAAGATGATAAATTCGCATTCTTAGGATTTGTATTCGTATCACCTTAACCTGGTTTTTCTGCACCCCATTTTCCAGATCCATAGTGGCTATTTTCTCAATAATTAGAAAAACTGATTACTTCCATAGATTGGAAAGAGATAACGAATACCCTTTTTTCAGAAACACACTTCGTACTTACAATTCCGAGAAAATAAGATTATATACCCGAGATTTTTCCCCCCCTTATTTAAATGGAAAAAGGATTGTTCACTTAATGAGTTTCCGAATCCATGATGGGATGCCTTGCAAATTGAAGAAAATTAGATAAGAATGAACAAGTTGGTAACACAAAATTACTTGTTTAATCTTTCTAACAGCAAATAAGAGAGAGAGAGAGAGAGTTGATTTACACTCTGTCCCTCATTTATTTTTATAAGAAGATAAGGTAGACAATAGTTGAACAACCGTCAATGGCGACAAGGTGTAGTCCAAACACGAAGAGGCACAGATAATGAGTTTACTACGGAAACTTAAGGAATAAGAGCAACAAGATGGAAAATATTTTTCCTGTGTGGACTTTGTAAGGACAGAAAGTGAAAGAAAGATATTTTTTTTGGGTAGTGTAGTTAGTTGGTGTTCTTTGGGATATTTGTAGAGGGCTTCAATGGTATTCTGGAAATGAAATTAAGGAAGTGACCACTTGGCTGTGTAAGAAAGTTTCCGTGGCTCTTTTGCTCTGTGCCTCCTCTATTTTTCTCACCCTCTTTCTTTTGAGTTCCTTCCAGTATCTCAAAGTCATAAACCATCTAATGATTTTTCGTTAAACGCTTTGCCTTTTATGCTTTTCTCTTCCATCACGTTACTTCTAGGGTTTAAACATGGTGGGCGGGACGGACTACCTTTCGTTTTCATTCTTCGAATAAAAAATAAATGTAAAAATTATAAAATTAATTTCGTTAAATTTATAATAATAAAAATAATAATTTTAATATTAATTCATATTATTTTTAATTAAATTATTATTTTTATTATTATAAATTTTTGATGCATTATTTTAGATAATTTTTTAAAATAAAACCAGTGATTGGTTTCCGGTGAACATTGACTAACTGCTAAGAAAAGTGTAGAAATTAAGGAAAAATCTATCTATCTCATATTTCAAAAATTAATTTTTACTAATTTTTGAATAATATTTTTATTTTAAAAAATATTAGAGTATTAAATTATTAGATAAAATTTTAAATTATATTTCTTGCATTATTATTTTCTGCTCTAAAAATAATAACTTCCATGTAATTGTATCCATAAATATATATACAATAAAAAATGATTTATGCATCAATTTGGTGAATGTAATTCTACTTATTTATAAATATTTAATTAATTATGTTATATAAATTAATATTTTTGAAAGTGTAGCTATGTATTAACTTTTGAAAATTGCTAATATCCTAAATTTTTGTACTAATATTTATATTTATATTTTCTATGTCGTGGCATGCATTAGGATTATTTTAAGAATTAAAGAATTAATTTAATTTAGATAATGTTAACGATACATATAAATTATATAAATATAAATTTATGTATTTTTAATATTAATTTTTGCATAAGTGACGTAACAATACAGAAGGACGGAGATTTCACGAAGGATGATTAGCTTTTGAATAAAGTTCAAACTTCGAATTAGTGTGGATTTGACCAAAAAATAAACATGATAAGTATGTGATAGGCTATTACATATGCTGATAATAAGCACAAATAGCGATCGATATTGAGGTCCCCACCCCACAATTTATGCTCTTTGTTTAAAGGCGTGCGGCCAGTCAAATAGTTGACTTGTTGGATCATTGAATTGCACGGCATACCAAATATTCAATACAATATACAAGATTCATTAGTTAAAAAGAATAACAACCTGTAGCTCGCAGTTAGCGATGAATATATATATATATATATATTTGAATTTAGATTAAAATTAAAATTAATTTAATATAATTAATATTTTAAAAATAGAACCGAATTCAAATTATAAAATTTAAAAAATTAATCAAATTATAAAAATATAAAAGATAATGTAATTATAAATTTATAATGAAAAAATAATTAAATAATATAAAATTAGAGTCTCATGTGGATAAAAATTAAAATAAATGAGAGTACTTGGTAGAGAAGTGCTTTCATGAATTTCATTTAAATATCCAAATTCTAATAGGCAAAATGGGCAAAACTTGTTGGCAAGTAGCTAAAGTTGGAAGAAGGTATGATTTGTGAGAGGCGTCATGAATAACTTGTAAGAGACGTTGATTTAGGTTTTTGGAAGAAAACTGATTCATTGAAAATGGTGTAAAGTATAAACCTAATCAACTGTGAATGAAAATTTAATTTTTTTTAAAATAATTCTATGAAATAAATTTAATTTTTTTTAAAATAACAATATAAATATAGATGTAAAAATAATAAGAAAAAATTAATAAATGAATTAAATTGGTTCGATCTTTTTAAGATTTTAATAAATGAAAATCAAATCAATCCAATATTAATTCGATTTTTTTATTATAAAATACTAAACCGAATCAAATCAAACCAATGAAATTTAAAAATTGATTTTTTTAAGTTGGATTAGTTTTACGTAAGCAGCCCACAATAAAATAGGTCAGATTGACATAAAAAAAAAATTTGTTTTAAAAATTTAATTAAAAAAAAGTAATAAATAAATAATTTTTTTATATTTAATAAAAATTAGAGATAATTAAATAGATTCTTAATTATATATCAGAGAAAAGGTTAGAAATTCGACACTCATTTTTAAGTTTTTAAAATATTATTAATAATTTTTAATTAAATAAATATATAATAAAAATAAATAAATAGTGTAATGCTTGCCTAAAAAGTATAATCCAACGGACACAATACAGTATAGTACGATACGATACGATAAAGCTTAGAGGCCAAGAAAAAAACACGTGACGACGCTTATATAAATTAATAGTCTGCAGAACACGCTAATGAATGAATCATAAGTCAACACAATATATTAATTTGACATGCGGAGCTACTTTGATACCTCTCTATCTTTATTTGATATTATTAGAATTAATGAATCCCTCTTAGTTAAGGAAAGGTCTGGATACCTCAACTCTTCTCCTCCACTAAGAGGAATTTGATAAATTAATATTAGGGAGCGGGGTCATGGAAGTCCCTTAGATTATATCATGTATGTCATTTGGTCCTTTAAATTATAAGTGGTGTCATTTGGTCCCTTGGTTTTAGAAAAATGGGCCAATTAAGAACAAAACACATGATTTTAATGATTTTTTAATTAAAATATTATTTTTTAAGAGGTCAATTAATAAAAAATTGTATTATTTTAATGTTTATGATATTAAAATATTAATTTAAAAAATAATATTTTAATTAAAAAATCATTAAAATTATGTGTTTTGTTCTTAATTGGCCCCTTTTTCTAAAATTAAGGAACCAAATGACACCACTTATAATCTAAGGGACCAAATAATACACATGACATAATCTGAAGGACCTCCATGACACTACTTTTCTCTTAATATTATGATCGAAAGCAACAAGTGAAATCTACATAAAAATTAAATAAATGAGTTTACGAGTTATCTTTCGTAATTAAATGCAACAACTATTTGTAACAAGTCATTCCAGCAAAACTTTTTTTTATTAATTTTATTTTAAGATGAATACTCAATTTATATCTATTATTTATTACTATATAAAAAGCTGTGATTTGACTTTTATTTTTGTCGTCGTCGTCGTACCTTTTTTTTTTTTTCGCTCTTCTTTTACTTATATATACAATTCATCCTTATCTCAATATTTCGTCTCACTACTTGCTTTTCCTTCTTCTTTTAATTGTATAGAATCATTCTATGAACCTATCCTTATCTCTCTCATGGATCCCGATCTTTCTTCTCACCCATGAAAATCTGTTCCTGACACATCTTCCGATTTTCTCAAGAAAATTTTGGACGTGAGGCCTCTAATAACATTGTTCTGACTTTCGTTTTTCTTCTTTCTTTATATTGATTAATTATCCTTTGATTTGATTGTGACAATCTGTATAAAGTACTATTGGTGAACAAGTTTGGTATTTGAATTTGACCATGAATTATATTTGGGTATTTATCAATTGCTTTTTATGGTTATTAAATCAAAATGAAACTGACGATCTTTTATGAGTTTCGTGAAACAAAACAAAAGTCAATGTACTTTGTTCTCAAAATTTTCCCTCTGATGTTTTACTTTCCAAGTTTAGATTCTTGCACAATTTTAAAACACTTGGTTCGCCTTCTTTTGTGGATTAGCTAAGTCCCATTTATTGAGTTAACAAATGTTAAAATACAATTTATTTAATTTCATTTTTTAATATTTTGCTAAGTACTTCTAATTTTTGCATCTCATGGTTGAACTTTGAAGTAATCCACAAATTATGCATTTTGTCTCAACTTCTTGCAATTTTTGTGCAAATACTAATAAAATTTCTCAACAGGATTTTCACATGCTTTTCAACTAATAAATGTGTTTTAATCTAATGCCTTTGTAGCATCCTACATTCTATGCTGAACACCGTTTCAGCATGAGGAACTTTGTTCTCTCTATATCTAAGAAAGTAATTGTTAATTATATCTCATCTCCAGTGGTGGCATTCCTGAACACTATCAGATCACGAATCAGTTTGAAAATGACACAACTGGTCTTTCGAATTCTGGGACACCACGTGTAAAGTACTTGTTCTACTATAAATTAATCTATTTTAATCATGATGACAAATGTATCATGTTTATATTTATCATGATATCTTAAATTTGAAAACTCTACACGTAATAGACAAAATGTGATAATGCATGCTGCTGTGAAAAATTATATATGTGTCTATATAAGTGTTGAGTACATGATCAACTTTAATGAAAAAAGACACCATTTTACTATCTTACAAAACACCTTATTATTAACCGTTAGTAAAAGGAGAAGAAGAGAAATTAATTACAAGGTACATTAGTTATTGTACTAACCTTACTATTATAACGTGAATAATTTAATATTTTTAATTTTAAATGAGAATCTAACATGCACATTATCACATTTTCCTCACTTGCAAGAACTGGTGCCGAGAGCTTCATTGTTGAAGTAAAGCTTTAATTCCTTGTGTCTCTACCTATTTTATTGTTTTCCTGGGTAACCTTTTTACTATATGTCATTCTTCTTTTGACAAAAACTATACAAATTTGGAGTGTATGAGTTTGATTTGAGAGGGTAAGGAACATATCAACCATTGTTATTAAAAAGAAACTTGAAATTCTTACATTTGAATTTTTTCTTTTTCTCTCTCTCTCTTTTTTTTTTTTTTGTTCTTGACAATGGCCTTCTATTAGACTATACTTGTAAAAACTTGACATTTTGCAAGAAATACGTGGTTCGATTCCCTTCCCCAAATATTGTTTGGTAAACAAAACTTTCTTTTTTAATTACTTTTTTTTAAAAAAATTATCTAAGTAACTCCAGCTTTCTTTGAAAACCTCACGTAAGTAGATAATAATTGATTCAACAATCAAATTGATCAGTTTTGATGAATCATTGCCTGTGTGGTTTTCGATAGGATGGCTTTAACCAAACTTCTTCAGGATTTCTGCAATAAATGAGGAGTAGACTGCACACATTTATTAACCTTCTTTCACTGGTATATAATAACCATTAATTGCACGTGTGATTTTGATTCTTGAAGACAACTTGTTTTGTGAGTATCAAAATCAATATCAAAGCCAAGGCTTGCGTGTAACTCTTCCCTGGTACTTATTGCTATTTCATCCTCTCTTTTGTTTAAATAAAAAAAGAAATTACTACTGTTTCAACTTTCACCCACATCCACAAGATTACTCAGTTTGTCAAGACTCATGAATAATGCTCGAAGCTTAGACCCTAAAAAAGAGAGAAAAAAGCAAGTTATTTTTTTTTTTTTTTTTTTTGCTTTTTGTTACTATATTTGATGAATTATAGGCAATGTTCTCAAATAAAAACAAGAATGATTTTCTAATTATTGCTGATTATGTTTCTAACATTTTGGTGGGTAATATAAAATATTCAGTTTTTTTTTTTACTTAATATATGATGATATATCACTCAAACATTTCTTCTTTGTACTTCACTTTGCAGCCATTAATGTAAATATTTAAAATCCCAAAGCAAAGATAAATAATTCATATTCATGCTATTTCTTCTTGAACTTGAACATATATTAGAATAGAAAAGAGGAAAGGGTGTCTTATTTTGATAATAAATTTTATTTGTAGCTTCTGCTTTTATCTACCACTTGTTATCCTTAGTTCGTTGGTTCCTTTGAAGGATGAACTGAAATTTGAGTGTGAGATTTATGGTTTCAGTTTCTTTTATTTGAGTTTTGTTATCTATACATACACTGGTCACTTGGCTCTAAAATATTTTGCAAAATATCATTCAATGGCAGCTATTTGTTGTAAGGTCACTTGGCTCCAAAATATTTTATGTGATCTTGGAATAAAGCATTCATAGCTAGTTAAGCTATCTTGTGATAATCAAGCCATTCTACACATAGCTTCCAATCCGATTTTTCATGAACGGACAAAACTTATAAAAATTGATTGTCACCTTGTTCGAGAAAAGATTCAGGCTAGGATAGTCAAGACTCACCATATATTGACATCAAAATTGTTGGAAAAATATTGGTAATTTCCCACAATCAGATTTACGGGGAAGCAAAACAATAAATAATATAGAGTAGGAGTAAGGAAATAACACACAGAGAATTTTTATGTGGTTCACCCCAAAATTAATTGGGCTACTCCACGGAGTTGCTGCAGCTCACTTTCACTATGGGAGATAATATTACAGTGTTTAAATACAACACTCAACTCACAAACCCCAAAACCTAATACACCCAAATAAATAATTCTTTTTTCTTTTTCTTTCTTTTCTCTCTCTTTTCTTTCTCTTTCTTTTCTCCTTTTTCTTTCTCTCTTCCTCACGCAGAGAGTTTCAGAAACTCTCTGAAAAACTCTCTTCTCTCAATTTGGAATGCTTGCTTTGGGATGGATTTTATGGCTTCCAACCATCTCTATTTATAGAAGAAAAAATGACTTTGCTGACATATGCCATGAGCTCAGCAATTCCATTTTTCTTCTTCTCCAACTGGTTCTAGTTTGTTATTCTTCAATGGCTGCTATTGTCTTTGACAAATTTGCCACCATTTCTGACAGCCACCATTTCTAACAATCTCCCACTTGGAAACTAATTTTAATCATGTTTTCACACATGATCACTGCAGCAACTCTTTCTGGATTTGTTACGTCTGCAAGCCAATTGAAGTTGAACACAACTTCAATTTATCAATTGTCACCGTCTTCGTAAACATATCAGCTGGGTTATCATTTCCTTGTATCTTCTCAAGCTTGAGAACATCTTCTTCTAGAAGTAACCTGATGAAATGATACCATAATTGTATGTGTTTCGTTCTGGAATGAAAAGATGGATTTTTCGCAAGATGGATGGCACTCTGACTATCCAATGTAACACATTGCATTCTTGTTTCTTGCCTAATTCTTCCAAGAAACCTTGCAACCAAATCATCTCTTTGCTACTACTACAAAAAAGAGATTTAGGGACGGTTATTAACCGTCCCTAAAGACATTTAGGGACGGTTCCGTTTCGGGTCGTAACCGTCCCGTATGCGGGTGTCCCAAAAAGTGACACTTTTAGGGACGGTTAATAACCGTCCCTAAAAGTGTAACAACCGTCCCTAAAAGTGTAACAACCGTCCCTAAACACTTTTAGTTGAACTTTTAACCGTCCCTAAATGGTTTTTTTTTTTTTTAATTTTAATATTATGCTGATCTTATATAAGTAATTACTTGTAAAATGCTGAAATAATATATATATTCAAAATCACAAGAACGACAATATTACTGTTTACATATCATTACTAATTAATCATTACAATATAATTAGTGATTAGTTACAAAATAATTGGAGTTAAGAATTCTCCAATATATACATTAAACTAAACATATAACAGACCTAGCTAGTTAATTACTAACAAGTAGTAATTAATTACAAAATTTGGTCTAATTCTCAACTAAAATATTAATAATCGTCCTAATATAAATTATATATGAGCAATTTCAAGTTCTACCTATTCTGTTAATGATAAACGTACACCATGCATGTCGGCAAACATCAATATCTTCTCTTGTATACGTTTTTTTTCCTGCAAACTATATAAATAAATATATAACATTCAAATCAGAAAATAATTACATATTTAAAATCTTGAAAGGATTAAAATGTACATATGAATAATATAGTTAATACTTACCAACTCTTGACGATCTCTCTTTGGATTGAATATAATGTCCGTCATGTATCGCATAACATAAAATCCACATTCAATATCATTAAGTTGTATTGGAACCTATGAACAGATTATTAATGATTTGAATTCTTAGCTTTAAATTAAAATGTAGCTAATGTGATTGGTAACTGATTTAAAACAATAATGATGAAACTTTAACCATTGTACCATAAGGTTAGCCATGTATAATTGAGATTTAAATAGTCATGGATCAATTACATATATTATAGGGATGTATAATCGAGCCAAATATAGTCTCAAGCGAGTCAAACTCAGATTTTTTAAATTAAAATACAAGATTAAATTCTAACTCTAAAATATTTGAGAAGATTCAAGCCAAATTATTTTAAAATTTAAATTAATTTAAATTAATATTTAAATTTAAATAATATAAAATATTATAAAATAATAACATATTATATTCAAACATACATATATTTAATAAACTTATTCAATAAACTTATTTCCTAATATAAAATTTAAACCTTGATTTCCTGATGTTAAAATAATCCTTCATAGCTACTACTATTATAATACATCATCCTAACTCAAAAGTGGATTTCTCAGGGACTCTCCAAGCATATTTTTCACATACGATAATTTAGACGATCCAGGCAAACCAAAAAAATAAAAATAAAATTCTAAACATCATAAACCTTCCAAGTACATACAAACAAACACCAGCAAAGTTTACCTACACTTGTTGCCAATGGCTGATCCGCCACCTCCCTTAAACAATTCACCAATCCGAACCTCAATATCCTCCGGCCCAAATTTAATGTACCTCTCTGCATTTCTCCCAAATTCCGGATGGTTTCTGAGCTTTCCCAGAAAGCTCTGATATGCCGGCAACAAAATTTTTGCCACTGAAATTCTCAAATCATCCCTTAGCTGATCATCAAAAATGACCCATGTAGATTGGCTTCTACAAATATCTTCAAAGTACTGAATGAACAGCTTAAGCTTTTCTTTTACAGACCTTGCATCATCCACCTTCAGCACTCCCAAAACCTTATTCCATGAACTCCTCTGATAATTCACCTGATACTGTCGGACTTTTGCTATGTGTTTTCGAATCCAATCATCACCTAAAAGAGCCCCCAATTCATTATTTTTCACCTTTTCAACAATGTACCTCCCATTATTCATTAAGAATACAGAGCAAAAAGCAGGGATCAAGCACAAAATTCATTAAGAATACAAACATCAAGCTACGTGATGAAGATCAATCAGCAGAAACAAGCACAAAATTTTTGACCCTTTAATTTAATAACACATCACAGTAGTTGCTATGGAGTCTCCAGTTTTAGATTCACAAACGGAGAAATATCCAAGGGTTAATGAGGGTTGCTTCCCATGATAATATTGCTCATCAACACACGAGTCAAGGCATAACTTCTAATTTTCTTTAAATATTTATCATGCATTTCCTTAACCGACTTTATCAACTTTAAATTCTATGCATGATAGGCAAACTGATGTATAAGATATATTCAAACATAATTCCAATACATTTGTTCTTCTCTTTAACGTTATGTAATCAAACGCAAGTCCATCCTGAATAACAACCCATCAAATAGATGTTCTCCCCTGTAGAACCCAACAATACAAGACATAATATTCCATTACTTCTGAATCTCCATTTTTTCTTATTCAGAGGAAGCCAGGAGGATATTTCATGGGACCAAATTTTTATTTATTGAGTCAGCTTAATTTTATAGCTTAAGATGATTTTTCCCTAAAAATCACAATCTGTAACTATCAAATTAAACTTCAAAATTATCCCAAACAAAAATCATCAACAAAATCCAAAAATTACCCTAACTATAAAGAAGATGCGATGATGATTAATAGAAATGCAATGTACCTGAACAATAATCAGAGCAGAGAGACGGGACTTCCCTTTAGCAACTTTTTGATACCCTAATTCACATCCAAAGTAATAAAAGAATAAAAACGTAATTGCAGCTACTAAATTGAAATAAGATACTGACAGAACTGAAATATAATTGACAACATGGGTGACTTACGAGATTCAACTACCATGCGATAGGAGAAATCCGAGCCATCGGTTCCAGAAGTTCTGCTTGATGCAACAGATTTTGATTTCTGATGCATCTTCTTCCTTTCTCTAGCACTTCAATATTTGAAGTTTTGGGACCAAATCGATCCTAATTCTTCAAATTAGGTCTAAGACAAAGTTCACCACTCCGCTGGCCGGCGAGTGTATAAGGTGGTGACAACTGGGAGGTTGACTGGTTGCGTCGTGGGGCGGCAGTGGAGGCGCTGTGGGAGGGGGCTGATTATCTCCTTAGGGTTTTCAGAAATATCGCGAGAACTGGGGTGTGGGATGCTTATAAAGGACATTTAGGGACGGTTATTAACCGTCCCGAAAGGTAACACTTTTAACCGTCCCTAAATGTCTTTTACGAAAAATTACGCCCAACCATCCCAAAATCCCACTTTTAGGGACGGTTCACCAGATTTTTTTAAAAAACAACCGTCCCTGAATGTATATATTGTTGTAGTGTTGCTGGCTTCCGTGATTGCAATATATTCAGCTTCAGTGGTGGAGAGAGCAACAATCTTCTGCAGTTGAGAAACCCAACTCACTGCTGTTCCGCCAAGAGTATAAACATACCCTGTAGTGCTCTTTCTATTATCAACATTTCCAGCTAAGTCAGCATCCACATAGCCTTCAAGAACCATATCTCCACTTTTGAAGCATAGTGCCATATTTGTGGTACCTTGTAGATATCTAAGAATCCACTTGACAGCTTCCCAATGTGTCTTGCCTGGATTGTTCATGTACCTACTTACAGCTCCCACTGCATGTGCAATGTCTGGTCTGGTACAAACTATGGTATACATCAAACTTCCAATAGCTGAAGCATATGGAACATTTTCCATCTGAGCACGTTCTTCTGCAGTTTTAGGTGACTGCTCTTTAGATAGTTTGAAATGAACACCTAAGGGAGTGCTTACTGGTTTTGCATCCTTCATGTTGAACCTATCAAGTACTTTGCTGATATACTCAGCCTGTGACAACATTAAGGTTCCTGATGCCTTGTCTCAGTTGATCCTCATTCCAAGAATCTGCTTTGCAGCACCTAGATCTTTCATTGCAAAATGTTCTGACAATTGATGCTTCACATTATTTATTTCTTGCTTGTTTGACCTAGCAATCAACATGTCATTAACATACAAAAGTAAAATAATATAGCTTGTTGTCGAACTTCTTTACATTACAACAATGATCTGCCTGGCATCTGGTGAAGCCACTGCTGCTCATAAAAGAATCAAACTTTTTGTACCATTGTCTTGGAGCTTGTTTTAGACCATACAAGCTCTTTTTCAACTTGCATACCAAGTTTTCTTTTCCCGCTATTTCAAAACCTTGCGGTTGCTCCATGTATATCTCTTCCTCCAAATCACCGCGAAGGAATGCTTGTCTTTACTTCTAACTGTTTAAGATGTAAATTCTCCGCAGCTACCAACTTTAATACTAGCCTTATGGTGGTCAACTTCACAACTGGAGAGAAAATCTCAGTGTAGTCGATCCCTGCTTTCTGTTGGAAACCTTTAACAACCAATCTAGCCTTATGTCGCTTACTCCCATCATGCTCCATTTTCACTCTGAAAATCCACTTATTATGAAGAGCCTTCTTGCCTTTTGGCAATTTAACAAGTTCCCATGTTTGGTTTAACATGAGTGAGTTCATTTCATCTTTCATGGCAGACTCCCACTTGACAGAATCATCCATCTGTGTTGCTTCCTCATAAGATTCTGGTTCTCCGTTGTCAGTCAGCAACAGGAAATTTTGGGAGGGTGAGTAGCGTTGTGTTGGTTTGTGTGGTCTGGTAGTGCGCCTTACTCTGGGTGTGCATGGTTCCTCTTGCTGTGGAACTTCTTGTTCTTCCAGTGGAACTTCATTCTCTTGTTCTTCTTATGGAACTTGGTTTCCTAGTTCTGGAATAACTTCATTCTCAGGGTTACTGTGGACCCTTCGATGCACATCATCTTTAGAAATCTCATCTAAATCAACATACTCTTTTGTTTGAGTATCACTGTCAATGCCACCAGATTTTACTATTGACCTGTCCTTATACACAACATTCTCATTGAATATAACATCTTGGCTTCTGATAACTTGTCGTCTTTCATAATCCTAAAAGCGATAACCAAATTCATCAGAACCTTATCCAATAAAGATACACATTTCTTGGACTTCGGGTCCAGTTTACTTCTTTCAGCAGAATCAATATGAACATATGAAATACAACCGAAAACCTTTAAATGTGAAAGGTTTACCTCTTTACCACTCCAAACTTCCTCTGGCAATCTTTCATTCAGGTAAGCTGCTGTATTGATGGCCTCAGCCCAAAACATTTTAGGCAAGCCTGCATGTATTCTCATGCTTTTGGTACGTTCATTCAGAGTTCTATTCATGCGTTCTGCCACACCATTTTGTTGTGGTGTCCTTGGAATAGTCTTCTCCATTCTGATTCCATTGCTTGCACAGAAGTCTCTGAATCTTCTGTCTGTGTACTCTCCTCCATTGTCAGACCTTAAGCACTTTACTTTCAAGCCAATTTCATTTTCCACCATAGCTTTCCATTTTCTAAAAATATCATAAACTTCTGATTTATTTTTCAGAAAATAAACTCACACCTTCCTTGTTGAGTCGTCAATGAAGGTGACATAATACGATGAGCCTCCAAGGGAATTAACTGGAGCAGGGTCCCCACACGTCTGTATGAACCAACTCTAACTTTTCTGATTTCGGTGTTTTTTCAACTTTTGAAAAACTAACTTTCTTCTGTTTGCCGACAATGCAGTCCTCGCACAAACCAATGTCCACCGACTTCATATCTGGTAGTTTTCCTTTTGAACAGGAGTACCTTCATCCCTTTCTCGCTCATATGACCAAGCCTTTGGTGCCACAAATTTGATTTTTCATCTGCGTCCATGACTGCTATAGTGCTCCCACTATTTGAGGTCACATAGAGGGTACCTACTTTGTTTCCACGAGCTAAAACCATAGCTCCTTTTGTTATCTTTCACGTGCGATCCGTGAAGGTTGTTGAATAACCTTCCTCATCAAGCTGTCCTATTGAGATTAAATTCCTTTTCAGACCTGGAATATATCTCACATTTTTCAACTTCCACACAGTCCCATTTAGCAACTTCACTGGAACATCTCATTTGCCCACAATCTTCAAGGGCTCATCATCTGCTAGATAAACTTTTCGAAATCACAACCGGTGTAATTCTCCATGATTTCAAGACAGGAGGTAGAGTAAAATGATGCACCTGAATCCAAAATCCAGGACTCAATAGGACTGTTGACACTCAAGATAAGAGCATCACCTGCTTCCCCAGCAATATTTGCAGTTTCTTTTGCACCATTATTTTTCTTCGATGCTCGACAGTCTCTTCTGAGATGTCCTTTTTGTCCACAATTCCAGCAATTTAAGTTTTCTCTGCTAAATCTTGACTTACTTCGTCTAGACTTAGACTTTCCTCTGCTTGAGCTTCTCTCAAACATTCTTCCTCAGGATTCTGTATGTAAGGCAGAAGATGAGCCTCACCAGATTCTTTTCAACGAATTTCATCGCTTAGAATCAAATCACGAGCAGTATCCCATTTCATCGTCGTGCTCCCTGAGGAATTACTTATTGCTGTCACTGTGCCATTCCAGCTTTCTGGTAGAGAGGACAAGAGAATCAAGGCTTGAATTTCGTCATCGAAATTAATGCCTACTGAACTCAACTGTATTAGAGTAGAGTTAAGAATATTTAGGTGATCTGTAACTGGCGCTCCTTCTGACATCTTCAAATTGAACAGCCTTTCATCAAATGTACTTTATTTGAGGTAGTTGGTTTTTCGTACATATTTGACAAGGCTTTCATCAGACATGCCGTCGTCATTTCCTTTGCGATGTTGAAAGCAACGTTGCGAGACAACGTTAACCGAATTGTTCCTAGCGCCTGCCTGTCAAGAAGATCCCAATCTTCTTGCTTCATATTTTCTGGTTTTGTTCCTGATAAAGGTTTGTGCATATTTTTCTGGTACAGATAATCTTGAATCTGCATTTTTTAGAAACCAAAATCTGACCCATTGAATTTCTCGATCTTAACTTTTCCTTCGTCTGCTGCCATTGCTCCCACTCAAAACTGGTAACTTCAAAAAATCACTATCGCAAAATAATGATGTGTGAATAGTGACATAAATAGTAAATTTACTATTCACCTTTTGACTTTTACTATTCACTTTTACTTTAATGATTGATAAATAGTACTTTCACTATTTGTACAGTAACCGTTAATATTTGATGGATAGTAACCTTTGCATAATGTAATTTTTGTACAAGGATTTTACAATCTTGAAGCTCTGATACCAATTGTTGGGAAAATATTGATAATTTCCCACAATCAGATTTACGGGGAAGCAAAACTATAAATAATATAGAACAGGAGTAAGGAAATAACACACAGAGAATTTTTACGTGGTTCGCCCCAAAATTAACTGGGTTACTCCACGGAGCTGCTGCAGCTCACTTTCACTATGAGAGATAATATCACAGTGTTTAAATACAACAACACTCAACTCACAAACCCCAAAACCCAATACACCCAAATAAATAATTCTTTTTTCTTTTTCTTTCTTTTCTCTCTCTTTTCTTTCTCTTTTTTCTTTCTCTCTTCCTCACGCAGAGAGTTTTAGAAACTCTCTAAAAAACTCTTTTCTCTCAATTTGGAATGCTTGCTTTGGGATGGATTTTATGGCTTCCAACCATCTCTATTTATAGAAGAAAAAATGGCTTTGCTGACATATGCCATGAGCTCAGCAATTCCATTTTTTCTTCTTCTCCAGTTGGTTCTAGTTTGTTATTCTTCAATGGCTACTACTGTCTTTGACAAATTTGCCATTATTTCTGACAGCCACCAACTTTGACAGCCACCATTTCTAACAAAAACAACCAACAGACATCTTCACTAAATCATTGAGTATGTCACAATTTACAAACCTCATCAACAAGTTAGAAATGATCAATATCTATTCCTAACTTGGGGGATAATGTTCAGAATCTTGAAATCCTTGACTAATATAGATTCCTACCACTAGTATGGAAACCTTATTAAGGCATTGATTATTTCCTTTGTATAGGACCAATATTAAGAACTATTTATTATGTCATTTCTTATTTAGCTTATTTAAAATTAGGAAGGTTATTATAGTATTAATTAAAATATTTATTTTCTTTTTTAGTCATAGTTTGTCCTATAAATTGAAAATTATAGTTCTTATAAAATACATAGAATATACATTATTCTTCTCCATTTTTCTTTTCTTCTTTACGTTAACTTATCCATATTTTCTATCATAGAAATTTATATGATCGAATCACACTAATTTTATCTCTTACGTTAAAGCCATGTTCCTTTATATAAGTTCAATTCCATTTTGGCTTGAATATGTGATTATTGGTGTTACTTAATTTGAAACTCTGCCAATAAGCTGCAAAATTGTAAGGATCATGACAATTGCATGATGCTAATGTTATAGGTGTAGTGTTTTCATGTTCATATTAACATATTAAAAGTACCTTCTCATCTCTGTCTGAGGTTAACCTAATTCCTCATAATATATATTTATTCTATAAAAAATAATCATCACATTTAAGATCATGTATAAGTGGTTTTGTATCTCAATCTAGTATTTTTTTTTTTAATGTCGTACATTGTTTATATATTAATTAGCTGTGTCCTATTTGCATTGCGTATTGTTTTTCCAAAATGAATTTTTGTATTGCTTTGTCTATTATAATAGCATGAAATATTAAAACTTCAAAAATATGAAGTAAAAAAAAAAACATTTAATTACTCAATATGTCACAAAAACTGAAAGAATATTTTTTCCAAAATGACTAAACTCTTTTATGTTAGAGGATACATAATGTCTTCTATATTCTAACTTTTTTTTTTTGGGGTCAATTCTAAAAGAATAAAGTAAGAGTTTTGTCTATTAAACTAATAGACAAATCACAAAATAATACAATTGAGTTTTTAATAGCTAAAATTTCCAAGCAAATAAAAAATAAATAAAAGCTAAAATTTTCAAAAATAAGACAAAATAACATATTTTCATTTTTTTTTATTTTAAATAAACCACTTATTTCACTCATTTAAAATAATCTCCAGAATATTGTAAACAATATATATGTTGGAAAATTTATTCAAAATAAGTGAATGAACACATGTTCGAAATATTTTGTTAAAAAAAAATGTGCAATAATATTTGTCATTTTTCATATTACATGCACACACTTTCAACAAACAAAATTGGAATATTTATATATTTTTCTAACCTGTGAAGTATGAATACATATTGATCAATCAAAAAATCATACACAACTCACGAAGAACATGTATTTAAAAACAAAAATATTTTGAACTATTTATTTTTACTCACAAAAGGTTATAATAAAAAAAAAAAAAAAGTAAAGTTTACTTTAAACTTAATTAGATTTGAATGAAAAGAAAACAAATATGTTTTTTTTTTTTTTTTATGTTCATTTAATATAAATTAATATTGGAATACTGGTTCTCTGATTTAATTGAGGAAGGGGTGGAGAGCTATACCCTGACTTATCCAAGTGCTTAGAAAAAGGAAAATAAATTGATAAACAGAGAAGATTAGGGACAGAACATGTGAGAGGCCATAAGCTATAACTAATAAATGACAAATAAATGAATCTCTACCTTTTAAGCAAATACGTATAAATTGCATATTGTTAATACATTTTTTTTTACACTAAAAATGATGCATGAGATATGTATTCACGTGAGGAAGGGTTTTGGTGGGTGAATACGCGTAATAATAGTTTAAAAATTAAACAGTATGTGAATAAATGAAAATTTTCGTTTATCCAAAATGAAAGTAATTTAAATAATATGTATCTTGTTATTATTGATATATGCCTCTGTAATAAATGTATGTTATATTGTGTTGTTGGCAAATGGCAAGTTAGAATCACTGCTACATATCATAATTTCAATATATATGAAAGTTTTTCATTTAATACAATTTTTTTTATAAATTTGAATATATTTATTAATAATATTGTGTCATATTATTTATAATTTATCTCATACTTAAAGTAGAGAGCATTTTTTTTTTAATTTATTATTTTGTTTTGGGCAAAAAATCAGGGGCGAATCATCATAAAAGGCTAAGAGGGCTGTATTACGGTAAAAATTTGTCGAAAATTTTAATTAGTATTAATCTCAATTTAAATATTTATAAAATAATACTTATTAATTAAATTGAATTAATTAAATTGAATGATGAATTTTGTACCAAATTTCTCCAATTTGACATCTTAAAAATATCTAGATTGATTAAATTAAATTTAAACTATTATTTAAATTAATAAAAGACTCCTTAAAACTTATACGTTTAAATTTAAGCAAGAATAATAATAGAGCACGTAACTTGTAGATATGATAACTAAAAAAAAAAATGGGGGAATAACAAAACTAACACCCTTCAAAACTTCTAATAACAAAACTAACATCCCTTTATATTTTTACAATTAAAAAAATGACTAATATGTACTTTTTTTTTTGAACATCCATCCAATTAGAATTAAACGACGATAATTTAGACTCGTTTAATATTGAACGTTCAATATTTTACGTTTAAATTGAATATTAAACGTTCAATATTATTGGGGTGTTAGTTTTGTTATTATAAATTTTAGGTGTGCTATTTTTGATAATTTAAAAAAAAAAAAAAAAAAGTTGTGTAATTGTAAGAGTATGATCGCATAACCAGCCAGTAATACTTGATTACCTTGCTAGCAAGACTATATGCTCTGATTGCCAAGGCCCTGGTAGCCCAATGGCATTGTAACCGCCCTAATAAGGGGGAGCTCTCGAGTTCGAGGCTTGTATGTAGCAAAAAAAAAAAAGACTATATGCTCTGATGATTTGATAGTTGTCTCCCCGGATGTTGGGGGTGCTGCTAGAACACGTGCTTTTGCCAAAAAGTTGTTGATGCTCCCCTAGGCATTGTAGATAAAAGGCATCAAGGGCACGATGTTGTAGATGTAGGATCTTTGAAATGGTGAACTCTTTTTGTAATTTTTTATATTGCCTTTTGAGATGCACATTTTTATCAAATTACAGTTGTCTAATAATTATAAATACAAATAATTTTTTTTATTTTATTTTTCTTTAATTTTTTCAACCGTAGTTATTCAAGTCAAAACCACATCTATCTATTGCAGTTAAAAAAAAATAGAATTTTAATGTGTGTTAACTTTGCTCTTGTGCCATTACTTATTTTTTATTATATATAATAATAATAATAAAACTAAATTAATTGTTAAAAAAAAAAGTACTGAAATTCATTCGAATAATATGCTCTTCCCCCATGCGTCTACAGTCATTGTTGGTGCAGCAGAGAAGTATGGTGGAGAAGCTTCTTCAGCATTTAAAACTATCAAGTTAGTTTTTACACATTTTCGTTTTATTCTAGCATCGTCTTGTTTTGATATTCCTTTATCAAATTTATTAGAGTTAATGCTTTTGTTGCAGCCAGATTTTCTAGAGGAATCTGTCAAGTGCTTTACTAAGCCTCACTTGGTCTTTATTCAACAAAAAAGGTGTTGATTCCATGGACTTATTGAGACATAAGAATCCAATGACTTCACTTTCAGGCTGATATGAGCTGAAAGACTTCGAACATTTTGATATAGGATGCATGTAAATTGATTAATATGTATATTTAATTAAGTTGACGTGAATGTTGCATGTATTAATTAATTTTTTTATGAACAATAGACTTGTTGTATGTTCACATTGATTGAATAGACTTTTTGTATAATGAATTGAGAACTTTATATGTATATATAATTATGAAATTTTTTGGTATTATATTTTATTTATACAATATTAAGTAAACTAGGATTTTTTTTTTTTTAAAAAGAACATTCAGGGACGGTTAATAAATTGTAAAAAATTATATTAAGGACGGTTGTTGAAATGTATAATAGGAGTTTAACCATCCCACAAGACTTTTATGGACGGTTGCTTATGTTTTAGGTATAGTTAATAACTCTAAAAGTATCACTTTTTTGGATATCCACATACGTGACGGTTATGACCAAAAAAACAACCGTCCCAAAAAGTCTTAACCGTTTCTAAAACCCATTTTTTATTAGTGTTAGTCTCAATTTTTTTTTAAAAAAAAAAAAGAAAGACTAATATGCACCTTTTACATTAAAGATATGAGACTAAAGTGAATATTAAAAAAAAAAGATTAAATTGTTCAAATTAAAAATTATAAAATTAAACTATTTTTTATTTAGACTTATGAGATTATTAGCACTCTTTATTTTGGTTGACAGTAACCGTAATCATAATGAGAATCATTCAAAGTATGTTGTGTTTAGATTGATTGTACTCTATAATAGAATGTAAAGGGATTATTACAATAGCAGTAATCTTTATTACGCCTACAGCTCTTAAAAATACACTATAATGTTCTATTTTTCTTATAATTTGTATAATTATTTATATTTTTTTTGCTAATTCTATTTCTTTTAGTAATTAAAAAGTTTATTTTTTTTAGTTTTATTTTATTTATAATTTTATAATCTTTATTTTAATATTATTATTTATTTTAATTATACTGTTTAAACAAATATTATAATAATATTATTATTTTTTTTACATTTAATTTATTATATAAATAATTAATATTTTTATTATTTTTATATTTAACGAACTAAACGGCTCGTTAGTAATTACATTAATTCTAATTCTAATAATAAAAAAGTAGTTATGTGTGTTCAAACGTGGTTGAGTAAATAACTGTTTATGTAAATTATTAATAAATAAATCAGTCAAAAAGAAGAAACAATGTCGTGTGAATAGGGGTGTCAATTGTGTCGTGTTTGTTCGTGTTATTCGTGTCGTGTTTTCGTGTTGGTTGGTACATTAAAAAAATTATTTGAATTTTTTTTGTGTTACTTATTTATAATAGTAAAAAATAACAAAACCTTTAAGAACATAAAAAAAATTATTAATTAATTCTTATTAAAAAAAATTCGTGTCGTGTCGTGTTTGGATCGTGCTATCGTGTCGTATCAAATACAATTTATTTATTATTTTCATATATATTTTTTACTTTATTTCCATGAGGAATGAATACATGCATGTGGTGGATCATTGGTCAAATCAATGCCAAATAGTAACGAAACTTGGTGTAGAGTAGGCTAACAGCCGATTCTCTTATAATTTGTGGCTAATATGTGGACTAATTAATTTTTTTATATAAATTAATTGGGTCACTATACTCCCCCATTCACTGGTCGGGTTGTTTTACTTTTAACACTCGAGTCAATTCATAAACTTTTAGGCTGCTTTTTGCAGTTGGATAAAAATAAAAATAAAATAAGGTTTTATTTTAGTATAATTTGATATTTATATTAAATAAAAATTAATAATTAATTATCTTATAAATTTTAAAAAAAATTACTAAAAATAACACCCTTAAAATTTATAGTAATAAAATCAGCACCTATAATAATATTGACCGTTCAATTTGAACATAAAATATTGAACAGGTCTAAATTGTCGTCGTTTAATTCTAATTAAATGAGTGTTGAAAGAAAAATGACATATTAATCATTTTTTTTTAATTATGAAAATATAAGTTTAAATTTAAAGAGTGCTAGTTTTATTATTACAAATTTAAGTAGTGTTAGTTTTGTTGTTTTTTCAAAATTTTAAACAGTAAGAAATGTACTAACTATTCTCGTACAAAGGCCAGCAAAAAATACGTAGGTTATACAAATTAATTTTTTAGTAGACCATATTAGCCCACCTCGTTTTGATGTATTTTAACTATTTTATATAATTAATTTTAGAACTTTAGATATTTTATATAAATAAAATAAATATTTAGCACTCTTATTGTAACAAAATTATTTATTTTTATATAAAATTCAATAAAAATTGAATAATTTATCATATAATTTGTATTTTTTTTAAACTATTTTATACTTTTTTAATCTTTCTTGGTATTTTTCCTGTACATAATTTAACATTATATATATAATTTAAGATCATAAATTTATTTAAAATCAATAACATATAAAAATTCAATTAGAATTGAATTTCAATAAAAAATAAATTCTAATTATACCTCCCATAGTTTTAATTTTTACATTTATTTTATACCTACTACTATCTGCTATTCGGTTGGAGAAATTTTCTAGCTACTCCTTTCATCACATAAATTTTATTATTTTCATAAAATTAATAATAAAATTATATTTTAACTATCGAATGAGAAATTTGTGGTAAATTCTATTATTTATTATTTATGTTATTAAATTTATGAGGCTAGCTACTTTTAGAATAAAATTTTTATTAATGTTATTAGAATTATTATAATGATTAAAAATAACATTATAAATTTACTTATATAACTAATATATGATAAAATTTAGTCTAATTTTTTAAGTTAATAAATAAAATAAAATTTTAATATTAATTTTATAAAAACAACTAAACTTCACTAAAAAATTACTAAAATTTATGTCCTCTTTTTATATAAACTATGTTAACTTAGGCACCTCTACCCGTATAATATTATTATAAGAAAATGCTATAATTGTATAAATTTTTATTTACTTTTATACCTATATTAATTATATTGTAATATATAATAAAATTTTCTAAAAATTGAATTATTTTTATTTTTTAAAATAATTTGATCAAATATTATAATATAATTTACGTGAGTGTTGGGTATAAATTATGTATTTTTAGTATTGTTTATTATTATTATTATATATATTATTTGTCATTTTCACTCTATAGAAACAACAAGAATCTAACGGCATATTTAGTACACCATATCAGATAAATTAAGTATAATTTTATTGAATTAAATTGTATTATAATTAATCTATACAATATTTGATGAAAATATGTATACTCTAATATGATTATATATATTTTACTAAAATAATTTATATTTAAAATAATTTTTTATTATAAAATTTATTTAAATTAATATTTAATTTATTGTTATATTTTTATTATATTTTTAAAAATGAAAAAAAATATTATTTTTAATTTGAGATAAAATAAAAAATTAAGATACATAATTTTATAATTGAAAATTCAAACAAAATAAGTTAATTATCCAGTACAGTTTAAACCTACATCCTTTGGTCGCACAAAATTTTTACATAATTGTAAAATTTTTATATTGTATGATACAGTCTGATTTTATAGCTAAATATATAATTGTATATAAATTATACAATTAAAATATTTAGTACAATATAACTAACACACCGTAAGCGTATTGATTTTTGTCATTTTAATTTGAAAAATTACCAAAAATAGCACCCCTAAAATTTATAGTAACAAAACTAACACCCCAATAATATTGAACATTCAATATTTAATTTGAACGTTCAATATTAAACGAGTTTAAATTATCGTCGTTCAATTCTAATTGGATAGATGTTCAAAGAAAATGACATATTAGTCATTTTTTTAATTATGAAAATATAAATTTGAATACAAGAAGTGCTAGTTTTATTATTAGAAGTTTTAAGGGATGTTAGTTCTGTTATTCTCTCTTTTAATTTTCTTAAAGGATACTAAAATTTGTTTTTATTAATAAAACAAATATATTTGAATAAAATTTAAATTTAAATTTTGAATGAAAGAGTTATAAATTTTATTATCTAAATTAAATTACAAGATATTTTCATTTTTGTCATTTTAATTGAAGCCAAACAGAACAGTCAAATTCATGTCACTCTTTATTAATATTAATGTCACTATCAGGTTAATATAAGAAACTGGCGGCAACTGGGGGAGATATATACATAGTGTGACCACTGGTCTTGACACGTTTTTTTTTTCCTTCCTCGTGGTTGTGGTTGTGGTTGTGGTTGAATCCACATCTCCTGTTTCAAAGCAACAATGTATAAGGTGAAGTTTGGAGCTGTAATTTCTGACGTAATTGAATGATATAATTTGAATATGATATAATATAATTTTTTTAAAATAAGAATTAATTAATAATTTTTTTAAGTAAGAATTGATTAATAATTTTTTTATGTTTTTAAATGTTTTATTATTTATGTTATTATAATTAAATAAGCAATACGAAAAAAAGTTGAATAAATTTTATTATATGTAAATTAATATAAAAATTCGATACAAATAACATAAAATGAATACGATACTAAACAAATAATATAAAATAAATATCATAAAAATATAAATATAGATACTCCTAAGTGAAGTAAAGCTTTCGATTTTTTCCTTTTTCTTTATTTAGATTAGTCATAACTCATAAGCCCACACGCCAAGCTCTTAAGGCAGTGAATTACTTAAATAACAAATATTTGAATAAAAAAGCTTTTTGAACTTAAATAGCACGTTTTGGACTTTAAACGGTGAGTTTCATTTATATAATATATATGATTTTTACCAAAATATCCCTTTTATCTAAGTATTCGTAAAAAACTCGTCATCTCCGTGTTTCCTTCGAAGCTTATGGACTTGTACATTCACATTTTGTATGTACAGGTTACATATATATTTATTTTGTATGTAACCTGTACATTCACATTTTGTATGTACAGGTCATGTGAATGTACAGATTACATACAAATTTATTTTGTATGTAACCTGTACATACAAATTTATATGTACCCTGTACATATAAATTGTATGTAACATGTACATACAAATTTGTATGTAACCTGTACATTCACATTTTGTATGTACAGGTCATGTGAATGTACAGGTTACATACAAATTTATTTTGTATGTAACCTGTACATACAAATTTATATGTAACCTGTACATACAAATTTATATGTAACCTGTACATATAAATTGTATGTAACATGTACATACAAATTTGTATGTAACCTGTACATTCACATTTTGTATGTAACCTGTTCAAAACACTAATAACATACAAACAATACAATGCATTTTATGTGAATGTACAAGTTACATACAAAATAAATTTGTATGTAACCTGTACATTTACATTTTGCAGGAAAAATAGTTCGTATGTACAGGTAACCTGTACATATAAAATGTGAATGTACAGGTTACATACAAAATAAATGTGTATGTAACCTGTACATACAAAATGTGAATGTACATAAGCTGTTCTTCTTCTTCTTCCAGTGGGTTCATGTGAATGTACAGGTTACATATAAAATAAATTTGTATGTAACCTGTACATTCACATGACTTCATCTTCATCTTCATCTGCTCCACTTTTTCCTACAAATATCAAACAACAAAAAGCTTCAAATTACACTAAAAAACAGCGATAAATAAAGAAATCACAATTAATTTATATTAAAATTTAAACTTATAGGATTTCATACAAATCAGGAACACAGAAGAAGCGAAGAAGAAGAAGAAGCAGCGAAGAAATCTTCATCTTCAATTTAGGAACACAGAAGAAGCGAAGAAGAAGAAGAAGAAGCGAAGAAGCGAAGAAGAAGAGGAAGAAGCGAAGCTGAGGGGATAATAGTAAAACTCTTATGGCCAAAACTCTGCCGTTTAGCTATTTTGGTTAAAAAGCCAATAACCCACAAAATGAGTCTATTCTGAGTAATTAATACCTCTTAAGGCCTTACATATATGCCTCTTTTTCCCTTCAATAGCAGCCCAATGCTTTCAAATTAGTTACTAGTCTAATATAAAATCATCAAGTAGACATTTCAATACTACTATAAATATTATTTGTCAAAAAAGCGACGCTAAACATTATTCATCGGTCAGCGTACGTGAACAATAATTTGTGTGCTTATAATTAATATTAAGCATGGCCAAGTGTGCAAATCCTTGTGGACTAGTCTATAGTCAATTATTCCGTTTTATATGTTTCTGACAAACTATGTTTCCACGATTGTATAATAGTTCATACGTTACCAACCCCCCTTTTTTTTTTAAATAAAATTTTAATTGTTATGTGCTAAGCTTATTAGATGTATAAATGAATTATAGGCTAATTTTCATAAGTTCCTAAAAAAATTAGCAAATAGAACGCCCATAAGGTCAACTTAACCAAAGATGATATGTTGACATGAGAGTTGTTGCATAATAAAGCATATAAGTTTTATATTGATAACATATTAATATGATAATAAATTTTTGAGTGTATAAGTTAACCATATTTAATGATTTTTTTTTTTTTTTTTGGATGAACACTCACTATAACAATAAACATATTTAGGTACACTTAAAAAATTAAAAAAAAATAAAAAATGACTGTATCTAAATACTTTTATGTACAGATGTGTGTTATTTTTAAAGGAATTAGTTATAAGTATGGTCAAGTAGAATACAAAACTTTTTCGAAAATTTATGGATAATGAGTGCTCATGATCCTGTCAAAACTCTTAAGATTTATTGGGCTTATCAAATGGTAACAAAATTATAGAATTATTTATTTTTTCAAGTAAAAGCACTAATTCTACATTTCATTAACATGTAGTACAACATTATTATTTTACTACAAGATAAAAAAAATAATTTTATGTTTTTTATACCATTTAATAGGCCCAAAAAATCTTAAGAGTTTTGACAAGTTAATGAGCGCTCATTATCTGTAAATTATCGAAAAAAAATTTGTATTTTGCTTAACCTTACATAAACTAATTCTTTTAAAAATAACACCCAATTGTATCTAAAAATATATAGATACAATTATTTTTTTATTTTTTTAAGTTCTAGACTATATCTAAATGAGCTTATTGTTCTAGTGAGTATTCATCCAAAAAGATTAACTCATTAAATATGGTTGATTCATATACTTCAAAATTCATTATCATATTAGTATGTTATCAAAACATAAATACCCAAGCGATTGATTAAAAAGGCAAGCAATGTTGTTAGTAGGGAGTAGTATCTCACCTACCCTAAAAATAATAAATAACGTCTCTAAAAAAATCTATGATTATTTAATTATTGAGTCAATTAATAAAATATGTACTTAGTGGGCTTGCTTAGAAATTCCCTAACTTGTTTGTGGATCTAATTCCTAGAAATTAAAATGATTGAATTTATAAAAACTTGTAAAGGATCCTAAAACTTTGATAAAACAAATTGACTTTAAGGTTAAAATACAAAGGAGCTAGCATGGAAGAGCCCATTAAAATTGACATCGGTTAATTCTAAATACATCCACCAAAACCTCCAATTACATACCCTTGAGTACATGAGCTAGTTGGTTTTATTGTCTTCAAAGTACGTACTTAATGCATGTAACCAGAATTAGCTATTGTCATTACTCAGATAATGTAGTCTCAAGCCAAGGCCTCCTCTTTTCCTTCAATATAATGGGCTAGTCGGCTACGGAAGCTTACAAGATCCAAGAGGCATATCCACATTTTCAATCTCCTCTTTTCGAGCAAGTACCAATTGTTTAAAACTTTATTTATATAGCAAGACCTAGAATTTTATTTTTAATTCATCTTAAAAAAATTATTTATTTTTCTTATAATATAAATGAACATATATTTTTTTTATTGAGGAAATTAAAAATAAAATTAATTGAATAACTTAATCATTTATAAAAGGGTTACTTATACTACGTAGATCTTATCATAGGTATGTATGATTTATCCTCCAATTTCTTATATTTTCGCTCTTATTGATTTTGACACTTTGTAGAATATTAAATAAGATTCATATTGTGTTAACCAATAACAAAATATGAAGTTTTGTCAAATGTGTTATGAAAATGTTATCAATCACAAATGAATTAATTGACAAAATTATATTAGCTAAAGCAAAAATTTATGTAGACCCTTATTAAGTCAGTAACTAATTCTTTCATGCCATGTCATTTATAACATCACAAATTTTACTATATTTGGCACTACTCATGTTAGTGATACCATATTTTCTATAA
The DNA here is from genome assembly GCA_029378325.1 of Elaeagnus macrophylla. Classification (NCBI taxonomy): domain Eukaryota; kingdom Viridiplantae; phylum Streptophyta; class Magnoliopsida; order Rosales; family Elaeagnaceae; genus Elaeagnus; species Elaeagnus macrophylla. Next base: position 57,619,703 of record CM055640.1, read on the forward strand.
GTTAAGAAACTTGATTCTCCATATTGGGTGTTGGAAATCCATATATACACGCCACCCCAGTCAAAGATTACCAGTTGCTCAAAGAGAAATTTTGCTTCGCAAGGTTAATTAATACAATGAAAAATGTTGAGGCCACATAAATTTTAACCCACTTTTGCATTCACATTTTCATGTTGTGACACATTTTATTATTATCTTGAAAAATGAATAATTTTTTAAATTTTCAAATGATTTGAACACATGGCATGATATAAGAGGTGTTTGAAACAAACGTGGTAGCAAAGATCTTTAACATTTTGGTCGTTCAAACTAAAATGCCTGCAAAGAGAAGAAAATGAAATTACGGAGGCTGATTGAGGAAAAGAATTGAAGTATTGAGTGAAAGGTGACTTCGTAAAGTAAATTCAAGCAATTGTAGTTTATTTTCTAATGTCTTTCAGGTTTAGAAGATTCACAAAATATGTGATCACAGATCACTATAAATGAATAGATTCTTTAATATGAATTAAACAAATCAGACCATGTATGTCATTCCAACTGACATGATATTCATGTGAGGTACCCTTAAATTTGCTGCACCGGCTCTACAGTTCCTCCTCAAGAATGCATAGAAGTAGTTTATAGTAAGTTTCTTGAGGAAAATTGAGTTTTTCTTTGCCCTCACATCCCCATGAGCTAGTAAATAAGTAAATCCTGAGTCCATTGCTTCTCTCAGAGCTGAAAGCTCATACTCCAAACTTGGGTCACCATCCATTGACATTGTACTAGATGGCAACTCTGTATGAGTTTCTTCTCCTGAGGAAGAAGTTCGAGCTTCTTCCGCTCTCGTATCACGCATCAATGGAATTCTAAGATCATCACTTCCGTTATCAGCTGGAACTCGGGAATCTCTTGAAATACCGTCGAACTCTACCTCAATTAAACTGCTTTCCATAGAAAGATCTTGAGCCTCCTTTCTCAAGAACTTTTCAAGGCTTTCAACCAGAAGTTTCTCAAACACACGATGATCTTCCTTCCTGACATCTTTATAACCATATCTCGCAATGCAGCGAAACATATGGTAGTCCTTTGGGCAAATTCTTCGAAACAGAAACCTTTCCTCTTGAGGGACCACTGGGACTGGTACATACTTTATGCAAACAAAAACTATAATGGAATGGATAGCTGGAAGGCCGAGAAGAAACTGCCCAAAAATGGATGGAATACCTTGGACAAGCTCGTTGTACAACAATCCTATTCCGGGAACTCTCTCGGTCCCAAGGGTGGAACCAAGTTCGAGCATGAAGTCCATGGATATTTTCTCCCTGACTTCACTCTGGTATTTTAACACGCTTCCGTAGTTCCATGTGTACATCAAAAGTAGGAAAAATGTAGCAAAAACAAGTGGCAGCCACCCACCCTCCATGATTTTTGATAGAACCGCTGACATATATATCAGCTCTATTGATCCAAATATAAGGGGGAAACACACAGCCAGAAATAAGTTGGTTTGCCAGATGAGAAGCATAACAAGTGTCACCAAAATTGTACTGACCATCATGACGCCAACTTCAGCTATTCCTGTGAAAACAAATTGAAAGACATTAACAAATGTACTTATCGAAATTTAACTCAATTTTCAGCTAAACACATATCTCACTAATGAAACGATTTATAATGATTCATGAGGCATATGTTGATGTCACAATTCATGGCCGCCATTAGCATATCCACAATCAATAGATAGATACGATACCATTGGACACTACCAACATTGCAACCGTTTACTCAGTCATACATATGGGGTAGCATGAAAAGGTCATCATGACATTTAAAATATATGAAGATATGTGAAATGACATGAACAAATTAAAATTTCCATTAAAATCTATATATTATTATTGTGTGCATAACAAAATGGAAATTCACACGAAGAGAGAGTGGAATACAAGAGACTTAACCATAAGCATTTGCAATATCTGTGGTGCTCTGGAATATGGCAACTACAATTATGCACATGATCATTAGAAACCAATTGATGACAGGGATATAAATTTGTCCCATTTGTTTCTTGGATGTGTGGATTATCTTTAGCCTTGGGAAGCATCCAAGAGCCATAGATTGCTTAACACATGAAAACGTAGCAGATATCATTGCCTGGCTTGCTATCATGGCAGCAAGGGTAGCTAACAGAAGGACTGGCCAGAAGAGACTATCTGTTCATAAGAGTTGAAAAGAAAAAGTGAGGAATTAAGGCACCACTACAAAAGTGTATTCCTTTGGTATTGATTTGGGGTATTCAAAGTGAGGATTGGTTAAAAAGAGGTAAATACAATGTCAGCAGGTATAACCTGGTACAGAATTGTAGAATATTCTTCCTGCAGACTCAGGATATTTCATCAGATATGCAGCCTGGCCCATGTAAGCCAAGAGTAGACACGGGAAGACCACACAAGTGAATGCCAACTGATAAAGCAAGCAGTTTAGATAATAAGGGACATCTCATAAAACATGGACATAAAGTTGATTAAAAGAAGAGACAAAATTGATATATGCAGGCAATGAACCTGTATGGCTTGTACAGAGAAGTGTCCAAGATCAGCAAACATTGCCTCAGCTCCTGCAAATTAAATATTTAAAAGAGACATTTAAGTGAATAGGTTTCCCAGAAGTACATAAGCCAACTTAAAATAAAAGATAATGCACATCCCAACTCTTGACAGTTGACATTCAACTATGCTAAGATTCAGTAGTAAGCAAAAAGACACATTGCAGTAATTAGAGCATAAATGAAGTCGCCAATTGCAAAAAGAGATAAATGTAGTAGCCACAGATAGTTCAGAACATGTGTAAGTTGACAAGCAAAACACAAAGTGTAGGGTAGCACAAAGTAGAAAACAGCTTGCAAGTTATGGAGTACAAGTGAAAAGCCCAAGAAATTTTAACTTTAACAATAAGCAGTGAAGATAAGTGACCAAATGACTACCAATTAGAATAAATTTTGGCTGAAGATGAGTATCACAGTTCATGGAAGCAGAGAGATACAATGGGAACAAAGCCTTTACAAAGATGAACTGACCGGAATAAACCCGAGTAAATCAAATCAACCTACAAGCTGAGGCTCTTAGAAAATCGTATATGTTAACAGATTATCCTTATTAATTGCATAGATATAAAATTACCGACTGAAAATATCATGCTTAATAAAAATAATTTACATTGTCTGAATTTTTTCTTTTAAGTAAGGTACATAAGCATTTGGACAACTAAACAAGAATTATCAGGAGCAAACGGCAATCTATTAGCATATGAGCTTCAGTAATTTCAAATGAGAACAATTAAAGGAAGATGAAAGATCTAAAATCTATATTAATCGAAAAAATTAAAAATATACCATTACTTGTAGGTCTCAAGGTTTAATTGTAAAATATACCTGTAATACACAACACACATCCGCCAAGAGCAGACCAAGCATCTTTACTATTCTTTTTGAAGAAGAAATAAATATATGCCGGATTAAGTGCCCTCAAGACCGTAATATCATGCTTCAATAGATTGTAAATTCCAATAGATCCCAGAGAGAAGAACCACAAAGCAAGTATGGGTGCAAACATGAAACCCACTTTACGAGTCCCAAAACTCTGTATGCTGAACAAGGCAACCAAGATTATGATTGAAACAATCACAACAGCATCTACAAACAAATTCAATTTGGTTATGAATGGTTCCAAGAAAATCAAATGGTATACTGTTGCCACAACAACAATATATGGGACAAATGAATTGAAACATATTTTACATAAAAATCAAATCAAGTTATTAATCATATAATTAAGGCAGACGGCAGAAAAATATTTTGTTACGTGAATCAAGTGAATTAACAATCTTTATGCAGCAAAAAGAAAACGAAAAGACATTGTACAGTGTAACAACTAATCGTAGTTGGCGTAAATATGCACTAGGAGACACGTAGGATACATTGTAATGTTGCTAGAAACTCTGGGCCCTTAGTAAATAAGAGTTTCTTGGGCCTGTTGTAGTGTATTGTGAATATACAGTGGGATAAGTGGAGTTTTGTATAGAATGTGCTGTGTGGTGTATAAAAGAAGCAAAAAATAAGTAGTGCGAGTAGTGTAAAATCTAAGTGCTTGTAATGTGAGAGTTAGAAAAAGGCTCTCTTACTTTGTTCTCTATAATTCTTCCTGATCTGATTGAATGGTGAAGCTTGGAACCAAGGTGGTTTCCATGGACTAGGCTCGTTAATTGATAAGTGCTCGAAAAGCACTAACATTTCGTGATTTATTGTGCTTAATTGTTTAAAAATAGATTTGTTATATATTATTTATTTGATTATTTTCATAAATCTATCAATTCGAAATCACGGGTATGTTTTAGTGTATTTCAGATGTTTTTAGCGTCAAATGAGTTGAATAATGCAAACACGTAAAGACGGAACACTTGCGACGCTTGAATCATAATTTACGGGCAACACGAGTCAAATAACATAAGTCGTACATAACGAGCCAGCACATATGTAAGAGGGGTACGTGTGAAGAATTCGAAGACAACGAGCGCCGCGGCGAGAAAATTGCATGCCGCAGCGAGCACCTCTCGAGTTTTGACACTGTTTCCAAATTTGTTGTTGTGCCGCGGTGGGAAAAATGCATGCCGCAGCGCACCTATTCCTATTTCAATCAGGAATTATGTAACCCTTTACATCTATAAATATCCCATTTAGAGTCCATTGTAAACACAACTTTTATACACTTCAATGTTGCGAACAAATAAGAGATTCAACCAAATTTTGGGAGCTTTTCCACACTCAACGAAGCAAGGAAATCAATTCTAAGAATCCAAGAAACCATTGACGATCGAAGATCAAGCTTTTGGAGAAGAACGTCATCTAATCTAATAGCGGTATTTAGATCTAGGGTTTTCTTCTTATTATAGAATTTTACTTTTCTTCTTACTTCTTTGAGTGTATGTTCAGATTACATTTGTTTATGAATTTTAATATGAACATGAGTAGTTAATTTTATTATGGATGTTTAGTTTGTGTTGCCATGTTTGCTAGAACTGTTGTGGTGAATGTTTTATTGTTTTGAAATAAATAAATTTACTTTTTGAATAAGAGCATGTTTAGATATTTAATTGTGAATTTTCATGGGCCAATTTAAGATTCATAGTTAGGTTAAAAAATTTGAGAATTTAGTTTTAGGAATGTTACCTTAACTATATTTTGAAAAACTTAATCAAAGCTTTAAATTAATGACTTAGCTATAGCATTAGTTTGATTGACATATTTTCCTTGTGCATAATTTGGTTGCTAATTGATTATACCCGATCGTAGGATATTGTTTAGTTAATCAACAAAGAGAATTACCCGATCGTAGGAATTTTTGTAATTAAAAGGAAAGCCGATAAAAATTGTTTATTAGAACGTTCATATTAATTCACCATAACTTTTTGATGCAAGCATGACCAACCAAACTAAACGTCTATACATCCTCCATTGATATTTAAAATCTATTTGAGTTAATTCTGTGTAATTGTTTTCGTTAATTGTTCGTTACTATTGATCTTGCTACAAATCACACTCCATTTACAGTTTTATTAGGTTTAAAATTCTAGTTATTAGAGTTTTAGTTTTATTAGAACTCTATCTAATTAGTGTTTTAGTTACTTTAGGACTCTATTTAGAATAAGAAAAATGTTGTTTAAAACCATTACAATTCATTGAGAGACCGACTTCGGAGGTTTACTTATCACTTTCTACGGGTGATTCGTACACTTGCGAGTACTATAATTTGCATATCATTAATACCGAACCATGTAAATGATCTGTGTATAGATTTCATCTCCTGCTTTTCTTCTTGTGTTGTTCTGTTAAGTAGTATAACTTTCAATTGTTCTTGCATATGTTCTTGGGTGTGAGTGAGATCAGTGACTATAGTGAAGATTTGAAGGTGTTTTCTTAACAATTGTGGTATCAGAGCAAGGTTACAGAATTTTCTGGTGCAAGTTGAAGATCTTGATTTTTCTTTGGAATTTTTTTGTGCCCAGTTAAGTTCATTTGATCTTGTGTGAAGCGATCTTGGTTCTATAGTAGGAGATCAAGTCAAGAATGGGGACAACAAGATTTGAGATTGAGAAGTTTGATGAGACAGATGATTTTTCTCTGTGGAAGAGGAAAATGAAATATACTATGATTCAATTAGATATTGATGCAGCCTTTGATGAGTCATTCTCTGCAGAAACAAAAGAAGAAAAGAGGCCCTAGCAAGAAAGAAACTTGTAGTAGCATAGAGTTGTATTTGTCTAACAACATGTTGTGGCAAGTGCAAGATCTGAATAGTGCAAAAGAAATATGGGAAAGGCTGGAAAAGTTGTATGCATGCAAGACCCTATCTAACAAGATTTTTCTCAAAGAAAGGTTGTTTGGTTTTTCGTATGGATTAGAGTAAGTCCCTAGATCAAAACATTGATCAGTTCAAGGTTATAAATGCTCAGTTGGCAAAAATGGACAAGATAGATCAAGAAGACCAGGCAATAATCTTTCTCAACAGTTTACCTGAGTATTATAGTGAAATCAAGACTGCAATTAAGTATGGTAGGGAGGAACTTTCACTTGATTTTGTGGTGGCTTTTCTGAGATCTTGGGAGAATGAACACAAGAAGTGGAGGAAGAACTCAGATTCAGGTGATGGATTGTTTGTTAGAGGGAGGTTAGAGAAAAGAGATTCTAGTTATAGGGAAAAAAGCCATTCAAGATCGAAGTCAAGAAACAGAAGAAAAATTAGATGTTTCTGGTGTCACAAGGAAGGGCATATAAAGAGAGATTGTCCAACAAGAAAAGGGAAGAATTCAGATAAAGAAAGCAGTAGTAGTGTTGCAGATGTAGATGTGGCAATTGAGGACTATGATAGTTCTGAAGTCTTATCAGTATGTTCATCAAAGCCTGATCAAGAATGGGTTTTGGATTCAAGATGCTCATTCCATATGAGTCCCAATGTGCACTGGTTTGAGGGGTTTAAGGAAATGGATGGTGGAAAGTTGATTTTGGGGAATGATTGTGTGTGTAAGGTTACTGGAATTGGAAATGTCAGATTGACTGAGTGATGGCATTGAAAAGGTGTTATCTGAAGTCAGATACATCCCAGATTAGAAGAAACCTTATTTCACTTGGAACCTTAGATGCAGGTGGATATACTGTAAAATTGGAAGGTGGAATGCTGAAAGTTGTAAGGGGTTTTTTGATTGTTCTCAAAGGAGTAAAAAGAAATGGGCTCTATATCTTACAGGATAGGACTATTGTGAGGGCAGGTTTTGCAATGAACTCTACTGGACTTGACAGTACTACACTTTGGCATAAACGCCTTGGGCATATAAGAGAAAGAGGCTTGACAGAGTTGTGTAAGCAAGAACTTATAAAAGATTTCAAGGTTGAGTCAATTGGGGTGTGTGAGCACTGTATATATGGCAAACAAACAAGGGTGAAGTTTGGAAAAGGTTGGCATACAACCAAAGGTATTTGGAGTATATACATGCTGATTTATGGGGGCCCTTTCAAACTCCATCATTAGGAGGCAGCAAGTATTACTTATGTATCATCGATGATTTTTTCAGGAAGGTGTGGACATACATACTCAAAAGTAAGGATGAGACCTTTGTGAAGTTCAAACATTGGAAGGTTATGGTTGAAACTATGAAGGAGAAGAACGCAAATTTTTTAAGGACAGACAATAGGCTCGAATTTTGTAATGAAGAATTCAACAGTTTTTGCAAAGAAAATGGGATTCAGAGGCACAAAACAATTGTTGGCACACCTCAACAAAATAGCCTAGTGGAGAGGATGAATAGGACTATTTTGGAGAAGGTGAGATGTATGCTGTCAAGTGCAAAGTGACCAAAGACTTTTTGGGCTAAGACAGTCCAAACCGCCACCCACTTGATTAATAGGTGCCCTTCATCAGCCATAAATTTCAAAACCCCAGAGGAGTTATGGAATGGTCACCCTGCAGACTACTCAACTTTAATAGTGTTTGGGAGTGTGTTGTTTGCTCACACAAATAATGGGAAGTTGCAACCTAGAGCAAAAAGGTGCATTTTTGTTGGATACCTAGAAGGGATAAAGGGATAAGGTTATGGAATCTCACAACAAGGAAATGTTTCAACAATAGAGATGTCAAGTTTCTAGAAAATGAAACTTTGGAAGACACTAAGGTTGATAAGACAGCAGATAAAAGTGAAGGATTGGAAAACACTCATGATAGTGTTGATCTTGAGGTGGAGACATCAAGGAAAGTTAACAATCATGAAACTCAGCACCAAGACACAGCTACTCAGGTGACTCAACTAACTCAAGAAGATGAGAGACAAGGTGTTGAGGAGGTATTGGATGGCACACAAGAGCTACAAGTGTACACTCTTGTAAGGGACAGAGCAAGGAGGGTCTCCAAACCAGTTCAAAGATATGGTTATGCAGATTTAATTGCTTTTGCCTTAACTGCTGTTAGATATATATATATATTAATTGTGATTATCTGTATATTAGGTAATTAGCTTAATTATAGGATCCTAATTAATAACTTTCCTAATTTAGAATCCTAGCTTTGTGTATATATATGTGTATTATTTCTCAATGGAATATATTGAAATAATTCTATTCAATCTTGAATAACATGGTATCAGAGCATTAGGGTTACAAAATTGGAATTTTTTCGTCCAAATTAGGGTTTGGTTTTGGGTAAACACAAATTAGGTGTTAGTGCATTTTTGGGTCCCGACTTGGAACACCCTTTTCGAGTCAACATTTATTCTCACCGCCGGCACAGGGAGGAAGCCCAGCCGCCGATCGGCAAAACCCCAGAATTCGGGGACTAGACGAGCCGCGAGTGGTCCCCACGCGCCACCTCGAGTTTCTGCAGTCTTCCCATGTGTCGGCGCGTGACGGCGCATCCCTGCCTAAAATCTTCTCCGGTTGTCCTCGGGTTGCTCGCCGGCGTTCCCCTGTGTCGTCTGTGGTGGTTCGGCACTCATTGGTTCAGGTTTGGGTTCTTCCAATTCGAGTTTCGGCCAATTTTGTGTTCTTGTTCGCTGCTTTGTTGGATTTTCTTTGTTCGCTTCTTTGGCTGTCTTGTTGTGTGTAGGAGTTATGACTGAAAAGAAATCTAGTGTTGTGACGGATGTGGTGCCTGTAATGTCTAAAATCACGGACCATAAGCTCAATGGCTCGAATTATTTGGATTGGAGCAAAACCATTCGACTTTATTTGAGAAGTATTGATAAAGATACTCATTTGACTGAAGATCCTCCTAACGATGATTCAAAGCAGACATGGCTTCGAGAAGACGCTCGTTTATTTCTGCAGATTCAAAATTCTATTGAGAGCGAAATAATTGGCTTGATCAATCATTGTGAGTTTGTTAAGGAATTGATGGATTATTTGGATTTTTTATATTCTGGTAGAGGAAACCTTTCTCGCATGTATGAGGTATGCAAGGCATTTTACCGTGCAGACAAGCAAGATCAGTCTCTCACGAGTTATTTTATGGAATTTAAGAAGACTTATGAGGAGCTCAATAGTTTGATGCCTTTTAGTCCTGATGTGAAGGTTCAGCAACGCCAACGGGAGTAAATGGCTGTCATGAGTTTTCTTGCTGGTCTTTCCTCTGACTTTGAGACTGCTAAGTCACAGGTTCTTTCTGGTTCTGAGATCTCCTCTTTACAAGAAGTATTTAGTCGAGTACTTCGTACAGAAGGCACTCCACCTGCTCAACTAAATGGTGCTTTGATCAGCCGAAATAATAATTATGAGCCTGGAAGGTCAACTTATATGAGTGGAAACAAAGGAGGCGGCTCGCAAGGGTTTGAAACTTGACCACAGGATCCAGGAGGCATTGTGTGTTACTATTGTCGCAAACCAGGACATACGAAACGTGACTGTAGAAAGCTTCAGTACAAGAATCAGAAAGGTCACTCGGCCCATATTGCATCCACTCATGATACCTCTGAAAAATCGGTTCTTATCTCTGCAGATGAATTTATCAAATTCTCACAGTATCAAGAATCACTAAAGTCTTCATCACCTTCTGTTACTGCTATTGCTGATTCAGGTAAACCAAATACGTGTATTCTTTCTTCATCTTCCAAATGGGTTATTGATTCTGGTGCCACAGATCATATGACAGGTAATTCTAGTCTCTTTTCTACTCTTCACTCACACACTTCCACCTCTACTGTTACCTTTGCCGATGGATCACCATCTCGTGTTCTTGGATCTGGCACAATCACTCCTACTCCTTTGCTTCCTTTGTCGTCTGTCTTACATTTACCTAACTTATCCTTTAATTTGATTTCTGTAAGTCAGCTTACTCGCAATCTTAACTGTTGCATCTCATTCTTTCCTGATCATTGCTTATTTCAGGATCTTATGACGAAGAAGACTATTGGTAAAGGACATGAATCTGGAGGCCTCTACATTCTTGACACACCAATACCGAAATCTGTTGCTTGCTCTGGTGTAACCTCTCCCTTTGAGGTACATTATAGACTGGGTCATCCATCTCTTCCTTTACTCAAGAAGCTTTGTCCTTAGTTTAGTAAGGTGTCTTCATTAGATTGCGAGTCTTGTCAGTTTGCAAAACATCATCGTCTTAGTTCGAGTCCAAGAGTTAATAAACGTGCTAGTGTTTCTTTTGAATTAGTTCATTCTGATGTTTGGGGTCCGTGTCCTATTTTGTCTAAACTTGGATTTAAGTATTTTGTTACTTTTGTGGATGATTATTCTCGTGTAACTTGGTTATATTTAATGAAAAGTCGCTCTGAGTTGTTTTCTATTTTTTGTGCATTTTGTACTGAGATTAAAACTCAATTTAATGTTTCAATTCGTACTTTGCGAAGTGATAATGCTAAAGAATATACATCTGCTTTGTTTCAATCTTATATGGTTCAAAATGGCATACTTCATGAAACTTCTTGTGTTGATACTCCATCTCAAAATGGAGTAGCAGAACGTAAGAACAGACATCTTCTTGAAACTGCACGTGCCTTATTATTTCAAATGAATGTTTCTAAACCTTTTTGGGCCGATGCAGTTTCCACAGCATGTTTTCTTATTAATCGCATGCCTTCATCTGTTCTTCATGGTGAGATTCCTTACAACATCTTGTTTCCTAATAAGTCACTATTTTCGGTTGACCCTAAGATATTTGGTAGCACTTGTTTTGTTCGGGATGTTCGTCCGCATGTTACTAAATTAGATCCCAAGTCTTTGAAGTGTATCTTCCTTGGTTATTCTCGTCTTCAGAAAGGTTATAGATGTTATTGTCCTAGTCTTAACAAATATCTTGTCTCAATTGATGTTACCTTCATGGAAGACACACCCTATTTTTCGTCTTCTCCGCCTCCCGCACGTCAGGGGGAGGATGATGATTTGTTAGTCTATTCTATCACTTCATTTGAACCTGTCTCGAATTCAGCTCCTGTCAAGCCTCCTATTATTCAAGTCTACTCCAGACATAGACCTTCTGATTCATGTCCTGCACCTGCTCCTTTGTCTTCAGATCCAGTTATGAGCGATGATCTTCCTATTGCATTACGCAAAGGTAAACGTCAATGTACTTATCCTATTTCTTCTTTTGTTTCTTATAACTGCTTGTCATCTTCCTCTTGCTCTTTTATTGCCTCTCTTGATTCTATTTCTATTCCTAAAACTGTTCACGAAGCCATATCTCATCCTAGTTGGCATCATGCAATGATAGAGGAAATGAATGCTTTAGATGACAATGGTACTTGGGCCTTGGTTGATTTACCTTCTGGGAAACGAGCTATAGGATGCAAATGGGTGTTCACAGTTAAGGTTAATCCGGATGGGTCAGTTGCTCGATTAAAGGCTCGTCTTGTTGCTAAGGGATATGCTCAAACCTATGGAGTTGACTATTCTGACACTTTCTCTCCTGTTGCTAAATTAACCTTTGTTCGGTTGTTTATTTCTATAGCAGCTACTCATAATTGGCCTTTGCATCAACTAGATATCAAGAACGCTTTTCTTCATGGCGATCTTCAAGAGGAGGTGTATATGGAGCAACCTCCTGGTTTTGTTGCTCAGGGGGAGTCTGGGCGAGTTTGTCGTCTCCGAAAATCTCTGTATGGTTTGAAACAGAGTCCTCGTGCTTGGTTTGGAAAATTTAGTCAAGCTATAGAAACGTTTGGTATGATGAAAAGCAAGTCTGACCATTCTGTGTTCTACAAACAATCAGAAGCTGGTATCATTCTTTTAGTTGTGTATGTGGATGACATCGTTATTACTGGAAATGATACTACGGGAATTTCATCTCTTAAGTCTTTCTTGCATACTCAATTTCACACAAAGGATTTGGGGATGCTAAAGTATTTCTTGGGTGTTGAAGTCACAAGGAGTAGAAAAGGTATCTTTCTATCTCAGAGAAAATACGTTCTTGACTTATTAACTGAGACAGGAAAATTAGGAGCAAAGCCTTGTAGTGCTCCAATGAATCCGAACATCCACCTTACAGGAGATGGGGAACTATTTAAAGATGCTGAGAGATATCGAAGGTTGGTTGGAAAGCTGAATTACCTTATTGTAACTCGTCCAGACATTGCATATTCGGTCAGTGTTGTTAGTCAATTTATGTCATCCCCAACAGTTCACCATTGGGCAGCGTTAGAGCAAATTTTGTGTTACTTGAAAGGAGCACCTGGACGTGGTATCTTGTATGCAAATCATGGGCATACTCATATTGAATGTTTTTCAGATGCAGATTGGGTAGGTTCCAAAGTGGATAGAAGATCCACATCAGGCTATTGTATCTTTGTTGGAGGAAATTTGGTCTCATGGAAGAGTAAGAAGCAGAATGTTGTATCACGATCGAGTGCAGAGTCAGAATATAGGGCTATGGCACAGTCTGCATGTGAGATAATATGGATATACCAGCTCTTGAATGAAGTAGGTCTTAAAACTTCAGTACCAGCAAAATTATGGTGTGATAACCAAGCTGCTCTTCATATTGCTTTTAATCCTGTGTTTCATGAGCGAACTAAACATATTGAAATTGATTGTCATTTCGTCCGCGAGAAAATTCAGCAAGGTTTGATTTCTACAGGATATGTGAAGACTGGAGAACAACTAGGAGATATCTTCACAAAAGCTTTAAATGGAGTTCGGGTTGATTATCTTTGTAACAAGTTGGGCATGATTAATATCTATGCTCCAACTTGAGGGGGAGTGTTAGATATATATGTATATTAATTGTGATTATCTGTATATTAGGTAATTAGCTTAATTATAGGATCCTAATTAATAACTTTCCTAATTTAGAATCCTAGCTTTGTGTATATATATGTGTATTATTTCTCAATGGAATATATTGAAATAATTCTATTCAATCTTGAATAACAACTGCCAGTGAAGAAATTCTTAGGGTTGAACCAGTGACATATGAAAAGTGTATGGAAAGTAAAGATAGGGATCAATGGAGGTTGGCAATGTTAGATGAGATAAAGTCACTAAAAGAGAATGGAACTTGGGTGCTAGTGAAGAAACCAAAGGGAGAAAAGGTGGTAGGATGTAAATGGGTGTATAAGCTAAAGGAGGGAATAGATGGAGTGGAGTCAATGAGGTTTAAAGCTAGAGTTGTTGCCTAGGGGTTCTCAGAAAGAGAAGGAGTGGACTACAATGAAGTTTTCTCACCTGTAGCAAAGTATAGCTCCATCAGAATTCTGTTAGCACTTGTGGCTCATTATGACTTACATCTAGCACAACTTGATGTCAAAACTGCGTTCCTCCATGGCGATCTAGATGATACTATCTTTATGAGACAACCCAAGGGTTTTGAAGATAAGGGGAAGGAAGATTATGTGTGCCTCCTTAAAAAATCACTTTATGAATTGAAACAATCACCAAGACAGTGGAACAAGAAATTTGATCAATACATGTTAAGAATGAAGTTTAACAGGTGCGAATTTGATGCTTGTGTATACTTCAAGGAAGAAAGAAAGGGAATAATGGTGTACTTATTACTCTATGTGGATGACATGTTAATTGCATCCAAAAGCTCTACAGAAATACAAAAGGTAAAAGGATTGCTTAAGTCACAATTTGACATGAAAGAACTTGGTATGGCCAAAAGGATTTTGGGGATGGAGATCAGTAAAGACAAGGAAAGAGGAGTACTGACCATCTTTCAAAAGGGATATATAGAAAAGCTGTTGGTAAAGTATGGAATGCAAAGTGCCAAACCGGTCAACACTCCCCTTGCTGCACACTTTAAATTGTCAAGCAACCAATCACCAGTTACAGAAATTGATAAAGAAGACATGACAAGAATACCCTATTCCAATGTAGTTGAAAGTTTGATGTTTGCAATGATTGGAACTAGGCCTGACTTAGCTTATTCAGTCAGTATGGTTAGTAGATTCATGTCAAACCTAGGGAAGGAACACTGGGTTGCTATAAAGTGGATCTTAAGATACTTAAGGGGTTCAACTGAATTAGGATTTGTGTATTCAAGAGGGACTAGTGGAGTAGTAGTGCAAGGGTATTCAGATTCAGACTTTGCAGGAGACTTGGACAAGAGGAGATCTTTGACGGGATATGTGTTTTCAATGTTTGGAAATACAGTGAGTTGGAAGTGTAATCTTCAATCAATAGTTGCTTTGTCCATAACTGAGGCAAAGTACATTGCAATTACAGAGGCTGTGAAAGAAGCAATATGACTACAAGGTCTAGTGAAAAAGTTGGGAATTAGTCATGGAGGAGCTGTGGTGTATAGTGATAATCAAAGTTCAATTTACTTGAGTAAAAATCCCATGTTCCATGAGAGGACAAAGCATATAAATCAAAGTTCACTTTATCAGGGATGTTATTCTTGAAGGACTTGTGAAGATTGAAAAGGTTGCAACTGGTGACAATCCCTCTGATATGATGACAAAGGTGGTTATGCAGGGAAGTTCAGGCATTGCCTGAAACTGCTAAAGATTGGTATCACTTAGTTGAGAGGGGGAATTAGAGCCGCTAAGATCCTGGCTACACACTTCAATTGTTGTTAAGGTGGAGAATTTGTACAATGTAACAACTAATTGTAGTTGGCGTAAATATGCACTAGGAGACACGTAGGATACATTATAATGTTGCTAGAAACTCTGGGCCCTTAGTAAATAAGAGTTTCTTGGGCCTGTTGTAGTGTATTGTGGATATACAGTGGGATAAGTGGAGTGTTGTATAGAATGTGTTGTGTGGTGTATAAAAGAAGCCAAAGACAGTTGGTGCAAGTAGTGTAAAATCTGAGTGCTTGTATTGTGAGAGTTAGAAAAAGGCTCTCTTACTTTGCTCTCTATAATTCTTCTTGATCTAATTGAATGGTAAAGCTTGGAACTGAGGTTAGGCACATTAATGCCGAATTATGTAAATGATCTGTGTGTAGATTTCATCTCCTATTTTTCTTCTTGTGTTGTTCTGTTAAGTAGTATAACTTTCAATTGTTCTTGCATATGTTGTGAGTGAGATCAGTGACTATAGTGAAGATCTGAAGGAGTTTTCTTAATAGACATGAATTATATTAATCTTATGCCCGGCATAAGACATGCAAATAAAAGAAACGTGAATCTAGCAATTCCAAAATCTGTTTTATTGCTTATTCATAGCAAGAACTCCACTTTTTTCTGCTGACTAATGCAAAAGCTCATAAATAATTTATAGAACAGTACTGAAACACTACTGAAATGACAAAAAGGGTACTTACTCGTGCCAAATCCTTGAATTTCACCCTCCAGGCCACTCACAGCGGACATCACTGCAACAGAAAATTTTATGAATTAGCATTATAAAATTCACATGAGGTAAGATTCAAACAACAAGAAGAAAAAAAAAAAAAAAAACTATACTGAGAAATAAGGAAGCATCAAAATGAGAAACTTTTATTTATTTATTTATTTTGAAAATGAGGTGGTTACAGTCTTAAAGAGGAAAAGAGACAGAGGCAGATGACATTAGGGTCATCATAACCATCAACAAAATGCATGAACTGTGGATCATTGATCACAGCTCTATAATGGAGAACGACCTCGAAAATTCTATATTAATCTCAATGTAACATGCTAACCCTATGAGAATCCAAATTTAGTGCAAGCAATGTAGCATCCTAGCCTATCCATTGATAATTAATCCCTATTTTTACAACGACAAAACAAACCAATTTTCTGATTCAAGTTAGGTGGTATTCTTCATCTACGCCTTGAGGTGGAAAGTCCAGAATACTAGAATACTTATGTTCACACCCTGAAGTTTGTAGCAGGCAGAATTACGTACCTGATATTGCTGGAGTTAGAATACCATCTCCTATAATCATAGAAGTTCCCATAAGAACCAACAACAGAAGAAGAGTTTTCATGGATGACCTCCTTTCCAAAGTATCTTTAATATGTAAAGCCCTCTCCAACTCTGGAGTGGGCAACTTAAGCCTAAAACTTGAAATCTGCTCATCAGCTGACTGACGATTGGGGAGCATATTAACCTTTGCATACCTGCATATCAGCGAATACAGTGCAAATGTTCCTCCTATAATTGGAACCATGAGGGCATTAATGAATATATAAACTAACCAGATGGCCAACTAACTAAAGCAACAAGAAAATGATAATGGTGAAAGATACTTACCTTCCCCATTATCATTGGCTTTGAGAACTACAAAAACATATTTTGCTAATGGTACAAGAGCAATTGTATACATTACTAGTGATAAAGCCCCCAAGATATCAACCTCAGACTCAATGGGAACCCTGCTGAACACATCAGCAAATACATATAAAGGGCTTGTGCCCATGTCACCGTAAACCACTCCAAGAGTTTGGAATGCCAAAGCAAGAGTGAGCCAAGTGTCAGGATCCTGATTCATTAAATTAATTAAATTTAGCATTTTCTCTGTGGGAACAGAAGAGGATCAATTGAAAGATTAACTTCATACGTTAAAATGCAATTCGATAGATTTGAGAAACTATACAACTGGCCTAATGTTTTTGCAATTAGACAATTGACTAATGATTGCTATTACTCAAAGAACAATTAAAATAGATGACCAGCCTTTTGTTCCATCTGCTTACAAAGCCATGTAGTCATGAATGATATGAATATATGAGGAGTGTAGAGTAGGCTGGAAAAATTTCAACAGTATGTATATGCTAGTACACCTTATTATGCCTGTAGTTATATTCACTAGCTGTAGAAGGCCATAATGGTCTGGGCTTCTTCCATGACTAAAGAACGAAAAGTTCTAATAAAGTAGTTTTCTAATAACTGTATTATTACTGTTTGACCAAAAACAAAACTATATTATTACCTTGGAACGATGGCCATGAGCTCCAGCAATAGTCATGGCTTCAACATCAAGAGAATCAACTCGCTTAGGCTTCTTAACAAGCCTCCTCCTGATAGATCCATACCTTTCTTTACCCTCATTTTCATCGAACAATGAAAGTGAATCAGAGTCTACCTCACTACCATCCACCCACCTGGAGTCACTTCCACCACCACTCCTAGTACTGCCCAGCAATGTTTCACTACCCTCTTCAATCCTATCGTCTTCTTCCATTCCCTCAAAACCCACTCGCCAAAAATCCTCAAACTTTATGGAGAAAGAACACCTCTGTTGCCAGAAATGTTATCCTTCTTCGATATTACTAATTACAAGCTTACAACTTACAACATTGCCAGTTCTCTTCGTTTACAGTTTTCAGTTTTCAGTTTTCCAGGCAATATTGGTGATAAAGCCTCTACTTTTTCGCTTTGTGAATCATGCCTGAGCTTTTAAGTTGCACGACAGTGGTTGGTCTGGAGCCCAGACAAAGCCGGCATCAATTATTGACATACGACAAAGAAATGATGAATATAATCGTCAGACAAATAAAATCATTATTCATGTGTATTCAAAATACTTGCATCTAAATGACACAAATATTTTATTCATAAAAAATATATAATTACTTTATCATTTAATATATTCAGTAATTAATCGGTAAGGATTCATTTTTAAGCTAGCTCTATTTTCCCCTTGTCGGATCAAATTTTGCTAATATTATAGCAATATTTTTATTTCTAAAATACTAAATTATTAAATAGTTAAGTAAAATTTAAAGGGTAATTATCAAGATCACCCATATCTCTAGCCTAAGTATCATATTCTATCGTGATATTTTAAAAAAACACGCTATAATCTATCATAATAAGGAAAAAAAAAATAGAAAAATAATCTAATTTTTTTTTTTGATCAAAAAAAGGTCTATGTTTTAAGTTATTTTCAAAGATAACCTTTTATATTATAAAAAATTGAAAAAAATTTGACACATTATTAAAAAATTTATTATTTTAATGTAGTTATCATCGATCTCTCTTGTATTTTTGCACAAATATCATTTCAACTCATCATATGTTTCATTTTGATTTAGAATTGATATCATTTCAACTCATGCCATGTTTTATTTTTCTGATCAATTTTGACAAAAAGGTTGAATTAAACTTACTATAAAACAGTAGCAAGTGACCAATAGGAAGGTCACTAAATCAAAATAAAACCTAAAATAATTCAGAAATATTTGGGCAAAATACTATCGATGATAGTTACCCAAAATTTTAAAATGCTCAGATATTATTATTATTATTTTTTTAAAATAGCAATTCTTCATTATTTATTATTTTTTTTTTTAAAAAGGGGCTTTAAAGTCCCATTCTTTTTATTAATAAAGAGAAAACACACTCACACACTCGGGTGAGATTCGAACTTGAGTTCCTGGTGGAGGATTGTAAGTTTTACCATCTGAACCACAAAAGATTTCTAGCTATGTATCGAAACTAAAATAGCATGTTTTTCATCTATTGAAATTTGAAAAACATCATTTTTATTAAGGACAAATAGTATTTGTTTTGAAAACATCAAAATGCACATGTTTCAAATATTTTTTTTTTCTTCGTTTAGGATAAGGAAAATGATTTTTATCACGATAATATATATTACAATATAATTATTCCATTAGTACATATTTTACTGAGAATGACTATTATCAAGAAAAAATTAATTTTGCCTGAGAAAATTTTCAAAAATGTTAAACTTTTTAAAGTTTGATATTTACTTGCTTAAAGTAAAAATTTCCCCTTTTAATAACATTTAATAATAATAATACCAAAAATATTAATCATAAGGAGGAATAATTTCTCACAACTAGCACTGTTTGGATTAGGAAACTTAAATGAGTGATAAACATTGATGCATTAATAGATGTCCGTTACGGCACGTAAATTCGGTGCCCATCACTTTTAAAGAGATATTATATATGTAATATGTGTCATGTTTAAAGTGAAACCAATTTATACATTTTTTTTTTACTCAGTGTACTTAGATCAATGTTAATATTAAAAATATCAATATTAGTTAGCATACGAGGCTATTGTCAAAGGTCTTTGGACATAATTACGACATTTCATCAACTTAATCTTATAACTCCATACATATAGTCCAATTACTTTACTAACTAGGCTATCATAAATGACAAATTTAAATTACAAATTTAATTGAATAAAAATAAAAAATATAATCATTTTTAATTTTTTTTTTTTAATTTTGTCCCCTCTATGATTATAGTAATGGCCAATGAATCATTCCTCAACTATAAAATTGTAAACTCAAATTTTTAATTGATCTATTATTTAAAATTGTTTTCTTAATAATGATTACTTTAAAAATTTAAACTCTATTTTCTGAAAGTTAGATTATGGTTACCCTTGATTGGAAATCATACATCATTTGATGATATAGTGTAGTATAATAAATGTTTGAAGTATTAGATTGTAGTCCCTTCGGGGACATTGGATAAAATAATACATTGTAAGGCTTTTTTGTTGTTGTCAGAAATACATTGTAAATATTGAAGGTATTTAAATATCAATGATATTTTTATTGTAACATAAAATCAATTAAATTAAATTAAAATTTTATAATATAATAAAATTAGGTATTAAAATATTATTGCAATTAATACAACATTTTTGAATATTTTAACAATTTATCACAAAAAATTCATTAGTTGATAATTTTTGTTTTCCCTTATGAATTGATAAAAATTATATCACTATCAATCTTTGGAACTCTGATCTTAACTCTGTGGTATACAACTACAAGTCCACAATAAAGAGAACTAAAGGGCCAATAATTGACAAAAATTATATGCTCTCCTCCGCATTGGTGCCTTTTCATATTTCAAGAATAGCACATATTGAGTCCCAGGTCCTAAATTAATCATCTGTTATTAATTCTTTGGTTTTGGCCATTATATCAAATGTTGTTTTGTGAACAGATAAGACCATTCCAATTTTCTTACTCTTTTTGGTGTAAAATATATCAGCATGTTTTGACTTGTAAATTCTAACTTTTCTGGTTTTAGCCTCGTTTTGTTTTGGGAATATAATGGATCGATTTGCACGTACGAAATGTTATGACTATAAATAGACACAGAATGAAGAACAAGCACACTTTAGTTCCAACTATTATATGCAACGGAATTTGACTCAAATGTTTGTTCTATTATTTTTTATGCAATGTCAACTTAATTGAAGTTCCGGCAAACATTTTTGTTTTTTTTTGGGAAAATTATAAGTGCCCACCAATACCCAACACAACCTGAATATTTTGCTAACCGGTTCGTAGGAAATTTTTTTCTATCCGGTTCGTAGGTATCTTTTCCCGATCTGGTTCATAGCAATGATTTCATGCAAAGACAGCATGATATTCAGGACATTTAGTAAGAGAAAAAAAGAAGGGAGAACCTAAATCTAACCTCAACTGAAATAACTGATTAAATTTCTACTTATTACTTGGTTTATAGCAAGATAAACCATTCAAACGAGGATGCACATAATAAGTTTCAAGGCCTTATCAGTCATTGCTCTTTAAGGATTTTCCTCAGTCAGCTTTTGATTCAATCACCTTCTTTGCAAATGATGGCAAACAGAAAGCAGCAGAATGGATCTGAAATTAAGATAATAGACATTCATGCAAGTTAGAAAATCATAATCAGAGCAAAAGGAAAGTTAGAAAATCCTAAATGTTAAGTGATTGTAACTGAAGTAGAATTTTACCTCGGAGTTGTAAAATTTCAAGGGTCTTCTCGACTTGTCGTTGTCCACAGCATCAATTGGGTTCACAGGATGCTTAAAATCAACAGGAGGACCCTCGGTAGAGCAAAGCATAAAACCTATCACCCCACTGAAACACAATTGAACAATATTAATAGATGTATCAAAACTAGCAGCAAAGAAAATAAATTCATAATTCACTCATCCACGAACAGCACATTGACACTGGAAAATAACCAGTCAAATACTTATAACATATGCCAACTTTTGAGAGTGACTGAATACCAATTATCTATGGAGAAAAGGTAGATTACCATTTTGGAAAGATACGGGACAAGTGATTAAAGAAAAATTATACACAACTCCTAAACCACTATTGATTGCTGATCTTCACAAGTCAGTTATTGCAGGGAAGCTAATAATTACAATACATTAGTAGCGGGAGATTGAGAGAGAGAAAGAGGTGTTGTAGTCAGACAGATATCACAAGGAACAATCTGAAGCCCCATGAAATTTATACCTCGGGTATGTTGGGACAGTAGTCCATGCATAGTTGACCGAGCCTTTGAAAATCTGACGGCAATTAGCTACAATGTCCTCAATTATGTGCATGTGAAGCCATATACTTTCTGCCTGAGTACACACAACACCTCCTGGACGAAGAGCCTTTGCTACTGACGCAAAAAAAGGTTTCTCAAACAGCTCTTGTGCAGGACCTAAGAATAAAATTAAAGATCAGATTTCATAAATTTTATCACAACTTACAATTTCTGATTAAGAAAAATATGTAGGTTGCTTAAGATATTTATTACCAATAGGGTCAGAAGAATCTACAATAACTGCATCATACGTTCCTTCAGGAACAGCATTCAGAAAAGCAACTCCTGCAACATTAAGAAAAAGCCATTGCGGAGTCATCAGTCCTGTTGCAGAAAAGAGCATATAGAAAAAAGATGGGAAAAGTAAGAATGCAGAAGAGAAGGTTGGACACACCATCACCAATATGAAGAGTTACCCTCGGATCCTCATATCCAATTGCTACATCCGGGAAATATTGCTTTGATACCTGGAAAAATAGTTAATCTATTTGATGCAGTCCAAGATGGCAATAAGACCTCAGGGCAAAAAATATCAAAATAACATAATATCAATATGAGACCATATTGTTAAATGAAATATTGCACATATAGAAAACTCTACTTCACTCTTATTGTTATTTTTATTGAGATTGACAACAAGGCCTTGAGAAAGAACTTAGACAAGTTTAAAATCAAGGTAACAAAAAAAATATAACGTGCCATAAGTGCACATACAAATAACACCAAAAAGAAAAGGAGCTGGCATTAAGTGAAGCCAACGAAGTGAGGGAAAAGAAGAAGTGAAAACAAAAGGAGGTTTTATTTTAACAACTTACATCAACCACCATCTTGTCAATTTCACATATATCTATCTTTTCAACAGAGGAATGACGAGCCACTTCCCGCAAAACCCCACCATCTCCTCCTCCAATAACCAAAACCTGCAGAGATACAGCTTCCTAAGTGAACCAGATAACGACCAAACTAAACATTCCTGTTCTTTGCATACCATATCCATAATAATGAATTAACACAACAGTGTCTTAATCCTTTTAAGTTGAACACACATAAACAACCTTCTTTGGGTTAGGAATTGAGCAAAGTGGAAGGTGGGTGATCATTTCTTGATAAGCACATTCATCCCTTTCTGTAAGCTGAATCACCCCATCCAAAATAAGAACCTTTCCATATGTTGATGACTGCAACCAATAATCAAAGCATTAAATGTACACCATCAAAAAATTCAGACAAGCAAAACAACAACATTCAGTAAGAGATCCTGGACCATCAGTTACCTGGAAGACCATCACATTTTGATAGTCTGACTTCCCCTGAAATAAAATCTTCTCTATCTTCAAGGAATGAGCCTCTCCTGCATGTTAAAGTAGCTCCGGCCATGAATTTAAATATAAAACCAATCAACATAATAGAAATGCAAAAGACCACATTGAAGAATATTACAACTCCCAAGAGTCCCAAAAAGTAAGAAATACATGTTGGAGTTGTTAAATTTTTGTTGGTCCTACCCCATCAGCTTAAGCTTTGGGAGATGGGCCAATAAGCCAAGGTTTCATTTATATCATTTTGTCTAGGACTCCACAACTTGAAGACTTTTCTCTGACCCATCACATTTGGAGTTGCAGGGTTTGAAATTTTGTAATAGCAAAAAGCAGCTGTTAGGAAATGAAATGGCCAGTTTTTTATTTTTATTTTTGGCCCACGCCTCTCAGTTGAGGTGGCTAAGTAGGTATTCCTCTCACAAGTGAGTGAGGCTCGAGTCTCGCATCCCAGTTTGTAAAGTAGTTAGTTAGGTCATAGTCAATTGGATGCTTATTGTTAGGAGATGGGCGGCCAACTTTTCACTGATATCATTTTGTCCTAGACGAGTGTGTGATATTTTATAATCAAATATTTCATGGATTGCATCTGATCCAAGGAAGCTTCAAACTCATAATCGTTGCATATAGATGAGTAACATTGAGTTAAACACTTAAATCAGAAGAACAACATATGACCAAAAAAACTAATTTGAAGTCCAAAAACAAGTGGTGGCAGATTGTAACATCCCCTATATGAAAATTAGAGTTTGTTTGGAAACAATCCTCCAGGCCAACGATAAGTGTGTGCTCTCTGCATTATGCATGCCCATATAACAATTTGCGTTACTCTGGTATGAACAAAAGACATCCCGCTTTGATACCGTAGGGAAACTAATACTCCAGAAGAGCTAAGCTTCTGATACCTTTGGGAAACCAATGCTCCAAAAACTATTAAGCTATTGGAGAAGGCAAATAATACTTCTATACATCTATCATAAAGAACACCCACGAATATATATGGAAAACCAGATAAAAATCAATTAACACGCGCATGAAGAATAAAAAAAAATCCTACTTTGGTCCTTTGATCAAACAATTTCACATAAACAGGAAAATAAAACGACAATTTAGAAAAAACACTCACCAGGCCACATTGGGCTAATCTCAGAAAACCATCCAGGAATAACAGTAGAGATACCGTTAGGTTGTTGGTTAGCCTCAACCTCCATAGATTCAGACGAGGCAGAAACACAATTTTCTTCCTCCTCTCTGGGCCTCTTCACAGGCAAATCAGTAGAAACAACAACAGTCTCTTCAGTCATGGCTGCTCTCTCTTTCTCTCTGTAAAACAAATCCCAAAACCCAAAAACCTAAAAGAAGAAGAGGGATGCACACACTGACTGAAATGACGGCTTCGTTTCGTTCGGTACTGACGAGAGGCCACACGATCTTGGTCTTTGTTCACCTTATATGATCGGACTCAGGTTAAAAATAAACGATATTATCGGTATTAATTATTAAAGAAGACTTTCAAATAATTTAGTTCTGTCACTTAAAGAATCTGCTTAAAAAGGAAGCGTTTGTAATAGGCTCCTTTTGCTTTCCGACTTTTACTGTTAAAAGCATCATTCAAATACTTTCGTCCAAACACCACATATATTTTTTATTAATAACCAAACACCATATGATATTATTATGATAGCTCTAATTTTTTTTTTTTTATATAGTTTCTTTATAAAGTACTCTTCTAAATCATGAAGAACTCGATTATGGTTTTTTTTTCTTTGTAGAGAATAATCATAGTGAGTTGGATTTGTCCTAGTTTTTTTTTTTTTTTCCTTTTCTTTCTCAAATGAAAATAAATAAATAAATAAATAAATAGTTGCAGAATGTCTAGGTTGGCTTAGATTATTGCACTTGAATGTCCCTTTCATTATGTAAATAAATTATTAAGAAAATATGGAATTTGGAATCAACCATGGTTCCTTGGTTTTCTATGGTTTGAATCAACAATCATGAGAATTGAGTTAATTAATTTACGGTTGTGCTATACTTAGAAAAAATTAAAGGTTTTGAACATAAATAGCTTATATTTTAATTATAAATTAATATTTTTTAAAACTAATAAAATTATGTTCAAAATTGTAAGTTTTGATTACATAAAAATCATAAAAATTATTAAAATATTCTTGAGGACTAATAAACAAATACACTGGAGCTTCGACAACTCTACCGGTAAACTAATCGAAGCTTCGGCTACATCACCAGAGCTTTGACAATCTTACAGGAGTTTTGATGACCTCGTCGGATAGATATGTAACATGTTACATACAACAGCAGATGTGTATGTAACGTGTTACATACAAGAGTACATGTATATGTAATGTGTTATATACAATATCATAAGTGTATGTAATGTGTTACGTACAACGGGAGAAATGCATGTAATATTCAATAGAGGTATATGTAATATGTTACATACAATAGCTGTAATTACATACAACAATAGAAATGTATATAACATTTAATAGGATTCCAACTGTTGTATATAATATGTTACATATATCTCTATTGAATGTTACATACATCTTTATCGTTGAATGTAACATTCAACAAATATATATGTAACGTATTACATACAACAATAAATATGTATGTAACATGAATAGAATTGAAAAATCAAATCATATGCCCACATAAAGTAATTCCAAAATGCTATTTAAATTTTGAACAAACTACAAAATGTTGTATAATTATCATAATAACATCGATAATATCATCATCTTTACTTTATCTTCAATTAATGTTTGTCTTCTCTCTTCTATACGTTCTCGGGCAACAACATCAAAAAGAAAAAAGAAAACTTTAATTCTAAAGAATACTGACAGTTGGGTATCGTATTATTCTAAAAGCTCAAAATAATTATATTGGTACAAATATTATGTATTTTATATTACACAGCAGAAAAAAGAAGCAATCAATCACATTCCATGAGGGCATTCAAATCTTGAAAAGCGTTTGTAAACTTCTATCAGTACTCTTGAGCATCTCTTGCTCCCTCCTAGACCCTTCTATTTTACTTGTCGTGATGATTTCTTCATAGTCTTAGTTCGAAAGTGACCAATGGTTATGCTTCACAAGAGAGACAATCCGAGAGTTACAAGTTGCAGTGAACTATGGAGGTTAAGGTTTTTTAGAACCAACTAGATTAATGAATACAAAAACTTTAGAAAGGTAAACTCACTTGTGTAAAATGTTTCTGTCTTGCGACTTTGGTGAAAATGAACTTTTGTTTTAAATCAGTTATATTGTACGTCATTAGTTCCAATTTTCAATCCTTAATTCCCACCAGAAATGTTAATAGGGAGAGGCGAGGATGCAAAGGCCATCAACATCCCTCATTTAATTACTTTGAAGATCGGGGTAGATATTTTATAGGGATTGAATCTCCCAACTAATAAATAAATTATCATAAATTAAATCTTTAATAATTTCAAATATATTTATTTTTTATTTAATTAAGTTTAATAAATTTGAATTTAAAATACAAATTATAACTATAATTAAAATTTTATTTTATTATTTTAAAGATTATTATAATAACTTTTTGTCTCTCATATTATAATTTTGAATTTTTATAATTAAAATATTATTTTTAATCAAAAATATATTTGATTTCATTCTAAAAATTTACAAATATATAATAAATTTTAAAAAAATAATATGAAAAATGGAAATAAAAAAATAAGCGGAGCAAGGAGGGTAATTCCCACACTCACCCCGTCCCCCACAGGGGCATTCCCCATGATGTCAAAGCTGGGGCTTCTTTGCAAATTTTAGTTCCAATAGGGCAAATTGACAATCCTAATCCCACACCACATCTCGTCCTTTGAACTACAAAAAAAAAAAAAACTTAAAATGCCTAGTCTAGTTGGTGACCAATTGCTTTGAGATTACATCCCACATCGGAAGAAATTATTCATTAGTTTATGAATAAGATATATGATACTTCCCACCAATTTTATTAATTATTGTTTTAATACACTTCATTAGTCTAGAGCACCATATAAATAATATTCCATGTCCATTGAAGTACTAAGGACAAAATTATAAGATCTTGTATTATCCCATGAAGTCTCGTCTAATCGTTTGAAACTTCTCAAAATTGAAACCACATTTTCAATCAAATTGTAAAAAGTAAACCAAAATTTGATGAAATTATTTGAACGTCACCATGATTCGCTTCAATACTCTTGAAAATCCAAAGAATTCGTCTCAATTCTGACTCCCACTCTATTTCATCTTCAATCATTAGTTAGGCATTGAGATTTAGGCACCCAACCACTCCATCTACCATTGCAAATTCAAAAGAAAATTGCACTACCATAGAGAAGAAGCAGTAAAATACATATAAGGAATTGATCCGTACAAGATAAGAGAAAAAATAGAGGTGTAAGTCCTTTGTGTTTGTTAGCATTTTCGTGCGCAAAACACGAAATTTGTATTTTTACTTAGTATTTTTGTCTTCTTCTATGTAAGATACTATACTGACAGTTTAGTATTGCATACACTCACATAGAATTTGACACTTTGTATATTTGCATGTTACACACACTACATGATTGTTAAGAGCATGTAGTTTGCATGCTAAGTTGTGTTATTTTATGTGCACTAATTTGGCATTTGTGAAAAATTAACTTTAGCAATTTTTGGAAATTATAACTGTCTTTTTTGTGAGCTCACCAAAGTGCTCCCCATTATATCAATTAGGTGGCGACAAAGGGATCAACAAGGTTGATGACTTTTACCCTCGTCAAAGGGTTCACTTATGGCTTGCTGCACATGCAATGAGGACATCGATGAAGTATTAGCGAGTATATCAGAAGCTCAAGGGTTTTCTATAAATATGCCCTTGAATTAGAATTTTCTCTAGAATTAGAAAATGCAAGGGAAACTCTGTCAATTTAAAAACCCAATTTTTGTAAGGAAAATATTTTCTAACTTCTAGATAATTACATGTAGATTATATATTAATGATAAATTTATCTAATAATAACATTACTAAAGAATAATTATTTATAAATACAAAATAAATGACTCATGTATTATTTTGTAGTATGAGTCATTTATTTTGTATTAATAAAAAATTGTATGTTAATATATCCATCTTAATGATAATGGATTAAATACAACATTTTTTTTAAAATTAATATCTTCTTAAATTTTTTTTTAGAGTTTGTGAACATGATTCAAGATAAAATTATTTATTTTTAAAACTATAATAGACATTACAAAAAATTGAGACCTCTATTCAATCTGGGGCTAACACGATCACCTCATCCATCTAAAGGACGAGTTACCCTTGAAATATAACCTTTAATAATGAAGATTAACTTGTTGGTGAAAATGAGAATTGACAATAAAATTCAATAATGGAGCTCAAAACACGTAAATTCGTGATTCGAAAATGAAAGGGGACTAGAATCAATATGAGATTTTTGGAAGAATAAGAGGATCTAACTTCATGAGCTACAAAAAGTTGTCAAGGTGGTGAGGAACTCTATGTAATGGAAGGAGGCGTAAAAATGGATGCCTTGTCGAAACTCTAGAGGAGAGATATTATTCAACGATCTCGTGCTTATGTTTCTATTATGATTCCTTTCTTAAGTTTTATTGGATATTAAACTAATATAAGCATTTTCTAATGGTTAGTTTTTAATTTGGAGTTTGTATTGGTACTATGTTAAACCTATCAATATAAAGTACGAAGAAACTAGAGTTTACTAAGGTGGGTGTATTCAATTAAGAGTTTTATGGACTTTTAAAGAGTTATGAATTCCAAAGATTTTTATAAACTTTTGTGAATTCTGTAAGTCCCTTTGAGTGTTTGTTGATGTTCATGTGTACAAAATAAGAAGTCTGTTTATGTTATTTAGTATTTTTGTCTACCTCTTTGTATTATAATTTGCTTGTGGTCAATATCACACACACTCACGTAGATTTCAATTCTTTGTATGTTTGAATGTTACATACACCATGAGGTGGTTGGAAGCATGTAGTATGCATGATTAAATTGTTTTGCTTGCATTAAATTGGAAGGTATTTGTGGATTTTCAAATGGTCAAGTTTTTATTTAAAGAAAAAACAAGTTTTTGGTGGCTTGCTGGTGACCTCACGAGGGTCTCGTAGGAGGCTTATTGAGGTGGTCATCGAGGAGTCTGCGAGTGTGCACAGAGTGGATCTGTGGGTCGTTAGACCTTGCTGATACTTTGAGAGGGGCTCGTTGGAGTGGTCACCGAGGCCTTACGGTGGTGCGCAACGAGGTACCTGTATGGGCACCACAAGGGTAACGAAAGTTAAAAAATTAGGTATAAATATCCCATATCTCTATTGATTACACCTTTTCTCATACTTCTTTCTACACACTTTTCTAAGTTGATTTTTGTGTTGCATAAAATTTGATTTTACAAAAAAATATTTTTTTGAGCTCTCGAAAATTACTTTATATTTTTTCTAACACTAATACGTTGAGTGTTGTTCTGTATTAGTGATTTAGAGATGATAAAAATATCAGTTGCATATTTTTGGAGTTAAATATATTTTAAATAGTGTTTTTGTAGTCTTAATATATCGAGCATTTTTATGTATTGAGCTTTGAGGTAGTGGTGGAGTTTGTTAAATTAATTTATCAAACGAAGTTGCTGTAATAACAATACATTTAGTATATTTCGATATTGTTATTACAAGGTAAAGATTTTTCCTAAAATCATTTCTGGGTAAAAATCATATATGTTGTTCATGCATACTGATTATAGATACTAGTATCGCACTACATGGTGGTATGGCTCTGGAGGTGAGCTGTATTCAGTGTGGATTAAAGTAGTTATGGTTACAGCTTGTGATAACAGACTAGGCAGTTAGGGTGAGTAGTCCTGAATGATAAAGGTATTAGTGTTTACCATATCAAGTCTGTATGATTGTTTATTTTTATTTAATGAATTTGGTTGCTAAGTGGTTGTCTTATGCAACTCATGGATGTTACTACATAGGATTGGAGCCCAAGTAGGTTTACCACGTTATATTGTTGTATTTGCTTACTCTGTTGCATGAGTTAATACAACCAATGTATCCTCAATATATGTGTCAACATATTAAGACTATACGGTGCTTGAAACATTTACTATTTTATTCTATTTATGTTATCTTCTTCATTCTTCTATGTATCTATTTGCTATTTGTTATCTATTTATGTTTTTTACTGCGTGTATGAGAGGGGGCGAGTCTTTAGGTGTCCATATCATCTAGACTTGCTTGTTTATCAAGTTGGAATTCTTTCATTTGGTATCCGAGCATGTTCAGCATTGTTGGGCTTAACCGCTCTGGTGTTGATATGTTTCTCAAAATTTTCACACACACTCACTTTTCACCAGGAAGAACTCTAGTGAAGGAGGGAACATAGATAGATATCCCTTTCTTAATGTGCATGACTATGCCTATTGAAAGTCGTAAATGCAAGCTTTTTTCTGGTCCATAAGAGATTGAGTTTGGTATTAGGTAGAGAATGGCTAGACACCTTTTACTAAAACTCTTGAAGACAAATACTATTGTTCCCAAACCAATGATTGAATGGACCAAAGAAGAAAGTTGTGAGTGCGACTGGAATAGTAAAGGACTGTACGCACTCACCCGAGTTGTCACTTATGAATAATATAGATGGATTTCTGCTTACACTACTTCTAAGGAAACATTTGATATTTTAAAAATTATGCATGAGGGTATCTTTGCGGTAAAAAATTCCAAGTTGATGAGACTTAAGAGAGATTATGATCTTCTTCAGATGGAGGAAGATGGGACGTTTGATTGTTTCTATGGCCGTTTCTCTGACATCATCAACACTTCCTAGAACTTGGGTCATTAATGAAATTGTTGGTGATTTACAAGCTTTTAAGATACATCACCTCCTACCTAAAAGAACATCTTATATTGATAAAGGTAAGGGTCTTGCATTGAAGACCTCCAAGACTCAAAAAAAGGAAAGTTAAAGTCTTTGTTGATAGTGATGACTCATCTATCTTAGATGAAGAAGAATTTGCTTTGCTAGCAAAGTATTTTAAGAAATTCTTTTGGTGCAAGAGGAACACTTCTGATAAGTCTACAAAGGAAAGCTCCAACAAAACAAATTATAGAGTCAGAGTTGAAGACTCTAAAGAAGAAGAGAAGAGACCTCAATCTAGAGGTCAGGTTAGACAAGTCAGGTGTTATGAGTGCAAAAAGCTCGATTATATTGCTGCTTAGTGTATGTTAAAGGGGAATGAATCTTGAAAAAAGGTCATGATGGTAGAGGTTACTATTTTTGATAGTGGCCATAGTTTGGAAGAGGATGAAAGTAATTTTATAGCCTTTATAGTAACTAAAGATGAGCCTCCCACTACGACCTCTCAATCTTCTAGATTCCTCGATGAGGATGAGTATAAGGATCTCCTAGACACTTACAATGAATTCCTTAGGGAGCATATTAAGACCGAGAAAGATCGAAAAAAAGGCTTTGGACAACATTGAAGTTAAAGGAAAAGAGCTAAGTGCTCTTAAAGTTGATTTTGATAAGAAGTAGTTCACCCATAACCAAGACAAGGATGTTGAATTAACGAAATGTGAGATTATGCAAAAAATTTCAATGACATGGTTGCTGAGGTAGAATAGAACAAGACAAGAATGATATTTCTAGAACAAAACTTGAAGATACTTCAAACTTCAGAAAATCTACAAATAGTTAGTTCGGATCTTTCAAAAGAGAAAGTTGAAAGAATCTCATCTCTTGGAAAGAAGATTGAGATTTTAGAAGTTACAAGGCATATCTTGCTCATGAGGGGTTGTTAGTTCTATAGGATAAAGTTAAAAATCTAAGCATTTATGCCAAACTTGAGGCAACCAGTATGAAAAAGGATGACCTACTCATTGTTTTGAGTGCAAAGCAATCTGATCTTGAAAGGAGTTAGAACACTCTAGGACCACTATAAATAAACTTATGATGGATACTCAAAAACTTGATGAGATTCTTGTTGGAATCAAGGCACCTGGTGACAGACGTGGGCTAGGTTTTACTAATGATGGTTGTTTAGCTCCCTCTCCTTCTGCTTCTCTCTTTATTAAGTCTGTAATATCTTCTGCTTCTATTATTACTCGTCTCTTTATTAGACTAGTTATTGAAAATCCTCTTCATAAGACTCTTGCTGTTAAAAGTAAAAGTAAAGTTACTGTAAAAGGTAAGTTGCAAGTGTTATTTCAAATAGACTCTTCTAGCAGAGTGAACATCTCACCTCCTATTTTTTCTTCACATCGTCCTAATAACAATCTATTGCCACTACCTACGCTTCATCCCCTTTTTGTCACCATTGTGGTGAGCGTGGGCATATTAGATCTCACTATGAAATATTGAGTTCTCATCCCAATGTGAGACTTAATATTGACACTTCTACCTTTCCTTCTCCTCCTCGTGTTACTACTTGGAGACAAAGACCCAGTTTCTATCGCTTTCCTATTCATTCTTATCATACTTGTAGTACTGTTGGCCACCTGGCTAAACTATGTCCAAGATATGTTAAAATTAGTACTAGGAGATCTACCACTAGCTCTTCTTATTCTGACTTCACGGGATGTACCTACTATGATTTGTGTGAGCATTGTATTTATGAGTGCATTATGCACCGATGACATATTCGACATAGTGAAGAAAACTCAAAACTTTCTAAAGTCCTCATACTCGTATGAATAACCGCTTCACAAGTCATTCAAGAATTTTTAAAATAAAAGAACTCTTGAGTGATTCATACTTCTCATGCTCATATGGATCAAAGATTACATTCTGTACCTGTTACCCATCATCACTTCTTTTTTAGATGGAGGAATGCAGTTTGATCATACTATTTTTAGGTTTCAGTTAGTTTGATTCTAGTTTTCTTATTCTTTTCTCTCTCTTACATGTAGTATTTTATATATGTGTTTATTTATGTATTTATTTATTTAAATGTTCTTTTCTTTATGTTTTTCTTTGTCCCTTACTATTCTTTCATTAAAATAAATGTTACTAAAATTAAAATAAATTTTTATGTTATTTTTCTAATTTTTTTTAAAAAGATTTCTCTCTCCTCACCATTTACAATTGTTCACGGAGCACCTAAGTAGGGGTCTTGCTAATCGTTAGTTTGGGATTCTCTGAGGTAGTATTTTTACACTTTTGTGGGTACCTCGCTAACCCCCCGCAAGGGGTCTGTACGAAACACATTTAAAACCTCTTTCCTCATTTGTTTCAAACTAAGGAGATGTTTACCCTCAAATAATTTTGCCTTCTACCTTCTAAACTACTTTTCACTACTCCTAAACACTCTTACCCTTGTTTTCTTCACAAAATGATTAAACAAAGCAAAAGATCCCACATCAACCAAGATAAAGCTGATTCCTCTTCTCAACCAAATAACTCTCATTCTTGCATTTGTGAGTGCTCAATTTTGATTAAGGAGTTTCTTGATATCCAGCAAATGTTTTCTTACTTTTCTTGGCTCTCTTTACCATTTTTTCCTACTCTTTTGATTCTACTTTTGTTACATAATTATATTATGCAATTCATGCTTATTGCATGCGTTCCATGTCTATCTATTTCACTTTAAGGGGATGTTATATCCATTTTTCTAGAGAAAATATCCTAGACAACTTATGTCTTTTGAACATGAAAAATCGTTCGTTTTTCATTCTTCCTTTTGAATATGAAAACCTTAATGCTACCAACTTTTCTACTGATCTTGAGTGTCTTAAAGCTCGAAATAAATCTGACATGGCTTTTAGGCTTGTTGGACCTAACATTTAGTATGTTGATGGTACTTTTCCTCTTAATAGCTCATCTTCTAATCGCATGCCTTTTCAAGTTGTTTATACTCGAGTCTTTACTTGTACTTGTGTCTTTATTATCCTTAATGTCAGAGGTCACTTTTATTGTGCCATTCTTCATGGTGAGCCTATAGATCTGGATAGTATGATCTTTAGAACTATCATTTGTCTTTCTTTCTCTCCTTCTCATCTAAACTTCATTACCTTTTCTTGATCACTCGTTGGGGACAATCTATCTTTGGTGATGTTATTAAAGTCTCTACTTTTTATCATACTCTAGTTTCTATCAAACACTTTCAAGCCTCATGCCAACATTCTGGGGACTTTGAGCCTTTTTCTTCTTTTTCTTGGAGCTCTTCCCATTCTACTCCTTATATTTCTCTTCCTATCCCTTTTCATCAGCTTAATGAGTCTCCCTCTCTAAGTTCAAAGGTGGATGCTTTGAAAAAACGTTTCAACAAGCTTCTTGAAGAGCTTGTTGATGATCATTACGAACGTAGGCTACACTGTTAGCTGTTGATGAACTTTAATGAAAGATTAGTAAAGTTGAGTGATAGCAGTAACCTCAACATAGTTCTTCACTGTCTTCAGGCTCATGACCTTCTACTCAGCCTTCTTATAGAATGGATTTTTTAACCGGTTTGCCACCTTTGGAGCTAAATTTTCCAACCTTTTGTATCCTTCCCAACCTTCTAATCGCAAGAATTCTAGCATCGGTACTCAGCGTGACCCTGATATAACTGAAGGGAGAGGAGAATCTTATTTTCTTTGTATTTTTTTTCTAAAAATTGTAATAAAAATTTAAAATTAATAAAATGTTATTTCTTTTAGTGTCCTTACTTCTTTTTCTTTAACTTATGTTTTATTTTCTCTTTGTATGTGCTACATAAATGTATAGGATTATTGCATATTGTATGCATTCTCTTCTTCATATAAAGGTGTTCTTTTGACTTTCTGTGTTAAAAAAGGGAAGATGTTTGTATGTTTCATAACTTGTTTACTTTTATGTTCTACTTTGTTTGGGATGTGAGTGTAAGTTTGCATCACATCATGTTTTCTGACTTGCATGCATTGAGGGGGAGTGTTGCATGAAGTCTGGAGAGTATGTTTGACTAATTGTGTTTAGCCTATCATTATGTACCCGTGTAGGGGTAACACGATAGTATTTGGTTAAACTACATATAGGTCTACATGATAAGTTCATGTGTATATGTCATAAGTCTGCATGATACCTTATATGTATGTGTCATAACATGATAGTATTTGTGCAGTGTTTTGCCACGAAAAGTCAAAGGGGGAGATTATAAGTTATGTAAGTCCCTTTGAGTCTTTATTGGCGTTCTTGTATCCAAAACATAGAGTCTATTTATTTTACTTGTTGTTTTATTTTTTATCTTTTTGTATGATACTTTGCTTGTGATCTGTATTGCACACATTCACATAAATTTCAAAACTTTATATATTTGCATGTTACACACACCACGGGATGGTTAGAAGCATGTGGTATGTATGATTAATTTTTTTTACTTGCATTCGATTTTCACAATTGGAAGTGTTTGAAGATTTTTAAATGGTTAATTTTTATTTTAAAAAACAAGTTTTTGGTGGCCAACCTGGGACCTTGCGGGGTCTAGCATGAGGCTCTCTGTGGTGGTCGGCGAGGGATCTGCAAGTGTGCATAGGGCATATCTGTAGCTCGTTAGACCTCTCTAATACTTCACAGGGGGCTCGTTGGAGTGGTCAGCCAGGCCTGGTAAAGTTGTGCAGCAATGTGCCTATGAGGGGTCCTTAAGGGTATTGGAGTTGAAAAATCAGTTATAAATACCCCCTTATCTCTATTAATTACACATTATCTCATACTTCTTTCTACACATTTTTTTGAGATGACTTTTGTGTTACGTAAAATTTGATTTTATGAAGACTATTTTCTTAAACACGAAAATTATTTTATATTTTTCATATCACTATTACATTAAGTGTTATTCTGTATTAGTGATTCGAAGGTGATAAAAATATCAGTTGGATATTTTTGGAGTTAAATATATTTTAAACGATGTTTTCATAGTTTCAATACATCGAGTATTTTTTTGTATTGAGCTACGAGGTGGTGGTAAAGTTTGTTAAATTAATTTGTCAAACCAAGTTGCCATAATATTGATCATTTATGGGTAAAAATCATATATATTGTTCACGCATACTGATTACAAGTACTAGTATCACACTGCATGGTGGTGTGGCTCTAGAGGTAAGCCAGATTTATTGTGGATCAAAGTAGCTGTGGTGATAGCTGGTGATAGCAACTAGGTAGTTAGGATAGGTGGTCTTTACTTATAGGTGACATTTGGTTTATTGAATGTAAAAGTAATAAGAATGATAATCGTAATGGAATTGAATGTAAATGAAACAATATTACTATTATGATATTTGTTTAAGCAGTATAATCAAAATAAATAATAATATTAAATTAAAGATTATAAAATTATAAATGAAGTAAAATTAAAAAATAAACTTTTTTTTATTACTAAGAGAGATAGAATGAGCAAAAAAATCATAAACGATTATATAAATTGGGAGAAAAATAGAGAGTATTGAAGACGTAATGAGGATTACAGAGGGCTGCATGCGTAATGAGAATTACTGCTACTGCTGTAATCTCTTTACTTTCCATTACAGATTACAGTCAAACCAAAAATAATAATACTCTGAATCAATTCCATTACGATTATGATTATTGTCAACCAAACATGCCTATAGAGGTATTGGTGTTTACCTTATCGAGTCTATATAAATTTTTATTTTTATTTAATAAATTTGGTTATTGAGTGGTTGCCTTAAGCAACTCGTGGATATTACCATTTTGAATTGGAGCCTAAGTATGTTTACCACGTTATATTGCTGTATTTGCTTGCTCTGTTACATGAGTTAGTACAATAAACATATTCTTGATATATGTGTCAACATATTAAGACTACACAGTTATTGAAAAACATTTATTGTTTTATTCTATTTCTGTTATCTGTCTTATTCTTATCTGTATCTATCTACAATTTGTTTTATATTTCTATTTTCGCTGCCCATATAAGAGGGGCAAGTCCTAAGGTATCCGTATCACCTAGACTTAATTGTTTATTGAGTTAGGTCTCTCTAAACTTTTAGAACTCTTGTAGATTTTAATAAAGTGTTTTGAATTATAGTAAAAATTCTTTTAAATCCATAAAAACCTTATGAGTGGATAGAAGAATGAGTAGAGATTTTTTTACCTATAGTTTTAACTAAAAAGTAATAAAAAATTTATAAAAGTTCATCATTTTTTAAACTCTTTTAAAATCAAAGTATGCTCACTACGTTGTAAAATGGGGATGTGTTGATCCTTTACCTTGCGACATCCGAATCATCTATTAGTGTTGCTCTAGTAAAAGAGGAGGAAAGGGGATAAAAACCTGTGTACTATGTAAGTAAATCCTATCAGGGGCTGAACAAGAGTATCTGGCAATAGAGAGAATGGCTTTAGCAATGATAATTGGTGCCTACTTCCAGGCACACTCCATACCCAATTAAAGTAAGTCTTGGAACCTAAGTCTTAATGAGACTTCAAAAATGGGTAATTGAAATCAATGAGTATAATATTCACTATGTTCCTCACAAGGCTATCAAAGGCCAAGTAGTTGTAGACTTCCTTGTGGAGCAACTTGCAACAAACCAAGAAATGGAAACGCAAATGATAATGAAGATCTCAAAGGGATAAAATGCTTTTAAATTAATTTCATGGCCCCCAAGGAGCTTTAGAGTTGGCTTTTTTTGTAAAACTTTGACTGAGCATAACTTTTCAACCAAAACTTCGAATGGGACACAAAAACCATCTTAGAAAGCTCATTGATTTAAGATCATGGCTATCTAGTAAAAGTGGGAAAACGAATTACACAAAAGGTCAGAAATCATCAAGCAATGTCCATTAGCACCACCATATCTCAAAATGACTAGACCTTCTTGACTGCCAAAAGCAGACAAAGAGGCATAGGGGGCTCCTATTGGAGAAAAAAATTACCTAAGACACATGGTGCACACCCATTGGTCCCCCTCCAAATGATGCAACCAATGTCCTATCAGCATATTCTTCAACTTATCCTAGATAGGATAATACCTTATATTGAATAAAATAATCACCTAATATCTAAAAGATTAATATTGAATACATAATATTCAATATTAATATCACATATCAGATATGTTATATTTAATATTTGATATTGGAAGATATTAAGATATGATTTAACCCCTTATAAATAGCCTCATAAGCTGAGTTATAAGGTAGCCTTTGTCTAATACTCTATTCTACGACTTAAGTTTTTCTCACTATAGAAGCTGACGTAGGCCTCAGAGTGGTTTGACACCTCCAATGTCAATCATTCTCATTGTTTTTGTTGTTACAGGTTAATGTGTTGCTAAATTTTTGTTGCGCAAAAATTGACTTCAATTGTAAATATGTGCAAAGGTTGGGCCTGAGATTTCAACTTAAAAGGCTAACCTATTAAGAGTGGGAGCTTATCCCAATTATATGCACAATTTTCTCTTTACATTTATTTTTTCAATGTAGGATTTGTTCGCACACCTAGCAATCTCCCATCGAACAAGAACACATTTACCCCTTAGACTCAAACCATGCCCCAATACAAGGACCAACCATTTAGCCACATCCTCCAAAAAGACATCCATACTCTATCGAGTTTACATTTATGGTAAGAAAGGGTCAACGAACCCACGCCAACTTAATCATACCTCGAGAGTCCAAATGAATCTAAAAAAGCATTGCAGAATTTCTAATGTGATCCAATAGGGCCCCACTATTTGTTCAAACTTGGGCCACATGCATCACCTACACTCTAATACCACTTGTTCGATTTTGGTCCAATCTAAAAGGTTAATTTTGTAGGAGGAATAGCCCATCTCAATTATATACCAAATTTGCTTTTCATATTTTTTTAATGTAAGACTTATTCGTACAACTAAGAGTATGTTTGAATCCCATAATTTAGTGAATGTGTAATTGTCATTTAAAAAATAATAATTATAAGGTGATTGCATACTTGTAGTTAATCATAGTATATGTTGATTCCTTTTTTTTGTCAACATCAAAATAGAGGTGCACTTCTCCTTGCTCTGGATCTGCGAATAAAAAAAATAAGTTAGGAT
Source organism: Elaeagnus macrophylla (assembly GCA_029378325.1). Classification (NCBI taxonomy): domain Eukaryota; kingdom Viridiplantae; phylum Streptophyta; class Magnoliopsida; order Rosales; family Elaeagnaceae; genus Elaeagnus; species Elaeagnus macrophylla. The sequence continues at coordinate 57,658,789 of CM055640.1, forward strand.
CTTAGACCACCATAGGGTGTGGTGGCCTTTGGTCCTCCGATGCTTAAGTTAGTTTGGATAATGGAGATAAAAAGGAGACCTAAGCCTCAACTCCAGGATAATATGAAGAAAAAGTGGAGATATAGAAAATATAGGAGTAGGTTGGGTTTATATTATGCACTAAGTTCTTGTATATTATTGATTGTCTGCGAATGTGTACAAGATGCATATATATAGGGGATAAAAATATAAATGTGGTAGGTTACTTACTCAAGGAGATAGATTTATCCTTACATCGGGGGCATATATATATATATATATCTCTAATTATTTCTTACAAGATAATTATGGGATATTCAATGCTTATTTATCTAATAGTCGCTTATGTAGCAGTTGGACTTATATACTGACTCAGCACTTATTGTATTAGGCCATGGGCTATACTCTTGAGTAGGATCAATGGAAGCGTGCCATATGGCGTGTGTTATTTTATGTCCACTAGTAGATAAAGATTCACAATTAAGTGTATGATGCAATACGAAGAAGACATGGGTGTATGCAAAAAGGATTGGATTTTGATTTGCTTTGGTTCATATGTTAGGAGTGCATAAAACTGATTGGGTGTGTAATATCAAGTTGACGTTGGATGTGTAGAGAAAGTGCATGCAATGAGTTAAATAGTGGGGGTGAGAATAATTACTTTACACTTGCAATAGGTATATGTTCTTTATGCTGTGCTGGTACTAGTAATATACTATACGTAGGTGTTAAACTTATGACAATTAATGTACTAGAAGCATTTAGGAGATGATTATTTATTGCATATGAATAATGTATATAGTATATATATTATTGTTATTGTTATATGTCTAATATGTGGATTATTGTATTTGTCTCATGTATTGGCTGCTTGGGCTATTGGAGTTGGGCTGCTTTGTGCGTGGCTTAATGTTGGGCCATTGATTAACGCGTGGGCTGGCTCATACGCTTCTAAGGTTTCAAGGGCAGAACTGACATTTGACATTATATGTATATATACCCCTTTAGGGTTTGGAGACCTAGTGAATTCTCATATTTTCATGTATTGTTTTCTTGTGCCACCAATGGTTTCTCTCTAGGATTTCTTCACCTCTTAGTCTCTCTGATATAAATGTGAATGATTCTGTGTTAGGTTTTTTCTGTTAATCTGTTCATATTTATACTCTCTGTTTATATTTCGAAAGTAATAAAATGTTTTCCCTTTTCAGTAGATTAGGCCAAATAGATTAGGGGCCGAACCACTTTATATTGTTGTGTTCTTGTTATGTTCTTCGAAATCTTGCTGGTACTTTATATTTTTTGGTATATACTTGTTGTTTATATGCGCTGGTATCTTGAGTTTATGTTTATGTGACTGGGTAAAATTACTACAAGTGGTATCAGAGCGTGTTTTTTTTGTTTCTTGGCCTTTTGATTTTCTTTATCGAAGTGTTCTTGAAATATCCTTTCCACGAAATCTTTCGCTATTGTTATTTTCTGTGTGATTCAAAAATTTAGGGTTTCTAGATCTTTTTGAGTCCGTTGAGGAATCTGACGGTTGATTTTCCCACGACCATTTCAGGGAGTTTCTCTAAATTTTTTTCTTTCTGACAAATAATATTCTGTTTATTTTTGGTTTATTATGTCAACTTAGTATAAGATAACAATGTTTGATGGAACAGGGGATTACGTGTTATGGAAACGCAAAATGAAAGCCCTGTTAGTACAACAAGAAGTACATGGGGCCATTGATCCAGATGACCTACCAGAAAAAGTTTTGGATGCCACTATGAAAAAGATTGAGAAAAAGGCATATGCCTCCATCCTGTTGAATCTGTCTGACAAGATTCTCAGGGAAATTTCTAAAGAAACAACCACTGAGAAGGTTTTCTCTAAACTAGACTCTTTTTATCTTACTAAGACCCTCTATAGAAAAGTTTATTTAAAACATCGCTTTTATTCCTTTAAAATGGATTTTACTAAAGATCTTGAACAAAATCTTGATGTGATTAAACGTCTGACTTCTGATTTGGATGATATTGATCACAAGGTAGAGGATGAGACTCAAGCCATAATTTTATTAAACTCACTGCCTGAAAAGTTTAAAGAAGTTAGGGCAGGTATTATGTATGGGCGTGATACCCTCACCCTTGACCTTGTAATCTCTAATCTTAGAGCTAAAGATCTTGAAATAAAATTCACTGATAAAGTATCTGTTAATGATAGTCTCTTTGTTAGGGGTAGAACTAAAGAAAGGAAAAATGGGTCCAGAAGTAAGTCTAAGGGGAGGTCTAAGTCTAAAACTAAAAGCATGTGAGATGTTTTGTAAGAAGGAGGGTCATTATAGAAATGAGTGCCCCTTAAGAAAAAATAAAAGATTAGATAAGTCTGAATCTAGTGTAGATAGTGATACCAATTTGATCTCTGAAGGTTATGAGAGCTCTGAGGTTTTAACAGTAAGTTCTAGTAGATCTGAAACAGATTGGGTTCTTGATTCAGGGTGTTCCTTTCACATGTCTCCCTTTAGGCATTTCTTTAGAGATCTCAAAGAGTTTGATGGAGGTAGAGTACTTCTAGGTAATGACTTTGAATGCCAGGTTAAAGGTATAGGATCAATTGAGTCATCTCTTATAGATGGAACTATTAGGATCCTAAGTGATGTAAGGTTTGTCCCTGAATTAAGAAGGAACTTGATCTCACTAGGTACACTGGATTCCTTAGGCTTTTCTGTTAAGATAGATAGAGGTGTAATGAAAGTTTTAAAGGGTTCCTTAGTTGCTTTAAAGGTAGTAAGAGTAAATGGGCTGTACATCCTGCAAGGTTCTGTTTTAGGTCCTAATTTGGTTTCAAATGTAGAACAATCCTTAGACAAAGCAACCCTTTGGCATAGAAGATTAGGACACATTAGTGAAAAGGGACTTTCTGTTCTTGCAAAACAAGGAGCTTTTGGTAGTGATTCATTAGGAAAACTCAAATTCTGTGAACACTGTATCTTTGGTAAATAAACTAGGGTTAAGTTTACAAAGTCTATTCACACTACCCAACATGCACTTGATTATGTTCATTCTGACCTTTGGAGACCTGCTCCTATTCAATCCCTTGGAGGTAGTAAGTACTTCTTATCTTTAGTTGATGATTTCTCTAGGAAAGTCTGGACTTTTACCTTAAAAATTAAAGATGAAACCTTTGACACCTTTAAACATTGGAAAGTTCTTGTCGAGAATCAATCAGGTAGAAATGTTAAAGTACTTAGGATAGACAATGGTCTGGAATTCTGTAATGAATTTTTTGATTCCTTCTGTAAGGTTAATGGGATTGATAGACATAATACTGTTGTAGGTACACCCCAACAGAATGGGTTAGCTGAAAGAATGAATAGAACATTGCTTGAGAGAGTTAGATGTATGTTATCACTTTCTGGTATGCCTAAGAGATTTTGGACAGATGCTGTCTTCACAGCCACATTCCTTATAAATAGATGTCCCTCCATTGCCCTAAATCTTAAAACACTTGAGGAAGCTTGGACTAGTAGACCTGTTAACTTAGACAACCTTAGAACCTTTGGTTGTGTTGCTTACAACCATGTTAATCAAGGAAAGTTACAGGCTAGGTCTCTTAAGTGTTTCTTTGTTGGTTATCCTCTAGGGGTTAAAGGTTACAAACTTTGGTGTCCTTCATTGTCTAAATGTATTTTAAGTAGAAATGTTATCTTTAATGAATTACTCTTTTATAAAGATTCTGTTTCTGATTCTACTTTAAATAATGATAAGGACACTGAGTTTGAGGTGGAGGTAGGTGCCACATCTCATAACCATACCAATGGTATAGGATTTGAGGTGGAGGTACCTGCAGCACCTCAACACTTAGATACTAACCTTGAAATTGAGAATGGTATTAGTGATGATGATGGATCTACCGAGGATCTTACAAGTCCTCATGGCAGTTCCCCTGAGCTAACTAATTACCAATTGGCAAGAGATAGAACAAGAAGATCTATCAAAGCACCAATAAGGTATGATGATTACTTAATTCCTTCAGCATTTGCTCCTTCATCTTCTTCTATTGAAATTGGTCAACTTGATTTAATTTCTTATGCATTTTCTGTTGTTGATGGTTTTATTGATGATGAACCTAAGTCTTATTCTGTTGCTATTAATTCTGCTGATGCTGATAAATGGTTAAATGCTATACATGATGAATTTAATTCTCTTTTAAAGAATAAAACTTGGATTCTTGTCCCAAAACCTAAAGAAATTAAACTATTAGGTTGCAAATGGATTTTTAAAAGAAAGGATGGAATAAAAGGAGTTGAAAAACCTAGGTATAAGGTTAGGTTAGTTGCTCAAGGGTTTGCACAAAAAAAGGGTATTGACTTTAATGAAATCTTTTCCCCAGTTGTTAAGTTTACTTCTATTAGAGTACTACTTTCTTTAGTTGTGCAATTTGACCTCTTACTTGAACAAATGGATGTTAAAACAACTTTTCTACATGGTGATTTAAAAGAAAAAATTTATATGAGACAACCTGAAGGTTTTATGAGATCTGAAAATAAAAATCTAGTATGTCTTCTAAAGAAATCTTTGTATGGGCTTAAGCAAGCTCCTAGGCAATGGTACCTGAAATTTGATACATTTATGCTTAAAATAGGATTTGAAAGATGTGATCATGACAATTGTGTGTATTTCAAACTGAAAAATGTTTCTCATCTTATTTATCTATTACTATATGTTGATGATATCCTAATTGCATGCAAAGATAAATCTGTATTAGATTCTTTAAAACTCCAACTGAATAGTGAGTTTGATATGAAGGACCTTGGTCCAACTAAAAGAATTCTTGGAATGGAAATTACTAGATCAGATGGAAAATTGTTTGTTTCTCAAAAATCTTATCTTGAAAAAGTGTTGAAAAGGTTTTCAATGTTTGATGCTAAATCTATCAGTGTTCCTTTGGGTTCACATTTTAATTTGTCAACTAAGGATTCTCCTGTTACTAGAGATGATAAAGAATACATGAGTAGAGTTCCATATTCTAATGCTGTTGGATCCTTAATGTATGCAATGGTTTGCACTAGACCTGACATAAGTCATGTTGTGAGTGTGGTTAGTAGGTTTATGTCTAACCCAGGTAAGACTCATTGGCTGGCCGTAAAATGGATTCTTAGGTACATTAAAGGCACTGTTAATACTGGATTACTGTATGAATGCAATCTTCCTAATTTGCCTATTGTACAAGGATACTCTGACTCTGACTTTGCAGGTAACAAAGATAAGAGAAGATCACTTTCTGGATATGTTTTTACTGTTTTTGGTAATGTTATATCTTGGAAAGCAAACTTACAGTCAGTGGTAGCACTTTCAACCACAGAAGCTGAATTTATAGCTTGCACTGAAGCTGTAAAAGAAATTTTTTGGCTGAGAGGTTTTACTAGACAACTTGGTATTGTATCCTTTGACGTGGTTGACACTGTTTTTTGTGATAACCAGTCTGCTATTCATTTATCCAAACATCCCATGTTTCATTCTAGATCAAAACATGTAGATGTAAAGATGCACTTTATTAGGGATATTGTTTCACAAAACTTAGTTAGCATTCATAAAATCTCCATAGAGGACAATCCCTTTGATATGCTTACAAAACCAGTATCTTTGAACAAGTTTAAGTATTGCTTGAACTTGATCAGAGTGTCTTGCATTTAGTATTAGGATAATTTATAAGGGAAGGAAAAAACAAATTCTTTGTCTTGTTCATTTATTGTCAAGGTGGAGATTGTTAAACTTATGACAATTAATGTACTGGAAGCATTTAGGAGATGATTATTTATTGCATATGAATAATGTATATAGTATATATATTATTGTCATTGTTATATGTCTAATATGTGGATTATTGTATTTGTCTCATGTATTGGCTGCTTGGGCTATTGGAGTTGGGTTGCTTTGTACGTGGCTTAATGTTGGGCCATTGATTAACGCGTGGGCTGGCTCATACGCTTCTAAGGTTTCAAGGGCAGAACTGACATTTGACATTATATGTATATATACCCCTTTAGGGTTTGGAGACCTAGTGAATTCTCATATTTTCATGTATTGTTTTCTTGTGCCACCAATGGTTTCTCTCTAGGATTTCTTCACCTCTTAGTCTCTCTGATATAAATGTGAATGATTCTGTGTTAGGTTTTTTCTGTTAATCTGTTCATATTTATACTCTCTGTTTATATTTCGAAAGTAATAAAATGTTTTCCCTTTTCAGTAGATTAGGCCAAATAGATTAGGGGCCGAACCACTTTATATTGTTGTGTTCTTGTTATGTTCTTCGAAATCTTGCTGGTACTTTATATTTTTTGGTATATACTTGTTGTTTATATGCGCTGGTATCTTGAGTTTATGTTTATGTGACTGGGTAAAATTACTACAGTAGGTTTGAATCTTATTTATATATTTTGAAAAAAAAAAAAGAATCTTATTTATATATTAGTTAAGAGCATATGCTTTATATATGAATTTTGCTTATGAATTACTAATTTTTAAAATTTTTTGTTTTGTTCAATTTTTATAATATATATTTAATAAAAAGACAATTAAATAAATGATATAACATTAACCATAAGTCTTTTAGTTAATTAGAGAGACATTATTGTATGCATTTTAGAAGTTTCATTTCATATTTTCATTGTCTCTACGGATTTTATAAACTAAGGAGACTCTTTCATATTGAAAGTTGGTGTTCAGATGCTTTCATCAAAATTTTTAATTCTTAACAATTCATCTCTTATTTTCTTTTTCTTTTTTTAATATATAAAAAAAGCGTTCTTCTATTCTTATTTTGCACAGCCTATTTTGATACATTTTTGGAATTTTCTTCCTAATTGTAAACACTGTGATTTCAATAATCCCTTTTGTAAGTGAGAAGAGAATTAAAAAAAGGTTTAGGATGCTAGAGGTTATAATACTTTCATAAAATTAACATTGACTTCCTATTTTAATTGTTAATTAAAAAATTGGATCAAATTTTATCATATATTTAATGTAATTAAATTTGTAAAGTTATTTTTAGTTATTTATCATCACTTTAACAACCTAGCTTATTAAAAATTTTATTGCCATCACAAAAATTTAGACTTCTACTAAGATTTTAGAATCGGACTATTTGTTACTACATTTTATAGACTAAAGTGTTATATGAAAAATTTTATTTTCATATTAGAGTACATATGATGATAAAAATAAATAAGTATTAGAGGGCATATTTAGAAAGTTTTTATATTGGGTCATGTATTTAACAAAGCTATGATAATGTAGGACTACAAACAATATGTGCGGATCTAGCTTTAAAATTTAGATAGAGTATTAGTTAATAATTAATAATGTAAAATTTATATAAAAAGTTTACAAACTAAAAATTAAATTTAATATTAGAGCTAAAAATTTGATGATTAAACTTTTTGAACATAAAAAATATCAAAATGTAAGATTTGTTTCAATTTTATTAGATTCTAAATAAAAACCAACTAATTTTACGCATAAAATTTGAGCTTAAAAAATTTTATACTTAGATTATGAACTTAAAATTTAAGTCGAAAGAAAGCACCACATGTTAAATATGATATAATTTTTGTAACAATTACAAAATTTTACTTGTAAATACATCTTAGATGAAGTGAGGAAGGGCACATGCTCCCCTAAAATACATACACATCTGCCCTCTAGATTACGTGTATTATTTTTCGTGTATCAATATATGTGCTACTAATAAGTGATTAATAAATATACAAAAATTTCTAACTTTTAAGCAAGTTTGCTTCCTACTTCAGTAACTCCTGTCTATATATATTATGTATTGGTAGTATACAAGCTGATACATTAAAAATAGTACAAAAAATTACCGGTATTTTCCATACTTTTAGTTGCCCATGTGACTATGTCATATATAATTGAGAAAAGCACGACTTATTTGGAGAAGATAAGCTAAAATAAGACATCGGCATTTACAGACAAAACAACAAAGTAAAAGGTATTCAAAGGAAAAGAACATCCCAAGAAGATGAGGAATCAAATATAATTAAAGTAGAAAAGGCATTCAAAAGGTTTTTATTTTTAAATAATGGTATTCAAACTTTTTTATGTTTTATTTTTTAATAATGGTATTCAAATGTTTTTAATATATATTTACCAGCATATGTAATGTAATCGTGCAATACAAATGGTTTTAAAACTTTTGTTATATTTATTTAATCGATATTTGATCTAACATTTGTTTTTAAATCAAGCTGTACTTTGTGTTATTCAAAATTAGAGCATGTTAGGTTGTTAGTAAATAGACAAGTAAATGAAGTAGCTATTCTTTTTTCTGTTTACAAGTTTTAGTATTAATTAGACTATTAATTCCTTTGTGAGAAGGAGCTTTTATTTTTCCATGAGAATAATAATTATTCATTCTTCTAAAAGAATAAAATTTAATGCATTTTTACTAAGAAGTCAAAATAAATAAATTCTTTTGTAAAGATGAAAGGTATGTATTATATTATTTTTTATTAAAGTAATACATCGAATATGATAAACTAAATTTTTTTTTTTCTAGTTTCCCGTTCCCATAAATTACTATTCTTAATTGTCATATATAAAAAGAGTTAAATTTTACCATCACAAATTAAACCATTTTCATCTAACATTTTGCTTTTTCTATCTTAATGAAATGATGATGTTTGATGATAGGTGGTTCCCACGTTATAACAACTCCAACGTTATTTTCTGTTTCTTTATTTTAAATTTCTTTAGTAAGATATTTTTTAGATATAGTATGTGATTTGAGTAGTTAATTAGGGGGAAAAAAAGGTGATTGAGTATGTGTCTCCTTTTTTATCAAGAATATATGGCTCCTTTGAATCATATAATCTAAAACATTTAGATTTCTGTCGCATTGTGGCAAAAACCATCCCATATTTTTAAAATTAATGTTGATGCTACTTAGCTAGGAAGGATTCTATCATGTTACTGTGTGTGATAGTCGTGGATAGTTTATTACTGTCTGGATTGTACGTGTCCAATGTGCAAATACAATGATTGCCAAAACCATGCATGATTTTCTGAGCTAACACTCAACTTGCTCTACTTTATTTTATTAACAAGAAAAAATCTTCCATAAGGGAGGGAAAATCACTTCCTTTTATGTTCAAGTTCATCAACTATTAACAAGGTATTGTTGCCAGTTATTGATGGTCTAGAGATCTTTGCATAAATTTAAGACTGTTTCACTACCTCAAATCCACGTCCTTGTATATGTAGCTTAGTTGATATACCAACTAAGTTATCCCACTTCGGTACAACTTGCATTACTTGGATATGGTAGGGGTGAGTCAATAGTATTTGTTGTTGGAAAAATATTATTAATATGTGGGGCCACACATGTAGTTTTAAATGTGTTATGCTATCTTATAGTTTAGCCAATTAAAAGGTGATCTATAAAGTTTAATTTTGGCTATCGGGTATTAAATTATCGTAGAATTAATGTGTAGAGACCGGACTTGTATTTTTAAGTTGATGAGGGGCCAATTTGAAAATACCAATAATTGGTAACCGCCTTTGGCGGTTATCTATATAAAGAGGTCATGGTCCCCATTTGAGCGTAGTGCTTGTAGAACACAAGTTTTCTCTGTATCCCCATCAACAGAGAAAATCTATTGAGACAACTACGCATCAATTGGAAGATCTGAACCCGTTCGACAGAAGAACGCTATGAATTCTGGTACGCTTCCGCTATAATCTCTTCTTCTTCTCTTGATTCAACATGGGATCTAGAAAACATGATTTTCACTTTCGGTAAACAAATTTCTAACAAGTGGTATCAGAGCCCACCCATGTTTGATTCAAAAGAATCTATGAATATTAGAGATTAATTTATTTTTGATAAATTCTGTATGATGTGCCTTGAAATCTGGATAATAATATGGAATTGTTTATATCTTGTAAATTCTTTATGTATTCTGCACAAAATTGTCGGGACTGTTTCTACCAAATTGTTCCTTCGTCGAACTATGAATTCTGATCATATATATATATGTTTCTCGGCATCTTGATAGGCATCAGGATTCTGATTTCATATGTAGATATATATCTATCTTACAAATGATTCCTTCGTTGAAATATATACTTGATTTATTTTTCATGTATATGTATATATATCTTCCGAATTGCCTCTTTGTTGATATGGATTCTGAATTGCGAAAACTAAAGGCGATCAATTTTTTTTTTTTTTCTTTAGTTTGTTTCTGAGAAACTGAACATATGTAGTTACTTTCGGTTTTTTCTTACAAAAAAAAAAAAAAAAACGTTCCTTTTCAGTTACTGCGACAAGCAGTTTCTTTTCGGTTTCCACTTTTATATATATATATATACACACAGTTTGGGTGTCTTATATATACATGTGGACCAAAAAAAAAAAAAAATGCCGAGAAACTGCACTTTTCAGTTTCTCATTCGGTATCTGGTAATCATATATATATATTTTATATGTATATTATATAATGTGGGGCCAACCGAGTTATATATATATATATATCTAGTATTGAAATATATATGTAATGCACGGAATTTATATATATATATATATATGTAAAATAGGTAACTTCAGTCTATATATATATATATTATATATATATAATATACAGTTTATATATATATATATATATATATTACTTTTTTGATTTTTATATATATATATATATATAAAATTTTGGCTATATATATATACATGTATGTGTGTGTAATATACAAATTACATATATGGTTGAAGCTTAATTCATAAATTAAGATTTTTTAAATTTTGATTAATTATATACAACATTTTTTTTTTTAACACTTATCTAGTATTCTGATTCACTCAATTTATATAAGATGTCACCAAAGTGACCACTCTTGTGTATATTGATCTTGGGAGAATAATTAGATATGATGTTTGTGTATGTGTAATTCATGCGAATATTAACCAATCCAAAGAGGGGTTCATATTTGGCCGAATTACACATGCACCTGCGATGGTAATCATATGACAATTATCAAGGTGACCTCATGTGAATAATGAATCGATGCAAACATAGATTTATTATTTGACATAACTTATTGTCATTGTTTGATCATTGCAACAAGAGTACTACTTACAATTAATATCACTGTCCAAAGACTTGATATTAATGTTGTGCTTGGTATCTTGAAATGTTGTCATGTAATTAATCAATTTAATGACTGTTTACTTTGGTTATTTTATGTGAGCATAGTTTATTTATTTAATTTTGTTCTCTATTCAGCTTTAATGTCTACTACTACAATATCTGCCAACATGAATAATGTTCCAATGTTAAATGGAACAAACTTTAAGGACTGGAAAGAGAACATATTGATTGTTCTTGGCTGCATGGACATAGACTTGGCATTGAGAATGCCAAAACCGAATGATCTCACTGCACAAAGTACCCCTGAGGAAATTGCGTACTTTGAAAAGTGGGACCGTTCGAACAGGCTAAGTCTTATGATCATGAAGCGCGGGATTCCAGAAGCCTTTCGAGGTGCAATAACAGATGACAATATCATTGCCAGTAAGTTCCTTGAGGAAATTCAGAATCGTTTTGTCAAAAACGATAAGGTTGAAACAAGCACGCTTTTAGCAAGCTTGATTTCAATGAAATATAAGGGCAAAGGTAATGTCAGAGAGTACATCATGGAGATGTCTCATCTTGCTTCAAAACTTAAGGCACTAAAGCTCGACTTATCAGATGATTTGCTTGTGCATTTAATTCTGATATCTCTTCCTGCACAATTCAGTCAATTTAAGGTCAGTTATAACTGTCAAAAGGAGAAATGGACTCTCAATGAGCTCATTTCATTTTGTGTGCAAGAGGAAGAGAGATTGCACCAAGAGAGGACTGAAAGTGCTCATCTGTCAAGCACTTTTAAGGGCAAGGGTAAAAGGGAGGATAAAGGAAAGGAAGTTGCTGTTCCTCAGGGTCCAGTGCATAAGAAACAGAAAAGTAATAAAGATTGTTTCTTCTTTGGTAAGCCTGGACATAAGAAGTATGATTAGTCAATCTACTTTACCAGAGTCACTCTGGGGTGAAGCTCTAAAAACAGCAACTTATATCCTGAATCGGGTGCCAACTAAAGCAGCTGCAAAAACGCCTTATGAACTTTGGGTTGGGCGAAAGCCTAGTCTAAAGCACTTGCGTATTTGGGGATGTCCTACTGAAGCGAGGCCTTATAAACCTCATGAAAGCAAATTGAACTCCAAAACCATTAGCAGTTACTTTATTGGCTATGCAGAACGATCAAGGGGTTACAAGTTTTATGATCCTACTAGTAAGTCTATATTTGAGACGGGAATTGCAACATTTTTTGAGGATGTTGAGTTTGGGAGGGGAAATCGAGTTAGGAACATTGTCTTTGAGGAGGAAGAGGGAGTAATCCCAATTCCTACTACTACTTTTCTTGACGATGTGCAGGTTTTCATACCTGTCATTGATCAAGAAATAAATTCAGATCCTCGACAAAACAATGTTATTCAACCCCTCATACAAAATGAGGTAATTGTTCCAGAGGAACCAATTCCTGAGGAACAACCTCAACAACCTCAAGAACCCGCGCCATTGAGGCGATCCACGAGAGAAAGGAGATTTGCAATTTCAGATGATTATGTTGTATATCTCCAGGAACATGAGGTAGAAAGTGGAATGTCGGAAGATGATCCAATCAACTTCCGCCAAGCCATGCAAAGTTCCAACTCTCATAAATGGATTGAAGCCATGAATGAGGAGTATAAGTCTATGCAAGATAATAAAGTTTGGGAACTTGTCCCATTACCGGCTGGTGCGAATCCTGTTGGTTGTAAATGGATATTTAAAACCAAAAGGGATTCAAAGGGTAATGTGGAGAGGTATAAGGCACGTCTTGTAGCCAAAGGCTTTACTCCGGTTTCCACGAAAGACTCTTTTAGGACAATTATGGCGCTTGTTGCACATTTTGACCTTGAGTTGCATCAAATGGATGTCAAAACAGCGTTTCTCAATGGTGACATTGAAGAAACAATTTATATGGTACAACCAGAAAACTTTGTGTTAGGAGATTCAAAGAATATGGTTTGTAAATTGACGAAATCCATATATTGACTCAAGCAGGCTTCTCGTCAGTGGTACTTCAAGTTTCATCAAGTCATTGTTTCATACGGTTTTGAGATGAATGTCGTTGATGATTGTGTGTATCACAAGTTCAGTGGGAGTAAGCATATTTTTCTGGTTCTGTATGTCGATGACATTTTACTTGCCACAAATGACATAGGCATCTTGCATGACACCAAGAGATTTCTATCAAAGAATTTTGAAATGAAAGATCTTGGTGAAGCTTCTTTTGTATTAGGAATTGAGATACACCGAGATCGCTCTCGGGGTATATTGGGACTGTCACAAAGGAATTATATTGAGAAAGTTCTCAATAGGTTTGGCATGCAAAATTGCAAACCAGGTGAAACCCCAGTCTCTAAGGGAGACAAATTTTATCTCAGCCAATGCCCAAAGAATAGCCTTGAAATTAAAGAAATGCAGAAGATTCCTTATGCTTCGGCTGTAGGGAGTTTAATGTATGCCCAAGTATGTACGCGTCCGGATATTGCGTTCATAGTTGGCATGTTAGGCAGATATTTAAGTAACCCAGGCATGGATCATTGGAATGCAGCCAAACGGGTTATGAGATACTTACAGAGAACAAAGGAGTATATGCTCACATATAGAAAATCAGATCGGTTAGAGATCATTGGGTACTCCGACTCTGATTTTGTTGGATGCCAAGACAGTAGGAGATCCACATCAGGTTATGTTTACCTGTTGGCTGGTGGGGCAGTTTCTTGGCGGTCTGCCAAGCAAACGCTTGTGGCTTCATCCACCATGGCCGCAGAATTTGTGGCTTGTTATGAGGCATCAAATCATGGAATATGGCTGCGAAATTTTATCACTGGGCTGCATATTTTAGAGGGTGTTGAAAGACCACTCAAATTATTTTGTGACAATAAATCAGCAGTTCTATATTCTAACAACAACAGAAGCTCAATGAAGTCAAAGCATATTGACATCAAGTTTCTGGTTGTGAAAGAAAGAGTGCAGAGTGATCAGATTTTTATAGAGCACATTAGAACAAACTCTATGATAGCGGATCCGCTCACAAAGGGACTACCACCCAAGGTCTTTCACGAGCATACTGCTCATATGGGTGTTATTCTGTTTGAGGATACTTTAGTTTAGTGGGAGTTTGAATTTGATTTGTTGCTTTATGTTGAACTTCAGATTTGTTATATACATATATTATTCAGTTTACTTTCTGCAGAAGTAAAGTTTTGGTTTAACACACTCTGTTAAGTAATGTGGTAATACTGATCTCAATAAAGAATAAAGTAGGACTAGTTGAAAATAGACATGTTTGGATCACATTACATGTAATTTTCATGCTACACATCCATGATTGATCTGTGTCATTTGGTTGTATTGGTATATGTGACCATTGATAGATTTAGTCACGATAAATGTGACGAAGATCGCTTTGATCCTGTATCAGTATGATTAATGGACGAGATTGTTCGGAAGTACCCTAATTGTGATGGCAGTTTCATGAGCTCATAAGGTTATGCACATTTACAAAGTTACATATGTGGCCCAGTGGGAGATTGTTGGAAAAATATTATTAATATGTGGGGCCACACATGTAGTTTTAAATGTGCTATGCTATCTTATAGTTTAGCCAATTAAAAGGTGATCTATAAAGTTTAATTTTGGCTATCGGATATTAAATTATCGTGGAATTAATGTGTAGAGACCGGACTTGTATTTTTAAGTTGATGAGGGGCCAATTTGAAAATACCAATAATTGGTAACCGCCTTTGGCGGTTATCTATATAAAGGGGTCATGGTCCCCATTTGAGCGTAGTGCTTGTAGAACACAAGTTTTCTCTATATCCCCATCAACAGAGAAAATCTATTGAGACAACTACGCATCAATTGGAAGATCTGAACCCGTTCGACAGAAGAACGCTATGAATTCTGGTACGCTTCCGCTATAATCTCTTCTTCTTCTCTTGATTCAACATGGGATCTAGAAAACATGATTTTCACTTTCGGTAAACAAATTTCTAACATTTGTGGCCTGAGACAAAACATAAAAATGAGGCCTCAAATATTTTTAATAAATCAAATTTTCATTAGATAATGAGAATTGATAAATAATATTAAAATATGTTTTTTATCAAATATAAAAAATCAATGATAAAAATTAAATTAATAAATATAATGTAAAAATTAATTTTTTGTGTATTTATTTGACGAAAAATTAAATTTATTTTGATTATAATAGAATAAAATTGAGAGTTTTAAAATTTTGGAATAACATACAAAGTTTAAAATTGTCTATAAAACTAAACAATTATGTCTAAAACCTAAATAAAACAAACATATAAACAATATAAGTTTTGAACTTTAAGAATAAAAAGAGACAAGTAAGAAAGAGAAAAAGACATGCCTATAAAAAATCGAAAAAAAGTAGGCAACGATATTTATACAATACTTATTTGTTCTTGTTCTTATTTTGCATAATCTCAATTAATTGAGAAAAATTAAAGATTATAAAGAAACTTGAATACGTATAGTGATTTAAAAAATATAAGATTTTTTATTTTTTATATAAAAAATTAAGAGTGAATAATTGTTAATCTTTTTTATTATTAGTTAATAAAATTGTATATTTTTCATTAATAATAAATTTATCTAATAATAATATCACTAAATAATAGCTATTTGTGAGTACAAAATAAATAATTCATGTATTATTTTGTAGCAATAAAAAATTATGTCAATATATCCATCCTAATAATATTGAATTAAATACAATAATTGTTTAAAATTTTTTTAAATTTTATTTTAATAATTATTTTTTAAAGTTTGTGGAGATGATTCAAGATAAAATTATTTATTTTTAAGAATATAATAGACATTAAAAAAAATAGAGCCTCTATTTAATCGAGGGTCTAAGGCGGCTGCCTCTTTTACCTAAAGGATGAGCTAGCATGATGTTATTGAAAGGAGATTTCTTAAATATCATTGAAGCATATCCCGCAGCAATGTGTTGTTGTTTATTATGTAAAGCGATGTTTAGAATTGATTACTAAATCTACTTTGAAAAGTTGCAAATACCATTTCTCTTGTACAATCATTTGGGCTAAGTTTCATTGTATTTTTTTAAGCTAATTTTACTACATATCCCCTTTTCTTCCTAAGGTGGATTGTGTCTCTCGATTTAGATATTGTAAGAAAATAATGTAATGAACAAACAAGTAATGAATAAATAATTCTATAAATTTATATTAGAGTTGCGTAAGCACAAATGCAAATAATTTGTCAATACAAAATTTAAAAGATACAAAATAAAATTAAGTAAAGAAAGGACCGAGGCCCATGTATCACACGGTTTCCTTAAGATAATTTTTTTTCACTCACTGTAGATGTTTGAGAAATCCGAAAAATTATCTCTCAGATACAACAATCAACTAGTAACAAACTTACACTACAATATGCTACCAACGAACCTTTAAGTATCTAAACTCTATCAAAAAGGAACCTAACTCTAGATCGAAAATATACCAATAATAAAAATGATAATGGTTCCTTTTCCTTTCTTTTCCAATCTGTCAGTCTCCCTAAAGTATTGCTTCTATCTATATATAAAGATAGAGCTCACAATAAAGGAATAAAAGATAATTAAATTCAAAACGGTTTTGTATGAAACTGTTAAGGGATTAAAACTTATTTAAACAACATAATAAAGCTACCCACTGTCCGTTTCTTTCATTGTTGAGAAAGAAAATGATTTTGTAATTAATTTTCATTCAAAAAATTTCCAACAATCTTCACATGAATGAAAATTGATGGATTTTTTAAAATAATTTGACATGGAGATAGAGTTTAACGGTTTGAAACCTGTATAGGATAGGTAGGTGTTACCCTTTGAACCTTCCATTGTTAGATTATATTTACCTTACTAGCTGACTAGTAGACGCGATGTATTTAAACTGTTCTACCATTTATATAAGCGATGACATACTTCACACATGAGTCTTTCCTAACACAATTCAGTTCTCATTATTATATTCGTTTTGGACATGAACATACGCCTGGTTCTGCAAGAGTTTCTAAAGAATTGAACACTATGTAATTCCCTTTCGAAGTGGCCCTACTTCTCTCTCACATAGGTGATCTCTTAACTATAAAAGTAAACCGTAAAGAGTAACCCGCAATACTCTACTCAATATTCTCTTTGTAAGAATCATTAAAAGCCTTAGCTTAACCTTTACTTACGGATATCACTGTATTTCATCGTAGGAATAGACTTGAGGGTAAACCCCCACAGTGATCTTACTAAGTCTTTATAACTAGGTTGTCCCTTTGAACCTAGATCTTAGGATCTTTAGTCAGCTAGGTTGGGTTTCCTTTTGTAAATCCTTTTTCTTTCATGGGCTTCAGTCTCATTCCCCTCGATAACTTATCAACTAACTCTCGATTTAACCCTTTGGTTAGTAGATCCATAATATTATCTTTTGACTTCACATGGTCCATAGAGATAAACCTAGTTGAGAGTAGTTGTCTAATAGTATTATGTCTATATGTCGAGACTTACAATTATACATATTGCTTTGTGCCCTACCAATTGCAGATTCACTATCTAGATGCAAATTGTAGGCACATGCTTTTGTCACTTTGGAATATCCTTTTAGAAATTGCATAGCCATTCGGCCTCTTTGCCACATTTATCCAAAGCGATGAATTCAGATTCCATCATGGATCTAGCTATGCAAGTATGTTTAGATGACTTCCATAAAATAGCTGCACCACCCAGTGTGAACACATATCCACTGGTAGACTTAGAGTTTTTCATATCAGATATCCATTTTGCATCACTGTATCCTTCTAATACAGTTGGATATCTAGTGTAGTGCAGTCCATAGCTACATGTGTGTCTTAAGTATCTAAGTAATGTAGTAATACATTTCCAATGGTCAGATCCTGGATTGTTGGTATATCTACTTAGTTTACTTACAGCATAAGCAATGTTTGGTCTTGTACAACTCATCAAGTATATAAGACTTTCTATCACTCTAAGATATTCAAGTTGAGATACACCCTCACTTCTATTATTGGATAGGTGCAAATTAACATCTATCGGTGTTCTAACAATACCAAAATTACCTTTGTTGAACCTCTCAAGGATTTTTTCAACATAATGATATTGACTAAGAATGAGACCGCTTGATATCTTTGATATCTTCTTTCTTAAGAATTACATCAGCTAATCCCTATGTCTTTCATGTCAAACCTTGAGTTCAACATATTTTTTGTAGATTTGATCATTACTACCCATAATTAACATGTCATCAACGTACAGACACAAGATGACATAACCATCTTCAGTGTTCTTGACATATACACATTTGTCTTCATGAAATTATCGAACTTTTTATGCCATTATTTTGGTCCTTGTTTCAAGCTATGTAATGACTTCACCAATTTACAAACCTTTCCTTCCTGTCCTGGGGCAGAAAAACCCTTGGGTTGATCCATGTAGATTTTTTAATCTAAATCTCCATTTAAAAAGACTATCTTTACATTCGTTTGATGTATCTTAAGATTTTGTAAAGGTGCGATAGGAATTATCATCCTTCATGGATGTTATTCTCGTCACAGGAGAATAAGTATCAAAGTAATCAAGGTCATGTCGTTGTTTGTAATTAATTTCACTATTAATGACCTCTTTTCATTGAAGGACCTTTAGAAGAGTTTACAGCCTCTTCATAGGTTTGAGGTACACTTTCTAGCAAATAAGCCAGAAAATCTGGACCGTAGGACGTTTCTGTCCTAACCTCTTTTGCTACGTCTAGGTTCAACCTCAACCTCTTATTCAGATTCATGTTCTTGACTATCTTCGTTCATAGTCTCATAAGTTCGTTTAGACGAAATCGATTCCCCTTGAGATTTACATGAAAATACATGTTCAAAGAACGACGCATTCCTTGATTCCATTATTGTATTCTTGTGTATGTCTGGGATCTTTGACTCATGCATAAGAAAACGATAAGCACTACTGTTATGTGCATATCCAATAATAATGTAATCTATCATTTTCAGACCTATCTTCACATTCTTAGGTATAAGGTATAGCTACTTTAACAAGACACCCCCACACTTGTAAATATTTATAGAAAAATACCCTTCCTTTAAATAACTCATATGATGTCTTTTGTACTTTTTTCTGGGGAACCTTATTTAAAAGGTAGTTAGCCAATAAATGGCTTCCCCTACAAGTTCTGGGGTAACCCAAAACTTAGTAGCATTGCATTCATTATTTCTTTCAATGTGCGATTCTTTCGCTCAACTACTCCATTCTGCTAAGGTAAATAAGGGGCCGTGGTTTCATGTATAATTTCATGTTCTACACAGAAGTCACCAAACGGTGCTTCATACTCACCACCCCGATCACTTCGTAGTACTTTGATTTTCTTGTTAAGTTGATTCTTAACTTTAGCTTTATAGAGAATAAATTTCTCAACAACTTCACTTTGCTTTTAAACAGATATACATGATAGTATTTTATATATCATTGATAAAAGTAATAAAATACTTATTACCACCTCTTGTTTGAACAAACTTTAAATCACATAGATCAATATGGATTAAATCAAGAGGTTCCATGTTCCTTTCGAATGAATGGAACGATGACCTTGTCATTTTTGCCTCAACACAAGTCTCACATTTGTGTTTGGAAGCAATTTGGAAAGAGGGTATAATGGTATATGATCCATATTAATTAATCTATGTAAAGATTCATAATTAACATGACCTAGTCTACTATGCCATAAATTGGAAGACTCAAGCAAGTAAGCAAAATAATTAACTTTATTAATTTTCTTAGGTATTATAGTTGTTACATTAAGCTTAAATAGCTCATTACAATCATACCCCTTGCCCACAAATATACCATTTTTGTTCAACACGACCTTATTTGACTCAAGTACAATTCTAAAGCCATGTTTATTCAGCAATGAAATAGACATAAGATTCTGGTAAATCTCAGGTACATACAGTACACTATTCGGAGTCAAATCCTTTCTTGAGGTCATCTTCAGTACAACTTTTCCTTGCCCTTCAATAGCTGAAGTTGCAAAGTTTCCCATGAATAGCTTTTTACCTTCCTTGACAGCTTTAAAGGTGGCAAATAGCCCTTTGTTTCAGCAAACATGTTTGTTCGCACTAGTGTCAATCCACCACTCTCTTAGGTTGAACCCAATCAAATTCACTACAGAAATGACAAAATGACAACACACAGGTCGATATCAGAAACATCTTGAGTGATGTCATTAACTATTTTTGCCTCACAATTTTTGTTCCACTTTGCAATCTTGCAATTAGAGGCTTTGTGTCCAAAACCTTGCAAGTTGACACTTCCCTTTGGACCCTTTCTTTTTGAAAACACTAGGTTTAGGTCCCAACCTTGACTCCTTTCCATGCTTGTTATTCATACTATTGTTTCTAGAGCTTTGACCATGCTCCACAATATTGGCCTTTGGCCCAACAAGGGTGTATCCTCTCTTTGTAGAAGTCATATTGTCTTCTTCAAGGTTGAATATGATTATCAAATCCTTCAAGTTCACCTCCTTTCGCTTGTGCTTAAGGTAGGACTTGAATTCCTTCCATGAAAGGGGTAGCTTCTCAATAATAGCAACTACTTGGAAGGCCTCATTGAGAATTATCCCTTCATCATGAATCTCAGTCAATATGTTTTGGATTTCTCTTACTTGACTAGTCACTGACTTGGAATCCACCATTTGATACTCCATAAAGCGATCTAACGCAAATTTCTTAGCACTGGCATTTTTTCAGTTTTATACTTCCAGTCCAATGACTCCCATAAGTCTTTAGCTGTCTTCTCCTTATTGTACTTATTGTACAAGGAGTCATTTAGGCTATTCAGAATATAATTCTGACACAGGTAGTCAGAATACATTCATGCTTCAATAGCACTAGCAAACTACATGTCATGCTCACCCTCAGGTTTCTTGGGAGCCTCCTCAGTCAAGAATCTCACCAAATTCAAGGTGGTAAGATAGAACAACATATTACTCCTCTGTAGTTCAATCCATCGAACTACTCCAATTTCTCTTACATAGCATGGTTCAAAGGAACCGAAACCGGTAACATTGGGGTAACCTCCTGAGCTATAATAGGCCTCACCACTTGGTTCACACAAGAACAACCCATAAAAGGGTTAGCAACATTTGCAACTGGAGTCTTGGAGTTGTCATCTCAAATGTCATTTTTATTTTAGACTTTTGAAAAAAATAATAATAACATCCAAATGTTAAACCACCAAATAAAAAATTTAATTTATGGAACAAACTTGTAATTGTTACGTTTGAAAATAAATTAAATTGTTTTGAAAATAAAGTAAATAAGTTAAACTCGTAATAGATAAAAAAAACCAAAAAAAATTAAGTTTAAAAATAAAGTAAAGCAGAAGCATGGGAAACAAATGTGATAAATATAAAGCAAAAAAGATAACTAGTACAAAACAATAAATAGTAATATAAAAAGACTACCAAAATTGTTTACAAAAAGAGGCAATTAAAGATATGTTTACAAAAAGAGGCGATTAAAGTTAACACAATCTACAAAACAACAAAGATTAACAACAATTATACAAAAGAATAAATAGCATTAAATAAAAATTAAGTTATAACAAAAAAAATATCAAAACCGATAAAAGAAGATGAACTAAGTAAAACCTTGAAAAATTAAATTTGCAAAAAGTTTATAATATGATAACAACAAACATCATAAAATGGTCCCTCTTGAGGAAAGTTAGTAATAAACAAAAGAGAATATAAATCATGCAACATATAAAAGAAGGTAAATACTCAAATAGTAATAAAAGGTAATTAATAAATTAAAATAAACCTGTAAAACAAATATCAATTATAAAGAAAACTGAAGCATAATTAGTATCGAAAAAAATTGCACGGACATCAATTACTTAATTATATTTAAGGGCAACAAAATTAAAATATACTGATGAAAGGATATATAAGTTGATAACACAATAAAGAGGTAAAACCAGTACTGATAAATGTGTAAAATTAGCTAAAAAGAAACTTAAATAGTATAACTATAATCAAGTAAATAAACATTATGCTGAGAACATATCAAATAGTTAAAAGCTTGAAAATAATAGATTAAATAATTAAGTAAATAAAACTATAAATTGAGACCAAACCGGATCAGAATACTTAGGATAACAATAACTAAATAACTTTATTAATAAAGTAAAACAAATAAAATTAAATTGGAAGATAATTTAAAAATTTGTAATTCTAGTAATATAAGAACTTAATAAAAGAAGAAGAAAATAATTATATATATATATATATATATATATATATATATATATATATATAGTAGAAGATTTTTACCGTTAAATGAAAATAAATGTACGATAAGAAAATCAGTTAGGAAGCTAAATAAACTAAGGTACTGAAAATAGTAAGGCGAGAAAGTTTCTTCAATTCGAAAGTGAATTTAGCAGTAACACAAAATAAAATTGGAAATCAATTCGGTAATAGTTTTGTTTGCTCTGAAAATATAAATTTTGAAAATATTATCTTAAAATTGTAGGAAATAATATAATAGATAAACTAATAATGAATAAACAATTCTATAAATTTATATTAGAATTATAATATTGCATAAGTAAAAATATAAATAAATTGTAATAAAAAATTTAAAATATATAAAATAAAATTAAGTAAAGAAAGGATCAAGGCCCGTGTGTCACACAGTTTTCTTAAGATAATTTTTTTCGCTTATCGTGGATGTTTGAAAAATTAAAAAAATTATCTCCTAAGATAGAACAATCAACTAATAATAAAGTTACACTATAATTTGCTATCAACAAATATTTAAGTGTCTGAACTTTAAAACCTAATAAAAAATATACAAATAATAAAAATAATAATGGCTGCTTTTCCTTTCTTTTCCAATCTGTCAGTCTCCCTAAAGTATTGCTTCTATCTATATATATAAAGATAGAGATCACAACAAAAGAATAAAAGATAATTAAATTTAAAACGATTTTGTATGAAATTGTCGAGGGATTAAAACTGATTTAAACAACATAATAAAGCCACCCACTGGCAGTTTCTTTCATTGCTGAGAAAAAAAAAACGGTTTTGTAATTAATTTTCATTCAAAAAATTTCAGCAGATATTGTATGGACTCGTTTATTTATAGAATGGTTTGATATGTTTTTATGATATAAAAGAAATGTACATGGCTTAAGAGAATTTTAACTGTCAAATGATTAATATGGAGGACGAATATTTTTTTTATATAGAAATGATTTAAATAACGATCTTTATTAAATGATCTTGGACCATTAAATAATTTCTTTTTAATCTAAGGATTAATATCTTTCTTTAGGGAGAAGGATAAATCCACGAAGGGAAAGTTTATTGCCACGTACTCATAATTTTTATGACATTACCATTTTTCTAGATCCAACAAAATTCATAATAATGCCATGTGATACCTTCCCTTATATGGATTTTTATTGATCGATAGCTTGTAGTTCCATTAATAGGGCGAGTACTCATGAATCATGATACTTGTAAGCTCAGTCCCTACCCACTACTTGGCCCCTAGTCATTATTACATGGAGACAATTTTAGTACGAAATGAGATGTCTTTAAATTTTACTTGGAGATATATACAACCTGTTAGAAGAATATGTATGTTAGAATTATTATATAATATATTATAATTGTCATATAAAAATTATTAAAATTGTTCTTCCGACTTCATGATGAAGGGATTTATTGCAATAAGGAAGGAAAAAAAGAAGGAAAAGAATGCAATTGGTGTACATTGAAATTTCTGAAATAGAGAAGAGGAACAAAGAAGAAGCATAAGTGTTGACAGGGTCAAACTTCATAGTAATTGAATAGTAAAGGAAAAATGTCAAATGCAATACATACTTTAACGTGGTAGCAACTATTTTGGTCGTGGGTTTATCCTCATCCCTTTCTTTATTACTTGATTTTATTCTTTATTTTAAGAGATTTTTAGGAAATTTAAATTTTAAAATATAATAACGTGTTGATTTGGATTATTATATGATTTAAATACATGATATAATTTATTGATATTTTATATTATTATAAAAAAAATTAGATAATATCTTAATATATTTATTAAAACATATAATTATTATTATCGTATTTTTTAGAACATATTTTTTAAAATTAAACGAATAATACTCGTATTTATATATTTTTGTATTTTTACCGTAGCTTTATTTTATGCCAAATTTTTTGACGTATTTTTATATAAAAAGTAAACGTCTTACACTCATACTTATGTTTGTCCGAATGACAATACTCGTCCCGTATTTTGCTAACTACGATCATTAGAGGTGTCCAAAAATTAGACTAAACTGTATAAAATCGATAAACCGGACCGGATCAGATAGTTTTAAAAATCAAACAGTCTGGTTTAGGTTTTAAAAATTATCCCAAAACCGTTGTACTTTCAGCTCTGTTTGGTTTTTTCAATTTTTAAATCGAATCGAACCGAACTGAACCAAACCGTTATTAAAATTATTTTTTTAAAATATATATATAATTTTATCAGGATCTAAAATCAGTTTCTCTCGCTGCAACTCCCAATTCGCTGCCCTACCTGGTTTTTTTCGGCTGATAATCTCATTAGATCATTCCTCAGTCTCGTTCACGACCCTGTTTTGTTTACCTATATATACAGCACTTACATGTAATAATTAATATTATGACTTAAGTGTAGCTTTATTAATAAATGTTTGCGCAGGTGAAAAATCTAACGGCGAATCGACTGTGTAAAGAACAAATGATAACAATAGTAAATGGAAGCTTACCAGGCCCAACATTATGTGTCAGGGAGGGTGACACTCTGATTGTTCATGTCTTTAACCAGTCCCTCTATAATATCAGTATTCATTGGTATGTCCATCTAATATCTTTTTATTTCTTTTTAACTCACTCAATCTCTATGACATGATGATATACGTTTAAAGTCAACCTTTTAACTCTATCATAAAATCAATTTTCAAATCATGATTTGCAAAAGAGAAGCCCACAATTGAAGTTTGGAGGGGTACCATATTATAGATAGATCAGCATTGTACATGATAAATTTGTCATAATAACATGACATGTTATTATTATATATTGAATATTATTTTAAGGCCTGATTTGCTTCTTCTTACTTTATATAAAATATTGTAAAGCGATTAATTTGCAGTTATGTATTCATTGAAAAGTAACAATCTTTGTTTCATTATGATTTATGTTTCAGATATGAGCTCATGTAAAAATTATCCTCAGTTGAAATACATGAAGGATATTCTAAACTAATGTATAGTATTTGTTTGTGTATTGCAAAATGTAGCATTCAACTAGAAGTTCATTCCCCAAATTCACTTTGAGAAAGGCATGTTTTTTTGTCTAGTGAGTTGCTCTTTATGGATAAAAGGAAGATTTATCATCTACAAACAGAATTTCATCACAAGGATAGGATGCTATGTTTTTTTTCTTTCAAGTTGATATTTATTTTATTATGATATACATAGAAATAGTAAATAGTTAAAAAAATCGCCTTTGTATTAAAAAAAAAAGTAAAAAAAATAAAACCGTTAAAAATCGTTAACTAAACCGGACTAAACCGGATTGGACCGTTCGGTTTTAAAATTTTATTAGCTAATCGGTTTGGTTTGGTTAAAATAATATGTTCGGTTTGGTTTGGTTATTTTTTTTTGCTAAAAATCGGATCGGATCGGATCGACCACAGACACCCCTAACGATCATATATGAACAAGAGAGTTATTTTTTTTTCATAAGATTAAAAAAAAAGTGTTATTTTTTTTTATTTTACAAGGATAAAAATTAAAACCATTTAAATAATTAAATCATAAAAAATTGAAGGTTTATTTTATTATTATGATTTATTAATATTATTTGTTAATAAACCTATTTTTTTTATCTATTAGATTGTTCTTATATATCTCATTCATCATTTATTAAACTTATTTGTTAATATCATTTACTATGTATCTCTCTTAATTTTTTTTTCTTAGTACATTCTTTCTCCTCTATATTTTTTAAGAAAAAAGAATAAATTTTATGATTTAAATTAAAATCATATGGTTAATATCTAAATCACAATATTGAAAAAAAAAATAAAATTATAATGAGAACTGTAACAATAAATCTGTAGCTTAAGAAGCAATTTTTTTTTTAGAATTTTTCTTTCAAGTCTTCATCTATACTTGACTCTTTTAATTGAAAATATGATAAATCTTCAATAAAATTTGATCTTTGATGGATTGATTTTTTTAATTTTTAAACGTAATGAAACTTTGAACAAAAATATCATATTCAGATTTAGATCAGCATATAACAATATAACATATGCATAATATTCAATGCTGTGCACCTAAAAAAGGAGCCTTTTATTATAAGATGATTGTACAAGACGATAATATTTTCAAATAAATTATTTGAAAATTGCAAGCTTTGATAATTTAATGAAAATTATTCTAAAATTACAAGTTTACGTGAGTTTTATAAAATTCTATGCTTTCAATAAATTATAAAACTCATGTTTTAAATCCCAAAATGCATATAATAGTATATATAATGCTTATTAACAAGCTAAGCAACTAAGTCTAACCACTTGGATAAATAATTTGCTATAATGCAACTCACACTAACACACTATACCTAATATCACTCAGGAAACCTATGGGGGGTGGAACCACCATAAGTTTAGTATGAATGAAAGAAAAATGTTGCTCAAGAAGAGGCTTGATAAATATGTCAGCTAGCTATTCTGTAGTATGTCGTACATCTAGCTCTTTTTACACCAAATTCTAATAAAATGTCAATCAATTTCATCCTACTATGTTGAACAGGATTCGAAACAAGTTGTTTGGCACTAACATTGTCACAAAAAAGAACTGGAGGGTGAGACATAGAGATATGTAAGTCATTCAACTAATACCCACCAC
The DNA here is from genome assembly GCA_029378325.1 of Elaeagnus macrophylla. NCBI lineage: Eukaryota > Viridiplantae > Streptophyta > Magnoliopsida > Rosales > Elaeagnaceae > Elaeagnus > Elaeagnus macrophylla. The sequence goes on from CM055640.1 coordinate 57,685,950, forward strand.
AAAATCTCTGAAGTGGCCATAGCCAAGGCCTTATGTTTAGCCTCAATACTACTACGAGCACCTACCTTTTGTTTATCAACCATCCAAGGGACTAAAAAATCCCCAAAGAAAATGCAATACCCTTTAATGTTGCATATGTCATCCTTCCAATATGAGTTAAAAAAATTCAATAAGGCCAAGGGATTGAGATTTAATATAGATTATGCTGAGAAACACCAGCCAGATTCCTTAATAAACACTTGAAAGATTGCCAATGAATTGTTGTGGGTGACTGCAAAAATTAACTCAATTTACTAACAATGAAAGCACTTTCAGGATGTGTAAGAATATAATATTGTAGGCCACCAACAAGCTGCCTATACAAGGTGGGATCATCTAATGCATCACCATCAAAATTTGATAACCTGGTAGTAGAAGTCATAGATGTGGGCAAAGGCTTGGAGGCAAGCAGACTAGCTTTATATACTAAATCCATGACATATTTATGCCCACTCAAATGAAGAGAGTCATATGACCTTGTAACCTAAATCCCAAGAAATAGATAAGATCATCCCAAGTCTTTCAAATTGAAAGTGAAGTGTAGTTGAGAAAGGAGAGTCTATATAAAATCACCAGCACTCCTAGTGATGATAATATCATCAACATACACAAGAATTACGGTGACTCTAGTTGAAAGAAAATTGAACAAACATTGATGCATATGCTTGATATTGAGTGAAATGCAAAGCATGAAGAGCGGAATTGAGCTTTCAAAACCAAGCATGGGTGCTTACTTAAGACCATAAAGTGCTTTTTGAAGCTTGCATACCAAGTGAGGAGAAGAATGATCAATGAAACCATGTGGCTGATCCATACATACCTTATCCCCATTTAGAAAAGTTGTGTTAACATCAATTTGCTTGATAACCCAATTAAATGTGATTGTCGAAGTGTGAACACACACACAGTCTGAGGCTTGACATAGGGAAAAAGGTTTCAAAATAGTCAAATTCATGCCTCTACTTATAGTCCCTAACCACCACTCTAGATTTATACTCGTCAAGAGAGCAATCACTCTTCAATTTAACTTTGAATAACCAATTAAAACCAATAGTTTTCTTCCCAAGAGGAAGAGGCACCAAAATTTAGGTTTGTTATTAGTAAGAGCTTGATACTCCTTCTATATAGCATCTTACCAATTAGGGATGCCCTTGGCCTCCTCATAACATGAGGGATCAGGTAAAACTGTAGCAGTGGGAGAAACCACAAAATTGCATTTAGGTTTGTATATGCCTGACTTGGACCTAGTTTGCATGATTTGAGCATTGGTAGAAGAAATGGGAATAGAGTCTAATGGAAGATCAATGATCAAGACAATGGGAATAGAGTCCAAGGGAGATGGTATTTCAAGCTATGAGGAGTCACCATCATATGCAATCAACACAATCGATTGAGATAGGGTTGAAATAGACATGACAAGAATGTGGGAGGAAGAGAAAATAGGTGTGCCAGTTATAGAAAAGACAAGTACAATAGGATCTATGGCTAAATCACTAGGGGTAGGCAAAGAAAATGCACGTAAAAATGGGGACATGACAGGTATAGCTAGAGATGTAGTTATAGATGGAAGTGAAAGGGAAGATAGAGGTGTACAGGACACTCAACAAGATGTTTACAGAATCAAAAAGAGTATAGTAATAATCAAGACTAGGTGAAGTAAGGTCAAGGAAAGGAAAACATTGTTCATTGAATGTGACATGATGAGTAGTGTAGAGCTTGCCTGAAGACCTATCTAGACATAAATAATATTTTTATTTGGGTACATATCGTAATAAAAAGTAGCTAATGGAATGAGATTGAAAGTTGTGTTTATTGAAAGAAGCATTGAGAGCCAAAGACACCGTAAAAAACCGTATTAAAATTCTCTTCCATATAACAAAGCACAGGGAGATTGAAAATCAAGTCTCTTGCTGAGAAGTCGATTGGAAACATAAATTGCGGTTCCAAAGGCATAAACCTAATACTTAGTTGGCAAACTAGCTATTACGATTTCAACACTCAAACTCTCCAGAACACTCAAAGATTTACGATATTACAGTTATACCATAAATGAAAATTAGGGCAAAATAAAATAGAGACATAAAACACCAAATTTAAAGTAGTTCGGCTCCTAAACTACACGACCACTACAAAAGGGTAAAAACATATCCACTATGAAAAACAGTTTGTACATTGAGGATACAACAAGAACAAATAAATAGAGGTAAAACCTAACACACATAAGATTTACAGACTCAATACATGTTCTTGAACTCACACAACAAAATCAAAATACATAATATTACAGAGATGCACTAAGGAGAAGGAGAAGGAGAAGAAGAAAAAAAAATGACCAGAGCATGATAAAAAACCCTAGAAGGGTGATTATATACATCTAGGTAGAATGACAATTTTGCCCCTTCGATCCAACTGCCAACACAGGTTTCACGGGCCTGAAAAAAACTTTACACAACAGCCCAAACAATATTAGCTGGCACAACAGGAAACAATACATAAAAATATCATATGTATTTATGCACATTACACTACTATATATAATCATGTGCTCCAAATTCATTTACATGTTTTTCTTCTCTACATGCTTTCAGTACCAAATAGTGGCACAAGTATTAACAATCTCCAACTTGACACTATGCATGTTTTGGATATGTAAACAATTTACCCTTTCATTCTAATGCCTAAAGATGACACACTCTAACCAAATCTAAGCAATGCTTAAATTTGGTTTGAGGTACTGATTTGGTAAGCATGTTAGAGGGGTTGTCCTTAGTGGAGACTATATCCAATTTAACAAGACCTTGATTTATAATATCCCTAATGAAATGCATTTTAATGTCTACATGCTTTGATCTAGAGTGAAACATGGGATGTTTAGACAGATGAATTGCAGATTGGTTATCACAGTTTACAGTGTCAATAACATCATTTTTCACCATATCAAGCTATCTTGTGAAGCCCCTTAACCATAGAGCTTCTTTGACAGCTTCAGTGCATGCAATGAATTCTGATTTTGTGGTTGATAGGGCTACCACAGATTGAAGATTAACTTTCTAGGAAATTGCATTTCCAAAAACAATGAATATGTATCCAGATAGTAACCTCCTTTTGTCCTTGTCTCTTACAAAATCAGAGTCAGTATATCCAAAAACAATGGGAACATTACAGGGAGTCTTTTTAAATAGTAAACCAACATCAGTAGTGCCTTTAAGATATCTTAGGATCCACTTTACAGCCTGCCAATGAGGCTTACCAGGATTAGACATGTATCTGCTAACTATATTAACAACATATGCAATATCTGGTCTGGTACAGACCATTGCATACATAAGTGATCCCACAACATTAGAATATGGTATTCTAGTCATATATTGTTTCTCTTCATCAAAATCAGGGCTATCTTTAATGGATAGTTTAAAGTGAGATGCAAATGGCACACTAATAGGTTTTGAATCAGACATTGAAAATCTTTTTAGTACTTTTTCACAGTAAGACTGTTGAGATAGTTGTATTAGATCTTTTAGTCTAATTATATACATACTCAAAATTCTTTTAGCAAGTCCCAAGTTTTTCATTTCAAAATTCTTGTTTAATTTTGATTTTAGTAAATCAATTTCAGATTTATTTGAACAAGCAACGAGTATGTCATCTACATACAATAATAGACAAACAGGATTTGAGACATTTTTGATTTTAAAATAAACACAGTTGTCAAAATCACATCTTTCAAATCCAGTTTTGAACATAAAAGTGTCAAACTTTTTACACCATTGCCTGGGAGCCTGTTTTAAGCCATATAAAGATTTTTTTTTAGTAAACAGATAAGATTTTTAGTTCCCTTTTTAACAAAACCTTCAGGTTGAGCCATAAATATTTCCTCATCCAAATCACCATGCAAGAATGTTGTTTTAACATCCATTTGATCAAGTAACATGTCAAATTGAACTACAAGTAATAACATTATTCTTATGGAGGTAAATTTGACTACAAGGGAGAATATTTCATTAAAATCTATCCCTTTTCTTTGTGCAAAATCTTGTGCTACTAACTTAGCTTTGAATCTAGCTTGTTCTACATCTTTGATCCCTTCTTTTCTTTTTAACAACCATTTACAACCAAGTATTTTTGCATTCTTAGGCTTGTTAACTAAGGTCCAAGTCCTATTCTTATTCAAAGAATTTATTTCATCATGGATGGCATTCATCCAATTTTCAGAACTAAAGGAATTCATGGCATCAATAAAAGACTTAGGTTTAGAATCATTACATTCAGAAGCAATAGATAAGGCATAAGCAATTACATCAATATTCTCAGTTTCTGTAGCAATTAAGGAATCAATGTACCTTGTGAGGGGGTTTGGATTTCTTCTGGACCTATCTCTGGCCATAAGGTAATTATTTAAGTTCAAAGGAACTACCAGGAAGAGCATTGTGCTCTTCGATAGATCTATCATCATTACTGGGGTCCCTTTATTCAGTTTGGGAAACTTGTGATTGAGGAGCTGCTGGTACCTCCACCTCACTCTCAGAATTACCATCATTGAGGGGTGTGGCACTTACCTCCACCTCAAGAAAAGGATTAGCATCAACAAGTGTATTAGGTTCCAGTTTTAAATCTGAATAAAATTGAGATTTAAGTAAGATAAAATTTATACTTGTTATACACTTTTTCAAGGAAGGACACCACAGCCTATACCCTTTAACTCCTAAAGGATAACCAATGAAAACACATTTAAGTGATCTAGCCTGCAACTTCTCTTGAGTAATATGATTGCATGCAATGCAGCCAAAAGTTCTAGGATTACTATAGTCAAGAGGTTTACCACCCCAAAGTTCCTCAAGAATTTTTAATCCTATGGCAGAAGAAGGACACCTATTTATCAGGTAGGTGGCTGTATTAATAACCTCTGCCTAAAACTGTTTGGGCAGGCCAGATAGGGACATCAAGCATCTCACTCTTTCTAGGATGGTCCTATTCATTCTTTCAACAAGTCCATTTTGATGAGGAGTGTTCACTACAGTCCTATGTCTCCCAATCCCTTGGTCTTTACAATAAGAGTCAAAGAGTTCATTACAAAACTCTAAGCCATTGTTAGTTCTCAGTACTTTGACCTTGCAGCCCTTTTGATTTTCAACAAGGGCCTTCCACTGTTTAAAGGTAACAAAGGTCTCATCCTTTGACCTTAAACCAAAAGTCCATACCCTTCTAATATGATCATCAACAAAATACGTAAAGTACCTATTGCCTCCTACAGATTGAGTGGGGGCAGGTCTCCACACGTCAGAATGAACATAATCTAATGCATGCAATGTAGTATGCTAACCTTTAGAAAGCTTAACCTTGGTTTGTTTACCAATTACAGTGTTCACAAAACTCTAAGTTTCCTAAGGGATCACTACCTAGGACACCCTGTTTGGCAAGCTCTATTAAACCTTTCTCACATACATGCCCTAATCTCCTATGCCATAATGTAGCAGCTCCTAAGGATTGGGCTACACTAGCCTTACCCTCAAGACTTAAGGTTGATCCTTGCAACAAATATAAACCATTAACCCTGATATCTTTAAACACACTCAATGAACCTTTCAAAACTTTCATTACTCCCTTCTCAACCTTAATGGAAAACCCAAAGGAATCTAAAATGCCTAGTGAAATCAAATTTTTCTTAAGTTCAGGGACAAACCTCACATTCTCTAGTACTCTAATTGTACCATCATCTAAGGACAGTTTAATTGATCCCACACCTTTACTTGACACTCATAGTCATCACTTAGAAGGATTTTACCACAGTTTGATTCTTTAAGACTACGAAACCAATGTCTAAGGAATTCATGTGATAAGTGCAGCCTGAATCTAAAACCCAGTCATTTAAGACCTATCTCACAGTTAAAACTTCAGAACTCTCTGATGAACACTATTTTGACCTACTATTTGTTATGTTTTTAAGTGTTTATTTTGCATTTAATTTCGATATAATCTTGTTTTGGAGGGTATTATATTGTTTTGTAGGTCAAAGTAGGTTTGGAAAGAAATGTGAAAAAAGAGAACAAAAATGAAGCAAAAGTACTAAAGAATGTAAGCCTTACATTGAGTGTCATTCACTATGTAAGGGGGACAAACAAAAGCTTAGGAATGTAAGCCTTACATCGAGAATCAGTAAATTATGTAAGGGTGTTTACATGGCACTACAACAAGTCGCGCCGCAGCATATAAAATGTGCGCCGCAGCGGGGAAGTTTCTGTCTTGATTTGAATTCCATGAAAACATTGTGCGCCGCGGCATGAATAAGGTGCGCCGCGGCGAGGGACTTTTTATTTTGGTTCGCAATTCTGAAGAACATCGTGCGCCGCAGCATGTGGAAAGGCGCACCGGGCCCGCGCACGTTGATTGCAATTTGCCCTCAGCCACGAGACATACAAATTTTTGGAAAGCCTTACAAACAAACAAGACCTAATGCAATAATAACACAATTGGGAGATCACATAATCATTCAGCCTCCAAAAATAGAGACCAAGAAGAAAAGCATCGTGAACAGTAGCGTGAATAGTGCCTTTTCTTCTTCTCCTCCACATTTTGAGAGAGAAATTACTCCATTAATGCTCCTCCATTGAAGCTCCATCAACAATCTTGAAGAAGGTGACCATCCAACATCAAGAGCTTGTTTTAAGAGTGGAAGTGGGGTAATTTATTGTTTGTAATCTCTTTTCTCTTTAAGAACTCATAGAATGTTATTTGTAATGAAAAATATTGATTTGGATTTCATTATGAGTAGCTAAACTCTTTGTGTGTGGGATTTTAGTAATGTAACCATGAGTGGATGATTATTTATGTGGATTATTTTATATTAAAGTGATTTATTTCATGTTCATTGTTCTTAACATTTATGTTCATTAATTACTTTTGGCCAATTTAATTTATGAATGTATGGAATATTTTAGGGTTGAGTTTTAGAAACACCATCTAAATTCAATTGGGCATTTTTGAGCATGAGCCTAATTTAAGTGCATTGATTTGTCTTGAATTAGGTGATTAAATTATTTTCCTAGGTTTAATGCTAATTAACTAATTAACGGTCTGGATCAAAGAAACCAATTAGTTGATTAAGGAAAAATCATCATTGATTTGGGATTTTCTAGGTTTAGCGAAAACAATCATTAAATTCTACTTTTTCGTACTTAATTGTGAAAACCACATAAATCAATCTATCCATGATTGGCTAACTAGCTAATTTCTCACACTCGTTCATCTCATTGTTTCGGTAATATTTTCACGCATTCACTTTATTTGTTTTAAGAATTTAGAATTTTAGAAACCGTTTACAAAATCAATCTTTCATTAGAATGTTTAGGATTTATTTTATTGTTACGTTTTAGATTACATTTAGCTCTTTTGAAAACCATAGCAATTCCTTTGAAAGACGATCTTGGGAGTATACTTGTCGCTTACTACAAGTGACTCGTGCACTTGCGAGCTTTTATAAAATACAAAATTTGGTTATCAAGTTTTTGTGCATCACTCTCATAACCCTCAAAAACAACATTTGACTCACTATTAGAGCTAGGTTCAATTCTTTCAAATTTCTTACCTTTCCTAAGAGGACACTCATTCCTATAGTGACCTTCTTTCTTACAAAAGAACACCTAACATGTTTCTTTTATCTGGACTTTGTTCTATGTTGATATTTTCCCCTAGACCCTTTTTCTTTCTTTTCAGTTCTCCCTTTAGCAAATAGATTGTCACTAAAAGCATTTTTATCCTTTATTTCAAAATCTTTTGACCTCAAATTAGAAACAACAAGATCAAAAGTCAAATTATCTCTACTATACATTATGCCACTTTTAACATCTTTATACTTTTTAGTTAAAGAATTCAACAATATAATTGCTTGAGTTTCATCCTCAACTTTGTGATTAATGTCATCCAAATCAGAAGTCAGTCTTTTAAAATTATCAAGATTTTGTTAAGATCCTTTGAAGAATCCATTTTAAAGGTGTAAAATTTATGCTTTAAGTGAACTTTACCAGACAGAGACTTAGTAATATAAAAGGAAGCATAGAAGTATTCTAATTACCTATGTCGGAATTATATTCTAAATATCTTAAGTGAGTTATTGTACAATAAGTACAATAAAAAGAAGACGGCTAAAAACTTGTGGGAATCATTGAACCGGAAGTATGAAACTGAAAATGCCTTGGTGCCAAGAAATTTTTAGTTGGTCACTTTCTTGATTATAAGATGGTGGATAATAAACTAGTATACAGTCAAGTACGTGAACTCCAAGATATCTTAACAAATATGCATTTTGAAGGGATAGTATTGAGTGAGACCTTTCAAGCTACAGCTATTATTGAGAAGTTGCCCCTTTCATAGACATAGTTCAAGGTAGGTGTTACCTATCCTATGTAGGTTTTGAACCATTAAACTCTATCTCCGAGTCAAATTGATTTGAGTCATTCTTTTGAAGATTTCATGAATTTTCATTCATGTAGGAGATTGTTGGAAAACATGAATGAAAATGATAAATAAATTAAACTGTTTGGGTTGAAAAAACGATAGTAATATTGAATTGAAATTACTATTAATATCAAATGTTTTGCTATTCTTATTAATATTGTTTTGCTCGTTTGGGCTCTGCCTTTGCTTTATTGTTTGTCCATTTTGCGTGGAGTCTCATCTATAAATAGGTGAGTAGCCATAGTTTGAAAAACACAGGAGAAAAAGTTTTAGCAGTAAAAAAGAAAAATAACAATAATAAAGTTTTAGCATCAATTTTTCATATTCAAAAGTTAGGTTTTATTTCTATAGAGTTTAGACACGAGAATGTTCGTTAGAGCAATAAATTAATGGCATTTAATTTTTACTAGTAGATTATTTTATCATGTGAGATAAGTTTTTAGAGTACTCAAACATCCAAGATAAGCTAAAAAATTATCTTAAGGATACCGCGTGTTATACGAAATTTGATCATTTCTTTACTTATCTTTTATTTATGTTATTTAAATTTATGTTGATAATTTATAGACGTAATCATACTTATGTATTTTTTTTTTTTTTTATAGAAAATTTTACAATATTTATTCTTGACTTATTTGTCCATTACTAATTTCCTACAATAAGAAGTAGTTGTCCTCTTCATAGGAGATAGTTAGTGCAATCAAGCCTTATGAAGAAATTGAGAATGAAGCAACAAACGAAGTTAGTGCAATTGGCTTGATCTCAATAGTTGTCCGTGGAAGCTGATTTGATGAGATTGATTTTCTTGAATCATTAACCTACATTGTAAATTGAAGTAGATTCTTGTATGTTGAATGCTCAGATACCATAGATGATTGAAAAGAGAAAATGGAAATTTAAGATAATTATATATAGTTAAATAAATACTAATAAGCTAGGTAAGTAACTAACTAACTAATCCTAGCCACCATGATAAATAATTTGTTGCAATGCATCTAACACTGACTAACATACTATGCCTTATAAATAATACTACATTCCTTCCCAAGGAGGATGCACATGCACCTATTGGTTAGAAGTACATGTGTCCCTCCTTAGTTTGATTAAAATATAATTACTTAAACTTTTGTAATATCGACAAAAATTAAATTTATTATCCATTTTTAATTTAAATTTAAATTTAAATTTGTATTTTAAGTATAAAACATTTTAAGTTATACTTAATTATTTTTAATTAAAATTTAATAAAAATATAAAATGTTTTATATTGTTGATATTTTTTGTTCAAAAATTTTCATGGTTAAGTTTTTAGCTAATGTTTAATTTTATTTTAATTTTTAACTTTTTTGTTCACCATTACGTTACTAACTATTGACCCCGTACTCCATCTTATTTTGTGTCGTGAATTTGCGGTGAATTATCTAAATAACAAATATTAAAAAATATATATATTATTTTTACTTAAATAATAAATATGAGTTATAAAATATACAGCTTTAAAATTATTATAAAATATTAAAATTACAAATTTATTCTCGAGTTAATATTTTTTTTCTAATAGATAAATGTAACATTTACATACAAATTAAATCTGAATGTAACCCTTACATACAATAAAAATATATTATAAAATGACAGAAATCATAAAAAAAAAAAAAAAAAAAATGAAAATAGAGACACAAGATATTTCAGGATCTTAAAATTTCTTAATGTAATGCATACATTCACATTTATTTTTGCATGTAAGCTATACATTCAAATTTTTTATTCTGATTACTGATTATTGTTACTGTTTTTATAGTAGGTTGACTTAAAATTTCTTAATGTAAAGCATACATTCACATTTATTTTTGCATGTAAACTGTATATTCAAAAAAAAAATTTTATTCTGATTACTGATTACTGCTGCTGTTTTTATAGTAAGTTGATTTAAAATTTCTTAATGTAATGCGTACATTCACATTTATTTTTACATGTCAACTATACATTCAAATTTTGCTATATTTTTTTATTCTGATTACTTTGATATTTTATGTATTCTTTACCTTGGATTAGAATGTAAATTGGAGTTTATCAAGAATCACATTATAGTGGGTTTTTTTGTCTCTTATATTAGATTAGAGTGTTCATATATTGACATATTTTAATGTAATGCATATATTTACATATATTTTTTTATGTAAGTTGTACATCCAAATTCAGTTATAAAAATTTTAAGATCATGAAATATCTCGTGTCTCTATTTCTATTATTTCTTGATTTTTCGTTTGATTTTTTATGATTTATGTCATTTTACAATATATTTTTATTGTATATAAGAGTTACATTCAGATTTGATTTGTATGTAAATGTTACATTTAAATTTTTAAATTTTAAAAACGCAAAGGTTAAAAAATGTCATTTAAGCTTTATTAAAAAACAATCATTTTATTATTTAAGTAAAAAAATTAGTTTCTATCTGTCCTGTGCTATCGCGATAATTAATACCGTGAATTCGCCACTTAACCTTCTATTTGTAAACAAATTAACCATATATTTGCTTTTTACTTTTTTCCGAGGAAATAATTTATAAAAGAAACACTTATAACGTGTCACTGTTCTGTAGTAAACTATTATAAATTGCGTTAATATGAAATTGTGTACTCGGCACGACGGTACTCTTATTAGAATTTACACAATTTTATTAAAGGTAGATATATCGTACATAATGTTCCTTAAAATATGTAATTTTAGCTTTTATATAAAATATTTTATTTATTTTAAATCTTTTTATTAATTTTTTAACATAATTTAAATATATGTAAAATTAATTTTTTTTATATTATTAAATTAACTATGAAAGTAAAATAATATTTAAAATTCTTATTAATTGTGGTAATTATCATATGATTATAATCATTATTAAATGTGATCTTTATTTTATTATCATATTTAAAAAAATTATTTAATATGATAATAAAGTTTAAATTAACAAGTAATGTCAATAGTTAAAATATAGGGATAATTTTGTTTAAAAAGTATTATATTTAATTCAAATTTTTATATATAATACAGACTAGCCAATAAAACCCACGTGTCTTGCACGTGAATCGTTATATTTCAAAAAAAATATTTTTTTAATTCTATAATATGTTTAAAATTTGTATGATACAATAATTACTAAATAAATAATTAAAAGTTATAAAATATGGACCAAATATATCAAGAAATATATCTGAAGGGATGAAGGGATGAATATATTATTTTTAATTTTATCCAATTTTAATTATATGATCTAAATACTATGGTCAGACATGCAATCGTGTGTAAATAATAAAGTGCAAAAAATTAAAAATAACACACAAAATTTTTAGGTAGAAACAACCTATGCTACAACAATAACCTAAGAGGTAAATCACTGGTCCACCTGATTACCTAATGTATCTATTATAAAAATTTAATGTTCAAATATAAAGTTAGGTCTTAGACTACCCTTACAATAAAGTTTCAATGTACTTTACTTATGAGCCCATGCTCTATCATCATAGTCTCTAAGGTAGGCATACGGATCCGATCTATCACTTCATTAAACTTGAGCCACATGAAATATCGAACACGTCAACTTTAACACCTAAAAAGTCAAATAATATTAGTGTAAGGTGTGTTCTAGAACGAATTAAGCAATAAATAATCCTAAGCTAGTAAATTCAAAATATGTCGAATAAGATCAAATCAAGTAGCAAATTTTAGAACTAGCAGATTAAGGACAAGTTCAATAAAAACAACTTATCAAAAGTTTGAAAATTAAAATGAATTGTCTTAAAATATGAAAGTTTAGAAAAACAAATCTGATTAAAAATTAATCTACAAGTCAAGTAGCCAATGTGTGATATTGTGATGCAAATCTATGGGGAATGCTTGAAAACCAATGTGGGTGATCAAGCATCAAGGGTTGGACTATGACCATTACATGGTATCAAGTGTAGAAAAAGAAGAGAAAGAAAACAAGGCTACAGAGCATCCCTGATCAATCCCCCTCTAGCCGGATCGATCCCACCCCTTACAGACAGTTTCTATTTTTTCGCAAAAAATGGGGTAAATAACTTTTAAGAGCATGGGCTTTGTACTAGGAAGCTAGGAATAGTTTGGACATTATTGTAATCGTGTAAATGTACTATATAAACACATTTAAGAGCTCTTAGGGATTCTAAGAAAGGATTTTGTGTGCTTACACTTGAGAGGAAGAAATAGAAAAGAGAGAAAGAAGAAGAAGAGGGATTTTTCACTATTGTTATGAGAAAAAATTCTTGAGTGTCTCTTTGAGTGTATTTCTTCCTTGTGAGTTTTCTCTTCAAGCATTTCTCCATTTTTACTTGTATCTCCAACTTTGAAGCTAATAGAACTCATCTCATTGAAGGGGTGAAAAAGTGGAAGTAGACTCACCACATTGGTTGAGTTGAACCACTATAATTTTTTAAGTGTTCTTTCCTTTGCTATTATTTATATTTCCTTGGTTTGATTTAAATCTCTAGGATTTGTGTGATTATGTTGAATTGATAATTTTCATTGGGTGCTTTGCTTGGAAATTTTCAATTGTGCTTGGTAAATTCAATATTGCAATATCTCGGAAGTTGAATTCTCCCATAACAAGTGGTATTAGAGCTTGGGTTATTCCGTGGTTGTTGTGTGTGAATTTTTTTAGGTTTGATATTCTGGATTGCAATTATGTCTCGAAACAATCTCTTGTTATTGAATATGAGTAGGATGGAAATTGAGAAGTGGGATGGCACCAAGGACTTCCATATTTGGAAGAGTAAAATGAGGAGTTTGTTATTTCAACAAAAGGTAGCTCAAGCTTTAGAGGATCATACGAAATATCCAAAAGATTTTACGGAGTTTCAAAAGAAGAAATTATTGACGATGGCTTATACCTCTATATTTTTGCATTTGCATGATAATGTCATAAGGGAGGTGGAAAGTGCAAAAATTGCAAAAGAATTATGGAAGAAGTTGGAAGAGATTTACATGCAAAAGACGATGTCTCGAGGTTCCATTTGAAAGAACGATTGTTTGGGTTTCAAATGGATATGTCAATAGGTTTGGAGCCTAACTTGGCAGAGTTCCAATAAAAATGATTTGTCAAACATTAGGGAGGGTCTTAGCAATGAGAATCTTTCCCACTTATTGTTACACAACCTGCCAAATTCTTACCGAGAAGTGAAGACGAGTCTTAAGTATGAAAGAGATGATATCTCTTTGGATCTAGTTATCTCTCATTTGAGAAATAGAGAACTAGAGTTGAAGACGGAAAAGCTTCATATTAGTGGGAGTGGGGGTCGTGGTGATGCCATGTATTTGAGGGGAAAAAGGTAGAGAAAGAAGTTGAAGTAAGGAAAGGAAAAATACCGGTCAAAGTCTAGTGGTCCAAAAGAAAATTTGAAATGCTACTTGTGTAACAAAAATGGGCATTTCAAGTGTGATTGCTCGGAGAGGGGTAAACACACCAAGGGAGAAAATAGTAGTGGAGATACATCGGTGGCGGCAGTTGATGAAATGGGTTATGATAGTGCCGAGGCACTTGCGGTTTCTTAAAGCAATAGTAATGGTACTTGGGTCTTGGACTCGGGGTGTACTTTTCACATGACACCATACAAGGAGTGGTTTGTTGATTGCAAAGAGATAAATGGTGGCATTGTTCACATGGGAAACAATCATCCTTGTAATGTGACGGGAGTTGGGTCGGTGAGGCTTCGCCTCAATGATGGTTCAACATTTGTGATGAAGAATGTGAGGCAAGTGTCAGCATTAAAGAAGAACTTAATTCCATTGGGTACTTTAAACAACATGGGTTATAGCTACAAGGGTGAGCATGACCAATTGAAGGTGTGTAGAGATTCTTTGGTATACTTCAAAGGTATACAAAGAAATGAGCTCTATTATTTAGATGCTATGGTAAAGACTGATGTTGCAGCGATTAGCCACTAAGAGGAGAATGTCAAACTTTGGCACAAAAGGTTGGGACACATAAGTGAAAGAGAATTGGAGGAACTATCCAAGAGGAAGATTCTTGGCGACGGTAAGCTTGATAAGCTTTCATTTTGTGATCATTTCATTTTTGGCAAGATGAAAAAGGTGAAGTTCACACCGGCAAAGCTCAAAGGTTGTGAAATTCTTGATTATGTGTAGTTGGATTTGTGGGGGCTAGAAAGGACACCGTTGATGGGTGGTGTAAGATACATTCTAACTATATTTGATGATTTCTCTAAAAGGCTATGGGTTTACTTGTTGAAGAGTAAAGATGAGACTTTTGGAAAATTTATTGAGTGGAAGAAACTTGTAGAGACTCAAACTGGAAAAAAGGTCCAGTGTTTGAGAACTGATAATGGTTTAGAGTTTTGCAATGAAGCTTTCACAAGCTTTTGTAGGGAGAATGATATCACAAGGCACAGGACCGTTTTGAGAAATCCTCAACAAAATTGTTTGACGGAGAGGATGAATAGAACACTCTTGGAGAGAGTGAGATGTATGCTTTTCGATGCAAGCATACCCAAGAGATTGTGGGGAGAAGTCATTGCTACAGCGATATACCTTATCAATAGGTTTCCTTCAGTGCCGCTCAACTTCAAGATGCTAGAAGAGGCATGATTTGGCAAATCTGTTAAATATGATCATTTACGTGTTTTTGGTTGTGTTGCATATGTACATGTGAGGCAAGAAAAGTTGGAGCCAAGGGCATTGAAGTGTATGTTTTTGGGGTATATTAGTGGTGTCAAGGGTTACAAGTTGTGGTATGGTGATGCTAACAAGTGCATCACTAGTAGAGATGTAACCTTCAAGGAAACCGGAAGAGCCATTGGTGTTTAATAATCAACCCATGGGTGGGCATAGGAAACCGGAAGAGCTTATTATACAAGAACCTCCTAATGATGATGATCATGGTATAGGGATGGAAGAAGAAGAAGACACCACTGAGCCCGTGTCATCTAGGCCAGGAAATGAATACTTGTTGGCACAAGATCGGAGTCGATGAGCAACTAGAGCTCCTGAGAGGTTAAACCTTATTGCCTATGCATTGAGTATGGAGTCAGAGATCTCGGGACTTGAGCCAAGGTCCTATAAGGAAGCCATGAGTAAAAAGGATGTCGATAAATGGCGGAAGGCCATGGAAGAAGAGATGAGTTCTCTATACAAGAATTAGACATGGACACTAGTTTCTCAACCAAAGGGTCGAAAAGTTGTGGGCAACAAATGGGTCTACAAAGTGAAGGAAGGTGTGCCAAATGTCGAGCTAGCCCGGTACAAGGTTAGAGTTGTTGCAAAAGGGTTCGCCCAAAGAGAAGGTATTGACTTTACCGAAATTTTCTTACCTGTTATTAAACATAGTTCCATTAGATTATTATCATCTCTTGTTGTGCATAATGACATGGAACTTGATCAATTGGATGTAAAAATTGCTTTTTTGCATGGTTACCTTGAGGAGGAAATTTTCATGGAACAACCCAAGGGGTTAGTTGAAAAAAGCAAAGGTGACATGGTGTGTCTCGTGAAAAAGTATTTGTATGGCTTGAAGCAATCTCCAAGATGTTGGTACAAGAAATTCGATAACTTCGTTCTAAAGATCGGGTTCAAAAGAAGCAAGCATGACAATTGTTTGTATTTGAGAGGTACAACTAGCTCATCTACTGTTTATTTATTTCTATATGTGGATGACATATTGATAGCTAGTTATGACTAGTCACAAATCACTAAGTTAAAGAGTCAACTTAGCTCAGAATTTGAGATGAAGGATTTTAGAGCTGCCAAGAAAATATTAGGGCTGGAAATTATAAGAGATAGACAAAAAGGCAAGTTGTTTCTTTCCCAAGAAAGGTATTGTGAGAAGGTACTTCAACGGTTTAATATGGTCAATGCTAAACCGACTACAACTCCGATAGTATCACATTTCAAGTTATCAGCCTCAGACTCTCCTTCAACGGATGAGGAGAACAAAGAAATGGAAAAGATGCCCTATGCAAGTGTGGTGGGTAGCTTGATGTATTTAATGATTTGTACAAGACCAAATATTGCATATGGTGCAAGTTTGGTGAGTCGTTACATGGCTAATCCAAGTAAAAATCATTGGGAGGCAGTGAAATGGGTGATGAGGTATCTATGGAGTACAACCTGGGTTGGTTTTCTATATGATCGATCCAAGGAGTTGAGTGTTGGAGAAATGGATTATGTGGATTCGAACTTTTTTGGTGATCGTGATAAGAGGCAGTCTATCACAGGATACTTGTTCGATTTTGGAGGAAACTTGGTGAGTTGGAAGGCCAATTTACAATCAATAATAACATTGTCTTCTACGGAGGTGGAGTTTATTGCCGCAACGAAAGCAATGAAGGAAGCTATGTGGTTGAAAGGTTTGGCTAGTGAACTCGATTTTGAGCAAAAGAGAGTCATGGTATATTGTGACAATCAAGGAGCAATTTGGTTGACCAAGAATCCTCAATTTTATGATCGTACAAAGCATGTAGATGTGAAGTTACATTTCATACGAGAGATGACTGAACAAGGTGAGGTAGAGGTGGTAAAAATTCACATGGATGATAACAAGGTGGATATGGCAACAAAGCTGGTTCCCTCGCAAAGTTTGTGAAGTGTCAAACTTTGATCAAGGTGATCACCCTATCTAAATGATGGAGAAAGGGTGGGTCTTCACCCAAGAGAGTTTGAGTTCCAAGGATTAGCATCAAGGTGGAGAATTGTGATATTGTGATGCAAATCCATAGGGGATGCTTGAAAATGAATGTGAGTGATCAAGCATCAAAGGTTAGACTTGGAGCATTGCATGGTACAAGTGTGGAGAAAGAAGAGAAAGAAAACAATGCTACAGAGCATCCCGGATCGATCCCCCTCAAGAAGAATTGATCCAACTCCGAGACTTTCTGTTGGAAAATTGGAGCCTAGACAAGAAGACGGATCAATCCCCCTCAAGATGGATCAATCCCGCTCTGAGAGCGCTCCGATCCGGAACTTTTTACTGAAAAATTGATGTCCATACATGAAGAGGAATTGATCCCCCCTCAAGACGGATCAATCCCCCTTTGGCCAGATCGATCCCGCCCCTTACAGACAGTTTTTATTTTTTGCGAAAAATAGGGTAAATGATTTTTAAGAGCATGGGCTTTATACTATGAAGCTAAGAATAATTTGAGCATTATTGTAATTGTGCAAATGTACTATATAAACACATTTAAGAGCTTTTAGGGTTTCTAAGAGAGGATTTTGTGTGATTACACTTGAGAGAAAGAAATAGAAAAGAGAGGAAGAAGAAGAAGAGAGATTTTTCACCATTGTTGTGAGGAAAAATTCTTGAGTGTCTCTTTGAGTGTTTTTCTTCCTTGTGAGTTTTCTCTTCAAACATTTCTCCATTTGTACTTGTATCTCCAACTTTGAAGCTAGTGGAACTCATCTCATTGAAAGGGTGAAGAAGTGGAGTAGACTAACCACATTAGTTGGGTTGAGCCACTATAATTTTTGATGTGTTCTTTCCTTTGCCATTATTTATATTTTTTTGCTTTGATTTAAATCTCTAGGATTTGTGGTAATTGTGTTAAATTTATAATTTTTATTAGGTATTTTGCTTGAAAATTTTCACTTGTGCTTGGTAAATTCAATATTGCAATATCTAGAAAGTTGAACTCTCCCATCACACAATCAATCATGAATTAATTCCCAGTTTGGTGATATCTCTGTTAATATGAATTAACTTAACCTTTGCCCAGTTACTCAATTGAATCCCATGACCACTTCTATATTTCTCTACTTCTGCTGATGATGAAGTGAAGATATTGAAGGCAACTATTCCTTTCGTCGCAGCTTTTCAAACAAACACATAAATCAAATTATATCTTCACTTGCTGATACCCACTGATGACAACATTCAAGTTTTTAACTTCGGCTCACACTCACGTACATATAAGTGATAGTGATACAAATAGGGAAAAAAAAAATTCTTGGATTACAATAAATTAGGCTAATGGTACACTTTGGTCTATCACTTTTTAAATGGTACTCCACCGACTTTTAAAATTAGTACACTAGCAGTTTATCATCTATATTTCTATTAATTTTAACTCTTACAATAATTTTTTTCATTATACAAAGAGCAACTATTATGTTTTTATTTAAAAAAAATATATATTTAATTATCATCAACTATTTCATAATTCGTATATGTTTTTAATTATATATTAGGATTTAAACTTAATATTCTTGAGTTATTTTTATTATTTGTTTTTAACAACAATATATTTCTTCTTCTTCTTCTTCTTCTTCTTGTTTTGATAAAATATATTTTCTTTTTTATTGTTATTAAAACTATTTGTCACCTAATATAAAATAAAATGTTATACAATTATTGTGCTTCTTGTTGAAGTGAAGACCGTCTGAGCTATAAAAACATTTCCCTCAAATATTGAAATCCTTTGGATACTTCTGTGGTGACAAAGAAACATGTGTACTCGGTAGATATTACCAAAACATCGTAATAGAATAAAGTGAGACTCAATATTTGGCAGATTGTCCTAGATGTCTTTTAAGGCTGAAATTTGAAGATATTTATTAGAAAATCACGTTTCTTATTACATTAAAAAAAAATATTTTTTATTAAATTATATTAATTATTTAATTTAATAAGTTGAAATTAAGTGTTATAATTTTAGTATTGGGTGGTGTAACTTCTGTGAGTTATTCTCAACTTACTGTAAACAAAGTTTGTTAGTTGTGGTTTCCTGTTAGAGCTTTACACGTGTATAAGTTGTTAGTATTATATATTGTAAATACTCACAAAACTATAGTGTAATTCTTAGAGTCTATAATATACAATTTTAGAAAGTTCTTTCTTTCTTTCTTGCTCTCGTCTTTTGCTCATCTTCTTCCTTCTTGTTTTCTGAATGGTATCAAAGCAGAGCTTGAAAGCTCATCAATGGAAGTCAATCCTAAACTATGAGCAATCAAGCACAGTTGTCCTCTCCTCTCTCAAGTTCAGCAAAAACTCCCAACTCTTCAAATAATTCTTTGTCCTCTTCTGAGTCTTTAATGGCGGTACCAAACGAAAATGTTTCAGTTGTGTCTATGATTGACACCATTGCCCATAATTTGTCATCTTCTCCACCAATAAATATTTCTCTCTCAATCAAGTTGGATGATAGCAATTATTTGATCCGGAAGGATCAGTTACTGACTTATGTAACTGCATATGGTTTAGAAGGGGTTCTTGATGGTTCTCTTGTACTCCTCCTAAGTTTTTGGGTGTTTCTCTCAACCCAACCTTTTCTAATTTGACTTGTATTAATTCCATTGTCAAAGGGTGGATCTATGGGTCTGTATCAACTGGTATGTTAGGTTATCTAACTAGTGGAATGAATGCTAGAGAGCAATGGATTACTTTAGAAGAATCCTACTCTGCAAATGTTTAGTCCAAGATTATGGACGTACGTGAACAACTTCAAGATCTCAAGAAAGAGAGTCTTTCTGTGTCTCAATATGTTGTTAAGGCAAAAACTATTGCTAGTCATCTAGTTTCAGTTGGTGAATCGATGAATGATAAAGACATGATGTATTTTATGGGAGGTTTAGGCTCACGGTATATGTCTTTTAAGACCAACATTCAAATGAGAGACACTTTGCCTTCTATCAATGTTTTTCATACTCTTTTAAAAGGATATGAGAGGTCTTTACAAAAGGATGATTTAATTGATCAGTCTCAAGTTTTTCAAGCAAATGTTGCTAGGTTTAATCCTAAAAGTAGAGGCAATTTTTCAAGAAATCAGAATGGAAATTTTAAGAATGAATCAAGTTATAAGGGTGGTCAGCAAAAATGGCATTTGAAAACCTTCTTGCAATAAAAGGCTCAGACTCAATTCTCTGGTGATGTAGTGAACAAGAGTAGTTTCAAGAAAGCTCAATCTAAGAGACCTGTTTGTTAGGTTTGTGAACGAGTTGGGCATGTTGCTCAAACGTGTTTTGTCCTGAGAGATTTATTTACAGGAAAGAATGCTCAACCTTTTGCAACGATTGCTCAATGTGGTGATTCGTCAAATTCTTCTAGTGGTTCTTGTTCTCGGTTGTTAAATACGTGTGCAAATCATCATATTACTTTAGAAACTGATCAAATGCCAAATCCTATGCCTTATATGGGTAATGATGGAGTATTACTAGGTAATGGTGCTAAAATTGCTATTAAAAATGTTGGTATTGGTTTCTTGAATACTTTTAATAATTGTATTTTGTCCTTGAATAATATACTTCACACTCCTCATGCTGCCTCTAATCTCATTTCTATGAATAAACTTTGTTGTGATAATAAGGTCTCAGTTGAATTTTTTCCTAATCATTTTTGTGTTAAGGATCTAATCTCTAAGAAGGTGAGGCTTCAAGGAGGAAGTGCTAATGGTCTTTACATTATGCATGCATGTGTAACTGATAATGAAAGGAAACTCTTTTCAGATTATGTGTCCACTTCTCCTCAAGGTTTTCAAGCTGTTTTTGAGACTTGGCATCATAAACTTGGTCATCCTAGTTTGTTTACTACTAAAGTTGCTTTGCAACAACATGGTATTTCAACTAAGTCTAGTTCCAATTCTTTCTTTTGTAAACATTGTCAATTGTCAAAGTCACATAAACTTCCTTTTTCTTTCTACTCATGAACGTTCTTAAGTTTCTTTTGCTCTTTGTATCTAGATTTGTGGACAGCCCCTCGCGCTATTAATACTAATGACAGATATTTTCTTTTCATAGTTGATGACTTCTCTCGTTGCACTTAGATTATTCTATTACAATCTAAAGATAAAACTTCCTCAATGTTTTTGCCTTTTAAAAACATGGTTGAATGTCAATTTCATGTTAAAATTGAAGCTATTCAAACTGATGGGGGTGGGGAGTTTAAACCTTTGACTGGTGTGTTGAATAATTATGGTATAATTCATAGACTTACTTGCCCTCATACCTCTGAGCAAAATGGTGTTGTTGAATCTCGTCATAGAAGAATTATTGAGTGAGGTCTTGCTTTGTTGTCTAAGGCTAAAATGCCACTTCTTTTTTGGCCATATGCCATGAAAATAGCTACTTTTCTTTTGAATTGTTTACCAACTAAAATATTTTCTAGTTTGTCCCCATTTGAAATTTTATTTGGTAAGCCTCCTGATTATGATCACATTAAAGCATTTGGTTGTCAATGCTTTCCTTGTTTGCATGCTCATAATAAACATAAATTGGAGTCTCGTTCAGTTGAGTGTGTTTTCTTGAGTTATTGTTCAAATCAAAGAGGATATTTGTGTTTACATCCTCCTACTAATAGAATATATGCTAGTAGGCATGTTGTTTTTAACGAATTGTGTTTTCCTTTTTTTCTTTTTTCCAACGGTTCTAAGGATATAGTATGTGACTCTACCCAACCTGTCATTACTGTTCCATCTTAGGTTTCGTTTGCTCAAACTTTGGTGTCTCTTTTTGCATCTCGAGTTCCTATTTCTGAAGCTATAAATCAGCCATTATTTTCACATATTAATTCACCTTTTAATTCTTGGTCACCATATGTACCACCCACTTAACCAAATTCTGCACAAGTTGTTGAACCCGTAGTCCCCATTTTTTCTCATTCTCCTTCTCTTGTGTCTCCATCATCTGACTTTTTTGGTCAACAAAGTGCTCCTCAATTTTCTCTTAACATTACTCTTGAGAGTGATGTTTTGGACTATTCATTAGGGAATTCTTTGTCTTTAATTTCAACTGGTGATTTTAATAGTAATGTCTTTGAATCTATTTCTCCTAGTGTACATGAGTCTATGCTTGTTCCTGCCAAAACTCTTCCAACCCATGAACTATCCAATATTCATAGCATGGTGACAAGGTCAAAATCTAGTATAACTAAGCCAAAAGTGTTTGCAGTTTCTATTCCTTCTAGTACTGTCTTATTATAGCCAAAATCTTATAAATAAGCTTTGAAAATTCCAAAGTGGAAGCAAGCAACGAAAAATGAGATTGATGCTTTAATTAGAAATAACGCTTGGGAATTAGTTGCTTTGCCGGCAGGACGTGTTCCTATCACTTGTAAGTGGGTTTTTTTGTGTTAAATTTCTATCTTCTGGTGAGTTAGACAAATATAAAGCTAGATTGGTGGCTAGAGGATTCTTACAAGAGTTTGGTGTGGATTATTTAGAGACTTTTAGTCCTGTTATTAAGACTACAACTATACGGGTTGTTCTTACTTTGGCAGTTTCGAAAGGTTGGAAGGTTTAGGCAGGTAGATGTCAACAACACTTTTCTTAATGGTGATTTGCTAGAAATATCTATATGTGTCAGCCACCTGGCTTTGAAAGTGGTGATTCTACTCTAGTTTGCAAACTCAAGAAAGCCTTATATGGCTTGAAACAAGCTCCAAGAGCTTGGCATCAAAAGTTGTGCTCTTGTTTAGTGGGAATGGGATTTTCTAACTCCAAGTTTGATACTTCTCTTTTTCTCAAATCTGATGGTGCTAATTTTATGGTGATTTTAGTTTATGTTGATTATATCCTTATCACTAGCTCTAATTCCTCAATGGTGGAACATTTAATTGCTGATTTGAATCTTACCTTTGCATTAAAAGATCTTGGCATTCTTCACTATTTTCTTGGTGTGGAAGTGACTTATTTTGAGAATAGTATGCATTTATCTCAGCAAAAGCATATTAAAGATTTGCCAGATTCTACTAGTTTGTTGTATGCAAAATCTGTCACTACTCTTATGGTTTCAGGAAAATAGTTTAGTAAATTTGATGGCGCTGTGCTAGAGGATGCTAGTGATCATCAAGTTGTTGCTTCCTTGCAATACTTGATATTGATTAGACCTGATATTGCCTTTGTAATAAATAAATTGTGTTAATTTATGGCGTTTCCTACTGAGGTTCACTGGTTAGCTGCCAAGAAGCTATTGCGTTATCTCAAAGGCACTCTAAATTTTTCTCTCACTATTTCTAGTTCTAGTTCTTTGGATCTAGTTGGTTACTATGATGCTGATGATGCAAGTTCGCCTAATGATTGTCGTAGTATAGGTGCATATTGTATTTTTTTGGTGGACTCCCTTGTTTCTTGAAAGTAGTACTTAGAGCGAATATCGTGCCATGGCTCTTGCATGTGTTCGAAATTATTTGGTTGTGTTCTTTGCTGCAAGAGTTGCATATTGTTTCTTCTCATCCACCTGTTTTACTTACTGATAATCTTAGTGCAAACGCTCTAGCTCATAATCCAATGTTTTATGTTCGTACAAAACATATCGAAGTTGATCATCATTTTATACGGGATCAAGTTGTTCAAAGCTTGCTTATTATTAATCATGTTTCTACTATGGATCAACTTGCAAATTGCCTTACAAAAGCTCTCCCTGCTTCTCAATTTTTATTTTTTTTGTCCCAAACTAATGTCCAAAACCATTTGTTTGAGGGGGGGGGGGGGGGGGGGGGGGGGGGGGGTGGTGTAACTTTTGTGAGTTGTTCTCAGCTTACTGTAAACAAAGTTTGTTAGTTGTGGTTTCCTGTTAGAGCTTTATACGTGTATAAGTTGTTAGTATTACATATTATAAATACTCACAAAACTATAGTGTAATTCTCAGTCTATAATATACAATTTCAGAAAATTCTTTGTATCTTTCTCGCTCTCGTCTTTTGCTTATCTTCTTGTTTCTTGTTTTCTAAATTTAATAGGTCCACAGACTACTCAATATTAATATGCTCTAATTGAATAGATACCAATTTTGTTCTAATTAGGAGATTATGGAACGTCCCATTGAAGAATTAAGGCGATTTGATTAAAGAACATCACAAATCTACTACAAAATCAGTTGGTTGTTATAGGTCTAGGTATATATTTTTTAATTCTTGATAATCTAAAATAAATATTCTTGAATCTATTATTGGTGATGGTTTTTACCAAAAGGTTAAATTTTATCTATAGGTAAAAATCCATCCAAGCTTTTAAAGGAGGAAGAGCAGATGTTTTACCGCACTAGCTTGTTCTCTCTCATCATAGATCTCATTGATGAAATGTTATTTTATGCCAGATTTTCCATGGCCAACCAATTCTGACAGCTATGGCTACAACACCTCATCTGCCAAATATGCGACCAAGAGTGTTTGCAAGACGAGGACAGGCTACAGATCCACCCAGCATTGCTAATTTATAAACTCTATTAATAGACCAAAATGCCCTCTTTTACATGTCACTCTTGTTTATTTTAACAAAAAAATTAACCTAAAATTTAATGGATGCCTAAAAAGTAATAAACTTTTAAGGTACCATGTAAAATATAATAGACTAAAGCGTACTACTAGCTAAAGTTAATGGACCAATCTAATACTCCATTCGATACAAATATTAGTTTTTTTTTTTTTTTTGGGATTAATTACCCAAAGCCCATTAAAAATGTTAATAAAATAAAATGTTAATTTTGGGACACATACTAAAAATATTGTACCAAAATAGTTCTAAGCGTTGTGAACATGCCTAGTGACTGCATGAGTGCAATACTATGTGTGATAATTATATAGGATATACCTGGAGTTGGATGGTTCTTCACTTTTGCTTGAGAGACTTGATATCAAGCCTAAAAATTAGATTAAAATGAAATATTTTGTCCACAAAAATTGTCAACATCATAGACCTTACAATAATTAACTATGATTTTTTGAGGTTTCAAAATTTAACATTCAATGTAAGTGTCAAGATGTGTCATAATTTAAAAATATAAGGGTATTTTTGTCAAAAATTAATTTAAAAGTGATTTAGACTTTTTATATATATTATAGATAGGTAAACTTTTCAGTGCTTAAATGATCCAATTATTCAACTAATTTCATTTTTAACTCTCTCAATGAAAAAAAACATATGTTCATTTTCTTCTAATACTAAAACACTTATATTTATTTACATTATAAGAAAAATGAACATATATTCTTTTTCCTAAGGGGAGGTTAAAAATGAAATTTTATAAATAAAAGAAAGTTATACTATACAATTAAACCATAGATAAATGATATTATTTAGCCAATTAAGTACAAATTATATTATTTTAATAATTTTTCTATTAAAATATTATTATATCATATTAAGTGATTAAAATGTAAATAAAATGCTATTAAAGTACGAGTCTTTAATAAGAATAAAGTTAAATTTGATATAAAATTATTTAAGAAAAAATTAATAGCAACAATATTCAAACATAAAGTTCTATATACATACATAAATACATACATACATACATACATACATATATTTATATATATATATATATATATATATATATATATATGTATGTATGTATATGTATGTATATATATACATATATATATATACATACATATGTATGTATGTATATATATATATGTATATATGTATATATATATATATATTATATATATATATATATATATATGTATGTATATATAATTAATTAAAATAAAATAGTTGCTACTAACAAATATTAAACCAATTATTTTATGAAATTTTTTTCATATTAGTTAATCTAAAGAACTAAATGACACAAGTGACCTAATCTAAGGAAACTTCTATAACATTTTTATCTATATATAATATTTACTTAATTAATAAATATGAAATGTCATGTTACAAGTTAAATTACTGTAAATCATGATATTATTCTTAAGTATTTGAAACATTGAGATAACACATGCCATCAATTTATATGCCGGCATCATGAAAAATTTGTAAGAATATTTTTCAGTTGGATAGATTTCTTTATCTAGGTCTTGTGGAGTTAATACCCTAGGAATACTAGTTGTAGCAAATCAGATTGAGATATGAGGATTACAGAGACAGACTTTACACATTTATTTTCAAATTATGACCGTACATGTGTCTCAATTGTACATACTCCTTCAAGTTGGATTATGCATGTATCTTAAAGTGCACCAAGCATGTATCTCGAAGTTGACTGATATGTGTGCCATTTATATCTTAGAGTATGACAATACATATGTCTCTGAGTTTGGCCAATACGTGTATGTCAAAATAGACCAATGCATATGGATGTTTTATAGCATATCTTGCATGCAGTTTTTAAGTGATTTACATTATCTAGCATGGCATATTTTAAATTATGCGTATGTTGGATTCCTACCTGAAATAATGTACATTTTTCCTAGTTTAACAAGTGAGGAATTACAGGCATAACCGATTGATATTTATGATTATTGAATGTTATCCTCCCCATTGCATAAAAGGTTGGTTAATGATGTTCAGGTTTTGATATATAAAACTTAGTTTAAATACATGTCTTATACTATGATTTTATGTTTTATTACATGTATATAGAGTATTCTCTTATTAAGCCATTTGTAATTTACCCATTTTTCTTAATTTAAACATTCCATATTAGAGTTGTGCGAATCGTGGACGGGAGCTTTTATTGAGGACTTTTGAAAGTTTCTTGGAAGATTAAATTTTTTTTATTTTGTTTTTAAAGAAATGATATTAGGTTTATCTTAAACCTTGATTGTAGTATCTTTTACTTGGCTACCCTGGTTTGTACTATAAAGCATATTTGGACAAAATTTCGAAGTTATATTTGTTTTAGGGATAAATTTGGCCGCAGTTCACTAACTATTGTAATTTAAATACATAAATTTAATAAAAAGAATTATAAAAAATAATAAAAAGAATACTCCTTAAAACTTGTAATAATAAAAATAGTGTTTATTGTGTTCAAATTTAAAATTTTACAATTAAAAAATAATTAATATATCGTTTTTCTTTGAACACTCATTCAATTGGAATTAAATGACGACAATTTAGACCTCGTTTAATATTACACGTTTAAATTGAACGTTCAGTGTTATTTTTAGTAATTTTTCAAAAAAAAATTATGACAATTTAGATCACCATTTTGAAAAAAGTAAGATAGTCCAAATAGTCAATATTTATGGCTTTAAAAAATTATTTTTCAACTACAATTAAAAATGAATTTTTAACATGAATGATTAAAAAAACAGTTTTTTTTTTTTTAATAAAACTTTTACAAATAATAAAAAAATGAATAAAAAGAGAAAAGTACTAAACTTAAGTGCTCCATTAAAGTGCACAGTAACTTATTTGATTTGGTGAATTATAGACTTTATGATCAACCATTTGTAGTAATTATGTTTTAATTTTTTTTACTTCAGTTTCCTAATTAAGTTTTTTTTAAACTATGAGTTAATTATAACTATTACTTTAAATTACAAAAAAAATTCTTTATTAAAGAACCATTTCAATAATTTTTAATCGATTCTTCCTTTTTCGTTTATTCACATCCCCAGCATTAGAAGTTATTGGTATACAAATTTTTTAAAAAATTTAAGTTATTAGGAAAAAGGGTCAACTATATTTTTATATATCCATCACTCCTTCATAAATGTTGGCTCTATGCACCATGCAGAACAAACACTTGCAATTCAATAATTAAGGTTGCTAGACCTTGAATACAGGACCTCTAACTCGGATACCATGTTAGGAGTTGTTAAAAAACCAACTTTTTCATAAGCTTAAACTTTTTGGAAAAGAGACAACATTATTTTTATACATCTATAGTGCATAAAGCTAATACTTGTGAAGGAATGCTGGATGTATAAAAATATAGTTGGCCCTTTTTCTAATAGTTTAAGGTTTTGAAAAGTTGATATACCAACAACTTCTAACATGGTATCAGAACTAGAGGTCATGTGTTCAAAGCCTAGCAATTCTAATTATTAATTGTAGATGTCTAGTCTGCATAGTGCATAAAGTCAACATTTGAAAAAGAGTAATAGATATATAAAAATAATGTTGGCTCTTCTCCTAACATTTTAATCTTTTGAGAAAGTTAATTTTCTAACGTATTATAACACGTATATTTTGAGAGGTGACAATATTTACCTTTCTATCTATGTACATGAGGGGAGAAATTATGTCTTCCATTTGCCACAGGTAACCCAATAGCTCTTAAAGAGAACGCATGGATGCAGACTTGCAATGGATAAAGCTAAAGGAGACAGATAACTCATCATCGAAAAATATAGCTTAAAAAGTAAAGGATATGCCACATAATCAAAAGCTTCCATCACATTGCTAATGAACTTTCTAATTGGCTGCCACTTTTGAGCTCTGATCCATCCAAAACTCACATACGAGCATGGTGAAAAGTAGGTTAGGAAAGGAAATTGGAGAAGGTGGTTTATGAGTTTCTTTTCACAAGAGAAGGTCTACAATGGTCTAAAATTTAAAGAAAAAATTCAATAAAAGAAATTATTGGACTACTAGTTTGTAACAGCATGTAATTATCATATAAGGGGAGAGAATACGAGTTCGGGACAGATACGGAGGATAAGTGAACATAAACTGAAAATGGACAAAAATAGCATGATATTCAATAAAAACGAATCGTTTTATGATTCAATTAAAATATAAATTTACAAAAGTATCCTTCATCTAGTCTCTCCGTTGAATTAAAAAATACAAAATTTCTGAGGCTAATTCCTTGGATGAACGATACATCGAGTAAGAGAGAGATAGGAGGTTAAAAAGAAAACAAAGAACATCTGATAAGAGCGATTTGTATCAAAATTCAGAAAAGAGTAAATAACTTTTCTGTAACATTGGTATGCAGATTTTTTCTGTAACATGTACAGACTAAAAATGTTATTTCTGTATAGAGTACATAAATAACTTTTTTATTCTGTACATGTTACAAAAAAAAATCTTAAAATCATAACAAATACTTTTGAATGTGAATGCAAGTTTATGTACATGGTACAGAATAATATTTTTATTCTGTACATGATACATAAAAAATCTTGAAGGTTTTTGAAGGTTATTCTGTACAGATTTTATTCTGTACATGTACAGAATAGTTTACACAAAACAGAGCAACCAAGGCCACTAGTTAACCATAACAAGAGAGGATCCTTTTGAAGGTTTTATTTGAAGATGTGATGAAGAGTATGAAATATCAGTTAGAGTTTTTAGTAAAGAAGAGTAAGGTTTTGTTATATCAAGGGCAGTATGATTTGTGGGATGGTGTGGCTTCAAATGAGGAATAGGTAATGACTACGAAATGGGAAGAGATTGGCAAGTTTTTGTCTGCAGAGAGAAAGGTTTGGAAAGTGAATGAAGAGCTTGCTGGGTATGTGCAGAAATGGAAGAGTTTGAGTAATGTTGTGTTCTTAGAATCCAGGAAGGAATTGAACCTTTGAAAGAGAGAATCACAACACCATAAAAAACAGAGTAGGAATTGGAAGCTGAGAAAGTCTCAAAACGTAAAAAACAGAGTAGGAATGAACCAGAGGTGAGGGGGAAGAACCAGAGAGTACGTAGTGAAATTAATGGGTGAGGACAAAAACATAAATTCACGTATCGAAAACGATGTCGTGAATCGATATGAGTCTAATATTAAATCTGAATCATTTGGCCTCTATTTCACGTATTTATTTCGAGAGAATACAGAGGCGTGAAGAAACTAAGAAGAGAGAAAATGGGCCTCATTTTTTCTAATTTTTAACTTTTTAAATTTACAATTTTAAATTTTTATTAGTCTGAATAAACATATAAATATTAGTTCATGATCAATGTATAATTTTTCTCGGGTATAATTTTCCATGTTTTTAAGAAAATTCTAATTTACAAACTTATGGAAGATTAAAATAAAGTCATTCTCATTTTATAGTAAGAAACTCACGTCTCTCTTGTACAATCCAAACTTGACAATTTTCTACTTTGCGCATTTTTTTTTCATAGGTCCTTTTATTGACTTTTCAGTTTTTTAAAGTTTTTAAAGTTTAGGTGTATTTATTTAAAAAAAATTTAAAATTTATAAAAATATAACTATATTCAATTAAAAAATGTTAAGGCTTTTTAAAAGTTTATAAAAATTTATATAAGTTTAAGTGTATTTAATTATTACTTTTTAAAAATTAACAAAAGTTCTTGGATGTATAAAATCTCAATGACTTTTAAAAACTTCCCTTACTCAATAACTTTTGAAAATTTTAAACGTTTATATGTAGAAACAAAGTATATTACAAGTAATATCTTTTCTCATGAGATTTTGGAAGGCTTTATTTTTAACTCTCTTCATCAACCTCCTCGTCCTTCTAATCTGCATCTAAACATCGTCATTTTCATTAATAGATGCACCAGTCTCTTTGAAAAAGAGATATTATAGATTCAACCGGGATTGGATTGAGTTGGAATGGGCTCAAAAATATAATTAGTATTATCTTGATATCTTGTAATTTGTTATTATATAAAGTTAATTCTTTCAATATAGACAATATTTAATATATTTTACAGCTAGTAATGACGTTATAAAATTCAATAGTATTTTTTTCTTTTTTTAATTTATTTTTAGGAGTGCAAGATCTTATTTACAATAAATATTTTAATATTTAATTAAATTTAAATTTTATGTGTTTTTTAATTATTAGTTCTATTAACATATACTTGTTTCTTTTTCTATTATTTTTTACATACTTAATGTAAAATAATTGCATCGTTGATATTTTTAAATGTTTTTTATATGCATTATATTTTATATTTTATTATTTAGTAAAACATAAAAAATATGAAATTTTAAATGTTACTTATTAATATTAATTAGATTGTAAGAATTACAAGATGTAAATATATTTAAAAAGTAAAGAGAAAAAAAAAATTGAAAGATATAAAAAAAAATTAATAATAAAAATATATAAAATTATATAAAACTTAATGTAAGCCTATAAAGATTTATGAAATTCTTAAAATTAAAAACTAATAAAATATCATAAAATTTAGAAAAAATCTAAAAAATTATATGAAATCTTAAAAAAAATTATATAAATATATGAATTTTTAAGATTAAAAATCTATAAAAGTCTATAAATATTTAAATCAAACTAGTTAATGTAATCAATATCTCAAAATGATGATACAAAGGACATTAGAGTTGCAGCGTCATTAAGACGGGCACCATGAGGAAAAGACCAATCTAGAAAATAAGTTATGGTCATCATTTTTTTATTTAATATTAAAATTAAGTGGGTTAATGATAAAAGTGCTTGTTAAATATTAGCGGCCTACAAGTATTAACCTTAGGTATAATTTTAGATTTACATCAAAACTGAAACTAATTCAATATGATCAATTTTTTAAAAATGAGAATTAAATTAAACCATAAAATTTAAAAAATCAATCCAATTTGATTTTTATTTTTTTTATTTGATTTAAGTTAGTTAAAAGAAATTTCTTCCTTTTTTTTTTCTAATGAATTTTGTTTATTAATTTTTTTTTAAACTCTTGTATTATAGTTTCTAAAGTTTTTAATGCTAATTTTATTATAATAATTAATTTTAAAAATATAAATTTCGGTCACTTATTTAATATCATTATCCATATTAAACACAAAGTGCAAGAAAAATTAAAAATTAAGACAAATAAGCAATAAGGAAGAGTAATCACATACCTAGCAAAATTTACTAATTTTTATATCCAATAATATTATTCAGTAATGTTGTTCATACAATGGAAACTCTAACGACAAAA
The DNA here is from genome assembly GCA_029378325.1 of Elaeagnus macrophylla. NCBI lineage: Eukaryota > Viridiplantae > Streptophyta > Magnoliopsida > Rosales > Elaeagnaceae > Elaeagnus > Elaeagnus macrophylla. Next base: position 57,717,986 of record CM055640.1, read on the forward strand.
ATATAAAAACAATGTAATTATAAATTTATAATAGATAAATAATTAAATAATACAAAATTAGTATCTCATGTGGATAAAAAATAATATAAATGAGAATACTTGGTATAGAAGTGTTTACATAAATTTTACTTAAATATCCAAACTCTAACAGTAAAAATGAACAAAACCTATTAACAACTAACTAGAATTAGACGAAGGTATGACTTATAAGAGGCATCGTGAATAATTCGTAAGAAGCATTGATTTAAATTTTTGAAAGAAAACTAATTCATATAAAGAGATATAAAGTATAAACCTAATCAAATATGAATAAAAATTAATTTTTTTATAAATAATTCTATACAAAAATAATAATATAAATATAAATATAATAAGAAAATATTAATAAATGAATTATATTAGTTTAACTTTTAAAAAATTTTAATAAATCAAAACTCAACCAACTTAATATTAATTAATTTTTTATTACAAAAAACCAAACCAATAAAATTTAAGAATTGATTTTTTTTGGGCTAGGTTGAATTAAATTTAATGGATTACACTAGTTTTGAATATTTTTGTCCACCCGTAAGTGTAATAGAACTCTCAACTACTACGCACGAGCCAACGCCCACCCGATTAGAGGGATTGAGTGATTAATAGTGTACAAAATTTATCGTTATGCTTTATCTTATTCTAATTATTTATAGGGCTATAGCACAGTTATCAAATAAAGTTTCCCATTTCTTTTGAGTTTACCTGTAGCAAGGATGGCTAAGTAATTTAAATTTTTTTTTAATGAAACTGATTCTTTGCTTAAACTAGATAACAATAACGTTGAACAAACAAACAAACAAAGAATGCTCTTTTTGTTTTGTCAGAAAAAAAGAAGAGCCAGCAGACCAGCTGCCTTAACTATAACTCAAAGCATCAACCGTCCAGCTAGCACTCCATCAATAGTTCAAAAGGAGCTAACCATAATACACTCAAGTACCAAGCCAAAACACATTAATAAGCTAAATACACACAAAAACACAAACTAAAATACAACAAACACTAAACAAAAAACAACACGAAACATAAACTCAATACAAACAGTAAACAACATGAAACATAAACTAGATACCATCACTACTTTAGAAACAAAGGACGCAGATCCTCCAAAGGCAACAATCATCCATAGAAGCAGAGGACATGGATCATCCATAGGCAACGATCTCCGCATTCATCTTCATCTTCAACTTCATCCTCCAAAATCAGTTCCATGCCAAACTCCAAGCAAGAGATTTCAATAGCAAAGCAAGAGAGAATGATCAGCTTCTCAACAATCAACTTGGAACGAGTGAAAGATTTCAATGCCTAACTTCAAATCTTCAAACAAAAATCAACAATTAGCTTCTCAGTGCAAACAATGAAGATCAGACCTCCCGGAAAGAACGATTAGAGACGAAACTGTTATAGAGAATGATGATACAAGAAGACTTGATGCGAAGAAACACTCGTACAGATTAATCTATGAGAATTCGTTGATGAAACCTAAGCCCCACAGCACATCAAATAGGAGAAGAAACAGAGCACAAACTAGAGATTATGAACAAAGATGACGACCGATGATGATGACTGATGATGATGATAATGACCGTTGGAGGCTATGGAAGATCGAATGGATGGAGTGTGATTCTAAACCCTAGCAGAGCGATGATGGTTATGTATTGTTGCAATGGTCTTGTTGGCCATGCTTTTTAGGTGTTAAACAAAGGATGCTTTGAAGGAAAGAAATGCTATCAAAACTCTTTATTAATTCCTTACGGAAGCCAAAAATACATTAAAATTGAAACAATACAATTTGAAGAAGAAGATAAATCAAAGGCACCTAGTTTTCTGCAATTCAATGATAAAATTGACCTACAACAAGCAGGTTCATGCATTCTACATATTCACACCCAAAAAAAATAGTCTGAATTTTCTCTCTATCATCTATTTGTTTTCCTTCTAAAATGTTTGGGCAATGATAAAATACAAATAAGTTAAATAAAACTTTAATCTCTACAGTTGGTAGCCATTTTATTAGGAAAAAATAATTAAAAGCTGAGATTTTTTAGATTTGATCTAGTGGCTTGGATGTGGAGATGTACCTTACAGATAGATGTAAGATAGAAGGATCACTTGTTTTTCTATCAACTCCACTTTTGAGACCCGTCTTCTTCATTCCTTCATGTTCTTCAATTTTCAAGCTAAGAATAGTCCAATTGAAAAATATGGTGATGCTTAGTTATGTAAGATGGCCAAGTAAATCAACAATTTAGACAAAAATACTACTACTATTATACATTATTTTATTTCATTACAATGATTCTTATTGAAATTGAAAGTCTAAAACAGATACCGGAAAGAGGTGCCAAGAAGAGGCAGTGATTTGTAGATGAATACAATAAAGTAATTTGTCTTCTTTGGTATTTTTACAGACACAAAAATATAGTTTTGAAACTTGCAATTAAAACTTGAGCATAAACAAAAAATTTATAACATTTAGCATAAGCATCTTTTCCTTCATAAGTATAAACATGGGGTTCTTTACCATCATAAGTATCTTTTAGCTATATGTTCTGCAATTGCCAAACTTGAAGTTAAACCCGGTGATTCAATTCCGAAAAGATTAACAAGACCGGTCTTCCATGACTCTCTTCCCCCTATATATATTAACAAAATTCATCAGTCCTGTTTGTTCAATGGCTAAAGATACCAAAGAAAATTTACAATATATGCAAAAGGTAAAGGTCAAATTGTAAGAGGAACAATGAGAAAGAAAGAATGGCAATACTATTTGGACCAAAAAAAGAACTGCAATGCTACATACTACTTTTCATTTAGCAAAATACTGTTATGGTTCCTCTAGATATTCATTCATTCATTTGGTTCCAAAACACAATTAGGATTTAAAAGCTGGAGGGTTAAAAGTACGCAAAAGATAACCTGTATCAAAAAATCTACTGCTGGCTGTCGAGGACCAGAAAGTTTTGGTCGAATTCCTGCATAACCTGGCTTTAGAGAACCATCTTTCAGATTTGGGTAATACTTCTTTATCTCTCTGTAAAATAATTCAACACGATTGGGAGATACAGAATAGTCAAACCTGGAATCAAATATTGGTTAGAGGGAGGAACACAATGTTGTCATTATCACAGAAGCAGAATGATATGATTAATTTTAGTAACATACAAATGCATTAAACTAAAACTAAACTTCATCGGAATTGAATTCTTAAATAAATTCAAGGGAAAAAAATTGCAAAGACACAAATTTAAACCTTTTTTAACAAATAACATGTTAATAATTATGATACTACTTGTACATCTTTGAATGCCACTTAAAAGGAGCACCCTTGAAGAGAGAAGCAAAAGTATTTCTATAAACAAATTGTATTTGTACCCTCAGTTTGAGAAAGTCGAGAAGTAAACAAAAGACCTTGACTAGGTCAGTTCTTGTGCTTGAAACATGCTGGCCTATATATCGACATTACAAGGCCTGCATTTCTCCACCAAACATTCATACCCAGTTCCTCCTCTTCCATCACTTTGTTATAGACTATGCAGTGTAGAAGCCTTTAGACCAGAGGAATAAGAACTCTGGTTGGAACAATCTGCTATGGATTAATTCCTCAACATACTCTCTCTCAGAGAATACAAGTTCTGCGAATAACAAATTATCAAATCATTCATCTAAGGTTCTGCTCCACTATCTCTACCTAAATACCAAGCATAAGACAGGTGTCCATTAGAAGCCAAGTAATACTACTCAAGAGATATAAAAAGTAACCTAGTAGCATTAGCACTAAGCATAAGCTTTAGAGAATAATAAAAACAACAACAGCACAAATAAGTAATAAACGAAAACAGCAACCATAAAGCTCACTACATCAACTACCCATCACTTGAAAGAGGAGTCGCCTCGAATCCATTGTTAAGAATAGATCCTTCATCTGGTGGAAAATAATCAAGGAGGTCACTGATATTAAAAATAGGATTTATCTGCATATCAGGGGGAATATCCAAAACAAATGCATTATCACCAAGCTCCTTCAATATTCTCACTGGACCAAAGTTACTGTCATGCAATTTAGTTCCACCATCAGGAGGCATTTGGCTTTGTTCAAATGCACCATCACCAAATCTCCTTCATTAAAATGTTTATGCTTCCTATGTTTGTCAGCTTGGGTTTTGTACATGGCTGTGCTAGACTCGAGATGTTTGACATCTTCGAACATCTTGATAGCACTAGTAGCTATAAATTCTGCAGCTTTGCTATTGAATTTAGGAAAAATAGCCACATCAGTAGGATAGCTAGGTACCTTAGTGTAGACTATTGAAAAAGGAGATTTGCATGTGCTCCTATTTGTCATGCTCTTGTAAGCGAATTCAACTTGACTGAGAGCTCTCCAGCTACACATCAAATCATATTCCCTAAGGTACAATTAACCACTTCTATTTGCCCATGATATGCACTACTAAAGTTCAATGTGGTTTTGAGTCGCTTCCAAAGTTCTCGCCAAAAGTGGTGACTGATAAATTCTCTGTTTGATACAATGGATTTAGAAATACCATGAAATCTTACTATGTCTTGGAAACAACTGAGTAATATGGCTAGCATCAGATGTTCTTTTACAAGCCACAAAATGGGACATCTTGGAGAGCCTATCAACAACCACCATTACAGAGTCCACATGCATTAGAATCTTAGGAAGGCCCAATACAAAATCCATACTCACATCCTCCCAAACAGATTCGAGAATAGGAAGAGGATTGTAGAGAATGGTATTCTGCGAAATCTCCTTTGCTGTTTGGAAAATGGCATAGCATTAGACAAACTTAGTAACATCCCTTCTCATGTGAAGCCAGTAAAATCTTTCGTTTAATAGAATTAGGTTTTATCTCTCCCTATGTGTGCAACTAGTCTTCTTGCATGTAATTCCTGAATTAAATGGTCCCTAAGAGAAGTGTGAGGTATACATAGTTGGTTGCCTTTAAAATGAAAACCATTAAGAATAGAAAATTTCCCAATTGAGTTGTTGGATTTGCAACTTGTCCACATGTCATTGAAGTCAACATCCTGTGCATAAAGATCAAGCAAGGTGTCAAAACTAGTGATGCTAGAGGTAGCAATGGTTAGGAGATGGACCTTCCTACTGAGTGCATCGGCCACAACGTTTTTAGCACTAGATTTGTGCTTGAAAATGTAATTAAACCGCTATAATAACAATCTCCAATGAATATGCATCTTGTTGAGTTGTTTTTTAGAGTTGATGAACTAAAAAGCTAAGTGATCAGGGTGCGAGATGAATACATTGGAGACTAAATAATGTTCCCAATGTTTAAGGGCCTTAACAATGGCATAAAACTCATGTTTGTAAGTACTCTATTTTTGCCTCGGTTCATTAAGTTTTTCACTAAAAAACTCTATTGGGTTACCATCATGTGAGAGGACTACACCAATTCCATTAGCTGAGGCATCACTCTCAACTTTGAAAACCTTTTGAAAATCAGATAATACTAAAACAGGTGCTGAAATTAACTTATGTTTGATCAACTGGAAACTTTCTTGTTGAGATTGTTCCCACTTAAAATAACTCTTCTTTAAGCAATCAGTAAGGGGTGCTACTATGGAACGAAAATTTTTGAAAAATCTTCTATAAAAGGAAGGTTTTTTAGACCATGAAAACTTCTAATGTCATGGATTGAAGTTGGGAAGGGCTAATCCTTAATTGCTTGCACTTTGCTGGAATCTGTAGCAACTCTAATGTGAATGATAATAAAACCAAGAAATAGTAGTTGGGAAGACATAAACTCACATTTCTTAATATTAAGAAATAGATTGTTGTCCTATAAGGCCTATAGAACATTTTCCAAGTGCATACAGTGATCCATAGTAGAGTTACAAAATACACTACAACATACTTTCCAATGTAAGGTTTAAGTACTTGGTTCATGAGATGCATAAAGGTGGTGCATTGCGCCATTTATATAACTCTTCTCTTGTTTTGAAGGCCACTTTTCATTCATCGTCATGTTTGATACAAATCTAATAGTACCCATTCTTTAAGTCTAAATTCGAGAATATTGAAGAATCATGAAGATTGTCCAACATGTCTTCTAATCGAGGTATTGAAAACCTGTATACTTAACTGTGATCTTATTAATTGCCCTATTATCCACACACATCCTGTGCAAGCCATCTTCCTTTGGTACCAATAGAGCCAGCATGGCACATGGACTAATGCTCTCTTGCACGTGCTTCTTTCGAAGCAAGTCTTCCACAATCTATTGAAGTACACCAAGTTCAAATGGGTTCATTCGATAGTAGGGAAGATTGGGAAGTTTAGATCCTAGCACCAAATCAATTTGGTGTTGTATGTTTCTTAATGGTGGAAGATAGTAGGGAAGATTGGGAAGTTTAGATCCTAACACCAAATCAATTTGGTGTTGTAGGTTTTTCAATGGTGGAAATTCAGCAAGGGTTTTTGGTGGATACAAATCTTCAATTTCTTCTAATAAAGATTTCAAAACTATGGTAATTGCAAACCCTTGATCAGATACCACTTTAGCAATTAACATAAATACTTCTTTGCATGTTTTTACTTCCCTCATAAACTCAATACCAGAGAACATTAATCCTGTCTTACTTTGTACATTAGGATTAGAAGTTTTGAACAGTGAATCAAGTAAAGGATTCAATAATACATTCATGCCCTTCCAATAGAACATATAACAGTTGTCATTTCCTCAATGAACAACATCCACATCATATGGCCAAGGTCTTCCAAGTAACACATGACATGCATTCCATGTCTACTACATCACAAACAACCATGTCTTGATAGTGGTTAATTACCAATGGAAAATGGCAATAACCTTAGTTTCAGTTCCTTTTTTAATCCACCCAATGTGATAAGGCTTGGGATGTGGTTAAGTTAACAACCTAAGGCCTTATCCAAAGCTCTCGAAACAACATTCACACTACTACCACTATCAATGATCATATTACACACTTTTTTATTTGATTGTGCACCATGTGCAAAAAATGGAGTTTCTTTGAGTTTGTATTGGCTGTTTAGGAGTTAATAACAATTCCTATAAAAATACATACCACATGATCTCCTAGATCACCATTTTGTACATCCACTTCCACAGGTTCAAAGTCTTATGCATATGCATCTTCATAATTCTTCAACATCTTCAATGAAATGAATTGGGTATTCATTTGAGGACATTCATTTTATCTATGACCTCATTGATTGCACCTAAAACATTTGTTGGGTAGCGGCTTTACATAAGGATTAGGTTTGGGTGTTGAACTAGTCATAGGTTGTTTTCCATTATTCTTTGGCATATGGGTTGGTTCCTATATAGGTTTGGTAGAAGAGATGTGGGTATTGGGTAGGGATTGAAGGAAGCTAGGCTCAACTCTTTCTAGGTTAGCTTTAGGGTATAAATTTTTATAAAATGGGGTTCTAGGTGATCGAGAAAGTTGAGATTCAAATTTAGTAGCCAAGGAAATGGCTTCGGGTAGGGAAAATTGTGCTTGGATATCAAGTTTGTCTCTGATTGATTCTCTTAATCTAGTAATGAACCACAATACTTTATAAGCCCTTCCTCATTCAAGTTATTTTTCACACAGAGCCTCTGAAAATCATTAGCATAATCAATCACAAATATATTGCTTTGTTGACAATAGAAGAATTGTTTGTACAATGTTTGCTTGTAATCTTCAAGTAAGAACCGTTGCCTCATCAACACTTTCAACCTTTCTCATGAATTGGCTGGTGGTTGGTCCATCCTTCTCCAAGTCACTTGAATATGCTCCTACCTCGCTAAGGCACCCCCACGCAATTTGTAAGCTTTCATCTTAACTTTCTTGTCTTCAGGGAATGTCCAAATACTCAAAACAAAAATTCAAGAGCAGTTTCCCAATCAAGGTACTCTTTAATGTCTATCTTGCCAAAATGTTCAGGAATGTCATTTTTAATACAATAATAAAAATCAAATCGTATTCAATTAGGATTTTCCACCGGATGAAAATAATCCTCTTCATCTCTTCAAGCTGAATATCACATTGTTGATATTTTCCTCTCCCTCGTCCCCGAGCTGCTCTCATGGGTGGCTGTCGATTCACATGGGGTTGGGGACAATAAGGTACATGCTTAGTTGGCTATGGGTTTTTGTCTACATTCATCGTGATTTCATGTCAAAGTTGTTCCATGGCATGATGTACTTCACCAATAAACTGATTCAATTTTGCATCATACCTCTAATCATATTCGACTAGTAACCATTACATCGCCTCCACAATGGGTACGTCAACACCACTGGGCTGACCACTTCTACCATCGGAGGCCATCGAAAGCTCGAGGAAATCTTAGCTCTAATACCAATTTGGTATAGAAGCTATTTAGACCAGAGGAATAAGAACTCTAGTTGGAAATATCTGCTATGGATTAATTCCTTAAATACTCTCACAGAGAATACAAGTTCTGTGAACAGAATAACAAATTATCAAATTATTCATCTAAGGTTTTGCTCCACTATCTCTACATAAATACCAAGCATAAGGCAGGTGTCCGTTACAAGCCACATAATACTACTCAAGAAATATAAGTAAACTGATAGCTTTAGCACTAATAGGGAATAATAAAAACAACAACAGCATAAATGAGTAATAAACGACAATAGCAAGCATAAAATGACCTAGTCTGAACCACTGATAACACTTTTCTCTTAAAGCTCTATATAGTTCATCTAATTTCCAAGGAGCTAAAGTAGAAAAGGTAGTATTAGCAATATTCATTCTAGCAAAGATGCACAAGATGGTACTTGTTGGAACAAACATTTTGTGCCACAGTTTGTTGATTCTGAAAACGGAACAACCTTCTATCAAATTAATGTGAGTGATGATTTATGCAAGATTTTCTTTTCCATTAGAACTTTGAAGGAGCATATTAGATAAAGGTTGAATTCATAACGAAATCAATGAAATGACAAAACAAAACAAAAGAATTATTGAGTACTTGTTCAAGAAACTAGAAATGTCATCAATGCCATCAATCCATTCAACATCTGGGCCAAATTTTAGCTGACCATCCAAATCCAAAGTTACATGCACTCCAAGGCCACCTTCCTCTGGTATGGGATAGATTAGAAGTTTGAAGGGAGGGATTCTTGTATTAGATAATGTGAAGTAGCAACCACGTGCATAATAAGCTGGAGGTATTACTGCTCTATTCAAACCATCAAATCTTTTTGAAATAAGAGGGGCACTCAAGCCTGCAGAATTGATAACAAGATTAGGAATAAGTACAACCTCTGGTTGATATGGAAGCATCCCGTAGCACTTTTCTAGAAGTTTAGTTTCAATAATATGAAGGCACATGTGGTTTTCTTCCACATGGCCACCAACAACACAGGTGTTGTAGCAAAAAGTTGCTCCATTATTTTCTGCTTCACCCTGGACCCATATAGGCAATACCTTGGTCAATACACAATTCTATATCTAACAATCACATATTGCTGCAATATCCTGCTATATGTTATATGTGTGTGTGTGTGTGTTAAATAATCTAAGCAACAAATTCAGGGATATGAATTACCACTAAAGATAGCATCAGAGAATGAGTATCAAGAATTCCTGAAACTGGCGACATTAGTGCTTTCAAGCATTGCAATTCTGGTTCCAATCTCATGGCTTCTGAACCATCCAATATCTTCAAACCCTCAACCCCATTTTGAATTCCACGATGCATTAGATCATTCAACTTCGGAATGTGTGAAGGCTGTGTTGCAACTATCAGCTTACCAGTTTGCTTATGAGGAATATTATGTTCAGAGCAGTACTTATATAGTAACTCTCTTCCTCTAACACAAAATTTTGCCTACAAAATTAATTTGAATTCCAACTAAAAATCATCAAGAGCAAAAAAAAAATTCTAATTGTGGTGATCTTTCAGCATAACACATCAGCATTTTAAGGGAAAGAAGAGAGAGGGGGGGAGAGAGAAAATAGTAACATACATACCTCAAACTTGAGTGAACTAAAGATACAATTAACAATTAATAGAGCCCAAAGACCTAAGACCATTATCCTAACATCAAAAAGCTTCAGAAATTGAAGGATAAGAGGAGCAGACCTTGATAGAATTGCAAATAACAATTAACATTTAAAATAACGTAAATGAACAAAACCCCAATCTCATTGTATTGATATACTTGTATCTAACCTTAAAAACAGGATACAGACATTGAAAATAACTGAATTGAGTCTTGTAAAAAATAAACAGGACCTAAACAACCCAATTTCCGATCAAAGTACGTTAAGCTAATTGGCTTTTACTCTAAAAGTTAAAAAGTTGAAACCTGAAAGTTAGTTGGCTTGAATAATGGCAGAACTCAAATCCCAACTAAACTGTGTTTTAAAAGTATAAAAATAAAAAATAAAAAAATAAATTAAGACCTTCAAAGAATTGGAAGGATAGTAGATTCCGGCATGAATGACTTCACTATTGCGTGAACTGGTTGCAGTGCCAAAGGTGGAAGCCGAGTCAATCACCAAAACCTCTCTACCTCTAAGAGCAAGCTCTCGCGCCGTCGCTAATCCCACAACACCTGCCCCTATCACCACACAATCTACCTTCTCTCGCGGTACCTTCTGGTATTGAATTTTACTTCTGCGCGAATTCGAACATGTTGATGACATAATTCTCCTCAGAAAGCACATTTTTCTTCTTCTTTTTTAAATAAAATTTTACTGGATCTGTTCTTAAGGGTTCTCAATATTTCTAAAAGAGAAGGGTTGAGGCAAATTAGAATGAAAATCATTTTGCTATCAAAAAATTAAAAAAAATAAAAATCATTTTAATATATCTGATCTTTACTATTTTTTATGAAAAATTAAGGAAAAATTCTAAATTTTAGTACGAGACATCCTACTAATAAAAATATTATAACAAAAATGAAAAAAAATACGAAACAATAAATATACCCTTAAATATCTCTCAACTCATACATCTCTCGACATCCAACATTTCTAAAAAGCACTTCTTAAAAAATCTCATACATTCTATTTTTTCTCTCTCATTCATCTTTACCTCTATATTTATCATCAACAACTCTAAATTTTAACTAAAAATATTAAAAATATAAGATAAATATATGAGAGATGTAAAAGAAGTAATTTTTTTTTTGAAAAAGATAGAAAAAAATAGCAATTAAAACAAGTATAATTTTTTTTTTTCAAATCATGCAGTAGTTCAGTAAGTATTACCAAACGTTTCATATATGCTCAACAGCCCCTACTGAATACCTTATATATATTCGGCACTCCATACCAAACATTTTCAAAATTGTCCATAATTAGCGTGGTTTGGTAGATTTAACCGAACCTTTCAATTAGGTTCGGTAGGTGTTATTGAACATATTCAGTAGGTTCGATAGGGGTTACCAAAATCTTATAATTATGTTCGGTATAACCTACCAAATATAACAGCAAGGTTTTACCGAACCTACTAAATATTTTGTGACACTATTTATCATCTCCTATCCCGTATCCCATTAATAATCCTATCCTAAAATTGAATGATGTATTGCAAAAAATAATCAAAACTTAGAAATAAAAAAAGAAATGGATTGGTGGAGCAGCTGGTAGTGATAGCAGTTGGTGTCGGCGATGGGTGGATGTTTTCAAAAAATAGGCAATTCGGTAGAAGGTGTTAGGGATGTTGGGGGATGTATGAGTCTGAGGAATATTTAGGGATATATTTTTCATTTCATATTTTTATATTTTTGCTCAAAGTAAGGAAAAGATCAATGACTTAAAGAATTTTTTTAGGAGCAAATTTGAAATGAAAGGATCTTAGTGTTGCCAAAAAGATCCTTAGAATTGAGAACAATCATGATATGAGAGCTGGGAAACGTTGGTTGTCCCAAAAAGGTTACATGGAGAAGATCCTACATAAGTTTAGCATGTTGAATGCTAGTCCAATGAGCACACCCCTTGCAGCACATTTCAGATTGTCCACGAGTTTATGTTTTGGTACAGAGGATGAGGTGGAATACATGGCTCAGGTGTCTTATGCCAGTGTAGTTGGATGTCTAATGTATTTGATGATTTGCACTAGACCTGATATTTCTCAAGCAGTAAGTGTTGTGAGTAGGTACATGAAAAATCTAGGTAAATAGCATTGGAATGCTATTAAATGAATTTTCAAATATTTGGCAAGTACACTTGATTGTGGCATCATGTTTGATAAAAATGATGCGTCTAATGTTACTACAAGTTATGTGGAATTTGATTACGCCGGTGATGTTGATACCAGAAGGTCGATGACAGGTTATGTCTTTACTTTTGATGGTAGTTGTATTAGTTGGAAGTCAAATTTGCAGGATACAGTTGCATTATCTACGACAGAGGCCGAATATATGGTTATGACTGAGGCGACAAAAGAAGGCATATGGCTTATGGGTTTGTTAGAACAGATTGGTTTCAAACAAGAGTGTACCCTTTCTATGTGATAGTCAGAATGCTATTCACTTAGCCAAGAATCAAGTTTTTCATGCAAAGACCAAACACATTAGTGTAAAATATTACAAGATTAGAGAATGGATGAATCAAGGGTTGATCAAGTTGGCAAAGGTTTATACAAAAGAGAATGCAACTCATATGTTGACAAAATTAGTGCCAAGGGATAAGTTCGAGCATTACTTGAACTTGATCTATATTAGTTCTTATTGAGAACCTTGAAGATGGTAGAGCATTCCTACCCATAAATGGAATGCTATTTTTGGTGCCTATTGAAAGGCACCTTAAGGTAGTGATACTAGAGGCTCGATATTTGAAGATCTTGGTACGTATTTTTAGTCCAAAGTGGAGATTGTTGCGTGATGCCCCATAAAAAAAGCTATTCTTTTATTAAGCCTACGTATAGGCTTATAATTGAATAAGGCCCAAAGTTGTTTAACCTACTTGTTTAATATATAGCCTTGCATATATATATATATATCAGTTAAGAGAGGTGCGGCTACATTATCAGGCGGCAGAAAAGTCGAGGCAGTTTTTTGGAATATACATATATATTCATCAGCGACAGCAAAGGAAAGAGAACACGAAAATAGAAGCGACAGTAACAGTAGCAACGATCTCACAATAGCAATTTGACTTCTTTTTCTTAATCTTTGTGAAGAACCCATTGAAGAATATCATTAATCTCTCTCCATTTATTTGGTAATAAATTTATAGTTACTGATTTTATCTGTTGTTGCTAAACTGGCACGACATATTTATTTATTGTATTGCTTTTGTGATAGCTTGATTTGGGTGTAATTGGGTATTTGAGTGATTTGGCTAATTGACTGTTGACAAATCTTACTGTACTCCTCTTTGACAAATATAGTGAAATTTTTCGGTGCCGGTCTCAGCAGTAGATTAAATAGTCACATTGACTACTGAACCACCTAAATCTTTGTGTCATTTTTTGTTGATTATTTTTCTTATATTTTTGTGGGTGCTCGTTATTATTATTTTATCACTTTCGTATTATTATTCGATCTTAGGTACAATAAGTCTTATCATATAATTTGAATTTTTTTTTTTTTACTTTGAACAATTTAGCCTATAATAAAATTTTATTTTGGTTAATTTTATCCAATTTTTATTCTAATAATAGTTTTATCATTCCTTTGATTTAGGTAGAGTTTGAATATTAATAGAATTTGAGTTTTAAGTATTTTTTATAAATCTTTATAGAAGTTTTCAACCATGCATAAATATATAATCTTATAATTAAGTCTATTATTTTTTACGAAAGTGTACTTTTAAACTTGTACTTATTTGAAGGGGTACCACAAGTCCATTATCTTTAAGAAAGGGTCACAAAAGTCCATTTTGTAAAGGCACTACAAGTTATTTTAGGGGCGACAGAAGTTCATTACCTTTACAAAATGGACTTCTTAAAACCCTTTCTTAAAGATAATGGATTTGTGGTGTCCCACTAATTAGGTACAAGTCTAAAGTGTACTTTCGTCAAAAATAAAGAACTTGAATTACCTTCTTCTTTTTTTTGAAAGATTAAGCTAATACTTTAAAAAAAAAATCATGGACAAAAACAAATAAATCTTGTTTCCTTAAATGAAAAAGTGATAATTTATTTATTAATCAATGGCACTGTGTATGACAAAATTAAAACTTAGGTGAAGCCCAATTGGAGCTTCTTGTAACCATATCTCAAAACTATTACAAGATAGAACATAACTAATTATTGTGTGAGCTGCATTATTACTCGTCTGGGACAATACATACAAGAGAAATTGCAAGCTCTAGGTGTCATATGTGAAACAGCTTGTGCTAAATGTCCTTATACAACGAAAGTTGAGTTTTTATTATTTACTTGCTAAATAGCAAGTAAGGAATTTGATTCCAATGTGATGTCGTTTCACCTGCTTCCAAGTTGAATTGTAGCCCATGCCACATAGCATGAAGCATTGTAGGTAATGGATTGAAAAGAGTACCCATATTATCTGCCATTGCACCAAACATGTCACATAAGCATCTCGAATAACACACCCAAAACCTAACCTCCCAGTTGGTATGGAAACTACAACATCAATGTTTACCTTAAGTTGACCATGAGGCAACCAAAATTAGCGTTGTGGACACCGATTGTCATGTTGGCTAGGCTTGGCATTTACCTATTGGATTACTTCCAAATGCACCTTTGCCTGCATACAAATCCAACTAGGACATCAAGCATTATCTTCAAAAACACACTTTTCTCGTGCCTTCCAAATCTCTTAAGTAGTAAACATTAAAAGCTCTAGAATAGCTAGAAAATTTGTCAATTATGAGCCACATTACCTCTAAAAATGAGATTCTTAGAGGGAGTTTCTTATGCACAGCAAAGAAATCATGCACACAAAATGGTTGCCAAACCATTTTTACGTGACCACATTCCCACAAATCGTGGAAGATAGATTCTTTAGATTTTTTGCATAAGTGGGAGCTTGAGTTCCATGCTTTATGCCTTTTCATAAGCTCAAGGTTGGTTGGTGGAATACCCCTAAATAAGCACCATATAAAGTGTTTTATCTTGTCCATCACATTGGTGCTCCATACTTTACCCCATAGTGTGCTCATAAATTGTGTTGATGAAGAGGAAGTCATCCTGCAATGCTTTCATCTTTGTTGGCTAGCAAGCCGATACCTACTCTAAATACTACACCTTCCATTATTTGTGAAATTTAAATGATCATATCAACCATCGATCGAAGAGGTAGATGAATGCTTTGATTTAGCTTTGCGTCTTCACAATTAAAGGCTCTACATATTTTTATTGCATCCCAATATCCACCAGGTGTGATAAATTCCTTTACCAAACTGTCAGTTGAATTTTTTTGTATAAGCAGTGCAAAAAAGTAATTAGAACAAAGAAACTAGTTATCCGAAAAAGGTTCCTATGCTATTATCATTAACTTCATGCCATTGTATGCCTTTATTTAATAATTC
Source organism: Elaeagnus macrophylla (assembly GCA_029378325.1). Classification (NCBI taxonomy): domain Eukaryota; kingdom Viridiplantae; phylum Streptophyta; class Magnoliopsida; order Rosales; family Elaeagnaceae; genus Elaeagnus; species Elaeagnus macrophylla. The sequence goes on from CM055640.1 coordinate 57,733,505, forward strand.
ACGGCCCCATGTGAGGCCTCACGACAAATAACTCGCTCTTGAGTTATAATTTACAAAGAGTAAAGTGCAGATACGATCATATTTAGACTTCAAAACCCAACAGCAAAAGCATTTTGAACTTGTATGAGTCACCATAATTGTTTGGTTAGGAGAGCTTGGTTTAAATTTTCCATATTATAGAAGCTCATCCCATCCATGGATTGTGGCTTTCATAATTCACCTCAAGTTAACAAATGCATACCTTTACTATTCCCATTGTTGATCCACCAGTAACGAGATTCCATTTATTCAATCTCTTTGTACAAAGTCTTCAACATTTTAAAAATACTCATTAATATGTCGAAAAAGCTTGATAAACATATTTGAGTAAGACCTTTTTACCCTCTTTTGGCAAAAAATTTTCTTTCCAACCACTCAGTTCTTCATGTACCGTTCTCAAATAAGTTTGAAAGTGCTCTGCTTATCTCTCTTTACTTCAGTTGGGAGTCCCGAGTAGTTTCTCATAACATCTAACTTCTTGGACCCCAAGAATGCTTAAGACTTCCTCTATGACGACGTTTGTTGAGCTCAAACTACAAGAGATTTTAGATTGGTCAAAGTTCACCTATTGTCTTATTGCTTTTTCGTAAACGTGAATAATCTTTTTGACTTCTTCACATTGGGTCCTACAAGCATAAAAAAAAAAAAGCAAAATCCTTTCATCCATAAAGAATACATGGGTCACCCATGTTGAATTTCTGGCCACCTAAACCCCACAAATAAGTTGCAAAACTTTAACTCTCAAAAGGGACAACAATCCCTCACTACACAACAAGAAAATATATGGCGATATCGGATCACCCTATCTCAAACCTCGGGATGGCTTAGTGTTGCCAAAAATTGTGTTGTTCACTTTTATATAATAATTAACAATAGAAAAGCATTTCAGAAATTCACCTATTGGTCATAAAACCCCATTCGTTGAATGGATTTCACCACAAAGGACCATTCAACCCTGTCATATACTTTGCTCATGTTGAGCTTTAAAGGAACTATCCCTTGTTTCTCGTTTCAATCTCCAAATGGTATGGAGTGTTTCATATGCCACAATCACATTATACATAGTTTATTCACCATGTACAAATGCACTTTGAAACTCATGTATCAAGTCATGAAGAACAAACTTTAATATGTTAGAGTACCTTAGAGATAACTTGGTATAGAACTGTGCAAAAGCTTATTGGTCTCCATTTCGTTAAATTTAGATGAATTCTTCACATTTGGGATGAGTGATATAATTGTTCTATTAATCTAGATGATATCACTCGCACTATTAAGGAATGACAAGCAAGCAGTAGTCACATCATGTCCCATAACATCCTAGTATTTTTGAAAAAATAGTGCCAATATGCCATCAATACTTGGAGCTTTTTCGAGTTTCATTTCAAAAAGTTCCTTTTTAATCTCCTCAATCAAGAAAGGCCTATCAAGTTTTTGTTTCAGTATTCATATAATTGAAAATTAGGTCGGCTTCCAAACTATCATCTGAGCTTGAAGATATTCTAATAATGCTCATAGAAAATAACTTGGATAACACATAGTTTTTTGACTACTTCTTTGGAGGGCAACACTACATGATCAACTGTTCTGAAACTTTCCATGAGAGGCACATGCATGGAAGGAAGAGAAGATATGGTTACCCAATTTATTCCAATTTGTGTATGCCTTTTTCGCCCAATATTGCTCTTCTTTATATAATATGTTGTCGATGCTTTTGACATAGACTTAAAAGCATACCCCAGTCGATAGACCATGAATTATTGATGAATCATATTGTGACTCTTTTTGATGTAAAACTTTTTTATTAACACCAATATCCTATTTGTTCCATTTACCCAAATAATCATATGTTGCTCATATTTTTCCTTTTATAGCTTGTATAGAGCCATTAGGAGGTCTTCAATTCCACACGGCACACACGGCTTCATGATAGCCACTTTTAAAATGAAAGGTTTTATGTGATAAGTGTTAATAGGTGCACCAGGACATTCCAACAAGGTTTGTAACTCTGTAGCACCCTCATCATCTAGTCCATCAACTACAATTATTATTAAATAGTATTGTAAGTCATATGTGTATCTGTTAGCATTTATGTGTGCAAAACACAGAGTTTGTTTATTTTACTTAATGTTTTGTCTTTCTCTATGTAAAAGTCAATATTTGTCGGTTCAATATTGCACATACACATAAAAATGAACAATCCATATGCTTGCATGATACATACACCACGGTTGGTTGAGACCATGTAATTTCATTTTTAGTTGTGTTTAATGATTACGGTGTATTTATAGAAAATTACTCGCAATAGTTTTTTTTTTTAAATAAGTTTGTATGTGCTTGCTTAAGGTGGTCAGTGAGATGTTGGCAAGATAGCTAGAAATAGGTGGTTGCGTTTACCCTTGCTAAGGTCCATTTTTATCCTTATTGAGGTGGTTGGAGAGGTACCCAACTGTTGAAAGTTTTTCTATAAATGCCCCTTCATTTGCATTTTTTTTCTTTAATTAGCAAACGTGGTGAAACTCTAGCAATTTTCAAACTTGTATTTTCAATGATAAACATATTTTCGAAATTATCATCATCAATACTTCTTGTGCTTTTCAGTATTGGTAATTCATGTTGTAATTTGCAAAAACTGTTTTGTAGTTGGAAAATTAAAATTAAAATTTACAACCAATATTTAGATTGCATATTAGGTATATGTGTTGGGAGTGTCATTACCTTTAAGGTTTCATTTATATTGACCGGTGGTATTGATCTGCACTACATGGTGGTGGAGCTCACGAGGAGAACCTAATTCAATGAGAATCAAAGTTTATGTGTAAAAAGCATGTGAATGCTGCTACAATAATTAGGGCAGGTGTCCAGAATGGTAGAAGTATTGTTTATACTTTTATCGAATTGTCATAAGCAACCCATGAATGTTACTACTTAAAATTGGAACCTAAGTGAATTTATTACTTTATATCGTTGTATTTGTATACTCATTTGTTGAGTTAGTACAATAATTGAAATATTCGAATATGTTCCAACATATGAAAATTTCTCTTTGACTGGAAAACATTTAATTTCTTACTGGTTTTCTTGTATTGCATATTGTTCTTTGCTTTTGAAATAAACTATTAGTTGGACTTTTTTTTTTTTTGCCTATTATATCTATTTTTGCTTGTGCTATTTTATTTACTTATATGTTTTCATTGCTTGTGAGAGTGGGGTGAATCCTAAATAGTCAGTATTTTCTTGCCATGATTATGCACCGAGTCTCAAATTCTTTCAAGGAAAAATAATAAACGTACAAAACAAACCTCAACAAAACCTGTAGTTACGTTTGTTATTAGCATTTGAGTATACAAAAGAACTAGCGAATGGTGGTGCATCCTAACACCATGTCGCAGAACAAATACTAGGATTATATTTATAGGAACAGTGAAACTCCAAATGAGATATCTTCCCTAAACAATTAGAATTGGAAAAATACCATCTCCATGGCATTGAGAACGATCGAATCTAAAACTTCACTTAATAGTCATGACAATCACTTTCCAGAATCTAAAGTTGTTCAAACCAAAATGGTTTCCTATACCTCACCCCAGGTCCCTCAAGTTATCATGTTCTCTCACTTCTTACAAGGATTAGTGAATGGTTTGAATAAGAAGATATCATATGCTTGATGTAGCCCAATGGAATCAGTTATGCCATACATTTGTGCAACAACCCTATCCAATCATGCCTTAACATTGCCACATATCATGATGATTATTGTCCCATGTAAAAGTGACTCATTGGTCATTTACTTTTTAGGATGCAGTGCCATAAATGTCTTTTAAATTAGGTTATTTTTGTCGTTTAGTTTCTTAGATTAAAAATAATTTCATTTAGTTTCATAGTTATGAAAAAAAAGGTTAATTAAGTACAAATTATATTATTTTAATGGTTTTTCTATTAAGATATTATTACTTTCTATCAAGTGATTAAAACACAAGTTTTTAATAATGGTAAAGTCACAATTAATATAAAAGATTCACAAAATATTTCTTTTAATATTTGTTAATTGCTACAGTTTTATTTTAATAATTTATTGAATTTTATTTTTTATTAAAAAAATATATATATAATTAAATAATTTTCTATTTGAATATCATTATTGTTGTTTTCTTAAACAGTTTTATATTAAATTTCTTTTTAATATTTGTTAAAGACTCGTATTTTAATCACTTAATGGAAGATAATAATATTTTAATAAAAAAATCATTAAAATAATATAATTTGTCTTTAATTTGCCCATTTTTTTTTTTTATAACTAATGGTTTAAATAATATCATTTTTCTAATATAATAAACTAAATAAAATAAATGATCTAATATAAAGAATTTTTATAACATTTTTCTCTATATTTAATAATGAAACTCCTCATCTGTAGTAACCATTACTAAATATTTGCACATATCGAAGGAATTGTCTAGTTTATTTGAATTACTAGTATAATCAATAACAAGTTCAAACATGTACTCAAATAGTTATGAAGTTAGTAGCAAAATAAAAATTTTAGGTTGGCTTAAACTGTTGGTACTTAAATTTTACTCTTTGTTCCCTTAATTTTTTTTTTTAATACTATGTCCATTATCTTTTCAAATTTAACAATTTTAATGTAAATTTAAAAATTATGGATTTGACTAAATATGTTAAAATTTAAAAATTAAGGGATTAAATAATACAATAAATAATTATTTATTAACACTTTAATTTTGACTATTATAATACTATTTAGTCTAATTTTTAAATTTAAACTAAATGTGTCAAATTTTAAAAATAATGAACGTAATATTGCGAAAAAAATTAAGAAAACAAGTGTAAAATCTTACATAGTTTAATGACTAATAATATGGCGTAGCCAAAACTTTTTATGATTTGAGGAAATACTAAATGAAGTTATATTGCGACTAGAATCATAATCTCTCATCCAAACAACCAAAAATTAAATACAATTAAACAGTCATTATGTAAGTACCCACATCAATACCATATTGAGAGTATTTAATCCCCTTTAAATCTTTAAATCTAATTTAAACCATTGATTTAAATATATATATATATACCTCGTACAAGATACTTGTTAAGCAGGTAAACCTTGAAACATAATTATTTTAAAATGATTAAAAAAGTATCCCTTAAATCAGCTAAAATCATTAAAAGTTTACTTTATGTTAAGAAATAAGATGAAAAGTAAGGAAATTAAGAACGTAAAGAAAGAAAGACGAAATAATAGAGAGAAGTGAGAGAGACTTATTTCTTCTTGTATCAAATACATATACATTGAAGGTCTTTATGACCCATACATGAATAATGAAATGTTATGAATTCTAATTAAGAATAATAACGGTTTAATCAATTACATAGTTTTCTACTCTTAATGAAAGTATTTGCTTCCAACTCTCTATAGAATTCCATGATCGTAAGAAATTGACAGCCATAATTTATAAAAAAATTACTAAAAATAACACTCCTTAAAACTTTATAATAACAAAATTCGTACTCTAATAATATTGAACATTCAATCTGAAAGTGTAATATTGAACGTTCAAATTAAACGAATTTAAATTGTCGTTCGTTCAATTTTAATTGAACATGTGTTCAAAGAAAAATGATATATTAATCATTTTTTTAATTGTGAAAATATAAGTTTGAACACAAAGGGTTATTTTTGTTATTACAAGTTTTGAGGAGTGTTACTTTTGTTATTTTTCCCAATTTATAATACTCCTCCTTGAATGTCAATCATATGAAGAATATGCCTCATTAAAAATCTTGATATTAAAATTCAATGAGACAAATTCTTAACATGGGAAAAAGAGTATATCAATCCCATATATACACAAAATCTGCCTCATTAAAACCATTTTAGAAAACTCAGTGGACAAAATCATGGCAAAGGAAAAAAAATACAGTGCATAAGTAATTATGCTCCCCTTGAGGAAGACAACTCTACCTGAGATATCTGAGGTAGAATTTCCAATATTTCATTTACCTTTTCAAATATTGAAGTATGAAAAGATCTGGTAAATAAGTTATCACTTAAACTAATTTTTTGATATCTCTTATGCCTATTTTCTAGGTTAAATGTGCTTAACTTGATCTTCTCTTGACATATGACTCCTTCATTCTTGGTGATGCAGGAATCTTCATCAAGTATTGTTGATTTGAGAAAGTTTATTATCTCTAATATATGGTAGTCATATTAGCAGCAACCAAATGTTATTTTATAGATCGCAATAACACAACAATATTGTTATATGTGAAAATGTATCTCATATTATTGATGTGCAAATTATAGTACTCGCAAGTGTACGAATCACTTGTAGTAAGTGATAAGCAAACCTCAAAGGTCGATCTCTCAAAGAATTGCAATGATTTTAAACAATCTTTTTCTTAATCTAATTAGAGTCCTAAAGCAACTTAAACATTAACTAAATAGAATTCTAGAACTACTAAAACTCTAAATAATTAAAATCCTAAGACTAATAAAACTGTAAATAAAGTTGGATTTGAGAGCAAGATCAATGATGGTGAACAAATAAAGAAAACAATAATACAAACTCAAATTAACTCAAAAAGGTTTCAAATATCAATGGAGGATGTATGAACGTTTAGTTTGGTTGGCCATGCTTGTATCGAAAAGTTATGGTGAATTAACATGAACATTCTAATAAACAAATATTACTGGCTTTCTTTTTAATTACAAAAATTTCTATGATTGTGTAATTTTCTTTGTTAATTAACTAATCAATATCCTACAATCGGGTATATCAAATAGCAATCAAATTATGCACAAGGAAAAATATGCCCATCAAACCAATGTCATGACTAGGTCATCGACTTGAAGTTTTGATTAAGTTTTTCAAAGTAAAATCAAGGTACCATTCCTAAAACTAAACTATAATATTTTTCAACCTAATTATGAATCTCAAATTGGTTCATAAAAATTCACAATTAAACATCTAAACATGCTCTTAATCAAAAGGTAATTTTCATTTATTTTTAAGCAATAAAAATATTCACCACAACAATTCTAGTAAACATGGCAACAAAAACTAAACACACATAATAAAATTAGCCAAGCATGTTCAAATTAATATTTATAGATAAATTTAATTAAACATACATCTCAAAGAAGTAAGAAGAAGAAGGGTATTCTATAATAAAAAGAAACCTAGATCTAAATACCACAATTGGATTAAATGATATTTTCTTCCCCAAAAGCTTGATAGTCAATTTTTAATGGCTTCTTAGATCCTTAGAATTGATTCTCTTGCTTCTTTGAGTGTGAAAAAGTTCCAAAGTTCTTATCAAATCTCTTGTTGATTCACAAAATTGAGTTGTATGTAAATTGAAGACTTAATGGGGTATTTAAAAATGTAAGGGTTAGATAAAATTCGGGTTGTCCAAATAATAGGTGCACTGCAGCACACATATTTCTCCGCCGAGGCATAGAAATAATTGGAAAACAATGGCCAAACCCGAGAGGCTCCCGCCGCGACACAACTTTTCCTCGCCGCAACGCTCGTTGCCTTTTGTGTCTTCACAGTACCCCTTATATACTAGTTGGCTCGTTATGTAAGGCTTACATAATTTGACCGTGTTGCTCCTAAATTGTGATTCGAGCACCCTAAGTGTTCCGTCTTTGTGTGTTTGCATCATTCAACTTATTTGACACTAAAAATACTTGAAATATACTAAAACATACCCGTGATTTCGAATTGATAGATTTATGTAAATAATCAAGTAAACGAGTTATAACAAATCTATTTTTAACAATTAAGCACAATAAATCACAAAATATTAGTACTTTTCAAGCACTTATCACAACCCCCAACCAACTTCTTGCTAGTCTCTAGCAAGTGAAGCGATCTAAAACTAAAAGAAAAACAAATAAAATAAACTACACTAACCTAAATTACTTCCGTAGATTGTCACAGTTGCATTTAGCATATGCAACAAGCCTTTAAATCCCTAGGTGGCCCTAGTGGATGAGTTATAGTCTCGTGAGGATTTTCAGTGATGATACCCACAAACACCATACGACTCTTAAAACTATTAAAGACTCTAGACATACTCAAACCAATCCATGCATATGTCTCAAAAATTGTTAATGACGAATGGCATACAAAATAGTTAAAAAAATCACTTAAGCTCAAAAATAGTCAAAATATCAAATCAATTTTCGTAATTGACTTTTAAACAACCAATCAAACTAAAAGCCCGTTAGTTACACTATCGAATTGTGTCATGTATGATATTCATAGATTACATTTTAGATCTCAATATTATGCAAGTAAAATATGAGTGAGAACTGCACTTACATACTCCATAGGCTCACTTTTCAAATCCATCTCTACTAATATAGAAATTAAAACTACCTCGAAGCAATAGGACTTTATTAAGCTTGTAATGTTGTGTTAAGATGTGTGGTTACGAAAGTACGGAAATGTTCTTCTCAACAAGATAAGAGTACTTTGCATTATACTTCACGAACTTACTCAACTTTTCTACCCAAATGTTCTTTTCCTTCCTCTTATTTATAAACTCCATATGTCCCTTAAATCTTTGCTTGATTTTCTTTCTTTCTTTACTTCTCTTGCTTTTTATTAACATTTTTTTTGAAGCAAGACATATAATTTCCTTCAATTCAAATGTTCATGAAAATCAAGTATTACATTGAGTACTCTTATCACTAAGAGTAGTACAATGTATATATGTATATTGAGTTCAAGAGGATCACTATGAATGAAACAGTACGGGAAAGCTCGAAAAGTTTAAATGGTTCAAAGATGGCCTAAATCACTTTCTAAGTGGTATGTGATTCTATTATTTTGCCTTAATGGATTTTTAAGAAATTTCTAGAGTTTGTTGAGATTTAAAATATATCAAGAATATGCATACATTACACAAACCAAAAATAGTGATACTAACCAAACAAACTACCACGTATATGATGTGCAAATTATAGTACTCGCAAGTGTATAAATCACTTGTAGAAAGTGATAAGCAAACCTCCGAAGTCGGTCTCTCAAGGAATTGCAATGGTTTTAAACAACCTTTTTTTATAATCTAAATAGAGTCTTAAAGCAACTAAAACACTAATTAAATAGAGTTTTAGAAACACTAAAACTCTAAATAACTAGAATCCTAAACCTAATAAAACTGTAAATAAAGTGGATTTGTAGCAAGATCAATGGTATCGAACAATTAACGAAAACAATTACACAAATTCAGAATTAACTCAAATGTTACTAAAACTCTAAATAACTAGAATCTTAAACCTAATAAAACTGTAAATAAAGTGGATTTGTAGCAAGATCAATGGTATCGAACAATTAACGAAAACAATTACACAAATTCAAAATTAACTCAAATAGATTTCAAATATTAATGGAGGATGTATGGACGTTTAGTTTGGTTGGCCATGCTTGCATTGAAAAGTTATGGTGAATTAACATGAACGTGCTAATAAACAATTTTTACAAAAATTCCTACGATCGGGTAATTCTCTTTGTTGATTAACTAAACAATATCCTATAATCGGGTATATCAATTAGCAACCAAATTATGCATAAGAAAAATATGCCAATCAAACTAATGCCATGACTAGGTTATCGATTTGAAGCTTTGATTAAGTTTTTCAAAATATAGTTAAGGTGACGTTCCTAAAACTAAATTCTCAGATTTTTCAACCTAACTATGAATCTCAAATTGGCCCATGAAAATTCACAATTAAATATCTAAACATGCACTTAATCAAAAGGTAAATTTATTTATCTCAAAACAATAAAAGCATTCACCAAAACAGTTCTAGCAAACATAACAACACAAACTAAACATTCATAATAAAATTAGCCACTCATGTTCATATTAAAATTTATAGACAAATATAATCTGAACATACACTCAAAGAAGTAAGAAGAAAAGTAAATTCTATAACAAGAAGAAACCCTAAATCTAAATACCGCTATTGGATTGGATGGCGTTCTTCTCCAAAAGCTTAATCCTCGATCTTCAATGGTCTCTTGGATCCTTAGAATTAATTCTCTTGCTTCCTTGAGTGTGAAAAAGCTCCCAAAAATTGATTGAATCTCTTGTTGGTTCGCAAAATTGAAGTGTATAAAAGTTGTGTCTAAAATGGACTCTGAAGGGGGTATTTATACATGCAAGGGTTACATAGAATCCTGATTGTATCAGGAATAGGCATGCCGCAGCATACATTTTTCCCACCGTGGCTTTCCTCACCGCAGCGCGCGTTGTCTTCAGTTTCTTCACATGTAACCCCTTACATATGTGCTGGCTCGTCATGTACGGCTTACATAATTTGACTCGTGTTGCCCGTAAATTGTGATTCGAGTGTCATAAGTGTTCTGTCTTTGCGTGTTTGCATTATTCAACTCATTCGATGCTAAAAACACTTAAAATACACTAAAATATATCTGTGATTTCGAATTGATAGATTTATAAAAATAATCAAATAAATAATATATAACAAATAAGCACAAAAAATCACGAAATATTAGTACTTTTTGAGCACTTATCAATATACCACAAAATCCTCAAACTAGATGATTCTAACATTTTTGTGCCTCTTCACTTAAGTAAAAATCAATTTCTTTCACATCTTACCGTCATTACAATCATATTAATATCATAGACTTCCAAATTGATTTAAGTGGACTTGATACTATTCTAACAAACTTCAAATGAAAAACCTACAAAAAGTTAAAATTTAAAATTTGGTCTAAATTCATGCTCATGGAATATTTTTCTCACCCTCAACCTAATTTCTACATTGTCCTCAATGTCTCAAAGAAAAACAAAAGAAATTAAGTAAAAGAGTGAAGAAGTTACCTTTTGTATGAAATTGTGTACATTATAGTTACGCTCTAGTTCACCATTTCTTGCCCTTCTCATCATGTAGGATTTAGTTCGCAAGAAATATGAATGAAACCTCTAAATGTATGCACCACAACTCAAAGCCAAATTTAAATATTAACTAAAGCGAATGAAAACAAAAACCACTAGCAACGTTAATTGTTTCAATTCATAACATAAAAAATAAAAATAAAGGAAAACCTAAAAAAAAAAAAAAGGAAATTAAAACTAAACAAAATTAATTCAATAAAAATAAAGAAAATAAAATAAATTAAAGAAAAGATAAAATACAATGGGGAGGCTTAGTCCTCCGTGTCATCATGTTGCTCATTTTCGTCCTCGGGTTGGTTCTTCGGTGATCTGTAGACGAAATCATGGTCCAAGTACTGCAAAACTGGGCCGAATTGAGTAAGGTCTACTCTGCTCTATGTTAACTAAAAGCTCATCATTCTGTGGAGTAGAGCTTGGTATTCATGAGAATATTTCATTTGTTCACTGAACCAAGCTTGTTGTTGACATTGGTATTCCTGTATTTTATTCACTTTTGCCTCCAGGTTTACTAACTGATCTTTTGTGGTAGCATTCTTGGAAGAGGTCCCATCATCTTTCCTACTACCTTGTCCCACTTTAGTTCCACTAGTTAGGTGCTTTATGTAAGAGAAAGTTAATGTCTCGACAGGCTACAAAACTACCTTGCCAGTGTCATATTTTACTCTGTGTTTGAAACATAGGGCGGTGATCAGCTGGGAAAAGAAGTAGCTAAGGTTGTGGTGCTCAGTTGAGTATACAACCCTCTATTGGATCATCATCCCCACATTAACTAATCTCTCGATTTCTATTGCATATTACAAAATTGCCCTTTTTCGATCAACAGTACTATAATGCCAGGTTGGCATCAATATTGAGCACACAAAATATTGCCAAATACGGGAATGGATTCTAAGATTGTTTTCCTAAAATGTGTTTACCATGTCTCCCTTGTATTCCCACTCCGCATAACCATCGGTGAGGGTATTTATAATTTCCTCATAATCTGCATAATCATAGTATGCATTTTTAACAGTCCTGTTAAAGGGGACTTCAACATCCCACACCCAAACCGTTCCATCCCGAGCTTCTGGGACATTCGCATAGAATTTTCGGACCAATGAACTCACACTCGCTTCCAGTGTGTGTACAAATTTCCTCCACTCTATTGCCTCAACTTTATCAAAAATTCTCATAAATCCTACTTGTCCAAAATCCAACCCCCTCTCCATTACAAATTCTTTGTTTCTTTTGGCAGCACCTTCATACCGCTCTTGTGCCTCTTTACTTACGAACCTAGAGTCATCAAAATTGCGTTCCTCAACCATCTTTCCCTTTCCTTTGGAACGAATTTCCTCTTCAACCATTCTTTTTGGACCATAGATTATGCTACCAAAATAATTTCACACAATAAAATTAATATAAAAAAATTCCCAAAAATCCCCTCTTATCCAACTTAGATCACTTAAATCTAGAAAATTCAACCACAATCCACAATTTTTAGATACTAAATACCAAATTAATTTAGAATTGTGAATAAATTTACATCTTTGGAGTTCGATTGAAGCCTTGAAGAAAAACCTCCACTTTTTTTTTTGAAAACCTAGCTTGTGTTGAAGAAGATGAAAAGATTTCTTGAGCAAATCTATGAAGATTGAGAGGAAAATACTTGATAACAATGTTAGATTGAATAAGTTATAGAGTAAAGTTTTTTTTTTTTGTGAGAAAATTATAGGAAAATGAGAAACTTTTTTTGAAATGATTTGGGGTTTTCACGAGCTGCCCCTTTTTCTAGAAAAATTTGAACGTGCGCCACAGCACAAAATTTTTCCCGTCGCGACACAAATGAATTTTGGGCTATACAAGTGAAACAAAACAACTCCCGCAGCGGTACAAATTTTTTCCTACAATGGCATGCACAAAATTTTAAAAATAATCCCAAAACAAGAACTATCACGCCGCGGCACAAATTTTTTCTACTGCGGCACGCAAAAAATTTCAAAAATTATTTCCAAAACAAAACCACACTTATCGCGGTACAAATTTTTTCTACCGCGGCACACAAAAAATTTTAAAATTTTTTGATTTTTTTTATTTTTGAAAAAAAAAAGAACATGGCCAACATATTTACCCCCAACCTATATTGGGGTAATGTTCTCATTGGCATGAAAAATTTTAAAAATAAAAGAAAAGAATAAAAGAAAAATGAACAAATAAATTAATGAACATAATACCAAATGAGTATCTCCCATTAAGGGCTTAGTTTTACGTCTTAGCAAGACGTGAAGACGTGGCCGCTCTCATGTCAAGGAATCTTGGAGATGTATAGTTTCTATGCTTTTCATGTTGGTATCTCCTTCCAAGTACAGCTAAACACGATGCCCATTCACTTTAAACGATTCTTGTATTTTAGAATTTAGCAACTCGACAACTCCATGTGAAAATACATTAGCAATTGTATACGGTCCACTCCACCTAGAATGTAGTTTTGCTGGAAACAAATGCAAACGTGAATTATATAAAAGTACTTTCATTCCAAGAACTAAAGACTTACTGATGAGCCCTTTATCGTGATAGCGCTTAGTACGCTTCTTGTAGATCTTGGCATTCTCGTAAGCCTCATCCCTTATTTCTTCAAGTTTGCTTAGTTGGAGTAGTCATTTTTCCCCAGCTTTTGTCATGTCCATGTTGAGCTCTTTAATCACCCAATAAGCTCTATGCTCTAGCTCAACGGGTAAGTGACATGCTTTTCCAAATATCAACCGGTAGGGGCTCATACTAATGGATGTCTTATAAGCTGTGCGATATGCCCAAAAAGCATCATTCAACCTTACTAACCAATCCTTCCTTGAGGGATACATTGTGCGTTCCAATATTCCCTTGATTTGTCTGTTGCTCACGTCCACTTGACCTAAAGTTTAAGGATGGTATAGGGTAGCCACTCTATGTGAGATGTACTTTTTCAAATGTTTATCAAAGAGCTTGTTACAAAAGTGGCTTCCTCCATCACTAATGGTAACTCTCGGTGTCCCAAAGCCTCTAAAAATCATATCCTTCAAGAATTTAACACAACATTAGCATCATTAGTTCTAATCGCTTCTACCCACTTTGAGACATAGTCAACTGTTACTAAAATATACATAAAGCCAAAAGATGGGGAAACGGACCCATGAAATCAATTCCCCACACGTCAAACAATTCGACTACAAGATTCAATGTCAAAGGCATTTCGTTACGTTTGCCTATATTATCGATCCTTTGACATCTATCACATCTCCCACAAAACAAATTAGCATCCTTAAATAAAGTAGGCCAATAGAATCCAGATTGTAATACCTTTAGGGCCGTTTTCTTACCACCAAAATGGCCCTCACAGTGTAGCTCATGGCAGAAAGTTAGGATGCTCTCATGTTCCTCTTCGGACACACACCTCCTGATGACTTGATCTTTACATATCTTGAACATATAGGGGTCATCCCAAAAGTATTACCTGCAAATACTAAAAAACCTTTTCTTTTCTTGAAAAGTGATGTTAGGTCTCAAAATTCCACTAGCAAGATAATTAACAATGTCAGCATGCCATGGATTTCGACCTATTGTAAACAGTTGTTCATCAGGGAAGGTTTCTATGATTATTTCCTTACTTTCACCCTCAACAGTAATATACCCAGAAATCAACCTAGACAGATGATTAGCTACTACATTTTTAGTATCCTTTTTGTCCTTGATCTCTAGGTCAAATTCTTGTAAAAGTAAGACCCACCTAATAAGTCTTGGCTTAGCATTCGGTTTAGTCAATAAATATCTTAAAGCAGTATGATCTGAATGAACAATAACTTTAGTTCCTATCAAGTAAGACATAAATTTATCAAGTGAGAAAATAACAGCCAATAACTCTTTTTCAGTGGTGGAATAATTAATTTGGGAATCATTGAGTGTTTTCATAGCATAATATATAACATGTAAACATTTATCCACTCTTTGTCCCAAAACAGCTCCTATGGCATAATCAGATGCATCACACATGATCTCAAATGGTAAAGACCAATCAGGTGCCACAATAATAGGTGCAGAAGTAAGTTTATCTTTCAAAGTATTGAAGGTAACAAGGCAATCATCAGTAAAATCAAATAGAGTGTCTTTGGATAGTAGGTTACATAAAGGACGACTTATTTTGGAAAAATCCTTAATAAATCGTCTATAGAAACTTGCATGTCCTAAGACACTCCTTATCCCCTTAACAGATGTAGGAGAAGGTAATTTTGCAATCAAATCTATCTTAGCCTTATCTACCTCAATTCCCTTGCTAGATATGATGTGTCCTAAAACTATACCTTGTTGGACCATAAAATGAAGTTTTTTCCAACTAGTGTCAAATTACACTCGATGTAACATTCTAAAACCAAAGTCAATTTGTGTAAGAAATCATCAAAGGAATTACCAAAAATAGAAAAGTCATCCATAAATACCTCGATGAATTTCTCCACCATGTCTGAAAATATTGACATCATGCATCTCTGAAAGGTGGCAAGTGCATTGCATAGTCCAAATGACATCCTCTTGAAGGTGAAAGTACCAAATGAGCATGTGAATGTAGTCTTATCTTGATCCTCTGGAGCAATGGGTAGTTGATAATAACCTGAAAGACCATCCAAAAAATAGTAGAAATTGTGTCCAGCTAGTCTTTCTAACATTTGATCAATGAAGGGAAGGAGAAGTGATTCTTTTTGGTGTACAAATTCAACTTTCGAAAATCAAGACACATCCTCCAACCTATAATTATCCTATTCGGCACTAATTCATTCTTATCATTCTTAATCACAGTTATTCCAGATTTTTTGGTACCTAATGAGTGCTCGAAAAGTACTAATATTTCGTGATTTATTGCACTTAATTGTTTAGAAATAGATTTATTATTTGTTGTTTATTCAATTAATTTCATAAATCTATCCATTCGGAATCACGAGTATATTTTAGTGCATTTCAGGTGTTTTTAGCGTCAAATGAGTCAAATAATGAAAACACGCAAAGATGGAACACTTACGGCGCTCGGATCACGAGTTACGGGCTAAATGAGACAAATATGTAAGCCTTACATAACGAGCCATCACATATGTAAGGGGGTAAACACGAAGAAAAGGAAGGCAACACGCGCCGTAACGAGGAAAAGTCATGTCGCGGCGGGGAGTTCTCGGGTTTTGACATTATTTCCAGAATTTGTGTTGCGCCGCAGCGGGGAAAATGTATGCCGTGGCGCACCTATTCCTAATGCAATCAGAATTTGTGTAATCCCTTACATCTATAAATACCCCCTTAGAGTCACCCTTACATACAACTCGAATACAACTCTTACACATTACAATTTTGCGACCAAACACTACATTCAATCAGTTTTGGGAGTTTTGCTAAACTAAAACGAAGCAAGAGAAACTATTCTAAGGATCCAAGGAAGTCGTCGACAATCGAAGATAAAGCTTTTGGAGAAGAACGTTATCCCATCCATAAGCGGTATTTAGATCTAGGTTTTCCTTGTTGTTATAGAATTCTATTTTCTTCTTCTTTTGTTGAAGTGTATGATCATATTTTATTTGTCTATGAATATTAATATGAACATGAACGGCTAATTTCATTATGGATGTTTAGTTTGTGTTGCCATGTTTGCTAAAATTGTGTATGTTGTATATTTTATTGATTTAATATAAATGAATTACCTTTTGATTCAAGAGCATGTTTAGATATTTAATTATGAATTATCATGGGCCAATTTGAGATTCGTAGTTAGGTTGAAAAATCTGAGAATTTAGTTATAAGAACGTCACCTTAACTTTATTCTGAAACACTTAATCAAAGCTTCAAATTAGTGACTTAGTCATAACATTAGTTTGATTGGCATGTATTTCCTTGACATAATTTGATTGCTATTTGATTTCTCCGACCGAAGGCAGTTAATTAGTTAATCAACAAAGAGATTTACCCCGACCGAAGGCAGTCTCATAATTAAAAGGAAAGCCGGTAATATTATTTATATAGAACGTTCATGTTATTTCACCATACCTTTTTGATGCAAGCATGGCCAACAAAGCTAAACGTCCATACATCCTCCATTGAATTTTAATCTACTTGAATTGATTGTTAATTTGCGATATTGATTTTGTTTAATTGTTCGTATAATTGTTCTCGTCACAAAACAAACATCCTTTTTACAGTTTTACTAGACTTAGAACTCTAGTTACTTAGAGTTGTAGTTTCACTAGAACTCTATTTAATTAGTGTTTTGTTTGCATTAGAACTCTATTTAGATTAAGAAAAAGGTTATTTAGAACTACTGCAATTCCTTGAGAGACCGACCTTGGAAGTTGCTTATCACTTTTCTACGAGTGATTCGTACACTTGCGAGTACTAAATTTATCACATCAATACCACATGAACTGGACTAACCCACTTACTATCAGTAATTGGATAAATTACCCCTATTGCTAGGAGTTTTAAAACTTCTTTTTTAACCACTTCTTGCATGATCGGGTTTAGTCTCTTTTGTGCTTCTTTAACTTGTTTGACATTGTCCTCCAAATTGATCTTATGCATACACATCGCTGGACTAATGCCTCTAATATCCCCTATACTCCATCCTATTGCTTTCCTATACTTCCTAAGCTCCCTCACTAGTTTGTCCTCTTGTTTTTGGGAGAGTGTAAATGAAATAATAACTGGATAAGTCTCATTCTTTCCCAAAAATATATATTTCAGATGCTTAGGTAGTTCTTTAAATTCTAGTTCAGGTGGACTAATTTCTTTGTCATGTGGGGCATGTAATGAAGCTAAGAGTGTACCAGCTTCCTCTATGGGTATGGCATTATCTAACAAATCATGGTACTCCTTAGTCTCATCATCTAAAATGGCATCTACCTCTCCAATTGTACGTGTTACCTCTAATTTATCATCTAATCTATCCTGCATAAATGTATCATGAATAATAGGTTCTAAACAATCAATAAATGAGCATTCATCAATAATAGATATAAAAGGATAAGGAGACGAATCAAAAACCTTAAAATGGATAGTCTCTCCTAAGACTGTCATTGTTAACTTTTCACTTTGGACATCAATTATAGTTTGGTTAGTAGCCATAAATGGTCTACCCAAGAGAATTGTATACTCCTTATCCAAAGATGGGTTATCTTGTATATCTAAAACCACAAAATCAACAGGTATGATAAGCTTATCTACTTGTACAAGTAAGTCCTTAACCATGCCCTTCGAATATTTAAAAGATTTATTCGCAAGTTGAAGGGACATGGTTATTGGTTTAGCTCTCCCAAACCTAGCTGCAAGAAAATAGAGTAAGACATCAAATTTATACTAGCACCAAGATCAAGCATAGTCTTACCTACTTTCCTATCCCCCATAGTAATATTAATTATAAAACTACCTGGATCTTTTAACTTAAGGGGTAGGTTCCGTTGAAGCACTGCACTAGTAATTTCAGACACTATAACTCTTTCATTAAACTCATACCTTCTTTTCTTAGTGTTTAATTCTTTGAAATTTTTTGCATAAGAAGGTACATATCTAATTACATCTAACAGAGGCAGATTTATGTTCACTTTTGAAAGTATGCTAAATAAATCAAAAAATTACTTATCTTGCTTACTGTCCTTTAAGCGGTGTGGGAATGGTACCGGTGGTTAGTATGGCTCTGATGACTTATGTAATTGAGGGGAGCTAAATGACTCTCCAATTGTTTCCTTTGAAGGCTTGTCATGTTTGTCACCTGTTTCCCCCACTTCCTTAGAAACTGTGTTGTCATCCTCCATGTTACCTGCACTATAAGGTAAATCATTAGAAAGTTCAGGTAAAACTTTTGTAACTACCTTACCACTCCGAATAACCTTGACAACTTTCACTTGTTTAGGTTGACTAGGCAGCTTTCTTGTCTCTTGTTTGTGCATTTGTTCAGCTAGCTGCCCCACCTGTATTTTCACTCTCTTTATTGATGCTTCCATAGATTCTATCCTTCCACTACAGGATTGCATGAAAGTATTTAAGGTTTCCTATATGGTTGGTTTATTGGGTGGAAATTGTCGATTAATGTTTGGGCCTTGTGTTTGAGTTTGGGCAAAAGGTTGGCTATTATTTTGTTTTTAGGCAAAATTGGGGTGATTTCTCCATCCAAGGTTGTAATTATTAGAATAAGAGTCATTCCTAGGTCTAGGTTGGTACCCTTGTATTAAGTTTACCTCTTCATTAGCACCTGCATAAGAATCACCTACAAAAGAACAAACATTAGCCTTATGTCCATAAAAATCACAAACTCCACATACCTCGTGTTTTGGCATTTGATTCATATTGGTGGTAGTAAGAAGTTACACTTGTTTATTCAACTCAGTAAGGTGCATGGCCATTTTAATATTAGAACCTAATTCATAGGCTCTAGCTCTTCTTCCTCTAGCACTCTTTTGTTGGAAATTAGCTCCCAACATCTCAAAAAGTTCATATGTTTCATCTATTGTTTTCTCACCTATAGCTCCTCCTGTAGCGTTGTCAACTATAGTGTCAATTCATCATAGAAAAACTAGTTTTGTAACTGCAATGAAAAGTGGTGATGTGGACACTATATCAAGAGCAGCTTGAACCTGTCCCAAGCTTCATGAAAGGGCTCTTCTTCCATCTACGAAAAAGTAACAATTTTGGTTTTTAGGTCAGACATTTTTTTATGGGAATAGAACTTACCCATAAACTTATTATAAACAGCGTCACAAGTGGCCAAAGAACCAAGTGCCAAGGTCATGAGCCAAAACTTAGCTCTATCTTTAAGAGTGTAAGGAAAAAACCACATCCTTAATTGATCTTCACTAAGTCCCTGCAGTGAAAACTTTTGCACAGTTGAATAAAGTTCACGCATAAAATTTAGAGGATCATCATTAAGAATACTGTAAAAGGAGGAAAGCATGGAATAATGAATATTTTTCAATTCATAATTCCTAGCTGCCTCTGTCAGTTGAATGCAGGATGTGGCAGTCCCAATGATAGGTCTTGCAAATTCTTAATTCATCATCTACCTACCTACGTTGTCACCTATTATGGTTTGCAATTGTTATTGATCTACTTCCTCTTGAATAGGAGTTTCCAGTTTCTTTGATAGGTGTTTTATCCTATGAATGTTATCAATGAAGGGAGTAAGTTCCTTATTCAGTAACCTCCTACCCTGCATGCACAAATAAAAAGCAAACAAAGATCAAGGCAGCAGAGAAAATGTAAACAAATAAATGCAAACTTTTTAATTTTTTTAATTAAATTTTTATTTTATTTTTTGAATAAAAGATAAAAAATAAAATTCAACTAAAGAAAATAAATAAACCAAGCTAATTTAGAAACTCTAAAAAGTTAAAAAGAAAATTATTTAAAACGCGAATTCTCCGACAACAAAAACTTGATGTACAAATTATAATACTTGCAGGTGTATGAATCACTTGTAGTAAGTGATAAGCAAACGTCCAAAATCGGTCTCTCAAGAAATTACAATGATTTTAAACAATATTTTTCTTAATCTAATTAGAGTCCTAAAGCAACTAAAACACTAACTAAATAGAATTCTAGAACTACTAAAACTCTAAATAATTAGAATCCTAAGACTAATAAAACTATAAATAAAGTTAGATTTGAGAGCAAGATCAATGATGGTGAACAAATAAAGAAAACAATAATGCAAACTCGAATTAACTCAAAAAGGTTTCAAATATCAACGGAGGATGTATGAACGTTTAGTTTGGTTGATCATGCTTGCATCGAAAAATTATGGTGAATTAACATGAATATTCTAATAAACAAATATTACCGACTTTTCTTTTAATTACAAAAATTCATATGATCAGGTAATTTTCTTTGTTAATTAACTAATCAATATCTTATGATCGGGTATATTAAATAGCAATCAAATTATGCACAAGAAAAAATATATCCATCAAACTAATGCATGACTAGGTCATCGACTTGAAATTTTGATTAAGTTTTTTAAAGTAAAGTCAAGGTGTCGTTCCTAAAACTAAACTCTAATATTTTCAACCTAATTATGAATCTCAAATTGGCCCATAAAAATTCACAATTAAACATCTAAACATGTTCTTAATCAAAAGGTAATTTTCATTTATTTTTAAGCAATAAAAATATTCAACACAACAATTCTAGCAAACATGGCAACACAAACTAAACACCCATAATAAAATTATCCAAACATGTTCAAATTAATATTTATAGATAAATTTAATTGAACATACATCTCAAAGAAGTAAGAAGAAGAATGGGTATTTTATAACAAAAAGAAACATAGATCTAAATACCACAATTAGATTGGATGACATTTCCTTCCCCAAAAGCTTGATAGTTGATCTTCAATGGCTTATTAAATCCTTAGAATTGATTCTCTTGCTTCTTTGAGTGTAGAAAAGCTCCAAAATTTTGATCAAATCTCTTGTTGATTCACAAAATTGAGTTGTATGCAAATTGGAGACTTAATGGGGTATTTATAAATGTAAAGGTTACATAAAATTCGAGCTATCCAAATAATAGGCTCGCTGCGGTGCGCGTTGCCTTTTGTGTCTTCACAGTACCCCTTAATACTGGTTGGCTCGTTATGTAAGGCTTACATAATTTGACTCGTGTTGCTCCTAAGTTGTGATTCGAGCGCCGTAAGTGTTCCGTCTTTGCGTGTTTTCATTATTCGACTCATTTGACACTAAAAACACCTGAAATACACTAAAACATACCCGTAATTTCGAATCGATAGATTTATGTAAATAATCAAGTAAACGAGTTATAACAAATTTATTTTTAACAATTAAACACAATAAATCACGAAATATTAGTGCTTTTAAAGCACTTATCAATTATATCAAACATTATGTGGATAAGATGATTAGCATGCGCATATCTAGCTAATTGTGATTTGGGTTCTCTTTAATAAAATAATCTTTTATCAATAAGTTGTTCCACAAAAAATTAGTATATGCTTGAAATTGTCTCGTTTCAAAGTCATTTTGTTGATGTATAACTTTTATTGATACACAATTATATCTTGCCAATAGGCTAAAATATTATATAAATTATAAGATATATAAGGACACTAATTTAACTTTAATACAGTACTTCATGATCAAGAATGTCTTCATTGAAGACGAAAAATTTATACCAAGTGATCTCGTAGCCATTAGAAGCTTAGGGGATGTGCTTTATTCTTGTAAACTCTACTTAATGCTTTCTAGTACATGTAGATAGATAAACCAATATTTTATTTGAGAAACATTCAAATTAAAACCAAAGAAAAAAGCTTCATCTCCAAAACCATCTCAAAATTTTCAAATCAAATGTATTTATCATATTGAGCTCTTCAAAAGTTCTACGAAAATTTAAGAAATAAACATGCATTATAATAATGGCAAATTCCAAATAAAATTTCTTAATATAAACGCATGTGCATATTGAATTAATCGCATATCATTTCTATAAGTACTCACTAGGAAAATCATATCATATGCTTCTAGATTGCTTCATTTTATATAAAGATTTTTTTATATTTTACATCATGCAAAATTTTGAGACATTTGCTTCTAGAAATTAATACAGTTATCAACCTCTTACATGTGTCTGTATCAAGTGAACAAAATAAAAAGAAATTGTATACTTTAAACACAATTCAATTTTTAAAATATTCATTTACTGCTTCAAGGATTAAGTACCACTAATTGATCCATGTCAGTAACTATATGAATGTCATTCTAAAAAAGATTATAATGTGATCATGTTCAGGAGAATAAACGTATATATTTGATCACAACCTCATATTCTTCATTGTATTTTCATATAAATGCATGTGCATTTTACACATTTTACATTTTAGGCGTCTGAGGCATTAGTCCTAACTTCGTAAGCATGAATAAGTGTTCAGACTATATCAAATATCCACAAGCGCACAAAGTAAATATAATACATGTTTGAAATAATTGTAACTATTTGACTAATATTTTATTTTGTTGACAATAATTTTGATTTAGAATCCTCGTCTCTTTTCTCATTAAGAAATACTTCTTTTGTTGTACAACAATTTTTCTTTTCTTCCTTAATTACATAACAATGATATCATTTCTTTGAGCATTTACTCCTTCAATAATTTATCTTGTCTCTTTTCTTTCAAATGATTTTTATTTTTATTTTGCATCAACATATTTGGCATACTTTGGCAATTTATAGTCAATTGTTGATAAATTATCTTATCGGGACATTGTTATGTGATATATATATATATATATATATATATAATAAGTCATTTTCTTTAGTGAAAGCATTGACGATTTAGAATAATCTACAGTCGAGTAATGTACTAAATTTATAGTTCAATACAATAATGTATACTAATAAATTTATTAATTGCCATTATAAATATTACTTCCCCTAATGAGGAAAAATAATTTAAAGCATGAACATCTTCGATGGTCTAAATCCAAACTCTTACGCATTAAATTCTACCAAATGGCCTCGTTTCATTGTCACTAATATTTCAAGCTGCATTAATCTAAATGTGGGGTGAAGTTAAACCCCAACATTTATGTCCCCACAATGAAAATTGATTGTATAAATTTTTATATTTAATGATTTATAATCATTTCGAGATGTGAGATATATTCAAAAGATTGATCACCTTCAAGAAACATGCAACTCATAAGTAATTACACTACGCCAAAATATGGCTTCAAAGACGGTCATTAACCGTCATTGTAAAGCTACGATGATGCTTCAAAAAAAATACAATGACCGTCATCTATTCAGGCGTCATCGTAAATAAGCATTTTTAATGACGGTCATAACCGTCATGAAAAATAAAAAACGACCGTCATTAAAAATCGTAAAAAAATAAGCGACCGTCATCAAAAATATATTCTATGACGGTTGTTATTTCATGACCATCATTATAAACTGACAATGACCGTCATTAAAAATATCAAATAAAATTTAAAAATAATGGCTAGTACACTATTCAATGACGGTTATTCAAATGACTGTCCTAAATATGCGTGTATATATATATATATATTGTGCTTTCTATTGATCCTGTTTTATATATTAAATTGACCATACGAATAATAACAAATCAATAACTTTATTAATGAATCTGTAATCTTCAATTACTAATTAACTTTTCAAAACATAAGTAGGTCTATACTCAAAATGAAAAATATATAATTATCTAAAATAATCTCACTATACATTAGCTAAAATAAAAGTAAAACTTGAATTTGGTGATCTTCATTTGCCATTTCGAAAGCAATTTGATTTGGCTCCATAAATCGATACAAATATAAACTTTCGGATTGTTCCTTTATCATGCGCTCATGCAATATGCTATCCAGAAACAATTATAAGAAATTAAACACTCATTAGTATGAATCATAATATTTAATAATGATAAGTATATTAATTAAATATACATTCATACCTCAGAAAGGCATAGTCCTCTGGTCTCAGGCAAGTGATGATGGCCCTGCCCAATGAAAAATTGACGAAAACTCAATTATAAAGCTTGATAAGAACAAGAGAAAATCTGAATTATAACCAAAAAATATTAATACCACATGCCAGTGCCATATAGAAATTATTGGACATAATTACTTGGAATTTAAAGACAAACATGTTTAGATTTGTGTTTTCGTCTATTGCAGATTTTGAATACATATCTAATATCTATGGTGCATATGTGACTTAATTGGTTTAGACATTGTTTCCTTACATTCCTTTCCCCCTCTCTTGCTTCATTCAGTGCTGATCTTTCAACCAAGAGTAACGGAACTTGTTGCTCGATTTTCATATTCAAACCTTCATAGAACTCTTGTATGTCAAGATAAAGGGGCTGGCATTGATTAGTATCCATGATTGCCGAGTCAAGACACTCTAGGCACAATTTTCGACCATCATTGAGGGTAATGTATCGTGTGTCCCGTGGCTATATAAAATGAACACACGCATCATCATATCAACTATTTTGTCAAATAAAGGGACCTATACTCTCTAATGTGAAATAAAACTTACCTCCATTCTCTCACAGCTGCAGCAGCGAGGAGTACCATCATGTTCATGATATGGGCAATACTTCTGAATCCAAAATGGATGCGCCCTATATTCAATAAGACCAGCAGGGTTTGTTGGAATCTGTCAAAAGATATATATTACAGATAACCAACACAAGCTGACATTTACAATGAGGGACACATTCGAAAAGAATATTATATTGGAATGTCTTCAACCCAAACTGAAACATAAGGCATTGTAAGTCCATACAAATGCTTCTCATTGTTTTCTGGGTAGATAGATGAATGGCTAAATAATTAATAATCTTAATTCATAATACAATTCAAATTGAGAGGAAAGATTTTGCAACATGCATATACTGTGTCAAGGCGAAAGGAAACATTAATAATCTTTTCAAATGGTAAATTATTTGTTACAATTATAATTCAGATAAAATTAGGCTCCCAATGAAGTACAACTGACAATTATCATTTCTTTGTTTCCTGCACCAATTAATGCAAGAACATAGTCAATATTCTAGAGAGATACTTACGAAATGCTTGCAAACATCACATTTTGGATGGTGGCTTTCCTTATAACAAGATTTATGATAAGGGTAATTCCCAGATGTAGAGAACTGCAAGAAATAAAGTAGTCATCAGCTATTTAAGACAAACAGAGTTTCAGACAATCTAGAACAGTGCCATTGATGAAAAAATCAACAAAATAAATTGCAATGAAAGTTCTGTTGGAGTAATATTAATACCTCATAATCAGAAATTGGTAAGTTGCAAGCATGACAGCGGAAAGATTCTGGGTGCCAAACTGCATTCAAGCAACTCAGGTATCGTCCGTAACCGATTTCACTATTGCAACCAGAACAAATCCTACCAAGAAGAATGAGAGAACATCATGATAAAATTTCTTGCACATGCATGGCCTCTAAAAGAGCTCAAAACTGAAAATACAAAGTAACCCATAATGGAAAACAAAGTGCCATCAGCAAGCAAAGATGCAGCATGGCATCTATTGAAAAAGCAACAACCTTACAAGCATTCTTTTCAATGAGAGGAAAGAAGAAGTTGAACCTTCAAACCCACAAATTAAGATTACGCAAAGATAAATTTTCTCTCTTTGTTTCTTTCTTTTCATCCCCTCTTTCGTCATTTCTAATTCTTAACAAAGTGTTGCCTTGCAGATTCCCTAAAGGATTTAAGTTGCAATTCAACAGCAGGCAGAACATAATGTTAAAGGTGACAACATGGAACTTAATCATATACAAGAAGCTATAATTTCAGGTCAGGATCTCTTGTTCTTAACCATGACAGATGGAACCTCGTCAACTACATCTTGAATGTTAAGTATAAGCTGGGTCAACACCAGTTCTTACATAAATAGACTTTTCCAACCCTAGACAGTGTGGCTCCAGGATTATGAAGAAACAAAGTACATTAAACTCAAAACAAAGCATTCATCTCTCAAACAATCATATACCTGGACCCCATTGGATAGTAAACGGGACTTGGTTGATGATATGGATGGTATGAATTACCATTTCCATTTCCATATCGAGGTGGATATGGTTGGTGTGAATTTCCATTTTCATTTCCATATCGGAGCTGAAATGGTTGATATGAATTTCCATTTCCATGTAGAGGAAGAGACTCCACGTTTAAGCTTTCTTGTAAAGCTCTAGCAAGTTGTTCATCTTCTTCCAGCTGGGAATCATTTTCTATCCAATATTAGAAACTTATTAGTTTTAAATATTGGATTTACCATTACATGGATATACATAAGAGTGAAAAATATGAACAGAATTTATTATAACCACTGCAGCTGAATCACTCACCAATTATACTTTTCCCTTTTTGATTTTCTTCAATAAGAGAGAGTGCAATAGCACGATCTATATCTTCATTCTCATTATCTGACCAAGTTTCCTACATTACATCCAAGTTTGACAGATATTCGTCACCAAGGTTGAGAATGATAGAAAACTTATTAGAAAGCTGAAAATCCAACATCACGTTCTGCATCTCTTTTCTGATAACTTAAAAATACAAAAATATTTATTATGTGATTGATTTAGTAAATGCCTTTATACAAACATGACTGAATCCAGCTTCCATTCTTTACGAATTCGGTAAAAACAGTTTCCAGACCACACAAGAGAATTATAGTTGTAGTTGCCATTATTGCTGCCATTATACACAAAAGAGTTGCCATTATACACATAAGAGAATTATAGTTGCCATTATACACACGTTCTGCATCTCTTTTCTGATAACTTAAAAATACAAAAATATTTATTATGTGATTGAATTAGTAAATGCCATTATACAAACATGACTGAATCCAGCTTCCATTCTTCACGAAATCGGTAAAAACAGTTTCCAGACAACACAGGAGAATTATAGTTGTAGAAAAATGAAATACTAGCACGTGGTTAAATATATGTTAATTACCCTCAAATTGATTTTGAACTATACGAACGGCGAGGACGACGCGGGGACGAACGGCGAGGACGACGCAGGGACGAGCGGCGAGCACGAGCAGTAAGAGGCGAGCGCGAGCTGGGAGGACGACGCGGGGATGAACGGCAGCGAGGACGACGCGAGGACGACGTGGCGACTGGCGAGGACGGGCGAGGACGACGCGGCGACTGGCGAGGACGACGCGGCGACCGGCGATGAAGAAAACTGGGTAGACGGAGCGGCAACGAAAACTGGCGGAGAATGATAGTAGTGTCCAAGAAAATTTTACTGTGCAAGCTAGGAAAAAAACCAAATGTATACATACCCTAATTAGTTTACGTGTGCGAGGCAAAATTTTAAAAAGATTTTACGACGGTTATTTTTTAATAACCGTCATTAAATATATTTATTTTTAATTTTAAAATTTTTGATGACTATTATAATTTAAATGACCGTCATAAAAAAAAATTATTCTTTATTTTGAAGCTTTAATGACGGTCATGTTTAAAACGACCGTCATCATAAGTTCAAAATTTATGACCGTCATTGTTACTTCATATACATAATTTTAATGACGGTTATTTTAAAAAAAAAAAACAATCGACCGTCCTTAAAAGCCATTTTTGGCGTAGTGTTACTAATAAAATATTTGAATCATCAATCCACAATCTTTATATTTGCTTCTTAAATAGATCATATATTGATCTTGATGACCTAATTAGTTATAATAAATATGTCTTTTAAGATAAATAACTTCAGGTTCACCAGTTATAACTTTTCAATATGGACTTTAAGCCATATATTCAATTATTTAGGCGCAAAATGTTCATAACTTTTTCTTTATTCATAACATTGGTCTTTTTGGGTAGGTTTCAATTATAATTAAGCTTATATTTGAGAGTTGAGACTTAATATATAATGTAGTTGAACATTACTTTTCTCAATGTCTCATTTTAATATTCATATCACATATTTTAGAAGTTCTTCATTCATGAAAGAAAAATAATATAATCACAACTAGTGAGTAAGTTTATCCAATAATGTTTGGTTTTTATAGAACCTTATAGTAGATTGTGTTTTAAAAATTATGATAGTGAAATCAATTTATTATTCAAAAAAAAATAATGCTCATGTTTTCATGACACAAATGACGTTTTATCATTCTCTTCAAATTCATTGATCTTCTTACTCAAACCATTTTACTTTGATAACAAGTACTTATAAATGAATAACATAAATGAAAAATAATAAAAATGCATAATATTAAAATAAAAAATATAAATAATTAAGAAAGCAAAAAAAAAAAAAGATATAAATAATTTCATCATATACAATCCAATTTATTGAATGGAATTAACCATTATCTATAGACCATTTCTGGTATTCGTTTACCTTATTTTTTTGTTATAAGTTAATGGTCTAAATGGGGCATTGTTTGAACAAAAATTTCAATTCAAGTGGAATAGTATATTTTCCATTCAAATAATGCCCATGAATATCAAAATTTAATTTATCATGCTTATATTAAAATCAATGTAGAGCACTACAACTGAACTCATAATTATTAAAGCATCACTTCTAATTGTACTCGGTATTTCATTTCAAGTAAATACAATCATCACATTCAATATAATAATTTTTCGTTAATATCATGACTATAACCATAAAAAAAAAAAAAATTACTATTTGTTTTAATAACATGGGCACGAGATATTTTCTTTATATGTTTGTCATATTGCTACTTCAAGAGCAAATTTGATTTCCAAGATAATATAATTTAGAACACAACCAAAATTTAATCACATTATTACTACTTTTAAGAGTTCATACATTAAGGCCATAAAAATATCTTACCTATTATTTGTTTTGACACTTCTAGGCTCCTAATAATAATATACACAATTTTGGTAATTTTCTTTTCATAGTATTTAAATGTGATTTATACCGAAGATATAATTATATTTAAAAATCTCAAATAATCATATTAAGTTATTTGACAATTAGTAATCAAATATGAACAATTTAAGTAAATGATCAAAGAAAATCAGTTGTAATCTTTCTAATTAATTAATTTTGAACACATATATGATTTACCTTTTAGACATGAGGCTATATCCCCTTTCTTGGGCTTTACCCTTTGTGATGATTATTTTGAGCTTTTAAATATCTTAAATAATCATTATGAGTTTGCTAATTTCATCATTAATTTAAAGGCATCGGTAGAATTCCTTATCAAATGCTTGATTTTTCCTCATTGATTATGCAATTAATAAATTGCATTGAAAAGTTAAATTATAAATAAATAAATATAACTCTATATCAATATTTACTATGATAATCTGTATGAGATTAGAGATGAGACAAATCATACACAAAATTGTCTAGCCTCATAAATATGTGGAAATAGACATGCTTAGTTTTCTATCACCAAATGCGATAAAAGATATATCATATGAACATATCAAAATATTTAGAAAAAATAACAAAAATAACACCTTAAAACTTGTAATAATAAAAATAATACACCTCATATTCAAACAAATAATTTTAATATTAAAAAAATGATTGATATATCATTTTTTTTAACACTCATTCAATTGAAAATGAACAATGATAATTTAGACATGTTCAATGTTAAACGTTCAATATTATATGTTTAAATTAAACATTCAATATTATTGGTCTGAGAACCAGATCTCAATTAATATTTTAAGAAATAAATTAAATTTATGTATTAAATTTAATTTTATTTAAACTTGTTAAAGTATGAACTGTATTTTTTTAATTAGTCAAACTAAATATTTTATAATATCAAAATTTCTTTGTAAAATAATTTATAATGATTCAAAATTAATTTATTTAATTTTATACACTTTTTTAGAAATTTTAAAAAATTGAGTAAGAATTACCAAATTATCCCTAGTTTATCAAAAACTCAGTATGCAAGGGTAAGGGTATTTTGGTCATTTACCACCTAAACCCTATATACCCAATTCATCTTTTTCTTCCACACAAAACTTGTGGCGAGACTCCTCAACGGCGTGTGCAGAGAGAGAGAGAGAAAAGGAGGCATTGCCATCACCGACGTCGTCAAGAGAGAGAGGCACGCTGCCAACAACCGACGTCGTCCTTAGCAATGTTCTCCTCTCCATTTGTCCTTTCCTCACCCTCTGAACACCCTGAAAAGCCCAGCGAACAAATTGTTTTGTCGTCGTTCGTTTCACCAGCTGCCGTCAA
Source organism: Elaeagnus macrophylla (assembly GCA_029378325.1). Lineage (NCBI taxonomy): Eukaryota > Viridiplantae > Streptophyta > Magnoliopsida > Rosales > Elaeagnaceae > Elaeagnus > Elaeagnus macrophylla. The sequence continues at coordinate 57,764,248 of CM055640.1, forward strand.
CTAGGGGTGGCAATTTCTGACATAATCCAATAATACGATCTAAACACGACAAGACACGAATTTATTTTTAGTAAAAATTGATCAATACTTTTTTCATGTTCTTAAAGATTTTGCTATTTCTTACTATTATAAATAGGCAACATAAAAAAAAAAATCAAGTAAATTTTTTAATGTGTCAACCAACACGAAAACACGACACGAATAATACAAACAAACACGACACGAACACGATTAATATCACACGATTGATATCCCTACCGTTAGCTTCCTTTCAACGAGCGTGAGCCCACTTGAGTTGAGTCTTCTCTCCACCGTCCTTCACCATCTACCACCATTAGCCTCTTGCTCGTTAAAACTGTGAAGCTTAGGTAAAAAAGTAACATTTATGCACATATAATTTTATCTTAGTTTCTTTTTCATGGTCATACTTGAACTAGAAGACAATACTAACATTAATCATTCAAGCAAAAAAAAAAAATTGGGGCATTTAAAGAACATTAAAAAAAAATAATTTGCAGGGCATATATTGAAACACAGCATCACCGGGTATTGGAAAAATAATAAAGATGCAATATTGATAATATCAATAATAATAAATGGGTCAACTATTTTTTTTTATTTGTTTTTATGAAATCATTTTAGCATAGATTTAAACTAATAAGATTCATAAAAATAAATATAAGAAAATAATTATATAAGATACTTTAGTCTCTAAAATTTGGACTAATTAAAAATTTAAGTACTAAAGTGTACCAAAAATATAAATTTAGAAATTTTGGTGTCACCCCAGCCAAATAAATAATTGTCTAATTTATGAAGACAATCATTCAACATTTTTTTTTCTTAAAAATATTAATAAATAGTTTACATGTCATCAGTTTAGTTTTAATTGTCCAACCACGCATCGAACTTGACTCAAGTTATGAATTGCATGGCCTAATTACTTCATTTTTCATGTGCTGAAAATATTTTTCATAATATTTTGAGTAATATAGAGAGATAAATATTGCTTACAGAATTCATCTTTTAAAAAAGGTTATTCTTTATCACAAAACTACAATTGTTATTATACTAACCAATAATTGTTTAAATTTTATAATTGCTTGTGATGTAAACAATTGTATAAATATAAAATAGATAATTATATAAGGGGAGTGATAGACTTTTTATTTATGATGGATTGCAGAATAGTTATTTATTAAATAGAGAAAAGTGTAGCAAAAGTTTCTAGATTAATTTAATTATTTGTATTATCGGATCTTTTATTATCATCTATGGTAAAAGGAATGAACAAAACATACTATTTAATAATTTATTTATTAAAATATTATTATTTTTTATCAAATAATTAAATACAATTAAAATATGAGTTTTTAACGATAGTAAAGTAACAATTAATATGAATTATTTTAACAAATTTTTTATTTTAATATTTGTTAATTACCACTATTTTATTAGTTTTTAATATCTAAAAAAATTAAAATACAAATTAAATAACTTTATGTTATAATATTATTATTGTTGATTTATTTTAAACAATTTTATCTTAAATTTTCACTTTCAACCGTGTTTAAACTTTACGGGAAAATAAATATTTTAATAAAAATTTATGAGAAATTACTTAGGATAATATATTTTAAAATTTAAAATAATAAAAATAACAACTTTATTTTAAATTAAAATAATACGAGGTAGTGTTAGGTTATATTAGTTATTTTCTTAAAAGTTATTAGAATAATATTATTTATTTTTAATCCACCCATTTTACCCCATCAAGTAAATAATACATTTTAAAATCTAAGTAATCAATCAAACAATTATTTAATCCAAGGGACTTTTATTAAAATTGTTCTCTATGATCGAAGCCTGTTTATATTTGCAGTTTATTTATTTGAGCAATATAATTCTTTTTGCCCAAAATTTTAAATAATATAATTGTAAATAGTGTATATAATATTTACACAAATTTAACGATTTAATTTTTTATCATTCTTGAGCAAAATTTCTTGGTTGGATTTGATTTAGAATGAACGATACTGTTGCATTGTTATGGCTTATCAGAAGTTGCAGAATTCAGATTGACAAATTTGTGTCTGCCTTCTTAACATTTTTTTTTTCTGGTTGGTTCTCTTATAACACTTCTTAAAACTTTTAATATAAAATAAAAATCTCAATTCAAAAATTTCACATTAAACATCATTTAATTAACTACAATTTAAGTTGAACTCCTTTCAAAAGTTAAATTCATTTAATGTTAAAATTCGATCAATTAAACTCGTTTAATATTGAATTCTAAAAATTTAAATCATGTTATTAGATCAATGTTATTTTTATTTTTATAACTTTTAGGAATGGTCATTCTATGTAAATTAAAAAACATTTGTATGACCCTTTTTTATACAAACATGATGAAGACTGAGGATAGAGCCGTAATATTGTAGTTTCCTTACTTAATAACCATGACAAAAATATTGATATTGATGTAAATACTGAGACTTTAATTTTATAATAATATTAAAAATATTATCTATATCAATAGATATTTACATAAAAATTATGAAAATTATGAAAATTGTTGTAAATTTTATGAAATATTTTATTAAATTTCAGTAAATATTAAAATAAATAATAGTACACTAATTTAGCTAAAATTTTTTTATATTAAAATAACATATTTATGACATATATAACACACATTATTGACATATAACAATAGGGAAACATAATTTTAATCTTTATTTAATAAATATAAATATAAGTTATATAATATAATTCTAAATATATTAAGTTACATGCAATATAAAATATACATAAATATTTAATTAAAATAACTTTTTTTGGCTGGCTCAAATTTTGAAACTATGAAAACATCAATGATAATAAAGACACAATAATCATATCAGAACATCAAGTAATAATAAATTTTCTTGTATTTATTAATATATCATGTATATATTAATTGATTTCTTTCAACAGTATTTTCATATAAAAAAATTATAAATTAATCTAATTTTTATAATACTAAGATATTTATTTCAAAATGAATATGATATTTTCCATGTTAAAAGTCACCATAATTGAATTCTTTGTAATTAGATTCTATGTTACTTGCTTTTCCCTGTTTTCTTCGCGAATATAACTGATTCTGCGTGGTGGTAGGCTAGTTTTACTGTGTTCGTACGTCCCTTTTGGCGCGCTGGTGTGTCGGAGACGGGAGGCTCGTCGCGTTGTGCTGGGTCTTCCCTGTTGCTGGCTGGTGTTGTCGGCTCCTGGTTGACGGGGGTTGTGCGTCTCTGTTTGGTTGTTGCCGTGGTCGTGCGTCCCTGTTACTGTGGTTGTTTTATCCCCGTTTGGTTGTTGCTGGCTCCTGGTTGACGGGGGGTTGCGCTTGTGGCTCCGGCAGTCTCTGGACATTAGTGGGATAGAGGACATTTTGTTTGTTTGCTTCCGTCTCCGGCGGATCTCGTCGCCCTTGTGGCCGTTTGTGTCTCATCTCGGTGGCGAGGGGCTGCTCGGAGTATCTTGTAGCCGGTACCTTTCGGTCTGCTCTGGTCTCCTCGCGTGGATCTGGGTCTTTGCTGGTTCTTCTGGTTGGTTTCTGTGAGCGGCTCCGCCAGTTTTCTCGGCAGTTCAGATCACCAGTGGGGTGGAGGGTAGTTTTGGTAGTCCGGTTTATTATGGTTATTTGGTGTGTTCATTTTAATGTGTTTTTTAATAATATCCTGCTATTTTGGTTTACCTTAAAATATGTAGATTTGTTGTGTTGTAATTTTGTTGATGAGGGTTTTGATTTCTATCTTGTTGTATTATCTAATGCTGAGAGTTTATCACTTTTTTATTTCTTATTTGAGTTAGGCATTAAGATGAGTCCGAATGAAAAGCTAATGTGGAACGCTCATTGTTACGTGCTGCCGAAATAGCACATGTTCTTTCAATAGCCTTTTAGTCCTAACTGGGTTTTGGAATTGTGATGTATTTTTAGATTGAATGTGCTTTAAAGTTGTAAATTGGATCCTTGTTTAATAAAATTTACTTCTTTGAATAAATAAAAAAAAAATTCTTACCAAAAATTCTAATTACAAACAATCAAACAAAAATATCTCTTTCACATGATAAGTTGGTACTTTTTTTTTAATACCGATATTTATAAATATTATCAAAGTTTTTGGCAATATTTAAAAAAATAACAAAGAAAAAAAATATCAAAATCGATATTTTTACTGATATTTTTCAATATTTTCAATACTTTGGACAAATTTTACCTATATTCATTATTTGATTTTAAAAAAATTTCTACCGAAATATCGAGATCTTTACGGATTTTTCCATCCATAGTAAGAACCGCAAAACATTGGAGGTATATCTTCTTTCTTAAATTAAATTGTATCTCTATTCTTTTTCCTTTCAATCAGAAATTATTTTCCTTTTATGTCACACAATTTTTTTTATTAATAATTAAAATATTATACTTTAATTAATTTTGAATATTTATTAATCAAAAGAAAAATTAATTTATATAAAAAAAAATTAAAAGTTTAGGTTTCTTTTAAATCAATTTTTTTTTTCAATATAATTTTTCCTTCAATTTAATAAGGTTCGAAGTTAAATAAAAAACAGAATTGAGTGATATAAAAAGACAAAATACATGTGACAACTTTCTATTAAGAAATATGCACCGGCGGAAATAGGAAGGGATTAGTAGAGTAGATAAATTATATGTAAAAAAATAGATTTATGTTATCGTTAAAGCTTTATTTTTGGAGTTTTATTATTTAAAAATACGTTAAAAATTTAATAATTTAAACATATTTATATTTAAATAAAATACATATAATATTTTTTTGATAAAAAATAAATAATATTATTTTTTAATGGCGCTCATGAACTAAACTTCTAGATCATCACTGCAAGTATGATACTTCCTTCCTTTTGTACGTTCTCTGCTCAGTTAAGAAAGATGTGATCGTAGGGAAGACTCCCAAAACAAATGAAAATACTTATAAAACAAAATTGAAAAGTTGAAATTATAGGGAATTTTTATTTTTATTTTTTAAAGACATGTGACTTAACATGAATTCTTATATATTTTTAATAATTTTTTCTTTGTTTAATATGCTTAGCTTAGTTTTTTTTTTTTTAATTTAAATAAAATTTAAAGGAAAATATGTAATTATTTTAAAATATAATAATATTTTTATCTTAAATTATTTTATATGTGATTGAGATTTTATAATTTTTGTTTCTTTCAGGTAAGATTTTTAGCCAATGAATATTATTTTTAATTTTTATCCTTCTCTTAATCTGTATAAGCTAACTCTTAGATTTTGTTCAACTTACCAATAATGTAGTTAAAATTTTCCACGAATCTATATGTCGATAATTAGAATAGTTATTTATTTATTCTTCTTGTATAATATGATTGCCTGGTACTTCAACTATTATCACGTGGTCCACATCCACAACTGGCTAATAGACAATCCAGTCTATAAAGACATTGAGTATTAACAATTATATTTGGTTCCGACTTTTAATTGATGATGATGCACACTTTTATGTGGTTTCCTTGTTTGGTAATAGTACTCATATCGCTGGCACCAAATAACATCAATAAATAAATGTTTTGTATCACTAATTCGGAAAAAAAAAAAAACATGAATAATAATAGTTAAAAATACGAACATTTATTACATAAAATATAAATTTTTTAAGAATTATTTGTGGTTCAGATAGTAAGACTCTAAATTCTTCTACTAGGAACCCAACATAAGTTCAAATTTCACCTGAATATGTGAGTGTGTTTTTTCTTATTAATAAAAAAAAAATGAACTTTAGAGTTTTTCTTTTTTAAAGCAACAAGATCGAGCTACACAAATACCATTTAATAGAGGTGTTTAAAACTTAACCGATTCAATTCAATTTATGTAATTCAATCTAATCCAATTCATAATGTTCGATTTTCTCTCTTTCCAACTCATAATGTCCAAGAATTATAATTTATTATATAATTTTATTCATATATGCATTAAAAAAATTTAAGATCATGTTTGATAGGTTGGTTAATCATTAGTTTTTTTTTTTTTTGTATAAAATTACTTCAAATAATGAACCTAAAATTCATAATAATAAAAATAATGTTTTTATTTTAAATTAAATAGACTATAGATATGAGTTAGTATTATAGATGCTATTTTTATTACTATAAAATTTAAATTGTGTTATAGTAATTTTTTTTTCTTTTATTTAAGTATTTATAAGATCTTGTTATTTACATAGTTTTATTTTTAATCTTCTATAAAAATATTTTTGACATTATAAAATCATACATTTATATAATATGCAATTTATTTTTTAATATGCAAAAAATATTTTTTTTTTATGTTATAACAAATATATGTGCATTATGTAGAAATTAAAGATTATGCTTTTAATTAAACATTTTCTCTATTTATCTTTAAAGAAATTTTATGGTTGGGCTTTCCCCTACTTTTTTTTTTTTTTAACAGGTGGTTTGCATGAAGTTTTTTGAATACTATTATATATATCAAGTTATATTATGCAACAAATAATATATTAATTATTAATTAAATATAAAGTTAAAAATATGAAATAAATAAGTAATTATAGAATTTTTAATTAATAAAAAATTAATTAAATTTTATTATTGAATTCATATATATATCAAATTATTATAAAAATATTTTTTTTTTTCAATTTTTCAAAATAATGGGATGAAATCAAATTTAAAATTTGAAAAATACTTTCCAACGAATTTGTATTCTGTAATACAAGAATTGACAATTATGATAATTATAGAAAAATTTCAGTATTATACGTATAATCTTCAAATCCGTTTAAAAGGCTTGTCATTATTTTATGTATATTATTGTATATATATTATTAATATGTAATAAATATATAAATAAAAATAATTAAAAATGTAAATTTTGTTATATGGATTTATACACACATTTATTATTTATTAATAATATTAATAATGATTCTAATTTTTTTGTGTGTGTTGTTATATGTATCATTAATAAGTAAAAAAATACATGAATAATAATAGTTAAAAATATGAACCTTTATTACACAAAATATAAATTTTTTACACATATATAAAATTTTTGGTAAAAAAATATCTCATTAGTGATAAGAAAGTAGATAAGAGATAAGACAATTATTACATACTCGCACACTCTAGATCGTCGATATTGGGTGAGACTCAACCTTAAATAGGGGTGTAACCGTTTAAGATCAGTGAAAGATAGTAGTGGAAGGTTTGACATCGAAGTTCATGTTCTAAGCTTCGAATTCATGTAATTCGTTGTCTAATAAAACCCACTATCTCCTACATAATTCGTCCAAATAGCTTACTATTTAGATTATTTTATTTAATTATTTACACGTATATTTATTAATTATTAATAATATATAAAATAATATATTTAAAATAAAATAATACATGTATTTTTATCTTTAAAATCACACATTTGCCATTCCTATGAGATTTGCCATAAAGTAAATAATAATTGATATTTCAGATCAATCAAATTCAAAGTCACACAACTTTTCGTGCTAACAAACACGCAACAACTCTCTCATTTGATAAATTTTTTTCTATAAAAGAAAACTCTCTATTAGCTGGCAATGGCGGCCATAACGGAATATTCAGAATTAGGGGGCAAATTATTATTGGTTTAGGTTTTTATAATTCTTACATCTGCTTTCTTCCACATTTTTTCCCACTTTTTATCCACTTTCATTGCGTTTCTCAGTTGAGGCCTGGTGGGTTGCTCATCATTTTCATTCCTATCTCATCTTTATCGATAAAATATTTATTATTTTTATCAGATTAACAAAAGTAATTCTTTTTATATTGATAATATGCTGTTAAATCATATTACCAAACATTGCTAAGCCTGTTTACTTATAGATTAATACTTTTAATAATAATTATTTAATTAATTTATATGATACAAATTAATTATTATTTTTTAAATTTATTTTATTATTGTGCATTTTAGATTTTATATTTAATAAAATATTTGTATCATTTTTAGTATGCTAATATCACTAATAAATAATAAATAAATAAATAAAAATTTTTATCCTTTAAACAATTTCATTTCTTATTTTATCCGTGTGTATTTGTGTATGAATGTAATCATTTAAGTCATACGTGAAATTTGGACTCTTTCTTATAAAAAATAATAATAATAAAATAATTTGGACTTTTCTTATAAAAAAATAAAATAATAATAATAAAATAATTTAGGACTCTTCAATAATTAAATATATAATATAAGATATGAGGGGCAAATGTATATACACTCACATTTACAGAGGCAGAGGAGGAAAACTGAGGTTTTGTGGGTTAATCATGGCCGCTAGGAAGATCTCATGTCTATTGTCTCGCTCTTTCAGTTCTGTTCCTTCTTCTTCTGCCTTGTTTCGTCAAGGTATGTATGTTTTTGTTTATTTATTTATTATTATTTGTTATAGTTATTGGGTCACGGCTGATAGATTTTGTATTGTGGTACCTTTTTTATTATTATTGTTATTGATTTTAGTTATTATATCATGGCTGATAGATTTTGCATTGTGGTTACTTTGTTTGTTGACTTGATCCCATTTATGAATTAAATATTAATAGATTGGGTAGTTTCCTTAGTTCTTGGATTTTTATCCCCTTCGTGTTGCACTTATTGTTTGGTAGGTTAGAAAATTTATGGTCAATGACAAATATTAGATATTATTTGATCCTGACACTTCTCTGTTGCTCATTGATACTCTGGATGTGAGATATAAATCTTTTTGCTTCTGTTTGTGTGAGATGTATACTATTTATATGTTAACTGATCTTATTTATCAGAATGACATGATCATTTCGTAATCCTGAGTAGTTTGTTTTCTTTTGATTCTGTTTCCCAGTTTTCTCATTGTGCAAAAACTGAAGAGGGTAAGAGAAAAATTATATTTTTGTACTAAAGCTCACATTTTTAGGTTTGATTTCGATCTCGTTTCCTTTATGTCGATAAATAAAGACTAAAATAGTGAAAAATTTATTTCTTTGAATCCTTACACATGATTTAGATACATTATTATATGCCCAATTCTATCTTCTTGAACTGCCCCCTTCTGCTTCTTACTTGTTAAACACCATATCCACTTTATTAATGGGAGGCTTTGGTGTCAAATAAAAGCCCGTAAGTTCTTTCTTGCACCTTGTCTTTGTGGGGTGCTTTCATGAAGCTTTTCACGTGCGGTTAGAAAAGCGGAAAATCATTATGCTTTAGTCAAGAGCTTGTTTGTTCAAATAACTGAAAAAATGACAATTTTTTCCCATGTTTCTTAACAAGTATTTTTAATTTTATCAGGAAGGATTGCTTCTGTTGGCAGAGCAATTGGTGAATATAGTACTGCTGCTTCTCTTGAGGAACCAATTAACCCATCTGTTAAAGTGAATTATACTCAACTTTTGATTGATGGGAAATTTGTGGATTCAGCATCAGGTAATTTTTTTTTGGTTAATTGGAAGATGAACATTTGTATTTAAATTGGGCAGTGAGGTATATTCATTGCCATTGTTCTGATACCATAATAACAAGCAATTATTGATACTTAAGGGTTGTGATTCCTCTGGTCTCAGGGAAAACTTTTCCAACATTGGATCCTAGGACTGGGGAGGTTATTGCAAATGTTGCCGAAGGAGATGGAGAAGATATAAATCGAGCTGTTTCTGCTGCTCGTAAAGCATTTGATGAAGGACCATGGCCAAGGATGACTGCTTATGTAGCTATTCCTTGTTTACTTCTTTTGCAAATCATATGATGCTTATGCAGATTATATGTTTTTTTTGGTTCAAAGCTTTATTTTTGAAAACTTCAATGGCATATATATGTGCAGGAAAGGTCGCGAATACTTCTGCGCTTCGCTGATTTGATTGAACAACACAATGATGAATTGGCAGCACTTGAGACATGGGATAATGGCAAGACATTTGAACAGGCTGCTAAGACGGAGATACCAATGATTGTACGTCTCTTTCGCTACTATGCCGGTATGCCTTATACATGGTTGAATTCTCCTATTATTAGGTAAATATGTATTAACATTCTAAGGTTTATATGTATCAGGTTGGGCGGATAAGATTCATGGACTTACAGTTCCAGCTGATGGAGAGTATCATGTGCAAACCTTGCATGAACCAATCGGTGTTGCTGGTCAGATTATTCCATGGAATTTCCCCCTTCTCATGTTTGCTTGGAAGCTTGGGCCTGCATTAGCATGTGGAAACACTATTGTTCTGAAGACAGCAGAGCAGACACCACTTTCTGCTTTATATGCATCAAGTCTATTGTATGAGGTAATTCACAAATCAAAAAAATATTTTGTTTTGTTCTTTCTTTTCTATAAAAGGTTCGATAAAATGTGTCAATTTGTCAAAGTTTGTGAATAAATTGCTCTGTCTATGCTCTTTGGATTCTAATTATTTAACTCTTTGATAGGCTGGACTTCCCCCAGGTGTTCTCAATGTTGTTTCTGGGTTTGGCGTTGTTGCTGGTTCTGCTCTTGCTAGTCATATGGACGTCGATAAGGTAATGGATGCGTTAGTTTTTAGGATATGATAGATATGTCTGCATTTTGAGATAAAATTGTATTAAGATACTATTGCACTGATTAGATTTCTTATTTAGATATGCTGCACTGGTTGTCTTTATGCTAAAACCGCTGATAATCACTTTTCAGATTGCATTCACTGGATCAACTGATACAGGAAAAGCTGTACTTGAATTGGCTGCTAAAAGTAATCTGAAGCCAGTAACTTTGGAGCTTGGAGGAAAATCCCCATTTATTGTCTTTGACGATGCTGACGTGGATAAGGCTGTTGAGCAAGCACATTTTGCTCTATTCTTTAATCAAGTATGTACAAGAATAATCTATTTGTCATAAGGCATTGACTCTATACATGATTAAGTTCATGTGTTGATCACAATGCCTTTATGTCTGCAGGGACAATGTTGTTGTGCTGGTTCTCGTACTTATGTACATGAGCGTGTATATGATGAGTTCGTGGAGAAAGCGAGGGCACGTGCAGCCAAGCGTGTTGTTGGTGATCCATTCAAGGGCAACATCGAACAGGGTCCTCAGGTAAGCGCATTGACTGAAAGTTCTTGAGTCTTGACATCTTGCATCTCTCTTGTTAAAAGTTATGTGGGAAGCCCTAGTTGCGTTAAATGATTTTAAACTCTAGATGTTCAATTCTCAGTTTGATATGTTATATGCAGTATTGCAAAATCTATAGAATAAGAGAGAATATATTGTAGGAAATTGATATCAAATGGGACTGTCATTGCCTTTGGTTTCTAAATTGGCTAGCTTTTGAGTAATTAACTGATTAAGGTATCACTTCAATAAACAGATTGATTCAAAGCAATTCCAGAAAATTCTTAAGTACATAAAATCTGGTATCGACTCTGGAGCTACACTAGAAACTGGAGGAGAGAAAATTGGTACAAAAGGTTACTACATTCAGCCCACTGTTTTTTCAAATGTTCAGGTTATTATCTTCACATTTACTCAAAATTAACCATTTTTACCATGAAACTTGAATAGGATTATCATTCATTTGTTCAAAATTTTTGTCTTATGTATCCAGGATGACATGTTGATAGCAAAGGATGAGATATTTGGTCCGGTCCAGTCCATTTTGAAATTCAAGTGAGCAATACACTCCTCTGTAGGTACTCTAATCTAAGGGCCCTTAGCTGCTACTACCGTTAACGTTTTGTGTGATCGCAGGGATATTACTGAGGTGATAAAAAGGGCAAATGATAGTCGCTATGGTCTTGCTGCGGGGGTGTTTACGCAGAACATAGACACTGCAAACACAATGACTCGTGCACTGCGAGTTGGTACTGTGTGGATAAATTGCTTTGATGTATTTGATGCTGCAATTCCTTTTGGTGGATTTAAGATGAGTGGCTTTGGAAGAGAAAAGGGTATTTATAGCCTTAACAATTACTTGCAAGTGAAAGCTGTTGTCACTCCTTTGAAGAATCCAACATGGTTATAAATCATAGGAGCAAAAAATAATACACAGAGAGCGAGAGAGAGAGAGGTTGAATTGCATTAGAAACTAACGCCACCATGAAACAATGATTTCAATGTGGTGATGATAATGAAGAAATCTTTGTTTCCTTGAAGAATTGCAACTCTCGAATATGTTTTGGTACTTTATTTGAAATCAATTGTTTAGTTGTCTATCTCCTCATCTCTCTGCTGAACATTTCTACGTTCTTTGTTTCTTTCTCAATCATCATTCATTCACTATGTGTAACTTCTTCTATCAATGGACACATAGAAGACGGCTCCAAATGGATATCAACATGTGTTAAATGGTCTGCATATTCATATTTCATGGGATCAAATAAACTCCAAGACCTCATTTTGGGATTGAAAGGAAGAATTTTACTATATAACAACAACACAAGTTATATAACAACTAGGGTGGCTAGTGTTCAAGCCATAATAACACTTTGCTTTCCCCTTTCAAGTTACTTGTTTTAAACACACTAAGTCGCATATTTGAATCACGTTAATTAACATGTCGTATAGAGAAAGCTAAGTCGTTTATTAGTAACTTTTTTGTTTGGTTTAACAGATGGAATAGAGAGACATCATATATACTATTATACATTTCGACTTGAACTACATTTCATATAATTTCTCAAAAGAATAAAGAATACAAACAACCTAAAATATTTCTTTGATCACTTGCATTCTGGAGGCATCACTTTATACCTTGCAGTATCTTTACAATAAGAGTAAAACATAAGTTTACTTCTAGCCCAATCCATAGCAGTAACTTGTTGCTTTGAAAGGTTACTAAATTCTTGTCCATCAATTGGGTCTATACTGGAATGGCTGTTTTTAGAACATGAAGTTGGGTTTGATATGCAACCACTCATTTTGATATCAGCAAATGAAACTACGAAAGGGGCATATTTGTAATTAATTGGGTATTTTCCTCCATGAGTTGCCCATTCTGATCCATCCCATATTGTTGCATAGACTGACATTGGCTTTAATGGGTAACCAGAAGGTATAGCAATGTTGCTTGAAAACTCTCTTATTGGGATGTTGTCCACGAAAAACCTGCCCCAATTTCATGGAAACTTCATTTCAGACAAAGCCAAGAACAAGGAGAGATTAATATTAACCATTTCGATTTTAATAAATTCTTACGCAATGTGATGCTTGTTCCAGAGAAGGCTATATTGATGGTGCTCTTGTGTTGGATCAAACCAAAGGTAGAATTTTTCTTCTCTTCCAGTACTCACACTTCCATTTGCATATACATTTGTTTGGATAACCCAGTCGTTTCTTTTGTCATGTCCAAGCATTTCTATGTCTATTTCGTCATGATTGTGAGGAAAAACATCCGAATTCGAGAGCTGCAATTGCCACCCTTGTTGTTATTATACAAATATAATAAATTAATCAAATGATATTCAATTTTTTTAGGCAAAAATGATTTTCAATTATATATTGAATTACATGAAATGGAACTTGGACAATATATGATCAAATCACTAAAGAAAAGGTAAGATATGTACATTCAACAAACTAATGTGTTACATGGGTTTACTATGTGGGTACCTTTATACAAGCTCGTTTCAAGTTATGTGCTTGTTTTATGTTACATGTTCAAATGACATGTAAAAAAAAAAATCAAATGTGTACATGGGTCATATTATATTTTTTTTACCGGATGAAATCGTACTTAAATGTGGTTCTGTGACCCAAACACATGGCTCATATTATCTATCATGTGATCTGCCTTTGATAGCATGCATGATATTTTTAATAATAAATTGATTTCTTTTTTAATAATAAATTGAAATTGATTTTTTAACAAACTCACATAAAAAGCAATTACAACTCCAGGAGAGAGACCAGAAGGAAGCTTAATTGCAGCACTGAAGAATCCATACTGGAATTTATTATGAGAAACCAATCCAGACCCTGTTTAGAAATTAAAATAATCGAGAAAATAATAAAATTTATGATTTTTTTAATTAATTGGTCACTAAATCACAATTAATGATAAATAGTGAAAGCTATTATTACTATTGTAAATTAATTAATTACCTGAGGATTTATTAAGAGCAAGAATAGCCATTGAACCATTACCAGCGAGGTGGATATTTGAGGCTCCAAAGAACTGTGAAAATTCATTAGCAATTGAAACATGAGGAAAAAGATCTGTTAAAGGAGAAACAATTGGAGGTGTGTAACGCTTATTATGTGAAGAAACAATTACTAACATAGAGAATATTAAGAGAGCTGATAAAACTAGCTTTTGTTGCAAAAATAATGCCATGTTAAAATTTTTAATTAAATTTGTAAATAGATAATATGAATGAATAGAGAAAATTGCATAGATGATTTGGGTATTTATGGGGAGGTTTAAGAGAGACGTTTCTAATATTAATGCTGGGTTGTTTATTAGCTGGATGTATCTTTTTCATAGGATCAGTTTTAGGTGAGGCGTTTGATTTGTTCACCTTTTAGACTACATTATTATATCAAAAAAAGTGTCATGTGGGATAATGATGATCTTTACAAGTTTGGCGGCCTTGTGGGGTTAATTTGCTCCAAAGTTAGGAGGGGCATCACATGAACTAATATCCATTAATTGTTGTTTAATTACCTTCCTAGTCCTATCCTCTGCTAAAGGGTTCAATGAGTGTAAACTTTTTATCATCTCTCTCTATGTAAGGTAGTGTATGTTTACATGTGTGTGTGAAGTAAAAATTTGATAATTGAATTTATGCATGTCTTATTTTTGTGCAGTTAATATTTAAAATAGTAACAAAATATTAATTTAAGAAGTTTATTGGCGCAAAACTAGGGTTTCATAATTGTGTGACATGCACGTATAAAAAACATAGTGATAATTTTTTAGACCTTTTGGCCTAAATAACTTACATTTAGATTATAAATTAATATTTTTCAAAACTAGTAAAAACATATCCAAAATTATGACTTTGATTACATAAAAATCATACAAATTACTACGATGCTTTTTAGGGTTAACAAATAAATATACCAAAATTCTGACGACTCTATTGATGGCATCACTAGAGCTCCAGCCGGAGCTCTGGAGCTCCGACCACCTTGTCGGATAGGTATGTAATATGTTACATATAACGGTAGATATATATGTAATGTATTACATACAATAATAGATGTGTATGTAACATTCAGCAGATGTGCATATAACATATTACATACAATGATAGAAGTGTATGTAACAAATTACATACAATGACAGTTGAATAAAAGATAAATTTAAGAACATGAATAAAATCAAATATTAAAAAATTTCACAGATAAGAATGGCATTAATAGGACATCACAAAAATTATATATAAAACGCCAAGTAAATTTGTAATTTATTTTTAATTAAAAAAAAAAAAAAGAAGTTATCTTTTTAATTTATTTTTTTAAATAGAAATTAAAGAAAATAATGAAAAATTAATTAATTGATGAAGTAGCTAGCTAGTAAGGAATTACTTACATTCCAATGATGTTGAACAATTTTTTGAATGAATGCTTTGTTTGCATGAGACACTTTAGAAGCCACCCAAACAGATATTGAGCTAGGGTGAAATAATGATTAAAATTTTGGAAAAACGACAAAACTAACACCCCTTAAATTTGTAATAATAAAACTAGCACCCTTTGTATTCAAACTTATATTTTCATAATTAAAAAAAATGATTAATATGTCATTTTTCTTTGAACACTCATTCAATTAAAGTTGAACGACAATAATTTAGACCCGTTCAATATTGAACGTTCAATATTTTACGTTCAAATTAAACGTTTAATATTATTGGGGGTGCTAATTTTATTACTATAAGTTTTAGGGGTGTTATTTTTAGTAAATTCCCTAAACTTTTTAAGTGATAAAGAGCGATTTTCTTTTACATAAGTAATTATTGGAGGAAAAATATTTTAACAAGCTAAACATTGAATGAACAACAAGAAAAATAAAATAAATAAAGCAAACTCAACTAAGTATTATAACAAGTTGGGTAATTGAGATTTTGATTAAAATTTCACTTATATTTGAAAGTATAACTACTAGGAGAAAAAAACTAAAATGGTGAGCTAGGGGTGTCAATTCGTGCTCAAACTAGCACAATTTAAATTGGTCAAACCTTAATTCAATTCAAATTTAATTCGAGTAAGTAAAGGTGAGCCCGAAATAAAACCAAACACAAACGAGCTAGCTTAAACTGGCCCAAAATAGTCTGAATTGTTAATTATATATATTTTTTTAGTTAATATGACTTTTTTTATCAAAAAATAATTAAAGCTCAAGTAGTATTACATAAAACAATAAAAAAAAAATATAAATATAAGAAAAAATTAATTATTAAAGTAAGAAATCAATTTCTAAATTAATTAGGCAAGGAGTAAATGCCATCAAATTTCACCATGCATAAGTTAAAAGTTGTCATGTCCTCATGAAAAACTCACATTTAAAATAAAGAGTTCTCAAGTCCAAATAAAATTTCTTCTAATGATTAAACAAAATAAATAGAGATAATTAGATTAAATAAAAATACTTACCAAAAAATGAAGAGCTAAAGTAAATTAAAATATCACATGAGAACATAACTTTTTTATTTTATATATACACAAGAATAGAACCTTGACTATTACATAATACATAATTATCAAGACAATGAACAAGTAAAAAAGAGAATAACATAACAAAGGTTGATAAAAGATTTAAAATTTTTATTTCAAAAACTAATACCTAATCAATTTAAAAGTAGAAACTTCATAATACTAATTGAAATTAAATATGAATATTATATTTTGGATTAAAGAGTTAGGTAGATTTAAACGCTAAATGCATTAACATCAAAGAATGTAGCATAATATTGTGATAAAATGAATAAATTATAACTATTTATTTATTATCGGCTTATTTTTTTTTAAAGAAAAGGGATGAAAAATAACTAATATAATATAAAAGAGAAGTATTGAAAGAGATGAAAGATTATTTTAATTTTAATATAGTCTTTTCTTTTCTTTTTTTTAATTTTTTTATTTAAAATTTAATTTAATTTTGGGTTAATGTGTTAGCCCTAATCTAGCTCAATTTTTTTTTCTGGTTATTCAAGCTGGCCTAAAATAAGTTCAAATTTAATGTGATTCGTGTTCGATTAGAGTTTTTCGATTCGATCAATTGAATTATGGCAAAAATTGCCACCCCAGGTAAATCATTATGGAATTTAGATTAGAACCTAACAATAGAAAATAAAAATCATTAGTAAATAATAAACCAAAATTAGTTAAATATGGGTCTTTAAAATTTTGACGACCATGCCTCACACAGAAGGTATGAATCTTGTTTCTCCTCTTAACAAAACTTCTAGTACCCTTGCCCTGTTTTTGCAGTAATAATTATAAAATCAAATATTGCATAAATAGATTAGAATATGAATTTGGTGAGACTGTGAAGAAGAAAAGATAGGGTTTGTAACTACGTGGCATCGAATATGAAATGATAAGAATAAAAGGGCAAAATGGTAAAATTATTTACTAAAAACGACGACCTCGAGCTACTTTTGGTAAAGAAACGATATAAACAAATATGTTACTATTTTGTGTCAATAAACTCTAATTTTTTACCCCTACTATTTTCTTTTATAAAAAGGAATATGTGATGAGCTACTTGTACTTGCTTTTGTTTATCATATTTAAATTGTTTATTTAATGTGTTAAATAATACATAAATATTTTATAAAAAATAATATTTTTAAAACTTGTAATAACAAAAATAACACATATTATGTTCAAATTATATATTTTAACAATTAAAAAAAATGACTATTACATTATTTTTTTAAAAGTCTTGAAGAAGAAGAGAGAAGTGAAGGATGAAGAACAAAGAGAGTGAAGAATCATAAGTCTGTGTATATATATTTAACAGCACTGGTATACACGTATATATAGCATTTTGTGTCTAACAACCTTGCATTGGCTGAATAACAAACTATGAACAGAATCGTAACAAACAGATTATACACAAGTAGTAATTAACAATTCTCAACATCTTAATAGCCTCCCATAAGCTCATGGTTTTTGAATAACTGTTAGCTTAATCCTTAGTTCAAGAAACTTAGGTCCTGGAAGCGCTTTAGTCATTATATCTGCAATTTGCTCTTATGTTGGAGTATATTCAACTTGCAACACTCCATCTAACACCTTCTCACGAATGAAATGAAAATCAATCTCGATATGCTTCGTTTGTGCATGAAACACTGGGTGTTTAGCTAAATACCCTGCGCTGATATTATCATAGTATACTACAGGCTTCTCATTTAGGCTGACTTTTAATTCAGCAAGTACTTTTTGTATCCACAACATCTCAGACACAGTATGAGCTAACGCCCTAAACTCTGCCTCGGTAGAAGATCTGGACACTACTCTTTGTTTCCTTGAGTGCCATGAAACCAAAGAATGACCAAGGTAGATGCAATACCCTCCTATAGAACGCCAATCATCACTACATGTAGCCCAATAAGCATCAGTGTAGCCAGTCATACTCAAACTATGAGATTGATGCAACATGAGACCATGAGTTACTGTGACTCTATGATACCTTAGGAGGCGTTTAACATCCATCCAATGTGTCATTGTGGGCTGATGAAGATATTGACAAAGCTTATTAATAGAGAAACTTATTTCAGGCTGTGTTAATGTACAATATTGAAGAGCTCCCACAACATACCTATAATTAGTAGCATCATCAAGCAATTCACCATCACCTTTAGTAAGATGTTGTCCCACCATCCTAGGAGTGACCACTGGTTTTGACTCATTTAGTTGCACCTTGTCAAGTAAATCCTTAATATACTTGGTTTGACTCAAATGCAGCCCTTCATCAGTCTTTGTAACCTCAACCCCCAGGAAAAAGCTGAGTTCACCCAAGTCTTTGAGTGAGAACACTTGATTAAACCTAGAAATTAAGGACTGAATAAAAGATGGACTGGTACCAATGATTAATATATCATCCACATAGATAAGAAAAACAAAAAAAACTCCACTGTTGTCATAAACCATCATGCTAGCATCGGCATTGGAACTCCTAAAGTCCCATTCAATCAAACACCCACTCAACTTGAAATACCAAGCTCTAGGAGCTTCTTTTAAACCATAAAAGGCCTTTTTTAGTTTACACACGTAGTGTGGATAATCTAAATCAACAAATCCTATTGGTTGAGCCATAAACACCTCCTCCACAATATCTCCATTAAGTAAAGCCGTGTTAACATCCAATTGTCGAACACTCCAATTTTGAGCTAGTGCAAGACTCAAAACGATTCTGATCGTGGTGGGTTTTAAAACTGGACTAAAAGTCTCAGTGTAATCAACTCCAGCAGTCTGTTGAAATCCCTTAGCTACAACCTGTGACTTATATTTATCCAATGATCTGTCAACCTTGAGCTTAGTTCTAAATACCCATTTGTTGTCAATAATCTTACTGCCATGGGGTAGAGGAACAAGCTCCCATGTTCCATTTTTATTGAGGGAGTCATACTCACTTTGTATTGCAGCCTTCCACTCGGGAACTTGTAAGGCTTCCTTCACTGATGAAGGTTCAGGGTGAATCTTCAAAGCCAAAAATACTTTGGGTTTGGAAATGCCACCTTTTGCTCGTGTAAGCATAGGATGATTATTATGAGGAATAGAAGAGGTAGAGAAATTATTAGTTGTGGAAGCTGGTATATCAATAGAAATTTGAATACTAGATGGATTAAAAATTTGAATAGGTGATGAAGTAGAAAGAGAAGGTTGTGGACAAGGTGATACATCGCCAGAATTAACGGGTTGAAGTGCAGACTGTGAAATAGTGGGAGTGGTATGTGAAGACACATTAGAAGTAATAGGTATAATAGACTTGGAAATAGAAAAGGATGTATCATCAAACGAACGTATAAAGCTAGTACTATGACTAGTCTTTGAAGTAGATAAGGTATGGTCATAAGGAGACAAAATTGATGTTACTTTAGATGTGTCAGACATGTTGGATAGTGGTTGAGATATATGGGTTGGTCCCACAGGTAATGGAAATGAGCCAAAAGTGAGACTAGTATGGTTAGAGGGTAAAACATGTGATTGAGACAAAGGCATATGACTTGACTGAGACAAAGGCACAATAGCAGACTTTAAACATGAAAACTTTGACTCATTAAACTTCACAAGGAAGTCATCGAGGTTCTAGTTTATTTTGATTATAGGGTCTCAAATAAAGATAACACAAACACCCAAAGATTCTTAGATGTGAATAAATTGGTGAAGTCTTGTATAATAGTGCATAAGGACTACAATAATCAAGGGTTTTAGATGGTAATCTGTTGATTAAATAAACAGATGTTTTAAAGCTATATTCCCAGTAACTCATAGGCACCCCTAACCTCATTAATAAAGCTAGTCCAGTTTCAACCACATGTCTATTTTTTTCTTTCCACAACTCCATTATGAGATGGAGTATGTGGACATGAAATCCTTCTAAGATAGCCACCCTGAAACATATGTGTTTCAAGAGACTTAAATTCAGTCCCTCCATCACTTTGTAATTGTTTAATCTGAGCTCCAAATTGCCTTGACACCATTACTTCAAAATGTAAAAAGAGTTGTGCAACCTGACTCTTCCTATTTAAAACATAAATCCATTGATACCGAGAGTAATCATCAACAAACAACAAAAAATACTTCAGTCCATTTACAAAATCAATGGGAGCAGGACCCCACAAGCCTACATGAATGATATCAAAGGGTTCAGAAGATTTGGTAAGCATATGAGTTAAAGGTAATCGTAGCCAAGTGGATCAAGGCAGTGGATTGTGAATCCACCATGCGCGGGTTCAATTCCCGTCGTTCGCCCATTAAAAAATAGATTCTATATAGAGAATTCTAAGAAAATAGAAGATCTATTCTATAAATAGAATGGAAAGATATCTGATTTTCCAAGCTGACATGCATTACACAACTTTAGCTGACTAGAGGACTTAACTGCTTTATTCATACTACTAGCAATATTTTGAACAATAGAAAAATGTGGATGACCAAGTCAGTCATGCCACAAATTACTACATAGTTCTGCTTTATGACACTGCACACTGTCAGGAACAGAAGCACTAGTAGACATAGAACTCCTAGAGGAAGGCATAGGTACTTGGAAAAGTCCACCCTTAGTTGCCCCCATTAAAATGGTAGTCCTGGTTGCAAGACCCTTAACACAAAATGTATTAGGATAAAACTCAACAATCACATCATTGTCTTCACAAAGTTTCTTCATAGAAATTAAATTTTTCTCCAATTGAGGAACGCAAAGCAAATTATGCAGTTTCAAAGCTTTCTTTGTACAAGACAAGAAAACATGACCAAATTGAGTAATGGGAATGGTAGAACCATTACCTAACATGACTGAAGAATCTCCCTCGTAAGGGCTAGCTTGATAAAGCATAGTGGTATCTGAAGTCAAATGATAAGTGGCTCCTATATCAAGATACCAACTCTAAATATTTGAAGTCTAAGAAGTAGTAGAAGCTAACAAAGCTTGGGGTGAATGAACTATATCAGTTTGAGGATAAGTCACATGTGCTTCTTGATTACTAGTCTGACTAAAATTGGCTTGTGGAGATGATTCCTTAGGCCTTTGTGAATTAGGAGGTGGTCCATTGTTCTTTGATTGTGAATATCGAAAGAAACATCGAGCAACCGTATGTCCATTTTTTTTTTACAGATTTGACATTGCACATTGTCATATTTGTTAGTGCGAGGCTTTTCTTTATTATTATTTGATGGCAAGGAATGAGTTGTGTGTGACAAGAAATTATTGGCAGTAGTATGTGAAGCCTTGAATTGCTGATTACCACTGTTTCTATGGCCATGCTGAACTAAATTTGCATAGTTTGCCTGTATTAATTGAGTATTTGGTAAATTCATTCGTTCCCGCTGACGTTCATGCATTCTTAACCTGGTGAACACTTCATCCAAGGCAAGAACTCTTTTCTTGTTTGTATTATTAGTGACTAAAGATTAATTCTAAGCCACCAAGAACATAAAGCATTTGTTCTCTGTCACTAATTGTATCTCCAGCTACCATAAGATGATCAATAAGATCCTTTGCAATGCCAATTTATTGTTCAACAGTTAAAGAACCTTTCCTGAGAGACTGAAGTTGCCAGCGAAGATCCATAAGTCTAGCTTAAGAATCATCATTAAAGGCCTTAGCCAAAGCATTCCAATAATGAAGTGTCGTTTGCTTACCAATTAGATACTTCAAGAAACTCACAGAAACAGAGGAATAAATCCAATTCTTCATAGCGTTGTCTTGATGATCCCAAAGCACATATTCAGAATTTTCTTCAAACACTTCTCGAGCACAAGAAACTCCATCGGTGCCAAGTACAAAAACTATTTTCTTGATAAATCTTGAAGGCTTTGTTTTAGTTCCATCAATTAGAGATTGTAGACCATAGACAGCAATGACTTGTCGTAGTTGTTCCTTCCATATGAGGTAATTTGTTTCATCAAGTTTTACAGAAAAATTAGGGTTTATAGGATAAGTAGGAATTGTTTGCAGTAGTGAAGAGGAGGAAGTAGATGCTTCTGTATTAAGTTGTGTTTTCATTAGTGTTTTCGTAGGTGGTGCGTGAAGAAGATAAAGAGGCCATGATTATGGCTCTGATACCATGAAAGTCTTGAAGAAGAAGAGAGAAGGGAAGGATGAAGAACAAAGAGAGTGAAGAATCATAAGTCTATGTATATATATTTAACAGCACTAGTATACACGTATATATAGCAATTTGTGTCTAACAACCTTGTATTGGCTGAATTTTTCTTTGAGATGTTTTGTTTACCAGAGATGGGATTCGTATAACAATATTTTATTAAGAAAAATATTAAACATTTATCACTTTAATAGAAAGTGATTCGCTTTTTATTTATTTATTTATCACCAAATCAAATTTTTGTAAAGTATCTTGTTTGGGTAAAAAAACATATTTTTGGTAGAGTTATATATATATACATTAAGCTTAAAAGTAAATAGAAATAGTTAATATGGACTAGGGAGTGCTCCTCACTGAAAAGAGTTTAGAGTAGTATTACCGCCCAATATCTCTTACATATTATAAATTTAATTAAAAAAAATTCTTTTATATTTAAATAAAATATAATCAATAATAAAAATTTATTTGACAAAATATACAATAATTAAAACTTTATTCTATTCAAGTAATTTTGATAGATGTGCTAAATAGAATTACTGGCGAGAAGGTGCAGTGTTCAGAAAATGTGCATGTACTTGGGACACACTGCAGGGAGCTGATTCTGCCAGAAGAGTGTTATAGCTGGCCAAGATTAGTGTTTGATATGGCAGAGAAAGGACAAATAAACACAAACACTTGAATAAAAACAAATAATGCAAGTAGCTGAAAGTGGTAAATAGAAACCCCTGTAGATACAACCTTTGGAATCTAAGCCAGGCTGTTTGCTTTTGGATTTTGTTTTGTTTTGGCTTTCTTAATATAACATGCCAAATGCAGTTAGAGACTGATAGAGATTTCTGAGGTATCTGATTTCCTATTTGCCTCATTGCCCATGATGTTGATATTTCAGCGGCAATTGCTTTTCACTTTTGGCCTTTCCAAAATAGATTCATTATGGTTCTATCTTTTCACTTTCTAACTAAATCTAATCTCATGTACTCATGCACGCAAAAGTTACAAATATGGTTAACCCATCTCATGAACTTTAACATATAATTGGTAAAGATAGTGAAAATTGGAAATCGTACGTCTTGGAATAGATTATACTCTTCTTCTTCTTCTTTTTATTTTTTTTATTATCTTAAATAAGCCTAACTTACTACTAACTTTAAAAATAAGAAATTTGGTTCATACATCATCTAACCACCTCAACTAGATAAACGTTAGTAATGGGATAAATACACTTAATTTAAACAATAATCAGGCTCTCTATACTAAAGTGAAAAGGGTTCCTATAAGAGTAGAGCATAAAAATGTTACTTTATGTTTAAGTACACATGTATATGCCCCTAATTCTTTAAGTGTAAGAGGTGACTATCTCATATTTAAAAAATGATGAGTCTAAATTTTATTACAAATTTTATTTTTATTCATCAAATTATCTTTCATTTATAATGAGTATGCATAAAAGATGTCAAATAGATAATTCTTTCCGAATTTCATATGTTAGATTTAAGGGAAAAAAAATATGAATACACATGGAGTGAAGGATTGAGAAATTTTTATAAGCAACTCCTATCTAGTGACTAGTAGTATCATTGTTTCAAATTTTTGGGGGTGTTGCTTCAATTGCTATTTTTTAATCTCCATATTTTCTTGTTTGCAATTTCTAATTGTACAAGGAATATTACAAATGAAGAAAGAACTCATGTAGTAGTGTTTTAATTTATTAGACGATAATCATTTCAATTTTTAATTTCTAATTTCTTAGTTTTGAAATTAAATTCTCAATATAAACATTTTTTTGGAAAAAAAATAAAATGAACGTCGTTTGATAACCAATATTTAATTGCAATTTTGAAAGGTAGAAATTGAAAATTAGATTTGTTTGTTTGATAATCAATTTTTAATTTTTAATTTTCAACTTTCTAAGCTTTAATAAATTTCAAACTTATTTTTGATAAATTTTCACTAAATTTTGGCTATTCAATCATTTTGAGTATGGTTAAGTATGATTAAGTTATTAATTTTTGGTGTCAAAAAAAAAAAAAAAAATAGGAATTCAATTTCAAAACTGATTTTTTTATGTTTCAAAATTTAGCCAAATTTCAAAATTGAATTTCAAAATTTAGAAATTAGAAATTGAAAATTAGTTATCAAACATATTTAATTTCAAAATTTATAAAATTTTAAAAATAAAATTAAAAATTAAGAATTGAAATGATTAACAAAGGAGCCCTTAATGATTCTCAATCATAATGGAACTTTCATGCAATTGCAAATATATGATGTTTCATGCTACATAAGTCCTCAATGCATGTGCCGAGATGATCATGTGGGATATGTACTTGTTGATAGAATCCAGTTTTCTGATTTAGGGATTAAATTAATTAATATATATGAATTTGTATGCCCAGAATTTGATAGATTATATTTTATAAGAAGAACAAATACAAGCATATTATCCAAAGGGCCTTTGTTTAGACTTAGACACATCCACGCAACATAGCAAATGCTTTTTTTCTTTTCCTAAGAACAACATAAAAGGTGTTCACTGTTGCTTGTTTATAATTTATTTTTTAAATTATATAAAACTAAATTTAAATGTGATTAATGACTTTGTGCCGATAAATATTTTTTCTGTTGATAGAAAACACGAGAAAGTTACTGCTTCATATTAAAGTATCAATTAATGATATATAAGTGTTTTTTTTTTTTTTTATGAACTCCATCATAAAAGTTGGTAACTGTAGTCTACAAGTTTTCGTAGAGCTGGGCTGCTCGAGACTTGAAGATCAATCTAAATGATTTATTGCCTTACGATAGCTAGTATTTTGGCTGAATGTTTCTTATTTCCTTTATCGCGGTACGGCTGCGTTTTGAAGGCACGTTTTTACATTTTTGTCCTTTTATGAATTATACCCAGAGCTGCTACTCGGTCTCCTTTTCTTTTCATTTCTTTCGAGATTTCTCCTGCAAAGCTCCGAACTGCTTCAAGATTTCCGTGGAAACAGCAAAACTTTGTCTCCTTTAAATAGCATTTCCTGTAGCTTTTCTTCCTTCAGATAACAATGGCTCACTGCCATGTCAATTCTTATCATCGAATTTGACTCAGTTTTTTTTTTTAATAATTATTTTTTCCTCTTTCAAATTGATATTTATTGGTCGTAGCTTTCAAATTGATTTTCGGTCCCTCTCTTTTTGAAGGAAATTTTTTCCATCTTTGAATTTTCAAGAATAGCTCATTAATGGCGAACTCTGGCAACAAGAACATACAAGCGAAACTGGTGGGTTTGTCTTCTTTGTTTCTTTTTACACTCGTAAATTTATAGTTAGGATTCTTTTATTGTTTTTTTATGTTATATTTTTTTGTCTGATCTGTAAAGTATATAAATAATTTATTTGATATGTAAATTAGTATGTAAATTATTTACATATTATGTAAATAGTTTATATAGTATGTAAACTTATTTACATACTGATATATTGGTATGTAAATTTATTTACATACTGATATATTGGTATGTAAACCATTTTACATACTATGCAAACTGATTTACATACTATGTAAACTGATTTACATACTATGTAAACTGATTTACTATTATATTAGTATGTAAATTATTTACATATTATGTAAATAGTTTATATAGTATGTAAACTTATTTACATACTGATATATTGGTATGTAAATTTATTTACATACTGATATATTAGTATGTAAACCATTTTACATACTATGTAAACTGATTTACATACTATGTAAATCAATTTACATACTATGTAAACCAATTTACATACTGATATTACATATCACATAACTAAGGATATTTTTGTAATTTATTTAATTTTAATGTAATCAAAACTCACAGTTTTGATCTTATTATTGCTAGTTTTAAAAAATTTAATTTTTTAACTAAATATATACTATTTAAGCAAATAGCTCCAATCTAAATGGCCTTGCAATGAATCCCGTATAAGGGCCATTAGGCCATGTCGGTTGCGGTCTATATATATGGGCCAACTAAAGTATGAAGCCCATTACCCACATCCCTGATAAAAAGGTAAGAGAACAATGCTTATATCCACGACATCCCAATAAACTCATAATCCTAAATATATATAAACCTTACAAAACTATAAAAATAAACTATAATGCCTTACAGACAAGAGTAAAAAAATCATTTTCTTTAAAAATGTTATACATAACAGAAAATTAAGAAATAATGAAGTAAAAACATAAGACATTTTAGAATATTTTTCACAATAAACGATATTTAGTAGAAAGAAATTCGAATAAATTCAAAAATCAAAAATAAATCTTAAAGAAGGAGACATGTTTAGGGAAGAATCATTTTCCATAATAAGAAAACTATTTTGAAGAAAAGACATAATATATTATGAAATAAGTAATAAAAAAAATGAGTGTTACTATTGCACATGCAAAAGGAAGGTTTAATATACCATTAATTGATAAAGAAACTATTATAAAAACACTATCAAAATTTTTCCGAAAAGATAAAAGAAAAATTGGATATATTCATTTGGATAGAATACAAATTTTAATAAAAATACATTTTAGAGAAAGAATAAATATACCAATAAAATTAGCATTATTAGACAATAGGATAATCAACAGAAAAGTTGCTTTGCTAGGAATGATCAATAGAAACTTAGGATCATAAATAAAAATTTACAACATATCTAAAGTTTACTATTAATATGAACGATAAAAATTTAAACAAAGTATTAAATCTAGCTTATGATTTTGAACGAGAAAATTTAATGAAAATTATTCAATTTTATTACATTATTTAGTAGGATATTCCCTAATAAATAATCATAACTCGATATATAGACAAAATAAATTTATAGAAATAGATAGAACATTTAAAGGAATAAGACAAATAATAAAATTAAAAATATTAACAGAATATGAAATACCTGATGAATGAATTTAGACATTAAAGAAAACTCTCTCATACCAGTGAGAAAAAGCAATATATAAATTAAGTTTATAAAGACCTAAGCAAGAATCAGTAAAAGGGATAAGAAAATAAACGAGTTAAAAGAAAAAAAAATTGAAGAAGTAAAATAATTAGTTTATACAATAAAATAATATTAGACTAAAAACTTATATTAAAAAACAAATTATTAGGAATAGAATTAGAAGAAAATAATAATCTAACAAACATATCTAGCAATTAAGTATCTATAATGAAGGCTTTAATTCGTTTGGCAGAAAAAATAGATACTACAAATGAATTAAATATTAAAATTTTGCAAGATATAAACAAAACTAAAAAAAAACTAAAGGAATTACAATTAGATATGCATTAGGAAATTACAGAATTAAAAAATGATATTAATAATATACCAAGAGAGAATGGATTAAAATTTGATCTATTAAAAGATTTAAAAGAAGAACCCCTTAATAGATCTGATGCTTTAATACCCAAAAATGATAAAAGAAAAAATGAAAAAAAATCCAAAGATATAGTTACAATCTAATGGAATACAGAAAAGATTTGGAAGAACAATTCATGAACCTTGAAAATAAATATATAGGAAAATTAATTAATTTGTTAACCCTAACGAATGAAGAATTAGAAAAATACTATGAAGAAAAACTTTGTATAAATAAAGAAAAAGATGATATGACAGTAATTAGTGAAAGTAGATATGAACAAGAAGATATAGGCTAAAGAATTCACATGAAACCTGTATTATCAACCCCACAAAGATCAACTCTACAAAGAAGAGAAACAACTGACCCACACAGGAAAGAAAGAAATAGACAAAGACCGAAAAAATTTGAACCTTTTAATAGAAGAATGCAACAACCTAAAATAAAAAAAATGATTATATTGGGTTACTAGATGTAGTATTCTACCATAGTTTAGACCTTATGAAAATTATAAATATGATATTCTAGATTTAGATTGCATAAGAGATATAAAGAAAGCCTTAAATAAATGAGTTAGTGGAATGTGTGTAATAATACAAACTTCTAACACCACTCAAACAAATCCCTCAACTTGTAGGGTATTAGTAACTTATAAAATGACAGAAAATGTAAAAATTTAGTTTACAAATTTAACAGAACAACAATATTTAATAATGTAAGAAAATGCAACTACATGAAGAGAATATTTAAACACTATAATAAATGAGATATCTAAAAAATTCATTGGAGAATATAAATGTATGAATATTACTAAATCTAGTGAAAACAAAATAAATGAAGTTAAATAGAATTTAGCAAATATAAAAATATGTAATATATGTTACATAGATTCTTTTATATGTAAATATAAAATATATTATCATAAGTTAGCACCTTCTATGAAATAAACTTATAAGAAAATAATTTTTTTTTTTAAAATACCTGAAATATTGCATAAAACTATGAAAGAATGATGAAATAATAGGAATAGGAAAATCATATTTGATATATTAGGAGGAAGAATAAGAAGTTTTAAAAGTTAGATAGTAGTGAAATGTTAAGAAAGAAAATAATCTCAACAAGTAAGAGAAAATGATAAAATATGTTGTAATTCAAGATATTTTAGAATGCCAGGAAAATATGGTTATAAAATAAGATCTTATAATAAATATAAGAAGCGTAAAAAATTTGGAAAGTTTAGTAGATATAAATTTAGGAAACAAAATTTTCATAAGTATAAAAGAATATATAATAGAAAACCTTATAAGTAAAGATATTTTAGAAGAAGAAAATATAATATACTTGTAAAGAAAAACTATTGTTTATTAGGAAAAAAAATGTAGATATTAGATTTGTAATGAAAAATAACATTATGCAAATAAATGTTCTAATAAGCTTCAACATAAGAAATAATTTAAACAAAAATTTCCCCAAAAAGCAAAAATCTTAGAAGATCTCCATGAAGAAATGCATTCTTTATATTGAGTTGAAGTAATGGCTAGTCTAGATTCACTGTCATAGAAAGTATAACTCGAATAGTACTCATCTTGGCCAACAGAGCAAATGTCTCTTGATAGTCAATCCCATAAGTTTAAGTATATCCCTTAGCCACTACTTTGGCCTTATTCCTCTCCTATGTTCCATCGGAATGAAACTTGACCGTGAACACCCACTTACAACCTACAGTCTTCTTTCTCTTAACCAACTCCCAAGTATAGTTCTTTTGGAGGGCATTCATTTTTTCTATCATAACAACTTTCCACTTCGGGTCTTCAAGAGCCTCTTGAAAATGACTAGGGATAGGTATAGAAGAAATCTAAAAAGCAAAAGCTAAGTGATTTAAGACAGAGGGTGATAAGAAATAAACTCAAATATGAGATAAACAATATTAGATGAAAGCTTAGAGAAGCCCAATTTATTAGACTGTTTACAAATTCTAAGAGGATACCTCCTAACTTGATCATTACTCAATGGATCTAAGATAGTAGGTTTTATTACTATAGGATCAGAAGGTATGTCAGAAGCAAAGATATCATTAGTAGAAGATAACGGAGGAACATGTACATTAGAGTCAACCCTCGGAAGAGTCATTTGAAGGCATGTTAGTGGCATCAATAGGAGTATCTAAGTTAGAAGATGGGGTCATAGCAATAATGTCCTTATTTCTTCTACGAAACTATAGGTGAAACATATGAGATGGCCTTAACTTCTTAGTTGGCTTCTCTTTTTTAGGTATGGGTCCTCCCAAAGGATGTGATGAATCGAGAGAGCCATTACATTCTAAAAGAGGAGAGTTTCCCCCCTTACCAGAAATCCACAACTTTTTTTCTTTCAACCATAATTTCTCACCTTCTTTACTATCAATCTCCCCCTGAAGAGGAGTCAAAGAGATGTCGCTAGAAAAATAAGACTCATGTTCACAAAATTTAACATCCATGGACACGAAGTATTTATTTGTAGGTGGGTGAAAACATTTATACCCTTTTTGTATGTTAGAGTATCCCAAAAAGACACACTTAAGAGCATGTGGATTGCATTTGTCTTGATGAAGTGCAAGGACATAAACATAATAGACACAACCAAACACTTTGAGACATATATTAAGTGCAGAGGATAAAGTGTGAAAAAAAGATAAATTTCTCAATGGAGTCTAATTGTTAAGAATACGAGTACGCCTTCAATTTATAAGAAAGGCAGCAGTCATGATAGCCTCAGCCTAGAAATGTTTAAGAACGTGCATAGTAAAGCATAGGGTATGCCCCACCTTTAGAAGGTGTCAGTTCTTACGCTCTACTGCGCCATTCTGTTGAGGTTTATAAACACATGTTGTTTGGTGAAGGATGTGTAGATTTTTTAA
Source organism: Elaeagnus macrophylla (assembly GCA_029378325.1). NCBI lineage: Eukaryota > Viridiplantae > Streptophyta > Magnoliopsida > Rosales > Elaeagnaceae > Elaeagnus > Elaeagnus macrophylla. Next base: position 57,795,359 of record CM055640.1, read on the forward strand.
AAAAATGAGTAAGTGCATGATTCACGAACTCACGACCATTATTCAAATGGAAAACCTTGACAGATACCTAAAATTGTGTGACAATCATATTATAAAATTGAGGAATAACATGAGAAACATCACCCTTTAATTTCAACAAATAGAGTCAAGTGAGAGTGCAATCATCAATAAAGGAAACAAAATATTTATGTTCAGAGGTAGTAGGGGTAGAGAAAGGACCCCACACATCAGTATAAACATAAGAAAATGGAACAAGATTTTTATTAGAACTAATTTTGAAAGTAACACGATTATTTTTGGCAAAGATGTACTATTCACAAATTAAACTAGAAGCACAAATATTAGAAATTGTTTTAGGAAACAAACAATGGATGTTTTAGACAACAGTGCCATAACATAATTCTTACTTTATCAATTCCTCTATCCACTTGAAAGGCACAACGAGAATTTCCAAATCCCTTCTCCAAGTAATAAAGGCTTCCTCTTTCTCTACCAGTGCTAATCATCATTTTCGTTTGATTGTTCTGAAATATATAGTGAGTAGAATAGAAATTTATAGAACAATCAAGATTCTTAGTGAATTGACTAATTAACAAGAGATTATTCTAAAGAGTAGGTGCAAATAAAACATGAAAAATGTGAGGTGATAATGAGACATTACTAGCTTCAAAAATTGACATTGGTGCCCCATTAGCAACCTTTACAAACTTAACACAAGAAGGTGTTAAAGAATCAAAGAGAGATGGATTACTAGTCATATGATCAGTAGCTCCTGAATTAATAATCCAAATGTTAGAAGTAGAAAAAATAAATGTAGAACAAAAATTTCCTCCTTAAGTAGTTATGTGAAAAACCTGAGAGTTAGAAGCAGCAACCTGACTAGATTTCTTTTTCTATTTAGCTTACTTAAGTTTGTACCACTCTGGATAGCCACGTTTCTTCCAACAAACATCAAAAGTGTGATTGAAATTATTGTAGTAGGTGCATAACTGAGAACAAGAGTTTGTAGATGGAGGATCCGAACGTGGTCTATTTTGTTGGAATATGAGAGCTAATGGTTCAGGGTGGTTCTCGATGCCCATGATGGCCTCCTCTGTACCTCACGATGGACTACAGGATATGCTTCTTCTAGACTTAATAAAGGAAAAGTAGCCAAAACCTGACTGCCAATGTGATCCAAACCCTAATCTAAACCAACTTGAAACATATAAACCCAATCCTCAGTAGTATGAGTTCTCAGTTTCTCAATACCATTAGCACATGCCATATCATTAGGTTGCGATAATCCAACTCCATGTAAATATAGTTCATTTCATTGTAATATTTAGCAAGAGATCGGGCACTCTGACAAAGTTGAAATGATTTCTTCATTAACAGATACAAATCAAGTCACGTTGCAGAGAAAGCACAACACGTGCCAAGGATCGTACCATAAAAAGGGTGAACTAATAGCACAAAGAAGCGCATCGCGATGTGGGATTTTGGCCGTCGCGGTAGCCAACTCTCTAGTTTTGGCTGGGAGACGTGCTCACCGTGGCATAGAAGTTTAACGCCGCGGTACCTAACCCTCGGGTTTGAAATAGTGGGCATCTCATCGTGGCAGGAATTTTTATCCATTGTGGCCCACGTTCATTTTGTTTTGTTTGAGCCATATCTGTCGCAATACAAGTTTTTATCTGCTGCGGCATAGTTAAAATTTTGGTGTAATTTTTGACCATTAGATCAAAATCAATGGTTGAGATCTAATTACTTTAGGTTTTTATTTGTATCCTATAAATACTATTGTAAGACTCAACTGCCAAAAATGAACTTTGGTCATAAATACAAATTTGATTTAAAAATCAAAATTGAGAGCTTGAAAGCTCTATGTTCTTTCTCCAACCAACTTATCAAGAGAATTGCAAACCTTTGTGGTGTTTATATCATCTTGTCTTGTAGTGAGTAATATCCATGTGTTAAGGAGAGTTTGCTATAAAAAAATATGAACTTCTTTTCTAAGGATTTGAATGTTATTTTAGTGTTGGTCTTAGGTCTCAAATGTGCTCGTCTCCTGTTGACGTTATCTATGAACGGCACGAGTGGATTTCCAAGAGATCTCCTACCGTGCATGCACAATCAAAAACAACAAAAAATCAGAGCACCAGACACTATACGACTCTAACGAGTAACAAAAACACAAAAATAAGAAAAAATAAAGATTAAATAGTAAACTAAAAAGAAAACAAATAACAATTTCAAAAATGCCAATTCCCCGGCAACGGCGCCAAAAACTTGATGCACAAAAACTTGATAACCAAATTTGTAATTTATAAAAGCTCGCAAGTGCACGAGTCACTTGTAGTAAGCGACAAGTATACTCCCAAGATCGTCTCTCAAAGGAATTGCAGTGGTTTTTAAAAGAGTCAAATGTAATCCAAAATGTAACAATAAAATAAATTCTAAACACTCTAATCAAAGGTTGGTTTTGTAAATGGTTTCTAAAATCATAAAAATCCTAAAACAATAAAAGTAAATGCGTGAAAGTTTTGTTGAAACGATAAGATGAACGAGTGTGGGAAATTGGTTAGTAAACTAATCATGGATGAGTTGATTTATGTGGTTTTGACAATTAAGCACGAAAAAGTAGAATTTAATGATTATTTTCTCTAACCCTAGAAAATCCCAAATCAATGGTGATTTTCCCTTAATTAACTAATTAGCTTCTTTGATCCAGACCGTTAATTAGTTAATTAGCCTTAAACCTAGGAAAATAGTTTAATCACCTAATTCAAGACAAATTAATGCACTTAAACTAGGCTCATACTCAAGAGTGCTCAATTGAATTCAGATGGCGTTTCTAAAATTCAACCCTAAAATGTTTCATACATTTACAAATCAAATTGGCCAGAAATAATTGATGAACATACGTATTAAGAACAATGACCATGAATTAAATTACTTAATCATAAAATTATCCACACAATCAATCATCCAATCATAGTTACATCACCAAAATCCCACACATAAAGAGTTTAGCTACTCATAATGAAATCCAAATCAATATTTTTCATTACAAATAACATTCTATGAGTTCTTAAAGAGAAAAGAGATTACAAACAATAAATTACCCCACTTCCACTTTTAAAACAAGCCCTTGATGTTGGATGATCACCTTCTTCAAGATTGTTGATGGAGCTTCAATGGAGGAGCATTAATGGAGTAATTTTCTCTCTAAAGAATGTGGAGAAGAAGAAGAAAAACACTATTCATGCTACTGTTCACGAGTTGGTGGAGGCTGAATAATCCTATATTCTGTTGGAGGCTGGAGATGATAATGTGTCCAATTAGGTTTTCCTTTTTTGTAAGGGTTTCCAAAAAGAATTCGTGCGTGTGTGGCTGGGGGAATTGCAATCTGCGCGCGCGCGCCGAGGCGCGCCTTTTTCCATGCCGCGGCGTAGCATGTGATACTGATTTACGAATAAAAACAGAAACCTCCCCGCCGCGGCATAACTTTTCCTCGCCGCGGCGCGCAATGTTTTTATGATTTCCCAACATGCAACCCGAGAGCCTCTCGCCGCGGCACACAATTCCTTCGCCGCGGCGCGCCTTGCATGTAACAGTGTACATGGTATGTACATGTATGTACATGCTTTGCTAATTCTCGATGTAAGGCTTACGTCCCTCAATGTAATGCTTACATTTTTAAACACTTTTGCTCTCTTTTTCCACATTTCTTCCCAAACCTACTTTGACCTACAAAACAATAAAATACCTTCCAAAACAAGATTATATTGAGATTAAATGCAAAATAGATGCTTAAAAACATAACAAATAGTAGGTCAAAATAGTGTTCATCACAAGACTGTAGCCAAAATGAGGGAATAAGTTCCAATCCTACATCTACACCAATCAGAACCAAAGAGGTGGAGATAAGTAAGGATAAAGGTAAAGTTGAAACCTTTACTTGTAATCGTCATGTTAAATGTTTTCATTATCTTAGAAGGGTCATATCGCATCCCAATGTCCAAACAAGAGATCAATGATCACACAAGCCAATGGGGAGGTGGGAACCAATGATGAGAGTGAAGATGAAGAGATGCCACCATTAAAAGATACTGATGATGAGAAAATAGGTCTTGCTTCTTGTGAATTACTTACGGTAAGGCGAGCATTAAATGATCACTTAGAAGAATATGACATGAAACAACAAAGAGAAAACATTTTCCTTACTAGGTGTCATGTGAATGGTAAGTCTACTATTTAATAATTAATGGGAGAGTTGTACCAATATAGCTAGTACTACTCTAATTGAGTAGTTAGGGTTACCTACAATTAAACACCTTACACCTTATAAGTTATAGTGGTTGAATTATAAAAGGTAGATGAAGGTAGAACATCAAGTGTTAGCATCTTTTGCCATAGGCAATTATCAAGATGATGTATTGTGTATACAGGTTGGGCATTTGATGTTGGGCATGCCATGGCAATATGAACGTAAGGTGACCTATGATGGGTTTGGGAATAGGTACTCGTTTAAAAGGGATGGAAGTAACATAACTCTTGTTCCCCTTACCCCAAAGGAAGTTTTTGAAGATCAAATGAGGATAAAAAATAAGATTGAGAAAGAAAAAGAAAAAGAGAGTGAGCCCAAAGAAAAAGAAAAAGAGGGTTAGCCGAAGGAAAAGAATGGAAAAACAAAGGAAAATGAAGAAAAAAAAAATGAGAGAGTGTTTATTTTCTAACCTTCCTTTCTTGTAAGGCTATCATGATGAGAAGCATAACAATGATGGGCTCCAAAACTTATCCCATGATGAAGGTCCAAATTCAAGGTCGAAATTCTTTTAAAGAGGGAGGGAATGATACGAACCAAGTTGCGCTGCAGAGAAAGCACAACTCGTGACATGAAAAGGGTGAACTACCAGCACAAAGAAGCGTGCTGCGGCATGATGTTATGGCCATCACGGCTGCCAACTCTTGAGTTTTGGCTAGGGGTGGCTGGGAGACGTGTGCGCCTTAGCATGAAAGTTTGGCCGTTGTGGCACCTGACCCTTAGGTTTGAAATACGGGGCATCTTGCCACGGTAAGAATTTTTATCTGCTGCAACCTGCATTCATTTTGTGTCCATATCTACCGCAACACAAGTTTTTATCTGCCATGACACAGTTAAAATTTTGGTGTAATTTTTTACCATTATATCAAAATAAATGGTTGATATCTAATTACTTTTAGGTTTTTATTTGTATCCTATAAATACAATTGTAAGGCTTAGTTGCCAAAAATGAACTTTGGTCATAAACACAAATTGATTCAAAAATCAAAATTGAGAGCTTAAAAGCTCCATGTTCTTTCTCCAACCAACTTATTAAGGAAATTGCTAACCTTTGTATATCATCTTGTCTCGTGGTAAAAATATTAAAATAAAATAATTTTTTAGTCAAATGTTAAAAATGGATGAAAATATATAATAACTCTATTTTCCCAAACTTAATATTTTGCTTGTCCTAAGCAAAATATAAACACAAACTAAACAACTCAAAATTAACATCTAAACATGGTATAAATAACAAATTCATAACTATTAGTGATATTTGTTTCAAGCATGCTCAATAAATTAGAAGACCCTTAAAAATTAACCAACACACTCAATTTAGATATTCATATAGTTATTAATCCATAATGCATTCATTTAAGGGTATAACAAAAAAAAAATTCAATGACATGCTCTATGTGGTGCCAAACTAGTTTATATTATATGCCATAAAAATAAGGTCATGTGAACCATGCAATTATAAGAATAGTCTACAATAGTACTAAACTTTATAAATCCACATTTAGTCTCTCTCTCTCTCCACTAATATAAATGCAAGCTTAGATTGAAATCAATAGGTCTTTCAAAGCTTGTAATGATAGGTTAAGATATAGGTAGGTGAGATAGAAAATCTTTAGGCTCAAGTACACCCTTAGCTAACCAAATACATATAATAAACTAATGAGCTCATAACCACAAGTATTGTACACTCAAACTTAAGTCTTTTTTTTTTTTTTTTTTGTGAGAACTACACCTTAAATTTAATCATTTATTTTTTCTTTTTTTTTTTAATTTTTTTCTTTCATTCTTTTTTTTTTAACCCAATAAGGTAGACCGCACATTCCCAAAACATACAAGCTCAACAATAGATAAGACAATACACATTTAACTAAGGGTGTCATGGGTAAGTGAAATTTATCATTTGGGTTAGGTTAATTACATAGGTAAAATGAATGAAATATCAACATAAAGGCTCAAAATGAGGTAAGGATATAAATAATCATGGTGGCTTAAAAAGCTCAAAAGGTCCAAAGAAGGTCGAAATTATTTCTCAACATAAGTAGCACATATAATTTTGCCTCAAGAGACACCAAGTGGGTTCTAAAGTTTGTTATAGACACATAAATCATCAATGCATGAAATTCACACAAACTTCTCAAAACAACCATACAATTTACAAATTTATGAAATATGCATATAGAATGGAGCATTTCAACTCAAAAAATTTAGCCATACATATGCTTAATGAATACACATGTCATAATTACCATATTTCAATCCAAGAAAAATGCATGCAAACCATATATCATCATTAGGTTCCTATTAAATTTATTTAACAAACAATTCACTAACATAACCACAGTCATAACTAGTCATTTTTACCACAAAACTATAATCTCACCAAAGAAACAAAAATTTTCCACCCTCAAACTTAACATGTATATTGTCCCCAATATACAATAAAGAAAACAAAAGCAAATAAAGGATGAGAAAACTCCCTCAAAACTTGAAGCTTTAACATTTTGATTTGTATCACCTCCAAGCTCCAAGGCTTCTCATTATTACCCTACAAAATTCAAAAAAAATTATTCATTAGTACTTTAAAAACTTGGGTTGCCTCCAAGAAGCGTCACATTTTAGGTCCTTGACTAGACCTTTCTTGAACATATCAAGGTGGATGGTATAAAAAATAGTCCATGAATAACCGCTTAACGGTTTTCATATTGGTTGGGCCAAGGTCATCAATGTTACTCTTAGGGTCCCATGCCCTCTTCATCTTTTTCTAGGCACCTAGACCCTTCTTCAAGAAATGAAAGTCTCCAACAATAAGGTCTTGCTTGAAATTCAAATCAAATGGGTTGGTTGGAACTTCCATTGTGAACTTGCACTCCTCAAGCTCATCTAGGTATCAATGGGGAGATCCATGGTTCTTATGACCTTGAAGGTCATTAACCCACCTAAACTCCTCATGGTGACCTCCCTTTCTTCTATATTAAAGTTAAGTACCCCGGTGGCTTGAAGTTGTATTGCCTCTTCCTTAGGAGTCTCATTTTGCTTCTCTTGAACTACTGCATGATTTTCTATGTCATCCTTAGGATTTTCTTCCACTTCATGATCGAATTCTTTTTCTAATTCTTGATTCTCACACACCTCTTCATCATCCTTCCTAACAAAGATCCCATAGCCATGCTCGACTATATAGTTCTTGATTAACTCCTTCATGGAAGGCTTCTGTTCTTGTGGGGGTGGTGGTGGTTGCACATAAGTGTTCATAGAATACAAAGATAAAGTAGAATAATCACCCTCTTGTTTATAGCTCCAAGAGTAACTAGATTGACTCCCCAAATCTAGATATTGGTGGTAGGAGTGTGATGGCTCTGGATCAATGTAAAATTTATGGTAGGTGTGTCCCCCTTCACTCTAAGTATGCAATGGATTTTGTGCATCACAAGTCTCGATGAAAGACCTCAACAACAAAAGATGGTAATGTTCTTGTATCGTGAGATCTCTTAAGGTACTACTCCGTTCAATATGAGCTATGAAGTTGGTAGCCTCCTCAATTGTGATCCTTGCATTTTTGAAACTTTCATGTTCAAATAGGTCCATCACCTAATAAACAAAACACAAGAAAAACATAAAATACGAAAAAATAAAAGAAATTATAGAAAAACTTAATGAAATAATGATAATAAAAATAAACAAGAAAAATTAACTTAAAAGCTAACAACAACAACAAAAATAAAAAATAAGACAATAAAAATAAAATAAACTAAATAATATAACAAAAATAAGTATTTTTTTAATTTTTTGAAATTTTAAGTTTTTTTTAATTTTTAATTTAATAAAAAAATATTTAAATTAGAGGAGAAAGCCTTGTATCAATATTAATCCTAATACACTACTAAGTTCTCTAACATCGGCGCAAAAAACTTGGCCCGAATTCTGCAAGTACACAGATAATGTACAAGTGATAAGTATTTTTAAAAATGGGATTTTCGTACCCACGAGAAACTTATTAAAGCGTGTACTAGGACTAAGTACCAAAATATATAATTTTCCTTTCTATTTGAACTATAAAAAATGAGTGACAAATTAAAATAACGAAACTAAATTAATTAAAGAAATAAACAAAATAGATTCACTACATAATGAAGAAAAGTCTAGGAATTTAACTTCCCCCATTCTACTCCCATGAATATTCATGTCTCGTTATTAGTAACTAAAATGTATGAATTATTAATCAACTCTACTTAAATAACTATCACCCACATGTCTATGGTCATGTTAATCCTAATTCATATAAACGTAGCCCACATGTCTATAGCCATCTAAACATACATGAGTTATTAAGCACCTAAAGTTTAAAAGTGATTACATAAAAAATAATGTAAATTTCTTCCTCATTACACATATACCAATTTAATGCATGTTCACAATTTTATATCAATTTTTTAATTGCACACAAAATTAACAAATTACTTAATTAAATGGCCAATTTAATTAAGAGCATTAAATACATTAAATTAAATAATTCAAACACTTTAATAATATTAAATAAACATTAAATAATCATGTTCATACAATGGGTTCCATTAAAATTTTTAGAACAAAATCTCTACTCCATAATATTTATGCACAAAATCTTCGAGAAATTAACATTAAAAATACAAAAGAAAAAAAATAAGAAAAAGAAAAAGAAGAAACTCAAAAGAGTTGGTCATATTCTATGCTCCAAGTGCTCATTTTGCTCCATTTTTACTTGTCCTTTCTATAAGATCTCCATAAAATGTGTAGAGAAATCTAAAAAGAAAGATAAAAAAAAGTATTTTGGTAGATAAAAATGGTTAATAGAGTGATGGAATGGATGGATGATAGAAATGGAGGTATATGGAGGTAGAAGAAGGTGAAAAGTGGTGAATGGGTTGCTGAAATTTCGTACAAAGAAGATAAATAGATCTAAAATGCTCAGATCAATTTCTGGCCATTGGATCATCTAAAAAACAAGGGCTAACATGAAAATTGAGATAAAAATAAGCACTGGCCAATAGGAAGATGACATTTGGCACTGAAAACAGGCAAAGCGAATTGGAGCGAGACATGTGGCATAGAGAAACATGGGAGCAGTGTTCGCGCGACATGTGGCACACTGTGAAAGGCTATTGCAGAACAGATTGTTGAGCTAGCGCCACACGGTACTTCATGATTCACTGGCATTGCTTGCATGGCTTGATGTGCAGACCGTTCAGCATTTTTTGAAGTGAACGCCGTGCTGACATGTGGCAAGCTGATTGGGACAATTTGACACCCGGTGTTGTATGATTTGTTGGCATGGCTTTCATGGCGCTAAGCTAGCATCCACGCGTGTCTGGATATTTCTAGGAATGTCTCGGATACTTCTATATGCATCCACTTGCATTAAAAAATTAATAAAACATCCCTAAAAATTTCATAAAATTTTAAAAAATTATATTTTCATCCACTTTTATCATTTGAACCAAAACATATCCTATTTTAATATTTTAACCCCAAAAAATTATTTAATTAATTAGACAAGTTAATATTAAGTTTAAAAATGATATAATAACTCTATTTTCATAGAGTTATCAGTGAGTAATATTTATGTGTTAATGTGAGTTTGCTCTAAAAAATCTGAACTTCTTTTCTAGGGATTTGAATAGTATTTTAGTGTTGGGTCTTAGGCCGTTTCTCTTGTAGTTCTCAAAACGTATTGCTTTTATGGGTTACAAGGTTCATGCTTTTTGGTTCGCATCATTAACTCATACACCTGTTAAGAGTCAGAAACATTTAGATAGCTCCTATTCACTGCATCCCATACATCCTTGGTAGTTCCACACTAAACAAAGTAAGAAATCAATTGATTTGTCATGGAGTTTATGAGCCATGATTTTACCATGGCATCTTTAGCTTCCCATTTATCATAAGTTGGATCATTATCTTTTGGAGTAACTTTTCTACCTATGATATAACCCTTCTTTTCTCTATCAGCAATATGTATTTCCAAATTTTTGGACAAAATTTGATAATTAGTACCATCAAATTTAATGTTAACAGAAGATGAACTATCATGTATAGAGGTATAAATAATTTTACTGTTGGATGGAGGCTTAGTGTTTAAGATTGGGTCTATTTGATTCTTAGACATAGTTGAGATAGTAAGTTGGGGGTTATTGTTGAACTATATATATATTTTTATATCATATAGGAAATAAGGAATAAAAATTGATAATAAAAATAGATCAAGAATAAAGGAAATTTGGGGGAAAAAAAATACCCATAGCTGGACTGAGAACCATTACGACAACGACGAGTATTGGTCTGGGTAAGGCTACGACGGCAGCAAATGGGCCTGGGTAAGTCAACAACGGTGACAGAACATGAAACCGACAACGGTAGAGTGACACCTAAGTAATGGAAGGCGCAATGGCAAGAAGCGCAGAGAAGGATGGAAGTGACTTTTCTGGTAGCACAGAGACTTCCAATTGACGTAACGATAGCAGGAAAATGTGAGGGACTATGGCAGAATATGACTGACGGTAGCTTCTGGTATGTAGCGAAAGCAGCAAAATATTTTCATTTTTTTTCTTTCTTTCTTTTGCTCTAACACCAAATTAGCTTGGAAAATATAAAATTGCTTTTCTTCTCATTAACCTAATAGGGCATTTATATACAAATATTAATCTTAATTATGGAAAGATAATAAATATATAATATTTACAAAATAATGATAATAAGGAAAAAAAATATTTTTGACATAAATGTATATTCTAATTGTATTTAGTAATGAATTACCTAAACATTATTAATATTTTACAAGAATGTAGAAAGTTGGGAATAATATTATTAGAAAAGAAAGCAATCATTGCTCAAAAAAAAATAAAATATTTAAGATTAGAAATAGAAACTGAAAAATATCATCTATAATCACATGTTTTAAATAACATATAAAGTTTTCCTAGTATAATAAAAAATAAAATTCAATTACAAAGGTTTTTAGGATGTTTAATATATATATGTATATATATAAACATATATAAAGAAATTAGCATAAATGAAAAAAGTATAACAAACAAAAGTTAAAATGATTATGTTTGGCAATGGACCGATCAAAACACGAAATATATAGATAAAGTAAAAGCACAAGTAAAAGATTTACCAGCTTTTTACTATCCAAAACCAGACGATAAAATGATAATAGAAACAGACGCTTCACATGAATATTGAGAAGCATTATTAAAAGAAAAAGTTGATGACAAAGATGAATATCTTTGTAAATTTATTTTAGGATATTTTCAAGGTTCTGAATTAAATTATCATAGTAATTTAGCTGTAAAAAAGGCTATTAAGAAATTTACAATATATGTATAAGTTCAAAATTTATTATTAGAACTAATAATAAGAATTTTGGACATTTTCTAAGAACTAATATTGTAGAAGATTATAAGCAAGAAAGACTCATTAGGTAGCAACAATGGTTTAACTATTATAAATTTGATGTAAAACATTTATCAGGAACTAAAAATAATTTAGCAGATGCTTTGACCAGATAATTAACATCCTTGACTATATTTCAATTACAAGAATGGATTTCTTTGACATAGAAATCAAGATTAAGGAAAAAGAATTCAAAATTCTCCAAGAGCAGCTTGAGGTATTATACCTTAAAAAGTCTTTAGATAGTGAATATGCATTGGCTGACTCAACTAAACAAGAAATTTTTGAAGAATTAAAAAATTCTAAAGGAAAAGAAGTAGAAACCTCAAAAGAACTTGAAAAGATAGGAATAAAAATTCCAAAAATAAGTAATGAGGAAACCAATACTGATAACTTATAAAAGAAAAAAGAAAAAATTAAGTGGGAAGATGGAGCTGAAAGGAAGATTCAAAAAAGATCTATGTGGTATACAATAGGCCAAAATCAAGAATTTACACACCAGCTGGCCAAAACCAAACAGAGTAATAATATGATTTAGTGGAATCATCCACAAAGCTTTTACCAACATGATAGAAGCAAAAAGAAACTATGCTAATTATAAAATCCCAAAACTCCTATCACCAATAGAAGTAGCAGGGAACTACTCTACTACAACAACCAATAGAAGGAACCAGCAGATTAAGGAACCTCAAAAAATTTCAAGACTAATAATCTTCAAAGAAGCAACAAGCAATTCTTCTAAAGAAGAAAGAGAAAGATATAGGAATTTGAAAAGACAACAATGGTTAAGCTTATACAATTTAGCCAGAAAAATTACTGAAGAACATCTTGATATGAAGTTTTATACTACAGAAAAAGACTTTCCAATAGGTTGTAAATTTAACATTTTAGAAGGAGTTGATTAGTGTTTGTCTATCGGACATTCCATGCTGGATTAATAGAAAACTTATTCCCAGTAAATGATTTACAAGAATTAAATTATTTCTTGAAAACTTCAACAAATCAATTAAAAATTTCAAAAGAAATTAAGGCTATGGATAAGCTTGTCTATTTAAGATGATTTAGTTCAATAATGAACTGAAACCAGGAAACACGAGTAAGTCATTATCATTCCATTAAGCTTACATTAGCCAATAGTAAACGAGAAGGCCCTTGTCCAAAGGCTATATCAAAAAAGAAATTTAACTTTGAGGAATTATGTATTGAAAGATAACAAATACTAAGCCAAATTTATCATAAAATAAGAAGAGTCAATAACTCTTCTGAAATCAAGGTCAATTATTGCACCAATAAAGTCATTATTACTTCTTAGAGTAATATGGTCATAATCGATGAAGATAGTAAAAAAGTAATTCCATATGAAACTAATTTCAGCTGTAATGAGCTTGAAGTGAAGAAACAAAAAATATATTTTACCATTATTCAAAAAAGCAATTTGAAGACCACAAATGCATTTATTGCATTAAAGATAAAAAGCCTACTTGGATTTAGAGTCTTAACAGAGCTTAGTGTCAACAGAGAAGGAATAAATAATGTAGGGATCACCTCCAAAATTAGCGCTAAAGCCAGGAATAATGTAGACATTTTAGACACCAGAAAGGAAAGTTAGGAGAAATAGTGATATCTCACTAATGTAAATAGAGAACCATTATGTTTATAAAATGGAACTCTCTTCTGTTAGGAGGGATACGAAATCAGTCTAGCTCTTATATATTTCTATCTATATTTATATCTTAGAATGATTATGAATTGGAGACCCTTTCAAGGTTGCTAGTTCTCTAGGTTGTAAACTATTTGTTTAATAAATAAAAGTCTAGCTTAAATTCCAAATCTAGTTATCACTCTAAACTTAGGAAGTTAAGTATAGATCTCAACAAAATCAGCAGGGACAGGAGGTCTATAAGCTTGGATTTAGAGTGAGGCTTAGTTATTTGGAGCAAGGAGGAGATAGCTAAAAAGTAAAAGTACGAGGTGGACCCATATTCAAAAATAGGTCAATTTATATTTAGAGACTAGTATACCTTAAATTTTATTAATATTGTTGAATTCATAAGTTATATCTGATTTATGGAGAAATTAGAAAGCAAACATAATAACATGAAAAAAAATTATAATAAAACAAAGAAATCATGAACAAATCTATATAAAAGTAAAGTTAAGAAATATCCTAAAACTCAAGAAAATATAAAAAATACAATTTATCTCAAACAAGCTCCTATTTGTTTTAAAATATTTATGAAAAATAAGTTTAAAAAAAGTGTAGGAAGGTCAAAATAATTAAAAATTTACAATGATTAATTGACTATTTTTCTAAACAAGAAAAAATGTATAATTTAGTAAAAGATCAAAACAAATAATACTTGGATCTTGAAGCAAGCCTTGAACTAGTAAAAATGGATATAGAAAAAATAAAATAAAAATTCAATAATTGAGTCGTTGGATAAAAGAAGAAATTGAGAATTTTGAACTTGAAACTCAAGTAGAAACAAGTAGTGTTTAACTAACCCCAATTTTGGTATACATGAGAAATTTTTTATTAACAAAAACAAGAGAAAATAAAACAAAAAAAATTATGATCAAGATAAAAGATTTTGAACGAAAATGTATGGAATTCCTAGAACAATATGTTCACAATAAAAATTATGAAACTTGTTTAAAAAATCTTAAAAGATTTTGACACTCTTTTAGATTATTATACATATTACATTTTTAGTATTTTATATCTAATAGATCATCCCGTAGGAAAAATTTTAAAGAATTATTTTACATAGAAATTTGTCAAGATAAATGAAGAAGAATTTAATAACCTATTTTTTGTGTTTTATTTATTCGAAGAACATATAAGAAAATAAATTAACTGAAGCTTAAAAATTCAGCTCAAAAGTTGGTATCATAGTCATAAATATATTTGATAAGAAAGATATAAACATGAGTAATGTTTAAAATCAGATATAACTAATCAGCCTAACTTAAAAGAGAAATAAATTATTTAAAATATTATAAAAAAGAAACAATAGAATTAATATTACTGATTAAAGAAATAACAAAATGATTACTCTAAGAAATATCATAAATAATAATTTATAAATTACTTTTCAATTGGAACGTAAAATTAACATGGTTATATCATAAGTAAAAATGATATTAAGAAAGAAAATGTTTATATTATTAAAAATTTTAATTTAAATGAATTATTCAGTTTACTAAAATATACTCAAAATAATAAAAGTTTTAAGAAAAATTTCACTAAAATGATTTTAACACGTATAGAAACAAAAGTAAATAACATAATATTATCACAATAATAAATAAATAAATTAAAAAAAAAGCTTAGAAAAATTAGAAAATACCATAACAAAAGAAAAATTCTTAGAAAAATTTAAAGTCTTTTTCATACTATTTAAAAATAAAATAAAAGAAATCCTTTCAAAATATTAAAAGATATCAAAAGAATAAACATTTTATAAGAAATAAAAGAAAATAAATTTATTTTTAAAAATTATGAGTTTTGATTTAAAAATCTTAAGAATTTATTATTTAAACAAAAAAATAAAATTTTATATCATTAAGAATATAAATAAAAAATCATATCTTAAAAGTATGCATATGAAGAGGTACGTAAAATGTAGCTAAAATTGGCCAAAGGATAACTGTGAACACATAGACATGGTACAATCGTCCAGGTCCACTCTACTAGTCCACTGTTTATTATGTTGTCTCGTTAGGCATGCCATATTGCCATACCTTCCTTCCTTACTTTTTTTATTGATGGCATCCTTCTACCGACATCAAATTATCTGTGTTATTTTAATATATTATTTTACGTGTCATTAATATATTAAGTAAACGTACGAATATAAGTCTATTGTTTATGAAACAAAGATTCACATTTTTATTAAATGTTGCACACTTATTTATAGTGTATTTGCAGCACATAAATAAGCACATGAAAAATGTTAAACAGGACTCATTCATAGTTATTTGTTGGAATAATTCTTTTTTAAAAAAATTATCATAAATATTCTTTTATTTTTATAAAAAATAATATTTAATTCTCTAAGCTATAAAAAGTGTCTTTAAATCCTTTTATTTTTTAAAAATATGTTTTTAAGTCCCTCTACTTGTAAAAAATATGTCAAGTAAGGACAAAGTTAATTTTTCATCCAATCTAAAGGAATAGCAAATGTATCACAAACATATTTATATTTTTCGATATATATATATATGTAAAACAATAAATATTTAATTAAAAAATTGCTTAATTTTTTTAGCTTTAAAAAAAAACTTTAAAAAAAATTTCAATGTAATTTAAATATAATTTTCAATAAAATTTAAATAAAATTTTTATTGTTTAATATTTAAAGTCACAACTTCGATAATGAAAATTTTATTTAAATTTGATATAATTTAATAAAATTTAAATAGAATTTTCATTGTTTAATATCTAAAATAACAAATTAGACAATTAAAATTTTATTTAAGTTTAATAGAAAGAAATTGTAAAAAATTAGAGTAATTTTTTAATTAAAAATTATTTAATTTGATATATATCTATCAAAAAATATAAACATGTATGTGACACATGTATTATTCCGTTAGATTTAACAAAAAATTTGATAGAAAATTAATTTTGTTCTTACGTGACACATTTTTTTACAAGTAAATGGACTTTAGAACACTTTTTTTAAGTAAATAGACTTAAATATACTTTTTATAAGCTATATGACTAAATGACACCTATTGTATAAACAAATGGACCATTTTAGCTCTTCATCCTTCTTTTTATTATAACTTAATATATATTATAATTCATATAGTATAATATAATTAACTTCTTATTAGTAAATGATTTAAAATTATTTTTTTATTTTATATTTTTAATTTTATATCTAATCAATTATATAACATTTAATACATATATTCACACACGGCAACTCACAATTACTACCTACTTCTTGTCAACTCACAATTCTGCACTTCTAAGCAGTAGCAGCCAAAAACAAAAACTTATCTTCAGTCTAGACTAAGCCAACTATCTGGTGTGAAAAAAAAGTTATCTAGTCAATGCTTGAGTGCTTCTTATGCACTTACGAGGAGCAACAATTAATAAGAGTTTGCCAATCTCATTCTTCTTAATAATCTTTTCATAGATCAAGTTCAAATTAAAGGACCAAAACTAAGAGTAAATAACGACCACACATTCGGATGTACGTCATTTATTATTATTATTTTTTTACACTGTATTACCTGCAAACACATTTAAAATATCATGACTTGTATTTAAAACAAGCTACACACGCTTTTTTTTTACTATACAACATTCGTCGTTTATTTTAGATAGCCCATAAACTGAATAATTTATGATCAGTTCTAAACACATATCTCCATTCTCTTAAACACATACTTCCTAAATGTATCTTCCAACATCCCACATTTATTGAAGAGTATGTATTTAAAAAATTAAGGATATGTTAGTAGAATTGCCCATAATTTATTTTATCATTTAAGGCCTCAAAATAGCATGTATGTGTTAAATTTTGAAGTAACAAAATGATCTTATTTTTATTTGAAAAAGTGCCTTTTTATTTTTATAAAATGTGTTATTTAGTCCCATAATTTATAAAATATTTTTAAGTCTTCTTATTTATAAAAAAATGTGTTTTTAAGTCCATCTACTTATAAAAAAAAAGGTACCAAATAAAGACAAAATTAATTTTTCATTCAATTTACTTTAAATCTAACATAATAGCACATATTTCACATGTTTGTTTATATTTTTCGATAAATATATAATTAAAAAATTGCTCAATTTTTTTTTATTTTCAAAAAAACTTAAATAAAATTTTCAATGTAATTTAATATAATTTTAAAAAAATTTAAATATAATTTTCAATAAAATTTAAATATATTTTATATCTATATCTAAAGTCACAACTTAGACAATAAAAATTTTTATTTAAGTTTAATCGAATTTAATTGTTAAAAATTAGAGTAATTTTTTTAATTTGATATATAACTATCTAAAAATATAAATATTCATATGACACATGTGTTATTTTGTTAAATCTAATGAAAAATTGAATGATAAATCATTGTCTGATACATTTTTTACAAGTAAATAGACTTTAAAACATATTTTTTTTATAAGTAAATGGATTTAAAAAACACATTTTATAAGCTAAAGGACTAAATAACATCTATAGCTTAAGTAAAATAACCATTTTAACTCTCCATCATTTTTATTTATAGCATATACTTAATTATATTTGCAATGTTAATAATAATTGTTAAATTTAGAAGTAATAAAATGAGCATGTTTTTATGTATAGAATACAATTATATTTTGGGTTATATGCTATAGTAGACTATTTTTCATGTTTTCAATTTGTGGTGACTCCTTGCTTGTTATTTTTAGCAGTTTTTTCCTTTATGCATATTTTTTTTCATTTTTGTTCTGATCTGTAAGGTTTACAGAATGATTTCCTTTGATATCTTTAAAGAATTTCTTTAATTTTTTTTAAGATAATGTCTAAAAAGACTTTAAATTCTTCTATAAAATTTTATTTTATTTTTGTGTTTTCTAAATGTTTTAATTTTTCTTTTAAGATTTCTATTTGTTCTTGTGATAAAATTATGTTGTTCATTTTTATCTCTATAAATGCTAAAAATATTTTTGTAAAATATTTTTTAAAATATTTTTTATTTTCAGTATTTTAAACTAGATTATTTAATTCATTTAGATTACAAATTTGTGCTTGTGTAAGCATTTTTATTACTTATAGTGTAACCATGTTAGTTCTTTGTTCCAATTGTAAAGTACTTTGTAAATTATTAACTGTGTTATTTCCTTGGATAATCCTTTGGTTATTTCTTTAATTTGTAATATTAATTCTATTATTTCTTTTTTATAATATTTAAATAATTTACTTTCCTATTTGAGTTTGGTTAATTATATCTTATTTTAAACATTTTGTTTAAAACCTTCTTATTAAATTTGTTTATGTTTATGACTCTGATACCAATTTTTACAGCTGAATTTTAATTTTAAGTTTCAGTTAGCTTATCTTCCAATTTGTTCCTTAAATAAATAAAATCGAAAGATTAGGTTATCAAATTCTTTTTTATTTACTTGTACAAATTTTGTGTAAAATAATTTCTTAATATTTTTCCTACCGGATGGTTTATTAGGTATAGTATACTAGAAACATAATCTGTATAATAATCTAAAAGGGTATCAAACCTTTTAAAAAAATTTAAGCATGTTTTATAATCTTTATTATCAAAATATTCTTTTAATAATTCCATATATTTTCCTTCAAAATATTCTATATTAGTCATAGTTTTTCTTGTTGTGTTCCAAGTTCATATTCTTGAAGTTCTTCGTCTATCCAACGACTCAATTTTTAAATTTTTTCTATGTTCATTTTTACTAGTTCAAGGCTTGTTTCAAGATCTAAATGTTCATTATTTTGTCCTTTTATTAAATCATTTCTTTTTTCTTGTTTAGAAAAATAATCAATTAATCCTTGTAAATTTTTAATTATTTTAGATCTTCCTGTACTTTGTTCAAAATTATCTTTTATAGATATTTTAAAATAAACAAGAGATTGTTTAAGATAAATTACATCTTTTGGATTTTATTGGTTTTTAGAATACTTCTTACTTTTTACTTCTATAAAGTTTTGTCTCAGGTTTCCTTTTCATGCTATTATGTTTATCTTCCATCAATTATAATTTCATGCAATATAAATAAGATTTCAACAATATTAATGAAATTTTAAGGTATATTAGCCTATATTTGCAAACTAATCTATTTCTGAATATAGGTCCACCGCGTTCTTCCGCTTCCTATCTATCTTCTTCTTGTCCAAAGAGTTAAGCCTCACTCCAAATCCAAGCTTCCAATCCTTCTGACCCTGCTGATTTTATTAGATCCTTATTTAACTTACTAAGGTAAGAGTGATAGTTTGGATTAAATGGATTTTTATTCATCAAATAGAAAGTTTATATAAACTAGAGAACTAGTAACCTTGAAAGGGTTATTAGTTCTT
This sequence comes from Elaeagnus macrophylla, assembly GCA_029378325.1. Classification (NCBI taxonomy): domain Eukaryota; kingdom Viridiplantae; phylum Streptophyta; class Magnoliopsida; order Rosales; family Elaeagnaceae; genus Elaeagnus; species Elaeagnus macrophylla. Next base: position 57,815,150 of record CM055640.1, read on the forward strand.
ACTTATTGCTAAATACATAGCTAAAACATGAAAATAGAAAAGTGGATAGATGTTAGGTTTTTTGTAGTGAATCCGTTAGCTGCAGAGAGTTCCCTTTTATAGATATAAGGGTTTCCTATTTACAATGGTGGAATTTTACTATTCTTAATTTTTCTATTTGGCGTTTAATGCCTACATTATTGGCACTGTTGGCACCAACTGTTGGAGTGATCCTACATGGTTTATTTTGCCGACGAACTGTGTGATGAGCTTGTGTCCACGCTGGCTTCCTTATATCTTATGTAATAGATGCATTTGTGGTCCTCTAATTGTTGCTTTGAATAATGGCAAAATACCTTTTTGGTTTCCTCACTTACTTCAATCTCATTGTAGTTGAAGTTAGTTTCATAGAAAATTATTTTTTCACTGTCTTCCTCGGTGATAACTATATTACTTTGAGAAGTAATAATAGTTTTACTTGTACTGTAATTAATCTTAATTTCTGAAGAGTTATTAATTTTTCTTATTTCATGATAAATTTGACTTAGTATTTGTCCTCTTTCTATACATAATTCCTTAGGGTTAAATTTCTTTTCTGGTAAAGATTTTGGTCGAGTAACTTCTCTTTTATTATTTGTTATACCAAGTTTAATGAAATGATAAAGACTTACTGGTATTTCTTGGTTCCAATCCATTAATAAACTGAAACATCTTAAATAAATAGGCCTATTTGTAGCCCCGATTTTCTTTTTGAAAATTTTGATAGTTTTTTTTGAAAATTTCAGGAAAATATATTAATTTCGTTAATTCATTTCCTGGATATATATTTTCTATTAATCCAGCATGAAATACCTTATAGACAAATACTGAATCAGTTCCTTCTAAAATGTTGAATTTACTACTAGATGAAAACTATTTTTCTATAGTATAAAATTTCATATTATCAAGATATTCCTCAGTAATTTTTCTTGCTAGATTATATAGGCTTAACCATTGCAGTTTTGTTAAATTTCTATATCTTTCCCTTTCTTCTTCGGAAGAATTATTTGTTGCATATCTAAAAATTACTTGTCTTTGGATTTTTTATTCCTTTTTTTCAATTTATGTTGAAGTTTCAACTTATTTTTCTTTTTAGCTTTCCTCAAGCCATTCTGGGTTTACCATGGTACGCCTATTTTTTTAAAGATTTTTTTAAGTTGTAATACCTCTAGTTGTTCTTTAAGGCATTTGATTTCTGTTTCATGAATCAGGATTTTCTTTTCTTTGATTTGTATTTCTATCTCAAGAAGGTCTATTCCTGTCATAAAAAAACATAGTTAAAGGTGTTAATTCTCTAGTTAAAGCATCTGCTAAACAATTTTTTCTTCCTGGCAAATGTTCTACATCAAATTTATAATGATTAAACCATTGTTGTCATCTAATAAGTCTTCCTTTTTTATAATCATCTGCAATATTAGTTCTTAAAAAATGTTCAAAATTTTTATTGTCAGTTCTTATAATGAATTTTGAACTTATAACATATATTGCAAATTTCTTTATAGCTTTCGTAATAGCTAGATATTCTTTTTCATTACTATGACAATTTAATTCATGGTCTTGGAAAGATCCTGAAGTAAATCTACAAAGATATTCATCTTTGTCATCAATTTTTGCTTTTAATATTGCTCTCCAATATTCATGTGAAGTATTTGTTTCTATTATCATTTTATCATCTGGTCCTAGATGGTATAAAGTTGATAAATCTTTTACTTGCGCTTTTACTTTATCCATATATTTAGTGTCCTGATCAGTCCATTGCCAACATAGTCTTTTTTAAGCTTTGTTTGTAATGACTTTCTCATTGATGCTAATTTCTTTATATATGTTTCTACATATGTCAAACATCCTAAAAATCTTTGTAATTGATTTTTATATTTAATTATACTAGAAAAATTTTGTATGTTATTTAAAATATGGGATTGTCGATGATGCTTTCTATCTTTTATTTATAACCCTAAATATTTTATTTTTTGTTGAGCAATGACTACTTTCTTTTCTGATAATACTATTCCTAATTTTCTGCATTCTTGTAAAACATTAATAATGTCTAAATAATGCTTTGATAATTCATTACTGAATATTAAAATATCATCTATAAACACAACAAAAATTGTGATATTTCTTGAAAATATTATCCATGTATCTTTGAAAAATACCTGGTGTTTGCTTAAGTCCAAATGGAACAATTGTCCATTGGAATTATCCTTGAGGACAGCGATAGCTAAATGCTGTTAATTTTTGTAATTCCTCATCAAGTCTTATTTGCCAAAATCTACTTTTGCAATAAAAACTTGAAAAATATTTCTTCCCTTTAATGAGTGATAATAATTCTTCCTTTTTTGGAATAAAATAACCATCATCAATAGTTTCTTTATTTAAAGCTTTAAAATTCATTATCATTCTCTTTTTTCCTCTTCTTTTCTCAGCTTCTTTTTCTATTAAAAATGCTGGACTATAATGTGGTAAATTACTAAGAATAATTACTTTTAATTCCAAAAGTTCTTGTATTTGTTTTTCAAATTCTTCTCGGTATTCTGGAGTATAAATAATTGATTTAACTCTTATGACTTTGAAAGGGTTTTTTAATTTTATATTTGCTATTTCATTAGATCTATTGATATTTGTATCTAATGGATTTTTTGAGCATACTATTTTTAATAAATTTCTTATTCATGTTAAAGTTTTATCTTATTGTATTTCATTTAGAAAGAAATTTTGGTCAACCTCTATGTCTAAAAAAATATTTTCTAAATATGGTTTTTGTTTTTTTATATCCTCACCATGTTTTTCGCTTTTTATGTTGTGACATAAAAGTTGGTGATGAAACAGTTAATACTTTTCTGATTTTTGATACATAAATTGTTTCTCCATCTAGGGTTATCAAGCTTATTTTGTCTAAATACTAGGTGAATGGTTGATATAAGTTTAAAAATTTGTTTCCTAATAAAATATCAACTACAATTTCTTGTTGATAAATTGTAAGTATGTGAAAGATTTCTCCTCCTATTGATACATCAGTATCTTTTAACACTTTATTTAGATTTATTGTAGTATTATTTGTAATTTTTACTACTAATTTTTTTGGTTATTGTTTCTAAAGTTCTTCTGAAAATATGTATTTACTAACTACAGACATACTTGCACCTGTGTCAATATATGCATGTAAATAATAATTTTTATATCCTTTAAATTTTAATCCTATTTTTATGTATGTATTATTTGGATTTGTTATGCTTAATATTTCATCCATTATTCAGAATCAGAATCAGATATTTCTGAGTTTGTTATTTCCTCTTTAGTTTCTTCTAATAGATAAATACTACACATATCATCTATATTAGATTCCTCTATTTGTTCTAGTTCCATTTTAAAAGCTTTCTCTAAAAGTTTTGCTTTCTGGGGAGATTTCTTTTTAAATTCTTTCTTATGTTGAAGTCTATTAGGCATTCATTAGCATAATGTTCTTTTGCATTACATATCCAACATCTACATTTCTTTTTTCCTGATGGACAATAATTTTTCTTTTCAGGTGTATTATATTTTCTTCTTTTAAAATATCTTTGTTTATAAGGTTTTCTATTATACTTTTTTCTATATTTCTGAAAATTTTGTTTCTTAAATTTATATCTTTTAAACTTCCTAAATTTCTTATACTTCTTATATTGATTATAGGATTTTATGTTACAATCATATTTTTCTGGCATTCTAAAATCTCTTGAATCACAACAGATTTTATCATTTCTTCTTATTTGTTTGAATTCTTTTCTTTTTTGACATTTTATTATTATCCAACTCTTAAGACTTCTTATTCTTCCTCATAAAGTATCATGTATAGTTTCTATATTTCTTCCATTCCATCCTTCTGTCATAGTTTTATGTAATATTCCAGGTAGTTTTTAAAAAAACATTTCCTTATAGGTTTCTTGCATAGAAGGTGAAAATTTATGGTAATACATTTCATATTCACATATAAAAGAATCTATGTAACATATATAACATATTTTCATATTTGCTAAGTGCCATTTGGCTTCAACTATTTCATTTTCATTGGATTTTGTAATATTTCTTCCTTTATCTTCTCCAATAAATTCTTTATATATTTTATTTACTACGGTACTTAAGCAATCTCTTCCTGTTATTGAATTTCCTTGCATTCTTAAATGTTGTTGTTCAGTTAAATTTGAAAACCAAACTTTTACATTTCCTGTCATTTTATGAGCTACTAAGACTTTACAAGTTGAAGGGTTTGTTTGTGTGGTCGTATAAGTTTGTATGATTACATTCATTCTACTAGCCCATTTATCTAAGGCTTTTTTCTATTACTTATGCAATCTAGATCTAGAATATCAGATTTATAATTTTCATGTAGTCTAAATTCTGGTGGAATACTTCCTCTAGCATCCCAATATAATCCTTCTTCTATTTGAAGTTATTGTCTTATTCTACTTATTGGTTCAAGTTCTCCTGATCTTTGTCTATATTTATCTTTCCTATATGGATCAGATGTTTCTCCTCTTTCTCGAATTAATCTTTTAGGTTTGTTCTTGGTATTAATATGGGTTCCATATGAATTCTTTAGGTTATATTTTCTTGTTCAGATTTACTTTCACTAATTATTGTCATATCATCTTCTTCATATTTTGTACAAAGCTTTTCTTCATAATGTTTTTTTAATTCTTCATTTGTTAAAGTTAATAAACTAATTAATTTTCCTATATCCTTATTCTCAAGATTCATGAATTATTTTTCTAGATTTTTTCTATATTTCATTAAATTGTTATTATTTCTTTAAATTTTTCATCTTTTCTTTTATCATTCTTGGGTATTAAAGCATCAAATCTCTTAGGAGGTTCCTCTTTAAATCCTTTTAATGGATCGAATTTTAATCCATTTCCTCTTGGTATGTTATTAACATCTCTTTTTAATTCTATAATTTCTTTATACATCTCTAACTGTATTCCTTTTAATTCTTGTATATTTTTAATATTTATTTCATCTGTGGTATTTATTTTTTCTGCTATAAGAATTAAAACTTTTATTATAAATATTTGGTTTCTACATACGCTTGTTAAGCTACCATTTTCTTCTAATTGTATTTCTAATAGTTCGTCTTTTACATAATTATTTCATTGTGTACACCAGTTCTTTTACTTCTTCAATTTCCTCTCTTAGTTCTTCTATTTATCTATTTCTTTTATTGACTTCTGCTTGAGTATCTATAATTCTAATTCTTTGTATATTATCTCTTTTTATTGGTATAAGATATTTTTCTTTAATATCTAAATTCCATTCATCAGGTACTTCATATTCTGTTAATATTTTTGGTTTCTTTATTAATTGTCCTATTTCTTTGAAAATTTTATCTATTTTTATAAATTTATTTTGTCCATATATTAAACTATTGTGGCTGTTTATTAATGAATATCCTACTAAATAATGTATTGAAAATAGATGGTTTACATCTTTCATTAGGTTTCCTAGTTCAAAGTCATAAGCTAAGCTTAATACTTGATTTAGATTTTTATCATGAATGTTAATAACAAATCTAGGATACGCTGTAAATTTTAGTTTTTGATATCCTAAGTTTCTATTAATCATTCCTAATAAAACATCTTTTCTGTTTGTTATTCTATTATCTAATAATGTTAACTTAATTGGTGTGTCTATTCATTCTCTAAAATTTGCTTTTATTAAAATTCGTATTCCTCATAAATAAATGTATCTTATTTTTTCTCTATCTTTCTCAGAAATTTTTGATAATTTTTTCATAATGGTCTCTTTATTAATTAATGATATATTAAATATCCATTTTGCATTTGCTATAATAATACTTATTTTTTATTTACTAATGCCATAATATATTATATCTTTTCTTGAAAATATTTCTTATTTTAGAAAATGATTCTTCTCTAAATCTATCTATTTTCTTAAGATTTAGTTTTAATTTTTGTATTTTTTAAATTTTTTTTTTTTTTACTAATATCATTTCTTGTGAAAAATGTCTGAAAATGTTTTGTATTTTTATTTTTATTATTTTTTAATTTTTTATTATTTTTGATATTTTTAAAAGAGTTTATTAATTTTTTATGCAAAAGAATATTTTTGATAATAAGTAATAAAAATTAAGTGAAAAAAGATTATATTAAAATTTTATTATTTAGGGGCTACCTTAGCATATTTTTCTTATATTTTCAATGTTAGTACACTACTTGACTCTGACAAAAGTAACGATAACTCTCACCCCACTATGCATAAGTACCAACACCCACTCACGTTACTGACTCTTATAGCACTCACATACCTCACTCACTCACTCACTCACTCACTCACTGCACACACAACTAAGCCCATCACCTATACATATAGGCATGGTAAGTTTTTTTTTTTTTTGCTAGAGATATAGGCATGGTAAGTTGCTCAGAAAGAAACTTCTAAACTTCTATTTATTTAATTAATACTTATGAAAGCGGCAACCTTACCTCCCTTCAGGTATCTTCATAGCACCAGCCCTTCCTAATAATCGAAGGTTTACGTGTCACCTTCTGATTGACCAAAGCTTGCTTCAGAATCAAACTAGGAGCCGTCATTGCGTATTTCAATATCCTTTCACATGTACTGTCGACGAACAAAATTTAACTGGTTTTATAATCAGAGTATTTTTTTTTTAAGGAAAAAAATTATTATAATAATTTAAATTGATGAATGATGTCAATATTATTATCATTATTTAATAAAATTATATAAATTTATTATTATATTTTTATATTTAATTAAATAATAAAAATACTTATAAAATTATTATTGATAAAAATAATTGTGACATTAATAATTTTAGTTGTAATAATATTATCCTCTATTATTATTTTACAATATTTTTTATTAAAATAATCTTGTTTAATACTAATTCTATAAAAATATAATTAATTAATTATAATGAAAAATAAATAATTTATACATTTTTAATAATAATAAAATAATTATAATAATATTATTATACTTTAATTTAAAATATCATATTATTATCTAATTTTTCTTCGACGATGTCAGATAATCATAATCAAGAACCTTTAAATCAAAACTTACAAGTCAAGACCGAATTAGAGTTTTACACGTTTCCATATTTTTTTTCCTATATATATATCACAACTGACTGCCATATCTGAAAATCAAACTCAAACCAAAACCGAAACCCAAACACAAACAAACAAACAAACAAGCTCGTCCTTTTAATTGTTATCTCTATCATTTTTCATCTTTTCGCTCAATGTTCCGAAAATTAAAAGGGTCATACAATCGCCGGATTTTGACATATCCGGCCATTCATCCCTCTAAAACTATCTCTTCTCACACGTTACTTAGCTCTCTAATAACTCTTGCCCAAAACATTTGCGATTACAAACCCAATTTTTTTCCCAGCAATAAGAAGAACGCACACGAAGCCATTCGCCAAATCGGAGTTCTTTTGATTTTTCTTGAAGAAATTAAAGAAAATGGGTCGGATCTTCAAAAACAGTTTGTTCTCAGCTTCTTGGAGCTCCATTTGGTGTTCCAGAATCTTCTTTATTTGCTAGAAGATTGCACTCGTGAAGGTGCTCGGATATGGATGCTATTGAATTCAGATCGGGTCGCGAGTAAGTTTCGGATCTTAGACAGAGCAATTTCCACTGTTCTTGAATTGTTACCGCTTGGTTTGTTGCACGACGTGTCGTCAGATGTTAAAGAACACGTTGAGTTGGTGATGAGGCAAGCGAGGAAGGCTGGGTTCGAAACCGAAGCTGATGATGAACGAGTTATGAATGTTTTACAATCCGTTCTATATGGATTCGAAAATGGGGTTCTACCGAATGAAGGTGATGTAAAAAGAGTTATTGATTATCTTGGAATTAAAAAATGGAGCATGTGTAATAAGGAAGTCAAGTTCTTGGATTCAGAAATTGTCTTTGAAAGGTCGAGCAACGAAACAGAGGAGTTAACGACCTTGAACACTTTGATGGGTTTCATGTGCTATTGTCGTTGCGTTTTGTTCGATGTTGTTGATGGCGAAGCTAGAGAACATTCAGACAAAAAATGCAGCAATAATTTTCCGAAAGGTCTAAACCCAGATGATTTTCGATGTCCAATAGCTCTAGAGATCATGGTTGATCCTGTCACAATAGAAACAGGGCATACCTATGATCGTTCTTCAATATTAAAATGGTTCAAAGATGGAAAACCAACTTGTCCAAACACAGGTAAAAAGCTTAAAAACACAGAATTGGTTCCAAATTTGGCTTTGCGTAAGCTGATTCAATACTATTGTGCTGAAAATGGTATTCCGTTTACTGAATCGGGTCACAGAGATCGTGACATTTCGAAGACAATTGTTGCGGGAAGTTTTGTGGCTGAGAAAATCATGAAAATAGTTTCCAATTTTCTTGCAAACAAGCTTGAAATTGGGAGAGAAGAACAGAGGAACAAGGTTGCATATGAACTCAGACTTCTATCCAAAGCAAGCATTTTTAACAGGTCTTGTTTGGTAGAATCTGGTGTCATCCCACATTTGTTATTTCTCTTACTTTCAACAGATTCATCTACCCAAGAGAACTCTATTGCAGCCATACTGAATCTTTCAAAGCATTCTGAAGGTAAAGCTGCAATTATTGAAAATGGTGGATTACAACTTCTTGTGTATATTCTAAAGGAGGGACTCAAATTAGAAGCTAAGCAGCTTGCTGCTGGTACACTGTTTTACCTTGCTTCAGTTAAAGAGTACCGGATAATGATCGGCGAAAACCCGCCAGCCATTCCGGCTTTGATCGAACTAATCAAGGATGGAAATGATAGATGCAAGAAAAATGCAATGGTTGCTATATTTGGCCTACTTCTGCACCCTGAAAACCATTGGAGGGTACTGACAGCTGGGGCTATCCCTCTTTTGGTAGATATCTTGATATCTTCTGATGGTGAATATCTTGTCATAGACTCTCTAGCAATTTTAGCAACTTTGACTGAGAATTCTGAAGGAGCAATTTCTGTTTTGGGTTGTGGAGCTTTGGATCCAATAATAAAGCTGTTGAGTTCTTCTACTTCAAGTTCAGGAAAGGAGTATTGTGTTTCTTTATTGTTGGCTCTTTGTATAAATGGTGGTACAGATGTAGTTTCTTGTTTAGCAGAGAGTCCTTCTCTAATGGGTTCTTTGTATTCCCAACTAACCGAAGGTACATCTAGAGCTAGCAAGAAGGCTAGTGCTCTCATCAAGGTCTTACATGAATTTCATGAAAGAAGAACACCTGGCTTAAGGGCTTCAGTTCTTCCACAAGATCGCTCAGTTCATGTTTGGTAACCCAAAATTTTATATGGGTTTCTTTCATTGGTTATTCTTTTACAGGTTGTGTAAATATTGATTCTTTTACAGTTTGGTTCCATGATATTAGCTTGATTTTTCTAAAAGCTAGTATCTATATCAGCTTCTGTTTTTCAATGAAGCTTTGTACAAAACATTTGTTGTATTGAATATGAAATTATGAACAAAGATTAGTCCCTTTTTTTTTTTTCTTTCAATTCTATGTATTGGATGAGAAATCACACATAACTGATTTGGATTGTGTAGATATATTGAATGCATGTTCTAGTCTTAATACCTCTTGATTCATGAATGGTCTGTGCAAGACAAAGTTAGCTTGAATACATTGTCAAATGCTTAAATGGTGTAGTCCCTATTAAGTCTTGGATCAGAGAATTCATGTATACTGCCTCCGATAGTGAGCATTCGTGCCTGAAAATAACCAAGAAAAGATTGCAGCTTGAAATATTTGTTAGAAATACTAAAACATGTTTTAATATTAGAAAATTGTTCCTACCATTTTATTGATTGGCATTGTTCTGCTGACATTCAAATTGATCTCCCTTTGCCCCCGAAAGCAACTACAATATGATAACTCTACGAAAGTAGAGAAATTTAGCCATTTTTAAACTAGCTATTTGACTTGTTTTAGACTAAATATGGTTAAAAAAAAATGCTTATTTTGTGCTTAATTACGCTAATGTAGGTGAAAATAACAAATGGAGTTAAAAAGAGTAAAAAGGGAAAAATCAACATCCATGCTGCAACGGGCATTATTTTATACCATTGGCATGCCTAGGAATACAACCAAAGTTGAGATCTCTGTGCTGCGGCAAGCACTATCTTGTGTCACAGCGCACATAACTGGTGAGTAGTCCCGAACATTTCATGCTGTGGCAGACAAAAATGTGCCGTAGTGCGTGTCAGTCACTAGGCAATTCGAGGACTCCATGCCACAGCATTAGGGTAGCAATCGTGTCGTGTTAGCTTTGTTCATGTCATATTTTTCGTGTTATATTTTGGCGTTAATCATGTCAAATTTTTGTGTTAGTTGACACATAAAAAATTTACTTGATTTTTTTTCAAGTTATCTATTTATAATAGTAAGAAATAACAAAATATTAAAGACATGAAAAAACTATAGATCAATTCTTACTAAAAAATTTATTCATATCGTGTCGCGTTATCAGATTGTATCAGAAATTACCACCCTTACGCGACATGTATTTTTTTGTGCTGCAGCATGCATTGTTTTCCTAGACAAAAATTACCACATCAAATCCTTTTTTACTATTTTGCATCAATTTCAACTGTTGGATCGCATGAGATGTTAATGGGATAAGTTAAGTCATTGTAAACCTATATATAAGACCTTTAGAATACCAAAGAAAATCATTAAACACTTTCTATTTCTAATCAAAATTATTAGAGAAAGAGATAGCAAGTTTAAAGAGAAATAAATCAAGAGAAAGATGAAATATTAAAGGTTTTGGAGTTGAGATTCATTAAAAGATTGGTTGTATTTCTTCTCTACCTTGTATTTTATTTGTTCTCTTGTAATTTTTCGCTGTTTTGAGATTTAATTTAATATGATTTGGATTAGCTAAACATATTATTAGGATCTTCTTAAACTCAATTTCTGTATGCAATGAATTAATTTATTTATCCATTCCTTTGTGATATTTAATTTTTGATATTTGATATTTTAATTAATTAGTTTTTACTACTTTCAATTTTGTGAAATAATTAGGTGTTGCTTGATAGAGCCATTTAATTATTAGTCATGATTAATTGACATACATGATTTTTAGGCAGAGATGAATAACTCTTGTGTATGTGATCTATAAATGCGAACTTAATTAGTAGTGTGCAAATTTATTGGCATGAAAGTGTGATTAGTTTAACCATTATTTAACATGTAATTTACTTAAGAGAGAAATGCATGTTAGTATAGAGCATTCGATCAAATATTATATCATTAATTACTTGTGATGGTAGATTAATTCATGTGTGAGAAATTGAGTAAAATTGAATTCTTAGAACTCTTTTGTACCAAAATAGTTAATGTGGGTGTGTTGAATCACATATTATAAATATTATATTTTTATTCTTTTTAGTTTATTTTACCTATCAGTTTTCTTTAGATTAAATAGTTTAGTCTAACCATAATCGATACTCAAATAATTCAATCATGGTGAATACAACAATCCTTATTCTTAATTTACTTATAACTTATATATTGATCATGTATACTTGTGTGTACTCAAGCTCCCATCACAACAGTACTGTAAACATCCCCTGAAGCATTTACATCATGATTTATTCAGAACTCGTGATCAACATAACCACAAGTTCCTTTAACTTTTGAGATTACACAGGACTGATCCATCTCCATTGCTTTGGATACCCAAAATTTGATAGCTTAGCATTAAATTTAGCATTGAGTAGAATGCTTGTTTGTTGCAAATAAGAAACTTTCAAGAAAACTATTTTGAAAAAAAAAAAAATGAAGGTGAAAGGACAAAATATCCACCTTGATATCGCGAAGAAATGCAACCTTCTAGATGAGTATGCAGAAACAAGAGGCCCTTAGCTGTATCAATTGCAATCTCAAGTGTCTGAATCAGGTAAGAATTTTATCTTTGATAATTAGTTCATTTGTTTGTTTGTTTTTGATAAAGTACAAAATGGTCACTTAGTGAAAAGATAACCTACCAAATAGCCACTCTAAAAGTTTTCCATAGTGGCACAACTCAAAGACTAGAAAACTTTCATCTATACCCTCACAATAGCAAAGCAAGGCCACGGGTTTTAGGGTGTTTGATATTCGAAACACTTCTCACTTCTGTTATGAATGTGTCCATATATCCATCCTTTAATATGTGTATCTTTTTTCTCTTCTTTTATTACACAAAGTCCATGTTGCAACATATACCATTATTAAAATTCTCACTAGACTACTGGCTAGAATCCAAATTCCTACTATTCATTCACTCTACCAATGACCTCGTCGTCAACCCAACAATTGAGAAGAAAGGCTAGTGCCTAGTGTGTGTATTCAAAACTCAAAATAAAGATGAATGTAATGATGAATTGGGTATGAAGTTACCTATTTTTAACTCATGCTTAGTTAACATTTCTTGTTTTTTAGGGTGAACAAAGAGTTCAGTTGTAGTGAACCAAGTGAAATGTAGTTATATAAGAAGCATCAATGCAGCAAAAAGAGAACAAAAACTGAATAAAAATACGAATTCAACATTGTGTGCTAATTTTCAAACTACTAACCATTTGAAGAATTATTGTTGCCAAGGCATTTGAAAATTGCTTGAATCCAATTTTTATCATCAATTTATTGCTTATCAAACAAAGTGACCAACACATATGCCAAAAAAAAAAAAAATATTGTCCACTAGTTGTAAACAATCAAGGGCACTCTGCTATGGTTTCCACTTTTCCTTAATTTTCCCACCATCTTCGTCGTTCCTCCAACTTTCTTGCTGATCTTCACCATAATTTGCTACCTCCATCATTCGTCATCAAACTCAAGCATCAATTGTCATCTCCATTGCTGGTCATCAACCTCAAGTAGTGTTCATCTTTTGCATCGTCTGCCATCAATTTCAAGAATTGATTAGAAAGGGCTTGAAGATTGTTATTAAGGATTGTTAAGAGAAGGCCTCCTCCAATATCACCTTTGATAACGATTGTGAATTTTCTTTGCTCTCAATACTATTCTCAGAAAGATAGTCAGAGAGAGTTTGATTTCTTCATCATTAGCAAGAAGCTCATTACGAAATCTTCAATAGAGATCTGATCGATCCTTTAGGATTGTATGAGATCTGAATCTTCGATGCCTCGTATTTGAAGCTTGGCGAGGTTTGTCGATCAGAAGCTTCTGGTTCACGAATTTCTTGTCTGAGCTCTTGCTCTAGGCGACATTCAAGTGAGAAGGACATCATCAACAACTTGCAGAACATTCTCAATCTCATTGTCCCTAGCTTCCTGCTCTAGGTTGAACTCAGCTCTCACGATCTCTTTCTTAGTTTGATCAGAATTTCCCTAAGGTCCGATCAAGTGCTGTAAGAGATAAAGTCTGTGTTTCTCTGTTCATCTCAATTAGGGAATAAAACCTAGTTTCTTGATCTCGCGATCTTTGCTCCTTTGTTCTTGTTTGTTGCTTCCATTTTCTTTCCCTGCTAAATGGGGCCATAACCATAAGTTCTTGCTCTCTTGTTTTGATGTTTGGTGCACGCTCTGTAGCTTTGTTAATTGGTGTTGTGTGAGGGTTTTAAAATTGCATAATCAGTCTGTGAAAGCTCCAAATTTCAAGTTGCAGATTTAATTGTTAAATTATTATATCAAATTTCTTCGAGTAGCGTCACGCACTTTGGATATCCCCTTCCAACTTCATGTCGGTTTATTTCTTCTTTTGGAGTTTGTTTGTGTGATATGGTTCTGAGATTTGTTACCTTTGTGTGAGCTAATTTTGGAGTTGATTTGGTTTAATTGAATTTTGCTAATTGGAACTACAATGGAGGTGGTAAGATATCAGTCAAGTCTATTAGACCTTTTTGTTCACCAAGGTGATCTCTCATACCTTGGAATTGTGATTGGGATGAGCATCAAGGAATTTCAACAGTATTTTGTTGTTTGTATGAAAAAATGGGTTAAATATGGCTCATTTGTGGTTCGACAAAGTGTTCAAGATGAGATAAGTCAACAAATATTCAGTGGAAGAAAAGTGTGGGATCCTAGTAAGATTTCATGGATAGTGGTTTTTCAGTTGATGATAGTTATTTTGTTTTTTCAGTTGTTATGTTTTCTTGAATATTGATGTTTTTTTTTTTTTTCCTGTTTCTTTGTTATTACTCTAGTTGTTTTTTTGATTTGAAGAGTGTTGTTTGTTTGCATCGACTCTATAAACTTGATTGCTTTTTCTCAGGTTACCTAGGTGGACTGTTAGGGAGGAAATTTGTTGTTGCTTATATTGTCAAATTTATTGTTAGGCTAGCTATGTTGCTAGTTAGTTGGTTATCTTATTCCTTATAGGCATTGTGTATAGCGAATGTTGAAATAATTAGTTTGTATTGTTTTCTTTTTAAATAAAATTTTCTCTTCTGACAAAAAAAAAAAAAAAAAAAAAAAAAAACAAAGTGACAAACACTGTGAAACTACAAATACAAGTTTCAACTTCTTTTGATCTCCCCAAACTATTGGATGATGAAAAAATCTCTACCCACCTTTTGAAACAAGTTTTGCAAGCTTGAATTGAACTCAAATACCACAATCCTCATTAAGCTTTTTCAATGAATCTCCAAGATTATCATAAACATCCTTAACACTATAGTCAAAGCAACTGCCAACTCCACTAGTTAGTTTCTCAATACCACATTTGGGAACATCGTTCTCACTATTTTCAGTGGAAATAAGCAATCTTTTTGCTATTTAGAGTTCAAGAAAAGTTTTTGAGTTTGGTTTGCCCGTTTCGCTAATGTATACAAATAATCATAAAAAAAAAATACTCCACAACAACTCTTGAAAAACCCAACCCAATTTTCTTCCTCACAATTTGAGTCATTCCAAGAAGAGAAATGATGAAAATCAAGGACACAACTAGTTGTAAATGTTTGTGAAAGCATAAAACTCATGATGATGAAAGAGACTAAGACTAATATCAAAACAAATTTGGCCATGGAATGTGGTCTGAATTCTAAAATAAAAAAAATATGCTCGAAATAACAAGCCTAATAAAATGAATGAGATCATGATATATCAGAAATGAGTTAATTAGTATAAATAGGACAACCTATAATATTATTCATCTATAGGATGCGAAACGCTTTGTTGTGCAATAGACAATCATTTACATATAATACATTTGCATATCTTATAATAAGATATAAAATGTAAATTTTTTACATACATGTATAGCTATATTTTGAGAGAGTCCCAATTCAATAAAGAACCAAGTTTAAGTGATAGAGACATCTAAAGACTCGTCATTTTCATATGGGTAGGTAAAACAATAAACAGATAACAAATAAATAGATAACAAAAATAGAATAAAGTAGTAAATAGTTTCCAATTTTAATATAGACTATATATGTTGTCACATATACTAAATATATTAGGATTGTACTAACTCATATAGCAGAACATGCAAACATAATAATATAATGTGGTAAACCCACTTAAACTCCAATTCCAAGTAGTGACATCCACGAGTTGCTTAATGCAACCACTTAACAGCCAAATTCATTAAAATAAAAAGTCATACAAACTCGATAAATATAAATACTAATACCTCTATTAGTTGGAACCAACTATCCTAACTGTTTAGGCTGATATTACCAACTGTTACCACTGCTACTTTAATTCTTACTGGATCTGACTTACCTCCAGAGCTATATCACCATATAGTGTGATACTAATACTTGTGATCAAATTATAGTGAATCCTAAATACTATTAAATTCACTCAAATATGATTTTCAACTTCACATTTTAATAACAATATAACAATACATAAATATACTCAATATGTTGTTATTACCGTAACTCCAATTAGTAAAAGAATTTAACTAATTTTCTTCATCGTCTCGTATTTCAATACAGAAAAATATTCGATGTATTAAAAATATGAAATCTCTTTTTTCAAATAAAAATTTACAAAAATCTCTAAGTGAAATTATCATATTCGAATCACTAATACGGAACAACACTCAACATATTAATGATACGAAAAATATAAAATATTTTTCACAAATTTAAATTTTTATCACAAAATTAGCTAATAAAAAGGTGTAGAAATAGGTATGAGAAAAGGTTTATTTGATAGAGAGAGTGGGCGGGTATTTATAGCTGATTTTTCAATTTTTGATACCCTTCTCGACCCCTCGTAGGTACCTCCGAAAGGCCTCCCTAACCCTAGCATGCCCGCGCGAAATATCAACAAGATCTAACGAGCCACAGATTCACTTTGTACACGCTCGCAGATTCCTCGTCGACCACCTCAATGATACATAAATTTTAATAGTTTGCAAGTACATGAGTCATCTATAGCAAATGACAAGTTATCCCGAGGTCGGTTTCTTAAGGAATTAACAAGTGTTTTAAAATATTATTTATTTTCTTATTTTATTTAACAAACAATCTTAAATATTCAACAATTGTCGGTTGACAAAAAATATTATAAATTTTAAATTAATTCAATAACTAAAATAATCACATGTAAAAGAGATTGTAGCCAAGGTGAAGATGATGAATGCATATAAAAATTTTAATTCGCTATCCCTTCATGGAAAGAATGATATAAGTAATTTAATTAAATGTTAGATTTATTGATTTTTTCACTAAACCTAAAAAATTTCAAATCAATAGCAATTTTTACCTATAATTAATTAATTAAATTCTTTCGTCCAGTTCGTTAATTAAATAATTGGATTTAGCTCAATGAAATATTATAACTACCTAATTCAACACAAGTTAATGCAATCAAATCAGGCACTTATTCATAATGCACAATTAAGTAAAGATTGTGCTTCTAATGCCTAGTTCAAACATATTTTCTTCATCTATAAATCAAAATTTGACCTATCATTAATTCATAATTAAAGATACTAAGAACATGAATAGGAAATAAATAAAAAATTTATATTTAATTAAATTACAAAATTATTAAATTATTTTTCCAATCATACTAATATTTCATATACATAAATTAGCAAACCATAACCAAAATTAGTGTCAATTAATTTAATTATGAGAGGAATACTTAAAATCTTAGAGAAAAAAGAAATATAATAATAAAAATATCCCTATTCTTCTCTTAGCTCCAAATTCTTGAAATTGATTGGTTTTCTTTCTCAATTCCTTGAAGTAGCTTCAACAATAGAGGTTCTTCTTTACATTTTTGGGTGGAAACTCCAGTTACTACACAGCTAAGGATTAGAGGTGTTTTTGTTTGCTCAAAACTTATGTTTGGAAGAATATAATGGGTTATTTATAGGAGTGAAACAAATTCTAAACCTTTCTAAGATTTTGGATAATTTTGGGTACATGGTATACAAAATTACTCACTAAGTTATAAGGCTGAAAACAAACCCTATAGTAAAACCCGAGATCTCCCTACAACAGCACCCAATACTTCTCGCTGCAACGTGTTGAATTTGCGTCTCCAGTATAAAAACACGAGAGTGTCCTGTCACAGCATACAAATTTTTTTTCCACGGCGCTCTTTATTGTACATACCTTATATATGCCCCTTACATAATAACTGTTTTTCAATGAAATGCTTACAATAACTAAGAGGTTATTTAAATATTAACTATTTAAATGTTTTGTAACAAATATATATAAGAAAAAGTATTTGAAATTTATTATTTGTTTATCTTTTTAAAATATATATTTTAATGTCTCCTTTTTTAGTTGGTACATCTACCTTAAGTTTTATAGTTTTTAGAGTTTAAGTTATCCATCGAAAAGTCATATGAAATTTATGTGTAATTTTTTTTTAAAATTAAAATTAAAATTTAAATATATATTTTAAAAAATTAAAAATTTAATGTATCCCTTAAAAAAAAAATGAATAAAATATAATTTTATAATGACAAAAGATCCTGTATAATCCACGTTACGTTCTTCCCGTAGTATTGAACCAATCCAGATTAAGTACAGACCTGAAAGAAAAGCAATTCTTGTTTTTTTCTTTTTTCCCAACAACAACTAGCCTAGTTCGTTCGTTAAGCCTATGAAAACTTCCATAACTCGGGTTATCTCCAATGGGTATCGGGGGTAAAATTAGGAATGAGCAAATAATCCGATCAATCCGTTTAAATTAATAAATTCGATCCGATCCGTCGGATTCGGATCGGATTAGATTGATATATTTTATAGTCAGATCGGATTCGGATCGGATTCGGATTGACAGATTTTATAATCCGTTGTAATCCGATCCGGACTGAATTACTATTAAAATTATAAATAAATGTATATTTATTTTTAATGTATTATATTTAAATATTATACATACCACAATTATATTAAATTATTATTTTAGTTTTTTAAAAAATAAAAATATTAAATTCTCTATAATAATTTAATAATATTTAACAGTATACTTTTTATTATTTTGATTATCTAATTTGTGACTATAAATAAATAAATTTTACTAAAAAATATACCAATTTAAAATTTAAATGTTAGTATATATTGTGTTTTATATATGATAATAATAAAAAAATAAATTATAACATGACATAGATCAGTAATTTTGTCCGTCAAATATTTTCATGTCCTTAAATGTTACCACAAAAAGTTGCGTCAATTTTTGTGTGTCAATTAACACATAAAATAACACAATTAATATTAAAATATGACACGAATACGATTAACCTTAACGTGACATGATTGTTGCCTCAAATCATTATTTTTAAAAAAAAATTTAACTAAATAAAAGTAATATTTTATTTTTGTTTCCTTGCTGCATGTTTGTTATACCACACTAAAAGCTCTTACTATATAATTTTTTTACACTTAAATGAAAATAGTATGGTTATTTAAAATTGGTTGAAGCAAAGAAGCTCCAAAGAACCCAAATAGAGGGTCTACGTTTGCCCTGAAAAGACTTGCGTTCATAACCACTCTTCAAGGGCTCTTGGAGACTTAACTGGTATTAAGAAACACTTCAGCAGAAAGCACGGTGAGAAGAAGTGGAAGTGTGAGAAGTGATATATGGTACAAGTCTGATTATATAGTAATATTGGTGAAATAGGCTCAGTAGGTAAGTTCTCAATCTCATTATTTGTATTATCACTTCATGAAAAATTAGTACTATTATGTGCAAGCTGGAAACAAGTACAAATCGGTGATATAGCCGTTGAACTTGTAAAGTTAGTAGTAGTATGGAAATGTTGTAATATGTGAGATAGTTTCATGAGAATACGTAGGACTAGGGAAAGATTGGTATAGATGATGGTAATGGGTCCTTGTGAGTCTATTATATTATAAAACATTCTTAAATTATTATGGGTTTAAGGTTAACATTTTTTCTCATTTATAACATGTTTTATTTTTCTTATATAACATGTTATACTCACATTTGTTAATGTATGTAATATGTCATATTAACCTTTGTTATTGTATGTAATATGTTGTATTAACTTTATGTTTGTATATATCATGTTACATCTATCCCTAATAAGGTTGTCGAATTTCTAGTAAGAATGTAGCATGTTTATCGAACTTTACCTATAGATGTAACATGTTACATTTATCTTTATATCTGAATGTAACATATTACATCTCTTCTAGCGAGGTCATCGAAGTCCGGTGAGATCACCGACAGGTCATTGGGGCTCCGGTGAAGTCACCAACGGTGTTGTCAAAGTTTCGATGAGATTGGAGTGTTTAAAAATTGAGGGTTAGAGATATTTTTGTAATATCTTTTCTTATTGTATGCATAAAATTGTAAATTTTGTGGCGTTAAATTATTAGTTTGAAAAAATTATAATATTTTTTTAAAAATATACTATTTAAGCAAATAATTGGGTAAGAAAGACTAAATGAAAAATAACATACTAGGGCTGGTCCAAGGCCTAGGCAATATGGTAAGGGCCCCTCTAAGATCCCAGTATAATGAGTATGTTTTTGTTTTTATATTTTAAAATATAATAATAAAAATAATTTTTTTTTGTTATAGTGTATGGTGAAAATTTTATTGCAATGTGAATACATTAATAACACGATAATTGCATAATCAAAATGTAATTAGACTAAAATTTGTCAATAAATGCTTTACCAATTTAAAATTTTACATAAATAATTTATTTGAAAAAATTGTTTAAATTTTTTTATTTAGTCAAACAATACACGAACAAAATTATGACACAAACTCATCATGCAAATATGGTACAAATATGACACAATTTTTAAGTCTAATATAATTTAATAGGATAAAGAAAGAGCATTTTAAGTTCTAAATAAAATAATTATACAATTTTATTTAAATATAAGATACTCTCTCTATATTAATTGATATTATGTCATTATACTACTTATATCATTATTATTTTTAATTTTTAATAAATTTTTTAATTAATAATATTCAAATTCTTAATCAAAGTTCACAATTTAAATTTAATTTTTTAATTTTTTAGCTATATAAATTGTAAAAAAATTCTTTAAGGCGTTCACAAAATATTTACTAATCATCTTAAATATATTAATTTTTACAATCAATTAAATTAGTAAGAGATTATTTTATTGTAGTTTATAAAAATTATAACACATTATTTTTTCTTACAAATTTTAAATAAAATAATAATAAAATAATTTGAATAAAAATTAATACTAATATATGATTGTAAAAGGGCATTGTAATAAGTCTTGCCTAGAGTCCCATAAACGCATGGGTAGACCCAATGACATACTATTTTAAATATAAGTTATTTTTTAAAAATATTTATCATAAATTTTAGGGAAAATAACAAAACTAACACCCCCCAAAAATTATAATAACAAAACTAGCACCCCTGTGTTCAATTAAAATTGAACGACAATAATTTGGACTCGTTCAATATTGAACGTTCAATATTATCCGTTCAATTAGAATTGAATGACGATAATTAGACCTATTTAATATTGAACGTTCAATATTTTACGTTCAAATTGAATATTGAACGTTCAATATTAAACGTTCAATTCTAATTGAACACAAGGGGGTGCTAGTTTTGTTATTATAATTTTTAGGGGGTGCTATTTTTGGTAATTTCCCTAAATTTTATTGAACTATATTATACATATTTTAAAATTAACTAGTTTGATGATCTTTAACCTATACTCAATAATAGATTTTAGTCCTCAATTTTTTTCATACAAAATGATCCATAATCTTTTAAAATTTCACATTTTTAATCAAATTTGTATGAAATGGACCATTTGTGTGGATCATTTTGGGAGTTGATACCTTAATGGTACCCATATTCATCTTTTGGTACCTATGATTACACAAGTTCTAAAGTGATACCTTAAAAAAGTACCTAAGTTTTCATAATGATATCTTTTTAGAAAAAAATAAATCACATGCATGCCATATAATAAAAAATGAAGGGTAATTTAGTCATTTTAAATTTTTATTATTATTCTTTAGGTTTCATGTCATATTGGTCTTATAATTTTAAGTGACACATTGATTCTATAATTTTAAAAATGGGCTAATTTAATCATGTAATTTAAAAAATTATTAAAAAATAAATAAGAATAAAAATAAACAAAAAATTCTATAAATTAGTTTTATCTCTCATTTTACTGAGATTATCTATTTTTCTTTTCTTTTTCTTTCTGAGTGAACTTTTTTTGTTTGCAAAAATTTGGATAAAAATTTTATTTAATAAAACTAAATTTTCTTGACTATGATATTAAACTTATGTAGAATAAAGGAGAAAATAATAAAAGAATTAAAGTTAAAGATTTAAACAAATAAGAAAATGAAGAAACAATAAATAATTTGAAGAGAAACTAATATTACATTCAATTCATTTTGGCCAGTGAAATAAATAAAATAGGTATAGTGTTGAAATATTCTTGCAACTTTACTAAATATTCAATTTAGTCCTCCAAATTTTAGGTTAAGTAGAATAAGAATACTAATTTTTCTAAAGGTAAAGTTTAGTCTTATAATTTTTTTGGTTAAACATAATAAGAACACTAATTTCATAAAAATGCTAAAAAAGTCCCAAAAATGCCAAAATAGTTGTCTAAATATTTTTAGACTTATTTAACACTTTTATAAAGTTAGTATTCTTATAATGTATAACAAAAAAGTTATAGAACTAAACTATACCTTTAAAATAATTAGTGTACTTATTCTACTTAACCAAAAATTGAAGGACTAAATTGGACCTTTAGTAAAGTTATATAACCATTTCAGCTATTATTTCTAATAAAATACTAGGTTTTATTTATAGGAATGAAATAACAAAACTAAATAATTATTAGTAAAAAAATAGATAATTAAATATTATGGGTGAAAGAAGATAAATAATTTTTTTTAAATTTAATTTTAATGATTTTCTATTTTACTCCAAAAAATCTAAAATTTTAAAATTTAAATTTAACTGACAATTTTTTTAAATTATAGAACTAAATTAGTCATTTTATAAGGTACAAGACCAATGTGACATGAAATTTAAAGAATAATAATAAAAAATTTAAGATGACCAAATTATCCTTTATTTTTTGTTATGTGACATGCATATGATTAATTTTTAGCCCAAAAAAAATACTAATGTGAGAACTTGGATACTTTTAAGATACCACTTGAGAACTTGTATAACAATGGGTATTAAAAGATGAATATGGGTACCATTTTCATCATTTTGTATTAAATTGGATTAAAAGTATGAAATTTTAAAATATTATGGATAATTTTGTATGAAAAAAAGATGAGGACCAAAATCTATTGTTGAATAAAGGTTAAAGATCAATAGAAAAATTAACCCCATATTTTATCATAAAAATGTCTTTAGTGTTGTTTAATAAACATGCAAGTGAATGAAATATATACTCTCCACCAAATTCCTATTAGTATTTATTCTCATATATAGAGATGGCAACAGGTCCATTTGGTTCAGATTCGATCCAACCTGACCCATTTTGACTTGCGGTTCAAATTAAACTAAATCATTTTAAACAAAATAGGTTGGGTTGGGTTGGGTCAGAATAATATCATTGGGTCAAAATACCCAAACCATTGACCCTTTTTTTTTTTTTCTTTTCTGTTTTCTAAATGAAAATAAAATAGTATAATTTTTATGAAATTAAAGTTCTTAGTAAACAATATTTTGTGATTCAAACCTATGACTTTAAACTAGAGAAATATGAGTCCTACTGCTAGATTACTTTGTAAAACATATGTATTTGAAAATATTAATTGAATAATTATTTTAAAATGATGCTCGTTAATAAAAATTAAATTAAAATGATTCATAAATAATTTAATAGTAAATAATTACAAAAGCATATGTGAATTATGGAGTACTTTTAATTACAAAAGGTACAAATGGCTAATTGTTAGAATTGAAAAAGTGGTTAAGTAAAATAATAAAAAAAGCAGGTGATTGAATATGCCCCGACCCGGTCCGATTTTTACCATGACTTGATTTGCCCTGAAATGTTTAAAATAAAATGAATAATATCCCGTCCCATTTCCGACCCAATTTATCCCGATTTGATTTGACCAGAATGAGTGGGGTACCCGTGAGTACCCAAACCTTTGGGTTAAATTGCCGTCCTTATACATATGAATAAATGGAAACTTGATTTTAATATGAAAATATGTGGATGCAAGCTCTCCTGTACGGCAGTATGCTCCTGCGAAGTGAATTTATTCTGGTGAATTGAATCAAATACTACTGTTCTAGCAAAGAACATGCTTAGATGAAATTTCGGGGGATTGTATATGGCTGACACCATTAAAACGAACAACATTGCTGATAATTTTTACCGCATTAAGAAGGGGTGGTATAAAAACAAGTACCCCAAACGATTTAGGAAGTTCAAATATTGATATAAAATACTCTGTCCATCGACTTGTATTGGTATAAAATCGGAGCTTCACTAAAATTTTTTAAAGCAGTTTCACCATTCAAATTGCATGTCTCTCAAGAAAATGGAAAAATGCAAGTCGTTCATCATCAGAAAAAAATAAAATAAAATAAAAGTTACCAATATTGACATGTGTCTTTTAGATATTGGTTCTATTATAAGTTAAGAGAGGTGTAACTAATTCTGATGTAACAGAATCAGAAACCTATAGTTCTCTATACGTGTATAGACAGTTCTATTATAGAACTGATCATGGAATGAATTCATAGAGAATATCTTCAAGAAAATTCTAGTCTCTTCTTGCTTCCCTTTTTGAGCTCCATATTGTGTTTTTGTATGGTATCTGAGCAATTTTTTTCTTGGGAATAACTGTGGAATATTAGTGTTCATCAATGGCAAAGAGTGCAAGCACAGAGAATCAATCTTAGTTAGCTACTGGAGATAGCGATCTTCTCACAAGACAATTGGCTCAGCTTGCTATTATAGTATCACTGATGAGTGCTTAAAAAGCACTAATATTTCATGGTTTATTGTACTTAATTGTTTAGAAATAGATTTATTATTTGTTATTCATTCGATTAATTTCATAAATCTATCCATTCGGAATCACGGGTATGTTTTAGTGCATTTCAGGTGTTTTTAGCGTCAAATGAGTCAAATAATGCAAACACGCAAAGACGGAACACTTACGGTGCTCGGATCACGAGTTACGGGGTAAACGAGACAAATATGTAAGCCTTACATAATGAGCCATCACATATGTAAGGGGATAAACATGAAGAAAAGGAAGGCAACACGCGCCACGGCGAGGAAAAGTCATGCCGCAGCTGGAAGCTCTCGAGTTTTGACATTATTTTCAGAATTTGTGTTGCGCCGTGGCGGGAAAATGTATGCCGCGGCGCGCCTATTCCTATTGCAATCAAGATTTGTGTAAACCTTTACATCTATAAATACCCCCTTAGACTCCCCCTTAGACTCCCCCTTACAGAGAATCGAATACAACTTTTACACATTACAATTTTGCGACCAAACACTACATTCAATCAGTTTTGGGAGTTTTGCTACATTCAAATGAAGCGAGAGAAACTATTCTAAGGACTCAAGAAAGCCGTTGGCGATAGAAGATAAAGCTTTTGGAGAAGAACGCCATCCCATCCATTTAGCGGTATTTAGATCTAGGTTTTCCTTGTTGTTATAGAATTATATTTTCTTCTTCTTTCGTTGAAGTGTATGATCATATTTTATTTGTCTATGAATATTAATATGAACATGAGCGGCTAGTTTCATTATGGATGTTTAGTTTGTGTTGTCATGTTTGCTAGTATTGTGTATGGTGAATATTTTATTGATTTAACATAAATAAATTACCTTTTGATTAAGAGCATGTTTAAATATTTAATTATGAATTATCATGGGCCAATTTGAGATTCGTAGGTAGGTTAAAAAATCTGAGAATCTAGTTATAGGAACGTCACCTTAATTTTATTCCGAGACACTTAATCAAAGTTTCAAATTAGTGACTTAGTCATAGCATTAGTTTGATTGGCATGTATTTCCTTGCGCATAATTTGATTGCTATTTGATTTACCCCCACCGAATGCAGTTAATTAGTTAATCAACAAAGAGATTTACCCCGACTGAAGGCAGTCTCGTAATTAAAAGGAAAGCCGGTAATATTGTTTATATAGAACGTTCATGTTTTTTCACCATCACTTTTCGATGCAAGCATGACCAACTAAACTAAACGTCCATACATCCTCCATTGAATTTTAATCCATTTGAATTGATTGTTAATTTGCGATATTGTTTTTGTTTAATTGTTCGTATCATTGATCTCGTCATAAAACAAACACATTTTTACAGTTTTACTAGGTTTAGGACTCTAGTTACTTAGAGTTTTAGTTTCACTAGAACTCTATTTAATTAGTGTTTTATTTGTGTTAGAACTCTATTTAGATTAAGAAGACGGTTATTTAGAACCACTGCAATTCCTTGAGAGACCAACCTTAGAAGTTGCTTGTCACTTTTCTATGAGTGATTCGTACACTTGCGAGTACTAAATTTATCACATCAAGTTTTTGGCACCGTTATCGGGGAATTGGCGTTTTAAATAATTTTCTTTTTTAACTTTTTGGAGTTTCTGATTTATTTTTATTTGTTTATTTATTTTATTTTATTTATTTTTATTCTAAAAATACAAAAAAATCAGAAAATAAAAAACCAAAAAATAGTGCTTAATTTCAAATTTCACTACTGCCTTGATCTTTGTTTGATTTTTATTTGTGCATGCAGGGTAGGAGATCACTTAACAAGGAACTCTCTCGTTTCATTGACAACATTCATAGAGTCAAACACAGATCAAGGAAATTGGATAATCAACTTCAAGAGGAAGAAGTCCAACAACAATTGCAAGCAGCAATGGGTGACAACGTAGCTAGGCAGATGATGAACAAAGAGTTTGCAAGACCTATCATTGGGACCGCCACATCGTGCATTCGACTTACAGAGGCAGTTAGGAATTATGAGTTGAAAAATATTCATTATTCCATACTTCCCTCCTTTTACGGTATCCCTAATGAAGATCCCTTAAATTTTATGCGTGAATTATATGCTACTATGCAAACCTTTCCACTGCAGAGACATAGTGAAGATCAACTACGCATGGGGTGTTTTCCATACACTCTCAAGGATAGAGCTAAGGCCTGGTTGATGACATTGGCACCCGGTTCTTTGGCCACTTGGGACTATGTTTACAACAAATTTATGGGTAAGTTCTATTCCCATCAAAAGACATCTGACCTAAGAACAAAAATTGCTACTTTTTTGTAGATGGACGAAGAACCCTTCCACGAGGCTTGGGCCAGATTCAAATTGCTTTTAATACAGTGTCCACATCATCACTTCCCGTTGCAGCTACATAATCAGTTTTTCTACGACGGATATATGCTACAATGTCAATTCACAGTTGAAAACGCTACAAGAGGAGCTATGGGTGAGAAAACAGCGGATGAAACCTACGAATTATTCGAGATGTTGGGAGCCAATTCCCAACAAAAGAGCGCTAGAGGAAGAAGAGCTGGAGTCCACGAATTAGGATCCAACAATGAAATGGCCATGCAACTTGCTGAATTGACGAAACAAGTGCAACTTCTCACAACCTCCAATGTTAATCAAATGCCAAAACACGAGGTATGTGGAGTTTGTGGTTCATATGGACATGGTGCTAACGTTTATTCTTTTGCAGGTGATCCTTATACAGGTACTAATGAAGAGGCAAATTTAATGCAAGGGTACCAACCTAGACCTAGGAACGACCCTTATTCAAGTACCTATAACCTTGGATGGAGGAATCACCCTAACTTCGCTTGGAAACAAAACAATAGCCAACATTTGTCTAAAACCAAACACAAGGCCAAAATATAAACCGACAATTTCCACAAAATAAACCAACCATAGAGGAAACCCTAAACAATTTCATACACTCCTGTAGTGGAAGGATAGACTCTATGGAAGCTTCAATGAAAAGAGTGGAAATGCAAGTAGGGCAGCTAGCGGAACAAATGCACAAACAAGAGACAGGAAAGCTGCCCAGTCATCCCGAACAAGCCAAGGCTTCACAGTTCTTCGGAGTGGTAAGGTCATTACTAAAAATTTACCTAAACTTTCTAATGATTTATCTTATAGTACAGGTAACATGGAAGATGACAATAATGCTTCTAAGGAATTGGAGGAAAGAGGTGACAAGCATGAAGAGCCTTTAAAGGCAAGAATTGGAGAGTCATCTAATCCACCTACTTTACACAAGTCATCGGAGCCATACCGACCACCTATACCATTCCCGCACCGTTTAAAGGGAATAAGCAAGATAAGCAGTTTTCTGATTTATTTAACATGCTCTCTAAAGTTAATATTAATTTGCCATTGTTAGATGTAATTAGAAACGTGCCTTCGTATGCTAAATTTTTCAAAGAATTAAACACTAAGAAGAGAAGGTATGAGCTTAATGAAAGAGTAATCGTATCTGAAATTGCTAGTGCCGTGCTTCAACACAACTTACCCCCTAAGTTAAAAGATCCAGGTAGTTTCATAATTGATATCACTCTGGGGATAGGAAAGCAGCTAAGGCTATGCTTGATTTAGGTGCTAGTATCAATTTGATGCCTTACTCAATTTTCTTGCAGCTAGGTTTGGGAGAGCTAAAACCAACAACCAAGTCCCTTCAACTTGTGGACAGATCTGTTAAATATTCGAAGGGCATGGTTGAGGACTTACTTGTATAGGTAGATAAGCTAATCATACCTGTTGATTTTGTGGTTTTAGACATGCAGGATAATCCATCTTTGGACAAGGAGCACACCATTCTTTTGGGAAGACCATTTATGGCTACTACCAAAACCATCATTGATGTCCAAAGTGGAAAGTTGACAATGACGGTCTTGGGAGAGACTGTTCATTTTAAGGTTTTTGATTCATCCCCTTACCCATCTATATCTGCTATTGATGAATGCTCATATGTAGAATGTTTAGATCCAATAATTCATGATACTTTTGTGCATGCTAGATTAGATGATAAATTGGAGGTAGCACTTATAGTTGGAGAGGTAGATGACATCTTAGACTACGAAACTAAGAAGTACAATGATCTATTAGATAATGTCATATCATTAGATGACACTAGTACAACCTTAAATTTATTTGATGTCCCACATGATGATGAGATTGCTCCACCTGAATTGAAACTTAAGGAACTACCTAAGCATTTTAAATATGTCTTTTTGGGAGAGAATGAGACCTACCCTGTTATTATTTCGTCTACACTCAACCAAAACCAAGAGGAGAAATTGATTGGAGAGCTTAGGAAGTATAAAAAGGCAATAGGATGGAGTATTGGGGACATTAAAGGCATTAGTCCAGCAATGTGTATGCATAAGATTAATTTATAGGACAATGTCAAACCAGTTCAAGAAGCGCAATGGAGACTAAACCCAATCATGCAAGAGGTAGTTAAGAAAGAAGTTTTGAAACTCCTAGCAGTAGGGATAATTTATCCAATTGCTGATAGTAAGTGGGTTAGTCCCGTTCATGTGGTACCAAAGCAATTGGAATTACCGTGGTTAAAAATGAGAAAGATGAATTAGTGCCCACTAGGATAATTACGGGTTGGAGGATGTGTATTGATTTTCGTAAACTGAATTTGTACACCAAAAAGGATCACTTCCCCCTCCCCTTCATTGATCAAATGCTAGAAAGACTAGCTGGGCATGATTTCTATTACTTTTTAGATGGTCTTTCAGGTAGGGGTGGCAATTTGTGCTATAACTCGATTGACCGAATCGAACCCGAATCGAAAAACATGAATCGAACACGAATCGAATTAAATTTGGGCTTGTTTCGGCACAGCTCGAATAACACGAATAAATTTGGGCTAGGTTAGGGCTGGGTTAGGGCCAGCCCATTAGCCCGAACTAAAATTAAATTAAATTAAATTTTAAATAAAAAATAAAAAATACTATATTAAAATTAAAATAATCTTTCATTTCTTTTAGTACTTCTCTTTTATGATATATTAGTTATTTTTTTCCTTTTTCTTTTGAAAAATAAGCTGATAATGAATAAATAGTTATAATTTATTCATTTTGTCACAATATTATGCTACATTCTTTGATGTTAATGCATTTAGCATTTAAATCTACCTAACTCTTTAAACAAAAAAAATAATATTTATATTTAATTTAAATTAGTATTATGAAGTTTCTATTTTTAAATTGATACTTATGTTATGCTATTCTCTTTTCTACTTGTTCCTTGTCTTGAGACTTAGATATTATGTAATAGTCAAAATTTTGTTCTTGTGTATATAAAAAAGTTATGTTATCGTGTAACATTTTAATTTACTTTAACTGTTCAATTTTTAATAAGTATATTCATTTAATCTACTCATCTCTATTTATTTTGTTTAATAACTAGAATAAATTTTATTTGGATTTGATAACTCTTTATTCTAAATGTGAGTTTTTATGAGGGCATGACGACTTCTAACTTTTACATGAGTATGATTTAATGCATTTACTCATTGCCAAATTAATTTAGTAATTGACTTTTTGCTTTAATAATTAATTTTTTATTATATTTATATATATTTTTATTATTTTATGTAATTTTATTTGAGCTTTAATTATTAAACATATTTTTTTTAATAAAAAAAGTCATATTAACTAAAATATATATATAATTAACAATTCGGGCTAGTTTGGGCCAGTTTGAGCCAGCTCGTTTGTGTTTGGTTTGGGTTCGAGCTCACATTTGCCAGCTCGAATTAAATTTGAATTGAGCTAGGGTTGAACCAATTTGGGCTGGGCTAGTTTGGGCCAGCTCGAACTAGCCCAGCTCGCACGAATTGACACCCCTACTTTCAGGTTATTATCAGGTACCCATTGCTCCGGAGGATCAAGAGAAAACGACATTCACATGCCCATTCGAAACTTTTGCTTTTAGGAGAATGCCATTTGGACTATGCAATGCACCCGCCACCTTTCAGAGATGTATGATGTCGATCTTTTCGGACATGGTGGAGAAATTCATTGAGGTATTTATGGATGACTTTTCAGTTTTCGGTAATTCCTTTGATGATTGCTTGCATAAATTGACTTTAGTATTAGAACGATGCATTGAATGCAATTTGACGCTTAGTTGGGAGAAAAGTCATTTTATGGTCCAACAGGGCATAGTGCTAGGACATGTCATATCTAGCAAAGGAATTGAAGTTGATAAGGCTAAGGTAGATTTAATTGCAAAATTGCCTCCACCGACATCTGTCAAGGGTATACAAAGTTTCCTAGGACATGCAGGTTTTTATAGACGGTTCATTAAGGATTTGTCCAAAATTAGTTGTCCATTATGTAATCTATTGTCCAAAGATACTTTGTTTGATTTTGATGATGAATGCCTTGTTGCTTTTAATGTTTTAAAGGATAGGCTTACTTCTGCACCTATAATTGTTGCTCCTAATTGGTCTTTACCATTTGAAATCATGTGTGATGCGTCTGATTATGCTATAGGAGCTGTTTTAGGGCAAAGAATGGATAAAAGATTACATGTTATATATTATACGAGCAAAACACTCAATGATGCCCAAGTTAATTACACCACCACTAAAAAAGAGCTACTGGCTGTTGTGTTTTCACTTGATAAATTTAAGTCTTACTTGGTAGGAAACTAAAGTTATTGTTCATTCGGATCATGCTGCTTTGAGATATTTATTGACTAAACCGAATGCTAAGCCTAGACTCATTAGGTGGATCCTACTTTTACAAGAATTTGACCTAGAGATCAAAGACAAGAAAGGTATTGAAAATGTAGTAGCTGATCATCTGTTTAGGTTGATTACTGAGTATGAATATGTTGAAGGTGAAAGTAAGGATACAATCATTGAAACCTTCCCTGATGAACAATTGTTTACAATAGTTTCGAATCCATGGTATGCTGACATTGTTAACTATCTAGCTAGTGGTATTTTGAGACCTAACATTACTTTTCAGGAAAAGAAAAGGTTTTTTAATGTTTGCAGGCAATACTTTTGGGATGACCCGTATTTGTTCAAGTTATGTCAAGATCAAGTCATCCGGAGGTGTGTGCCCGAAGAGGAACATGAGAGCATCTTAACCTTTTGCCATGAGCTATATTGGGGGCCATTTTGGTGGTAAGAAAATGGCCCTAAAGGTATTACAATCCGGTTTTTATTGCCTACATTATTTAAAGATGCTAACATGTTTTGTGTGAGATGTGATAGATGTCAAAGGATCGATAACATAGGTAACCGTAACAAAATGCCTTTGACATCTAATCTTGTAGTAGAATTGTTTGATGTGTGGGAAATTGACTTCATGAGTCTGTTTCCCCCATCTTTTGGCTACACTTACATATTAGTGGTTGTTGACTATGTTTCAAAGTGGGTAGAAGCGATACCCACTAAAACTAATGACGCTAACGTTGTTGTTAAATTTTTGAAGGATAATATTTTTAGCAGATTTGGCACACCGAGAGCGATCATTAATGATGGAGGCAGCCACTTTTGCAATAGACTCTTCGATGGGCTTTTGAAAAAGTACAACATTTCCCATAGAGTGGCTACCCCATACCATCCCCAAACTTCGGGGCAAGTAAAAGTGAGCAACTGACAAATCAAAGGGATATTGGAACGCACAGTGCACCCCTCAAGGAGAGATTGGTCAATTAAACTGAATGATGCCTTGTGGGCATATCGTACAGCGTATAAAACTCCAATTGGTATGAGTCCCTACCGACTAATTTTTGGTAAAGCATGTCACATACCGTTGAGCTAGAACATAGGGCTTATTGGGCTATTAAGAAGCTCAACATGGACATGGGACAAGCTGGGGAAAAATGACTACTCCAACTGAGCGAACTTGAGGAAATTCGAGACGAAGCTTATGAAAATGCCAAAATCTATAAGGAGCGCACTAAGCGCTATCACGATAAAGGGCTCCTCGGTAAGTATTTCGTTCCCGGAATGAAAGTTCTATTATATACTTCATGTTTGCGTTTGTTTCCAGGAAAACTTCATTCTAGGTGGAGCGGACCGTACACAATTGCAAACGTACTTCCACACGAAGTAATCGTGTTGCTCAATTCAAAAACGAAAGAAATGTTTAAAGTAAACAGGCATCGTGTCAAACCATACTTGGAAGGAGACAACAATTTAAACAGCAATGATTTAATGCGTCTCCTCGATGAATAAAACACGAAAGCAGCCACGTCTTGCTAAGACGTTAAACTAAGCCCTTAATGGGAGGCACCCATTCAGTATTGTATTTCTTTCGTTGTTTTTATTATTTTTATCGTATTTTTATTTTTAAAAGTTTTTCAAGGCAATGAGGACATTCCCAAGTTTTGGTTGGGGGTGAATACATTGCACGTTTTTTAAAAATTCAAAAAAAAAATTAAAATTTTTCAAAAACAATGTGCGCTACGGCGGGGATAATTTGTGCCGCGGCAAGGGACTTTTTGTCTCAAACCAAATTTTCAAAAACATGTGCGCGCCGCGGCGGGGAATTTTCGCGCACAATTTCAAAAATTCTAACCGCACCACGGGGGGAAAAATGCATGCCGCGGCACGCCTCTAAAAAATGGGCAGAAAAAGCACTCGGGACAAATGATTTTCATTTCAAATTTTCTCTCAAAAATTTTCCCACACTTTCTCTCATTTTCTCTCATTTTCTCTCCACTCTCCTCTCCAATTTCTTCCAAATCTTCACCAAAATTTAAACTTTACTCCACCAATTCTTCAATCCAACATTGCTAGCACATTTTCATCCATCAATTTCAGAAGGTTTGCTCCAAGGATCAAGTTTCTCTCCAATTCAAGAATTAGGGTTTCAAGAAAAATTTGGGGGTTTTCCTTCAAGGCTTCAATTGCATTCCAAAGAGGTAAAATTCGTCACATTTCTGCTTCAATTCAGTATTAATTTTCTAGAATTGTGAAATTTTGTCTGAATTTGGAATTAAGTGAAATTTTGGATAAGAGGGGAGCAAAAATTATTGGGGTTTTTCTGCATTTTTTGAAAATTAAAGTTGTTAGTTGAATTTATTAAGTTTAAGAATTGAAATGGCCCTTAAAAGAAAGGTTGGTGAAAAGTAGTCGCTCAAAGGGGAAAGGAAAAATAGTTGAGGATAAAACTTATGATGTCTCTTGGTTTGTAAGCCGAGAAGCGCAGGACCGGTACGAAGGTGCCGCCAAAAGGAATAAAGGATTCTTTAATGAGAGAGGAATAGATTTTGGGCAAGTAGGAGTAATGGGCATTTCGGATATAGTTGAGAGATTAGGTTGGAAAAAATTCGCATACGCCCCGGAGGCGGGTGTGAGTTCGCTGGTTCGGGAATTCTACGCGAATGTCACGGAAGTAAGAGATGGAATGGTTTTGGTGAGGGGCGTTGAAGTCCCCTTCAATAGGACTGTGATCAACTCGTACTATGGGTTAAGGGACATTCACAATAGCGCGTATGAAACATACTTAACGCAGGTTGATTACGACGAAGTAATTAATACCCTGACCGATGGTTAAGGAGAGTGGGAATACAAGGGGAAATGGTAAATAACTTTCAAGCCAAGCACCTAAGGACCCATTCCCGAATTTGGCAATATTTTGTTTGCTCTAGGTTAATGCCGACTTGGCATTACAGTACAGTCGATCGGGAACGGGCTATCCTACAATTTGCTATAGAGACTGAGCGGTCCATAGATGTGGGAATGGTGATACAATAGAGGGTTGTGTACTCAGTTGAGCACCACAGCATTAGCTATTTCTTTCCCCAACTCATAACCGCCCTTTGTGTCAAACATGGAGTCAAATACGACACGGGCGAGGTCTTATTGCAGCCAGGTGAAACATTAACTTTCGCTTACATGCAAGACCTTACAAGCGGAATTAAGGCTGGGCAAGAAGTAGGAAGGGTGATTCTTCCAAGAACGCTTCTACAAGAGATAGGTTGGTAAACCTAGAAGCGAAAGTTAATAAAATGCATCAATATCAACACGAGATCTGTCAATACCAAACCTAACAACAAGCGTGGCTCAGTGATTAAATGAAATATCAACACGAGTACCAAGGTCTACTCCACCAAATGATTAGCTGCCAATTGACACACAATGGAATAGACCTCACCCAATTCCAGCCACCTCCACAATATCCGGGACATAACTTTACTTTTATACCATCGACAGACCAACCCAAGGATGAGGAAAATGAGCAACCCGAAGACATGGAGGACTGAGCCTCCCATTTGTAATTTTCTTTGGTTTAATTTTATTTTTATTTTTTTTATTTTGGACTCATTTTCTTTTTCTTTTATTTAGTTTTATTTTCCTTTATTTTATTTTAGTTTAAATTGTTTAACTTTGTTTAATGTTTTCTGTTTTTCATTTGACTTAGTTTTAATTTAAATTTGGATTTGAATTGGGATGTATATCTTTGAGGTTTCATACATGTTTCTTGCACACTAATTGCTTCATTATGAGAAAAGCGAGGAACAATGAACAAGAGCGTACATGTAGTGTACACAATCTCATACTAAAAGGGGGTAACTTCTCTCACTTCTCTCTTAATTTCTTTTATTTTTCTTTTTAACATTGAGGACAATGTAGGAATTAGGTTGGGGGTGGGAAAAATACTCCATGAGCATGAAATATGACCAAATTAAAATTTTTTTTGTCACTTGAATTGTGTTAGGTTACTGTCGTGTCTACTTGAGTCAAACCGAAAGTCTATGATATGTAATAACGGTGATATATGAAGAAAATTAGATTTTTACCTAAGCAACGAAGCACATAAATGTTAGATTCATCTAATTTGAGGATTTTGTGGTATATGTGGTAGTTTGCATGGTTAGTATGACTATTTTGGTTTGTGTAATGTATGCATGTTTATGATATATTTTAAGTCTCAACAAGCTCTAGAACTCATTTGAAAACCCATTGAAGCAAAATAATAGAATCAAATGCCACTTAGAAAGTGATTTAGGTCATCTTTGGACCGTTTGGACTTTTCAAGCCTCCCCGTATTATTTTATCCATAGTACACCCTTGAACTCACCATTGACATACGTTGTACTACCCTTAGTGATAAGAGTACTCAATGTAATATTTGATTTTCATGAGCAATTATGTTGTATTTATCTTGCTTCATCACAACAATAATAAAAAAAAATGATGATGATGATTGAAATAATAAGTAAGAAAAATAAAGAAAGAAAGTCAAGCAAAAAGATCCAAGGGACATATGGAATTTATAGGAGGATGAAAAAGAACACTTAGTGGAAAAAGTTGAAAATAAGTTTGTGAAATAAAAAGTATTCTTATCGTATTGAAAATATCATTCCCGTACTTTCATAATCACACACCTAACCACGACTTTACAAGCTTAATGAAGTCCTATTGATTCTAGGTAGTTTGATTTCTATATTAGTGGAGATAGATTTGAAAAGTGAGCATATGGAGGTTGGAAGTGCAAAATTCTCATTCATATTTTACTTGCACATTTATGAGATGTTAAAATGTAATCTATGAATATCATGCATGACACAATCAGATAGTGTAACTAACGGGCTTGTGGTTTGATTGGTTTTTTAAAATTCGATTACTAAGATGAGTTTGATATTTGGACTGTTTTTGAGCTTAAGTAATTTTTAACTATTTTGTATGCCATTCGTTGTTAACAATTTTTGAGACGTATGCATGGATTGATTCAAGTATGTTTAGAGTCTTTATTTAGTTTTGTTCGTTACGATGTTTGCGGGTATCATCACTGGAAACCCTCACGAGACTACAACTCGTCCACTAGGGCAGCCTAGGGGTTTAAAGACTTGTTGTATATGCTAAATGCAACCGTGACAATCTACGAAAGTGATTCTATTTAGTTTAGTTTATTTTATTCGTTTTATTTTAATCTTTAGATCGCTCCTCTTGCTAGAGACTAGCAAGAAGCTGGTTGGGGTTGTGATAAGTGCTCAAAAAGTACTAATATTTTGTGGTTTATTGCACTTAATTGTTTAGAAATAGATTTATTATTTGTTGTTTATTCGATTAATTTCATAAATCTATCCATTCGGAATCACGGGTATGTTTTAGTGCATTTCAGGTGTTTTTAGCGTCAAATGAGTCAAATAATGCAAACATGCAAAGATGGAACACTTACGGCGCTCGAATCACGAGTTACGGGATAAACGAGACAAATATGTAAGCCTTATATAACGAGCCATCACATATGTAAGGGGGTAACATGAAGAAAAGGAAGGCAACACGCGCCGCGGCGAGGAAAAGTCATGCCGCTGTGGGGAGCTCTCGGGTTTTGACATTATTTCCAGAATTTGTGTTGCATCGCGGTGGGAAAATGTATACCGCGGCGCACCTATTCCTATTGCAATCAGGATTTGTGTAAACCCTTACATCTATAAATACCCCCTTAGACTCCCCTTTACACAGAACTCGAATACAACTCTTACACATTACAATTTTGTGACCAAACACTACATTCAATCAGTTTTGGGAGTTTTGCTACACTCAAACGAAGCGAGAGAAACTATTCTAAGGACTCAAGGAAGCCGTTGATGATCGAAGATAAAGCTTTTGGAGAAGAACGCCATCCCATCCATTTAGCGGTATTTAGATCTAGGTTTTCCTTGTTGTTATAGAATTATATTTTCTTCTTCTTTTGTTGAAGTGTATGATCATATTTTATTTGTCTATGAATATTAATATGAACATGAGCGGCTAGTTTCATTATGGATGTTTAGTTTGTGTTGCCATGTTTGCTAGAATTGTGTATGGTGAATATTTTATTGATTTAGCATAAATAAATTACCTTTTGATTAAGAGCATGTTTAGATATTTAATTATGAATTATCATGGGCTAATTTGAGATTCGTAGTTAGGTTGAAAAATCTGAGAATCTAGTTATATGAGCGTCACCTTAATTTTATTCCGAGACACTTAATCAAAGCTTCAAATTAGTGACTTAGTCATAGCATTAGTTTGATTGGCATGTATTTCCTTGCGCATAATTTGATTGCTATTTGATTTACCCCCACCGAATGCAGTTAATTAGTTAATCAACAAAGAGATTTACCCCGACTGAAGGCAGTCTCGTAATTAAAAGGAAAGCCGGTAATATTGTTTATATAGAACGTTCATGTTATTTCACCATCACTTTTCAATGCAAGCATAGCCAACCAGACTAAACGTCCATACATCCTCCATTAAATTTTAATCCATTTGAATTGATTGTTAATTTGCGATATTATTTTTGTTTAATTGTTCGTATCAATGATCTTGTCACAAAACAAACACCTTTTTACAGTTTTACTAGGTTTAGGACTCTAGTTACTTAGAGTTTTAGTTTCACTAGAACTCTATTTAGATTAAGAAGACAGTTATTTAGAACCACTGCATTTCCTTGAGAGACCGACCTTGGAAGTTGCTTGTCACTTTTCTACGATTGATTCGTACACTTGCGAGTACTAAATTTATCACATCAATCACCAACTAATGTGTCTATTGGAGTGAAGCTAGACCATAGCAACTTTCTAATCTAGAAAGAGCAAATGTACAATCTGATCTCTGCCTATAAAGTTGAAGAATTCATAGACGACACAAAGTCAGAACCATCCAAGGTTCTTGAAGGTACTACTAAACCTAATCCTGCTTATGCTCTTTGAACTCGTGTAAATGGAGTTGTCAAGAGTTGGATTTACGGTTCGGTTTCTGCAAATATGTTTAGTGTCATTTCTGGAAAATCCACTGCCTTTGAAATGTGGAGGACTCTTGAACGAAATTACGTTTCGACTTCTAAGACTAGAGTGATGGAAATCAAGTTGGAAATGCAAACAACTAGGAAGGATAACCCGTTTGTTCTAGCTTCTTTTTATAAAATGAAGTCTTTAGCTGATGAATTGGTTGTAATAGGATGACCAGTTGATGAACAAGATTAAATAATCTTGATTCTAGGTGGTCTCATTCCAAGATTTAATCCTTGTATTTGTTCCATTAATCGTGATGATGTGAGTCTTGATAAAGCAAAGAGTCAACTCTTGGCTTATGAGAATCTTTTGGTTTAACAGGATAATAATGAGGATCATCAGGTTTATCCAGCTAATTACACACAAGTAGGTAGTAATTTAGATAAGTCTAAGTCCAATAATTCTTCTCAACAAAACTATTGTGGTAATCAAATAGAGGTTGTGGTGGTAGGACCAATGGTAGAGGTGGCCGTGGTGGAGGTCGGAGTAATGTGCAGTGTCAATTTTGTTCAAAGCAAGGGCATATTGCTTTTGTGTGTTATACTTTAAAGAATTTATTGTTTGGTAATGGAGAGCGTGGTAGTACTAATAATGCACGTGGTGGACATACTGCATTTGTTGCTTCCTTAAATACTTCTAACAACAATTTTGATGCCAATGGCTGGATTCTTGACAGTGGTACAAGTCATCACCTAACCAATTGTGATGGAGCTTTGTCTAAGGTTTCTAGTTGTACTGGATCAGAGTGCTAATAGGTAATGGAGGTAAGATTTCTATTATTAGTACTAGTTCATCTTTTATTAGTACTAATTCTAGTGATGCTATTCGTTTGAATCATGTTCTTCATGTTCCTTCCATGTCTGCTAATTTGATTTCAGTTAGTAAGTTGTGTAAAGATAATTTAGTTTTTCTTGAGATTCATGATGATCACTTTGTTGTCAAGGATCTAATTACGAAAAAGGTGCTTCTTCAAGGAATTACTGACCAAGGATTTTATAAATTTTGGAGCAAGGTTTTTTGTGGCAGTGTTGATGGAAGAGCTTGTTAGGTGTTGTTGGCAAAGACTTCTGTATGGCATGACAGATTGGCACATGTTTCTGAGCCAATACTTTCTAAGTTTCTTAGTCTTCAAAAATTAAGAGTCTTTGATGTTGTTCATAATGCCTAGTACTTGTCCAACTTGTGCACTAGCTAAGACTCATAGGTTAGCTTATGTTTCTACCCATGTAAATGCCTCAAATCCATTTGATTTTTTGTACATTGACATTTGTGGCGTTGCTTCTCATACAAGTGTGACTAGTGATAAGTATAATCTCTTGATAGTGGATGATTGTACGCATTTTTGTTGGATTTAATTTTGCATTCAAGAGATCAATTTGTTTCCATTTTTCTCAAACTTAAGGCTACAAAGAAATAGAGATTAAGTATATTTTGAATAATATCTCAATTTGTTTTAATGAATAGATATTACAAGCTATATATAGAAACAAAGCTAGAAGCTCATTGGTTGAAACCTATAGCTAGCTCTAACAACCTAGTAGCTATAGTAGCTACCTATGTAACTAAGTTATCTAGCAATTAGTTACAAGCTGTAAATAACAGCCTATACATCTTAGTAGCCTCCCTCAAATTCATGGTGGGGGAAGCACCATTAGTTTGGGCTTTAGTGAAGAAAACTGTTGCTTTAGAAGTGCCTTTGTAAGCATATCTGAAAGTTGATCCTCAGAGGATGAGAACTTGATGTCTAGTCTCTCTTCAACTACAAGATCTCTTAGAAAATGATAGTCTAATTCCACATGCTTCATTCTAGCATGCATGATAGGATTTGAGGCTAAGTGCTTGGCACTGATATTATCACAAAACAATATAGGCTTGTTCTGTAACTTTAAATGTAGCTCTTAAAGCAAGGACTGTAGCCACATTACTTTTGTAGAAGCCAATGCTAATGTTCTATACTTAACCTCAGCTGAAGACCTAGTCACTGTCTTTTGTTTCCCTGTACTCCAAGAAACTAAACTATCTCCAAAGTATATGCAGTACCCTCTTGAACTATGCATATCATCGGGGCAACATGCCCAATCAAAGTTAGAGAACCCCACTATTTCCAGCACATCTAACTTTTGCAACAAAATTCCCTAAGAAGCTGTTCCTTTGAGGTACCTAAGTACCCTTTTAGCTGCTTTAAGATGATCCTTAGTTGGTGAATGTAGAAATTGGCATAATCTATTGATTGAGTATGCAATTTCTAGTTTGGTCATCACACAGTACTGTAATGCACCAATGAGACTTCGATAAAGAGTAGGATCTGACAAAGCAGCTCCAACTATGCTTTGACAGCACTGAACCTGACACCATAGGTGTCTTTAGTGGTTTGGAGGTTTGTAACCCTGCCTTATTCAGTAAACCTTGGATATACTTGTGTTGAGACAAATGTATACCATCCTTAGTTCTATGTACCTCTAATCCTAAGAAGAAACTCAACTCACCCAGATCCTTGAGTGCAAATCAAGAGTTGAGAAGACCAACTAGCTCCTTAAGATAGTTGGAATCACTTCCAGTGAGTACAATATCATCCACATACACAAGTAGGATGGTAGTTCTTGAAGACGTGAACTAAACAAACATAGAATTGTCTTCTTTAGAGCTTATGAAACCAAGGTCCACTAGAGCTTAAGAAAGCTTATGAAACCAAGCTTTTGGGCTTACTTAAGCCCACACAATGCCTTATTCAACTTGAAAACCAAATCAAGCTGAGAAGAATCAACAAATCCTAAAGGTTATTCCATATACACTGCCTCCTCAAGATCACCATTGAGGAAGGCATTGTTTACATCTATCTATCTTATATCCCAAGAGAGTGAAATAGCCATAGTGAGAAACACCCTGATTGTTTGAGGTTTAACTACTGGAGAGAAAGTCTTTGATGAATATTATTTTGAACCTATTATTTGTTAGTTTTTAAATATTTATTTTATAGTTTATAACCTTCTATTTCATAGTTTATTTCAATATTAATTTGATTTGAAAACGTATTTTCATATTTTATAGGTTCAAGCATTGTGAATGAATAGTGGAGTGAAGTGTTCGAAAAGGGGCTCAAAATGTAACACTTACATTGTAGTTCATTTACTATTTAGGGGGGGGGGGGGGGGGGGGGGTTTAAATTAGAGCAGAGGAACGTAAGGCTTATGCAGGAATCAACAAATATGTAAGGACTCTTACATGGCATTACAACATCGAGCGCCACGGCGAGGAAAATACGTGCCGCGGCATAGGGGTTTTGGATTGCATTCTGGGAATCATAAAAAAAGACATTGCGTGCCGCGACATGAATATTCTGCGCTACGACAAGACACTTCGTGTTTTGGT
Organism: Elaeagnus macrophylla; assembly: GCA_029378325.1. NCBI lineage: Eukaryota > Viridiplantae > Streptophyta > Magnoliopsida > Rosales > Elaeagnaceae > Elaeagnus > Elaeagnus macrophylla. Next base: position 57,856,772 of record CM055640.1, read on the forward strand.
CTATGTTCCAGAAAAGCTTTGCGTGCCACAGTATAGGAAAACGTGCGCTGCTGCTCGCGCACGCTGATTCCAACTTTCCCTCGTTTTCCAGCCCCGTCCCCCCACATACACAAACTCTAACCTATAAATACCTCACAAAACCCTCTTCTTTCCCAACTCGTGAACAGTGCTGAATACACATTTTTCTGCACTTTTGAGAGAGAAATTACTCCATTAAAGCTTCATCAAGAATCTTGAAGAAGGTGATCATCTAACATCAAGAAGCTTGTTCCAAGAGTGAAAGTGGAGTATTTTATTGTTTGTAATCTCTTTTCTCTTTAGAGCTCATTGAATGCTATTTGTAATGGAAAGCCTTGATTGAAATTTTATTATGAGTAACTAAACCCCTTTTGTGTGGGATTTTATGGATGTGACTATGAATGGATGATTGTTTATGTGGTTTAATTTATATATAAATGATTTATTTTATGTTCATTGTTCTTAATATCTATGTTCATTAATTACTTTTGGCCAATTTATTTTATGAATGTTTGAAAATATTTTAGGGTTGAGCGTTAGAAACGCTATTTAAGTTCGATTGGGCATTTTTGAGCATGAGCTTTTTTTAATTGCATTGACTTGTCTTAAATTAAGTGATTAAATTACTTTTCCTATGATTAATAGTAATTAACTAATTAACTATCCGGATCAAAGAAGTTAATTAGTTGATTAAGGAAAACTTGCTATTGATTTGGGATTTTCTAGGCTTAGTGAAAATGATCAATAAATTATACTTTATATGCTTAATTGTGAAAACCACGTAAATTAATCTATCTGTAATTAGTTCACTAACTAATTTTCTACACTCGTTCATCATATCGTTTCGATTACGTTTTCACTTGTTTATTTTCACTTGTTTTAAGTAACTATAATTTTAATTACCGTTCTCGAAATCAACCTTTGTTAGAGTGTTTATGATTTATTTTCGTAGCTAATTTTTAGATAATCAATTGACACATTTTAAAAACAATTGCAATTCCTTTGAGAGACGATATTGGGAGTATACTTGTTGCTTACTACAAGTGACTCGTGCACTTGCGAGCTTTTATAAATACAAAATTTGGTTATCGAGTTTTTGTGCATTAGTCTTTGAGTAATCAATCCTATATTTTTTATGATAACTCTTTGCTACAAGCCTAGACTTGTACTTATCAAGTGAAAAATCTGCCAACAACTTCACCTTATACACCCATTTCGAACCAATGGTCTTCTTACTTGAGGGTAAAGGAACCAATTCCCAGGTATTGTTGTGCATGAGGGCTTCATACTCCTTTCTTGTTACATCTTCCCACTTAGGGATGCCTTGAGCTTCCTCATAACATAAGGGTTTAGGTAGAATACCAACAGTAATAGTGAGCTACCTAGGATTAGGCTTGACAATACTAGATTTGAGTCTAGTAGTCATAGGGTGAGTGCTTGTAGGAGGTAAAGGCAAGTAAGATAACTGAGAGGCTAGAGGATCAAGAGAAACAAGCGAATCTAAGGAATTGGGAGAAGTTAGCACAGTTGATGAATGACTAGTCTGTGTCACCGGGTGAGAAGAAGTAGAAGGAACAAAACAAAGTGGTGTAGTGCTATTGGGAACACAAGACTGAGAAATGGTAAGGTCAATGCCATAAGGTTGAACCATAATGGCAGTAGACTTAGTTTGATTAAGACTTGGCTCATTATAAGGCTGTTTGAAAGGAAATGTCAGTTCATTGAAAGAACATGACGGCTAGTGTAAAGTTTCTTGGTTTGAGGGTCATAACAAAGGTATCTCCATTGATGAGGTGCATAACCCAGGAAGAGACAAGCTATAGATTTAGGCAATAACTTATGTTTGTTACTGGACCTTACCCAAGGAAAACGTTCACAGCCAAAAAACCGAAGATAAGTATAATCTGGCACCTTCTCATATAACACTTGATAAGGTGACTAAGACTGAAGAATAGTAGTAGGCGGCCTATTCATCGTAAACACTGCAACTCTAAATGTATGAACCCCAAAAGACCTAGATAGACTAGCTTGAAACAAGAGTGCTAGACCCTTTTCAACTACCCTTTTGTTTCTAGATTCAACTACCCCATTATGTTCAGAGGTGTAAGGACATGTGACATGATGAATCAACCCCAAGTGTCCCAAATGAGTGTCCAAAAATTTGAACTCACCACCCCCATTAGTTTGCATAGCTTTAAGTTGAACAAAAAATACTCTATCAATCATGTTCGTAAAAGACATAAAAATTGAATGTACTTGATCTTTGGTATGTAAGAAACAAATTCACATAAAACGTGTACAATCATCAACTATAAGAAGAAAGTACTTAGCTCCTATAAAAGCAAGAACAGGAGATGTCCAAAGATCTATATAAAGCAAATCAAATGGCTTAGTAGCCTTTACATGAGTAGAATGAAAGGGAAGTTTATGGCCCTTAGCTAGGGGACACATAGAGCATAAATTATTATTCTTAATATTGACATTAGGTAGACAATTTGTCTTAGCTAACAACTGAAGAGTTTTAAGAGAGGGGTGGGCTAACCTAGAGTGCCACACATCACAAAATGTGATACTTGTGTATGCTTTAGGTGTTGAAGAAAGAGAGGCAGAGGCTGAAGAGGATGAAGGAGAGCAACCTGTTTTCAGTGTGTAGAGACCATTAGTGACAGTCCCTTGAGCCACAGTCTTCCTTGTTGAGGCCTTCTTTACAGAAAATGAGTTAGCAAAAAATTTAATGCTTAAATCATTATTAGCACACAAACGTCTAACAGACAAAAGATTAGAGGAAACTTTGAGAGTATGCAATAGCTTGTTCAAAAGAAACACATTATCATCAACTTTCACAATACTATGACCTATATGCTGGATAGGTAGGGAGGTTTCATTACCTACTGTGACTGCCTCATGTCCAGTGTAGGGAATGGTGCTGTGCAAAGTTGAAGCATCACTAGTAAGGTAATGTGTTGCACTTGAATCAAGTAACCAACTAGAAGTTTCTGAGGTAGCACCAGAATTACCACCATCTGCCAGAAAAGCACTAGGAGAGCCAAGCCTGCCTTGTGGAAGATTTCTAAGTTGGAAACACTTTTGAGCTCTATGACCTAGCTTGCCACATACTTGACACTTAATAGAGCCATCACCACCAGTAGAGAATTTTTTATTTTTGTAATTGTTAGAGTCAAATTGACCTTTGCTAGTGTTCCTTTGATTATACTATGAGTGATATTGTTCATTTTGTTGTATAAAATTTTGTAGACTCTAGGTATTCCTAGGAGGACCAGACTTCTAAAACTATGAAGAATGTCCTTTTTGAACAATCTGAAGTTGAAGCCTCAGATCCGTAATCTAAGCTTGCGAAGCGATAGAAATTTTTTTCTCAAGAGCAATCCACATCTGAGCAGTAGTTCCAGTGCGAGGGAGATGAGACAGCATACTAGTACTAACAGAACCATAAATCCATGATTTAATTGTTCCATTCATGCGAGTCCAAACCTCAAAGTCTAGATTAGAAGCACCAGTCCCTAGAAGACATGGTAGTGGTGACGAAACTAAAGGATCAACATACTTTTGTAGTCCAAAAGCATTGATTATAGCAAGAAGTTGTTCTTGCCAATTAAGAAATTCGCGAGATCAAGTTTTATGGAAAAAGTGAGTCCAATAGGTGGATACACGATTGATGATGTAGGTGATGCTGGAATATGAGTAACCTCGATAGGAGATTGTGAATGTCCAGAGGAAACAGTTCAAACACCAACAGAAGCCATGAGCAGTTTTCAACGAAGAAATCAAGAAAAGTTCAAGAAAAAAATCTCCAATAACCTAAGCCCTGATTCCATACAAAGAAATAGAGATTAAGTATTTAAGTGTGTTCTGAATAATATCTCAGATTGATTTAATGAATATATATTACAAGCTATATATAGAAACAAAGCTAAAAGCTCATTGGTTGAAACCTATAGCTAGCTCTAACAACCTAGTAGCTATAGTAGCTATCTATGTAACTAACTTTTCTAACAATTAGTTACAAGCTGTACATAATAGTCTATACATCTAGTAAAGGCAATGGTGGAATGTCAGTATAATATTCAGATTAAACAAGTTCAAAGTGGTGGTGCTGGGGAATTTAAACCCTTAGCTAGAATCTTCAAGAATTTTGGCATTGTGTATAGACTTACATGTCCTCACACTTCTCAACAAAATGGGATGGAGTATCGTTCAAGTGAATTGTACATGCTGGTTTGGCCTTACTTTTCAAATCTAAAGTTCATTTGGATTATTGGACTCTTTCTTTTTGGGCTATAGTTTTTACTCTTAACAGGGTACTTAGTAAAGTTTTGTCATTTGTCTCACCTTATGCTAAATTTTATGATCTGCAACTTAATATTGAATTTTTTTAGGATGTTTGGATGTTTGAGTTTTCCTTGTCTTAGGCTATTTAACAAGAATAAAATCCAAGCAAGGTCTTTGGTGTGTGCTTTTCTTGGTTATGCACCTCATCAAAAGGGGTACTTATGTTTGGACATGCATACATGCAAGGTCATTACCAATAGACATGTGTTATTTTCAAAAATTGAGTTTCCTTTTTTTGCTCCAGTTTTGTCATCTTATGATCTGCCAAGCACTCCTTTTGTCCACATTCTAGCCTGGCTTTCCTCGCCTATGTCTAATGCAAGTACTGATTCTACACATGCAATACATCACTCCTCACCTTCTCGTGCTACATCACCATCTCAATCCACTTTTTTTTTACTCCTCTTCTATTGAGCCTATTTCTCAGCCTTTTCCTATTGTTCAACTAGATGTTGTACTACCTAGTTTACCTAGCTTTACAACTTCTACTGGTCATCACATGCTCACCCGTTCTAAAATTGGTCACTTTAAGCCCAAATCTTTTCTTATGTTTTCTAAGCCTTCCTTGTTCTCTCCTCCCAAGTCTTTTAAAGAAGCAATTCATATTCCAAAATAGCATTCTGCTATGTCTGTTGAATATGACTTAGTTCATAACAAAACTTGGTCTTTAGTTGATCCTCTTATTGGAGCAAAGCTAATTGGGAATTTATGGGCGTTCAGAACAAAAGAGAAGGCTGATGGCACACTTGATAAATACAAAGCTCATGGCTCAAGGTTTTTTGCAAACTCCTGGCTTGGATTATACATAAACTTTTAGTCCTGTGATACCACTGTGAGGATAATTCTTTCTATTACTCTCTATTTTGATTGGGATATTAGGCAGCTAGATATCAACAAAGAGTGACATGAGCATGTTTGTAAGGTGTACTTCTCATGAAATTATGTTTGTATTGGTATATGTAGATAACATTGTGTTTGCCCCTTCTTTGCAAGCTTTTGTCAAATCTTTACATGAGCAAGTTGTTCTCAAGGACATGGGTCTCTTAAACTTTTTCTTGGGCATTGAGGTCACTCGTACTTCTTAAGGTCTCCATCTTAGCCAAGCTAAGTACATTCATTTCTTCATAAAGCTAGTTTAGTTGACTCTAAGGCCACTACCACGCCTATGTCTTTAGGGGGAGTATTGAGTAAGAATGATGGTGTTGTTCTTAAAGATCCTTCACATTATAGGAGTTTAGTGGGTTCTTTTCAATATTGTGTTGTTGCAAGACCAGAAATTGCTTTTTTTTTTTTTTGTGAGCAAACTATGTCGATTTTTAAGTGCTCCTACTGATATTCATTTTGTTGCAGCAAAAAGAGTCTTGAGGTATCTCAAAGGTAGTGTGGACTATGGACTAGTGTTGATGAAACCTAGAACGTTAGATCTGTTTGGCTACACAGATTCTGACTAGGCGAGCAATCCAAATGATAGAAGAAGTACTAGTGGTTATTGCATGGTATTTGGAGGTAATATTGTAAGCTGGTCATCTACAAAGCAAAGGGTTGTGGCTCGTTCTTTAGCTGAGGCTGAATATAGATCATTAGCTAATGGTGTAGCAGAGATAGTGTGGATTCAATCTTTACTTGAGAGATTGGTGTTGTTTTATCTGATGTATCAAAATTGCTATGTGACAATCAAACTGCACAACACTTAGCTAGAAATCCATTACAACACTCATGAACAAAATACATAGAAATAAACTATCATTTTGTAAGAGATTTAGTATCGCAAAAAAAGCTAGACTAGAGTATTGCTGCTCTAATGATCAATTAACTAATTTATTTTCTAAACCTTTAACGGGCCTTAGTTTTGTTTCAGCAAGAAGCAAACTCATGAATAGACATAAGTTTAAGAGGGAGTATTAACATGTGACTTTTAGATATTGGCTATATTATAGTTAAGAAAGGTGCAACTAATTTTGATGTAATAGAAACCGGAACTTCTCGTTCTCAATACGTGTATATATAAACATTATGAGTATTTACATGTGACTTTTAGATATTGGTTGTATTATAGTTAAGAGAGGTGTAACTAATTCTGACGTAACAGAAACAAGAACCTCTAGTTCTCAATACGTGTATATATAAACAGTTACAGGAGCAAGTCAGAAATAAATTGTTAGGGGGGCTGAATTTTTAAGTTTAAATTTTTTTTATATAATGTGAAAATTTTATTTAAGCATTAAAGAACAACAAATACATAATAATATAGAATTAAAAGGAGTTATGATGGACTCTCATTAATCTAATTTTAAATTTTTGATGTCATATTACAATAGAAACATAAAGTTAATATTAAAAAAATTCATAGAATTAACATATATCAAAAACTATCTAGTAAAAAAAATATAATAAGTTCACAAGTATTGATTTCATGTATGTATAAAATAAATTAACTAAAAAATCTAAACAAATAAAAAGTTCATTTAAAGACATCAAAAATTATAAATATTAATATTAAAGGTAATGTAAAAAATAATACATAATTTAGAATTTTAAGCTCGATACTATATTTAAAAATATATGTTGATAAATAATATAAGACAAATAATTAAAAATAAAAATGAATTAAAAAGGAAAAATACTAAAAAATTTATATAATTTTTTTAAATAAATCAAAAATATTATAATAAATTATAAAATAATATAATATTAAATAAAGTTAAAGTTTAGAGAGAAATAAAATATAATAAACTTTTATGATATGAATAATTAAACCTTAAAAGGTTTTTTCAAAAGCTTTTGATCATGTTTCTTATCTTAATTTTTAGTTTTTATATTGTGTAATTTAAAGTTAAATATTTAAAGTATTTTTAGATTATATCTATAATTTTATGTGAACATATAATGTTTAACAAATATTGGAATAAAAGTGAATATATTTAATCACTTTGCTCACAATTTATGTAACTTTTATCTACATATGTTTGTTAAATATTGTTGATATATGCAGGGGTGGAGCACAAAAAAAAATTTAGGGAGGGCTAATTTTTTTTTTTTATACAAAATAAAAAATTAGTAAGAGTTATAATAAATTATATTCAATTCAATACTAAATTTTTTCATGTCATATTATAATAGAGACATAAAGTTAACACATTATAATTCACTTATAACGAAAAATAAACAAAAATATAACAAGTTAATAAATATTAGTATCATTCATGAATAAAATAAATTTATCAACTAAAAAATCTAAACAAATAAAAAACTCAATCAAATACATTAAGATTAATAGACATTAAAACTAAAATAAACATATAAAAAACGTAAAAAGTAAAATATAATTTATAATGTTAAGCTTGAGACTATATTTAAAAATATATAATTATAAACAATATAAGAATGACTAATAATAATAAAAATAATAAAATTTTTATATAAAAAAATTTCAAATAAATTCTAAAAGATTATTAAAATAAAATGTCAAATAATATAATATTAAATAAAGTTAAAATTTGAATTTTAATAAAATATAATAAACAAACTTAAAAAACTTTAATATGAAGTTTATCATATACTTATTTTTTTAATTTTATTTTTATAATGTTGAGTTTAAAAATATTTAAACATTATTTGAATTCTTATATTTAAGAAGAATTTTTTGTAGTATATTACTCTAATTTTATTTTGTTACTAATAGTTACCAAATATATGAAAAAAAAGGTATATATTTAACCACTTTATTTATAATTCATGTCATTTTTATCCACGTTTTTGTTAAATATTATTAATATATACTAAAATATGTACATAAAAATTAGACACAATATATTATTATAAATAAAATATTTATTTAACGTTAAAAATATATATATAATTAATTTTTTATAAAAAAATTGGTCCGAATTGAAACCTCCTAGCTCCACGTAGATCTGCCTCTAAAAATATACTAAAATATTCATAGTACATAATATATTACTATAATTAAAATATTTATTTAATATTAAAAATATATATGTAATTAATTTTTTTTAAAAAAATTTGCCCCGCCCGTAATTATAGAACTGATCATGGAATGAATTCACAGAAAATATCTTCAAGAAAATTCTAGTCTCTTCTTGCTTCCTTTTCTGAGCTCCATCTTGAGCTTTTGTAACCGACTCCAATCATACGGAAATTCATAAGGAACATCAAAAATAAAACTTCACAACCATTGAAAATTGTCGGTTGAGACGAAGGTGAACCGGATATATTATTTATCGATATGTTCATGGCATGTCAGATGAGTGGGTTTCCATTGTTCTGTGTGTTACAGTGCTAAATACACACTTTTTGCCCAAGTCTTGATATATGTACAGTTTTTTTTTTTATCATGATCATGTTTTTGTGAGATGTATGGATCTAGCAATTACATACGGTTATACACAGTTGTAGCTCTTTCTGCACTTTTTCTTCTCAGGAGTAGCATGTACCTGTGCTTCCTTCCCATATGTCTTTAGCTGAAAATTTCTGAAGGCTTCAGAGACTGTTTCAACCTGTAAGATTTAATTTCAAAAATAACTAGAAAATTTTGACAGATTAAATTTAACAGTAACTGTGTATTAATGCAGTTTTTCCCCCCACTGACCAGTTCCGGCTTCTTTGAGTAAACTCTCACTAACGTATCTTGATAATAGGCAGGTAACAAGTGACTGATACGATCATCTTGAATCGAGAACTTGTCATTGCTCTCATAATCCTGAAAAAGAAAATTATGCTAAGCATGCTTGGAATAATTGTATTCGCAATCAAAATCAAGAAAACTTGTAACTCTTAGCAGCTAAAGCTAATATGATTTTATGTTAGAAGTTGTTGATCACCAACTTTTCCCAACAACTTAAGTTCTTAAGAGGAGAGCCAACAATCATTTTATACATCCATTATCTTATTAGCTGAATCATAAGGCTCTCTTCAGAGAGCTTATGTCAGGGGAAATTAGTAAACACCATCAAGAAAAGTTAATACAAGCTCACTAGATCTAGTAAGTTGATAGGAATGTTATAACAAAAATAAATGAGAATTTATCCATGGAAGTTAATGTACCTGGAAAAATTTGATGCTGGACAAGCAGGTACATGAAAAAAAGGGATCGGTTATCAAATTAGATCAATCAAAGAAGATCAGGTGAAGAGCTACAAGTAAAAGAGTGCCTCAATCTTAATTTCTTCTTAGATACCTTTCAAGAGGGTTCTTTCTGCCACGAGTCAGATCAATCTTAACATTGCACACAGCAACATCTTCCTCTTTTAAGTTAACACCACCAGATTTCTGGTTGACAAATTACTAATTAGGATATCATGGGTTTTTGCAGAACAAAATGTGAGCATGTAAATATGGTAGGATTTATCGGACCTGAGAACAGATGATATCCTGGGGAGTGACGTTTTTAAAGTTGTCTAGGCTCTCCTTCGGAACAGAGTACTCATTGCAGAACTGCAAAACAGATGGAAGTTGTTACCATTTTCTGGTTTTGAGACATTGTGTGTGGTCCTAGATGAATAATTACCTGGTACAAATCTCTTCTTCGAATACGCAAGATTATATCTTTAGATTCCTTAAGCCCTTCATTAGAAGAGACTTCAATTGTTTTCAGAATGGAGTCATCCAACTGCACGCGAGGATGGATCATTTATGGCTTTAGAATATAACTCCAAGCCTTATAACCTTATACTGACTCTAATATGCAGAAAGCTCAAGAACCTTCCAAAATTCATCTGGTTGGTCAATGTAGGCTAGGATGCCAAGAGAATCATTTGCTTTCACAAGAGCATCAACAACCATAAGCCCTACAGCCTGAGCATAACAAGTTTTATAGCTCAAAATAAAAATACATGATGAATGGTAGAATATAGTACAAATGTAGTAAGGTAGGTAGTTCAAGCACCTGTACTTTGGCATGCGTATAAACTGTTCGATGTAAATCAGCACGGGTGGCAAATAGCTTGTGGATTGTCAAGTCTGATAAAGTTGCGAATAAATTGGTGAGAAAATTAACTTTTAACCCATAATAAAAATATAAATTTTGACAATTACATACAATCCTTAGCGCGATAACATATCTCATCGTTCATAATTCGCATTGATTCCATCAACCTGCAATTGGAGAATGAAAAACATCCTTAAAAATCAATTTATGGTTAAACTCGTACATCACAATCTGCATTGTTAAAAATGTAATAAAAGTTGAGTGAACTTAAACTAAATAGTGCACTAGAACATGTAATATAATTAAGCCCTTTAGAAAATTCCATTACCTCTCAAACTGAAAGTTGCAGCCTAGACCACAAGCTCTTGAATCACGAACAATATAATCGAACCTGTAGAAAGAATAAATTCTTCAGCTTTTACTGCCAAAGGATAGTACAAAATCATAGCAATTGCAGATGGCATTTTGGGGGGAAATGAAAAACACAGGCAACATACTTGTCAACATCTATTCCAGTTCGACCATTGGCAACAATATCATATAAGAAACGCTTTTCCTTCACAGTCTACATTTAAAAAAAAAAAAGCAGTAAGAAGAGAAAATGAAATGTAGAAGCCATTAAATAGTTACTATCATGTACAAGAACTACAATAGATGATAAATTTTGGGATGTGTTTTCGGGAAATTATTTAGAGACATATAGCAAATTCTTACTTTTTGTGACACATGTTGACAGCTAGCAATAATCATATCCTGTCAAAGAACATAAATGAACCAGTATGAAAAGATACAAAAGTTTCAGTCATCTTAGTACAAAAAATTGATTAAATAAAAAAATGCCCTTCGTGAAACGTGAAAGTATGAATCAAACTTATTTTAGTAGAATAAACAAGCAGAAAATCTGCAATGTTTATAACCATTTATATTTTTCTTTTCTTTGAAACAGACAAAGATGTAGCTTCTTTATGCCAGAAAAGTGGGAGTTCAGTAGCTTAATAGAAAATATTACTGATTGTTGCATAAATCGTGCAAGAAACGGTGGCATTACAAACTAACCTTTACTCTCTTAAGAGTTTCAGAATCAATTTCTATATGGTGTTCATCAACAATGTAATCTATCATCTTCAGAGACATGTCTTCATGGGACCTAGAAAATATCAAAATAGTCCAAAAGGAATTAGATGGTCTTACCAAAGCAAATGTTGTTATAACTCATTAGCAAAACTAGTCTATGCAAATGCAATATGTTAGAATTTAATCAAATACATTAGCAAAATACACAAAGTAAGACCTTGAAGAAATGTTAACTTCTGAAAATTGCCTCCACAAATACCTTCTTCGCCAAACCTTTATTTTCTTCTTATCAAACAAAAATCATGCTTGAAGAAAGTTATTTAATACTAAAGTGATCTAATTCTAATAGATAGTGATTGCACTTTCAGCATCATAAAGGCGTCAATCTGCCAGCCTGAATGATGCTTACGCCAGAAAGAAGAAACAAAAGATTTAATATGTTTCTGACTACCTCAATGTAAAGGAGGATAATAAATTTTTAAATCAAGAATCGTTCTTCCAAACAAATACTGTTATATCACAGGTACGCATATTTCAGTTTTTTTTTTTTCTTTCTCTCTCTCTCTCTCTCTATCTTAAAGAAAAGAAGCACATATCAGTCACACAATAATAAAACACAAATATTTCCTCGATAAATATAATTACCTTTAGGGGTAAATTATTATTTGCCTGAAATAGATGCAATTAAGATTTTAAGGGCTATATTCTTTTTTTGGTACTAACATATTTCCCAATACCCCTCTCTACTGTTATGCTATCAATATATTCCAATCTGCTGTGTTGGACAAGTCAAGATTGAGTTCAAAGGTAGATTTATTTCTAGCATGCAAGAGTTGTAATATACAGTCACTAATAAATGCTTTCCAAGTATACAATATAGCTATCTGCAGGATGAATGCCACAGATTTTGTCTTTAAAAATGAATACTTTAAACTCTAAAAACATATCACAAAATTAATATATAGTTTCAGACTGTCAGAACGTGTCAAATGCAGAAATCTGTCATCTATCGGGAAAATTTATAACTAAATTTATCCAAAGAATGCAAGTATCACCATTCACAGCCGTGAAGAACCTGAGGAAGAAACTGGCATTCAAATAAGTGGCTAAAGGGTCCATGGCCAACATCATGCAGTAGTCCTAAATGAAGATGAGAGAAAAGAATCAGTCCTATAAATCAGAATATTCAGCTTAAAGCACTCTATGACTGATACAGTCGGATTACCAGCAAGTTTCACAGTCTTTATATCATCCCGATCAATACCAAGCTCGTAGCCCTACGAGGATAACAAGATACTTCCACTTATAGCCTTATAGGATCAATATAATAAAAATAACTGCATCAAAACAAATTCCCACTTGATAAGATGTAATTTTGTTAATAGCTTCACCGGCCAGCCAATACACTCCAAGCGAATGCTCAAACCGAGAATGTACAGCCCCTGGGTAAACCATGTGTGCCAAACCTGGACAGGGAAAAAAAACTTACATTAGGCTAATGAGTTACAAATGGCAGCACTCATCCAAAAAGGGAGAGTTTCACTCTCATGCTCAATCTTTCACATTTAAACAGATTATAAAAATAATATAAGAAAAATATTAGATAGGTAGAAGCGTACTGGAAAGCAACTGAGAGAATGTACAGTGTTTAATAATTATAGCTGGAACTAGATCAAGAAAAGGGGGGAAATATATAGGGAAATTACCAAAAATAGCACCCCTAAAACTTATAGTAACAAAACTAACACCCTAATAATATTGAACGTTCAATATTCAATTTGAACGTAAAATATTCAACGTTTAATATTAAACGAGTCTAAATTATTGTCGTTCAATTCTAATTGGATGGATGTTAAAAAAAAATGACATATTAGTCATTTTTTTAATTGTAAAAATATAAATTTGAACACAGGGGTGTTAGTTTTGTTATTAGGAGTTTTGAAGGATGTTAGTTTTGTTATTCTCCCAAATATATATATATATATATAGCCAGAGCAATAGCCGAATAGAACCCTTTTTTTTAGGAAAGACTTCCTAGGCATTGAGAACTAGGTACACTAGCTATAGTCAAATGCGGACCTCACCTCTTCTCACTCTTATTGTATTTTTGCTTTGTTCCTATAAGATTTCGTACTCATAGAACCAAAAAAAATACTCAGCCAAATACGTCTATAAAGGCGTTATGATTATGAGGTGTTGTGAACAAACAAAAATAAACGCGTTTATGAATTTTGAGTTCCAAAAATAATAACCGTCATGATTTCTTTAATAAGTTGGTGAAGAGGTGAAAAGAGAAAACATAAATGAATAAATAATATCGACCAAATTCTGAAATCTCATGCCTCAAGTCAAAAGGTCAACTAACCAAGTTGCTTTAAATCGCGGAGCCTGCAATTCGGGGATAAAATCATCAGAAATAATTCATGATCTTTAAATTAAGTATTAAACGACCTTTGCGTGGAAGTAAATAAAACTTGCCTCTGGAATTGTTCCGTATCTATGAACTTCAGAAACAGCTGCAACAAACAAGAAAAAGCCAGTAGAACATTTAACTTGATAAAGTGCATAGTATATACTTTTGAGCAACACATAACTGCTGTAGCATGAATTAGAAAGTCCAGCAAGTTCTTACTTTTTGCTATATTCTGTGATGAAAAACTTTTTCCATTTTAAGAATGAAAATAATCGAAGGAGAAAAAGTACTTTGAGCTTTTCAGCTTAATGCTCAAAAGATCTCTTCCGAGTACAGTTTTATTTTCCTCTTTTTTTTTGTAGCGTTCAGTTATTGTATTAATTCAACTTCAGTAACAGCACCTTAAAATATACTTCAGTAGGTCGGACTTATAATTCATTATAACCTGGAATGTAAATCGTAGCACAAAAAAAAATCTGGAATGTCAAAACTGTCAAATCTACATCATATTTATCCCAAATAACAGATTCAGACTAGAACCTTCTATTTTATAACTACACAAATCCGATTTATAGTTTATATCAAACTCACAAATCTAGAGCTCAAAACATATTAATTCCAAGAATCGTAAAAGGAGGATCCGTTTCTGTAAGATATATAGACTGAATGAGAGCCAAAATGCGTCAAGGAATACGGGTATAAAAAGAAAAGTTCCAGAAGCTAAATTGCAACTGAAGTGAATAGAACTAACCGTTCCAAAGTTCAAATAATAAATAAGCTGACCAAAAATAAACGAGACAAAAAATCGAAGCGAATTTATGTAGCTTCATCATTTCAGTATTGTAATTTCTAGAATGGATCTACTATTGTACATTAGACGATATGCATTTATGAAAGCTAGAAACAAATCAAAGCCGTAAACGAAAATAGGAACGAAGATTCTGGAAGCAAACCTAAGACGACTCGGAAACTCAAAGAACGAAATAACAAACTCGAGTTTTGGAATCAGAGCTGATACCGGATCGAGATGAATGTTGCCGTGAACGTTGTCGTAGACATATTTCAGTGATCGCCGATCCTTATGGAGCAAGTCCCAAGGGCCTTCCACTTCCGAAGCTACCATTGTGTTCGTTCAGTGAACTGAAACGCAAACGCCAAGAAAATAAGAAGACAGAGAACGAAGCTTTAAGCCTTACTTAAGCCTCAGAAAAACGACTCTGTGGTGCTAAATTTTGAAGACACAGAAAGAGCGAGAGAGAAAGCTGTGGTTATAGTGAGAGCAAATGAAAGAAGCATAAAAGCTTTACAAACAACAGAATTTTGGAGTGATGGTAACGAAAGGATGCCGCCAAAAAAACGTTTTCGCGCGGAATCGTATTATCCTGTGCAACACTTTTGACACATAAGATAAGGGCAGTAGTCGCTGAAAGTAAGGAAGTAAAATTGGTCAAAAAAGTGGAAGTTTTTGCTGATTTATTTCTTACTTGGTGATAACGCATACATGGTTTGAAGCGGTATTGTGCATATTGGTTGGAAAAAAATGTGTGTATACAGTATACACGTACACACACAACAGTCATGTATTAACTTACGAGCACACATAATTATTACTTATTAAATCAAGAATTTCACTCTTGCATTTGTACCTTCATTTCCACTTTTTTCCTTTTCAGTTAACACAATTTTTTAATTTCTAACTTCTTCAATACAGTGTCTTTTTTTGGTTCTCAAAGCCTTCAAACTCATTAATGACCTGAGTGAGTATTTAAATACTTAATTTTTATATAAAAAAAATTAGTTATTGATATATAATATAAAAAGTGAACAAAATAATCAATGCAATAATATCTTCATTAACTATAATATTCAAAAAAATTCAAGTTTATTTTATATTTGATAAAATATCTTCATTGGTATATTTCGAAATAGTCAGGTTCTGAATTAGGATTTAAAATTTTTATTGAAAAATATTGACATGTTTTCGAGTCTAATAGTTTTTGATTGTTTATGAAAATTTTGAAGCCAAATAATTTTTATAGAATATTTGAGATGTTTTTCAATAAGGGGTACTTTGACTAAGAAATTTTCTGACATATTTCATAAATTGACTTTCAAGTATATTTTGAACATGATTCTTCTATCATTTGAATATAAATTTTTAATACAAATAGATACATGTGTCTAGTTTGACTCCAAGAAATCTTATGAAGAAACTAATTTTTTGTGTTCGGTAATAAATCATGTATTGAGACATGTTTAGGTTAGCTTAGATTTTTAAGTTATAATAAGTATCATATATTTTCCTTGGGATAATCTTTTATAAGTGTAAAAGAAATTTTAGAACATAAATTATTTATCAAAAATTTCATAATTTATGAAAATACACGAGAATTAGGATCAATTTAAGAAGAAATAAAAGAAAATAGATAGTTATATTCTTATAAGATTATAAGTTGATTATTTTATTCTTGAAAATTATAAGATAATATTAGCTGTGCCTGGATCATATGATGTTATACAATTTTGTAGCATATTTGAGGTAAGTAAACTGACCATATTTAAAATATTAAGTATATATTTATTTGCTTGTTTGATTATATGTTCGTTTGTTCTTATAAGAAAGTGCTTATGTTATATTATTGTTTGGGGTGAAACAATGTTTTATGAATATCTATGACTTATGTCTCAAGTTTACTTATGTGTAATTGAGCATTATTTGACATATGCATTATTTCATGCATGTTATAAAAGCTTTTATTCATATGAAGCCTTTTAAAAGAAAAAAGATATTTCTAAGCAAAGTTTTCAAGCAAGCATATATTTTGATAAGATGTCTAAATCATCTAAATGTAAGTTAAGTGTCTTGGAGTGACACGATATGATAAGTTATGATAAGTTTAAGGGCCACGTGCGGAAGTGTCCCTCGTGTAAATTAGGATATACGAGGACTAAAGAGTCCTTACTGCTAGTTTGGACGCAAGTGTGCATGTGAGAATTATGTATGGAATTCCAATTTTGCTAAGTTATAAGTTAAGTCTCACTTGCATATGTCTTTCACATATGCCAGTTATCGACGTATGACTTATATAAGGCTCCACTATGATAAGTTTAAAGGATGATTCATGGTACTTCTAAAGAAAGAAATAAGCGCTTCGAAAAGTGTTTCTAAGAAACAACAATGTATTGCAAACTTTACTCTATAAGCATAAGCATGTTATATAAAAAATAAAAATGCATTGTAAGCTTTATTACATAAGCATAGGCACGTTCTCGAGGAGAGGTAAATGCATTACTTATATGCATAAGCATGTTATAAGAAAATATTTTTGTTAAGTATGATTTTTATGTTGTTTTGCTTAATGTTTCAATTATGATGAGTTTACTTTTTTATTCATCACTTTTCAAGAACCTAAGAGAAAGATTTAGCAACACTATTGAAAATTGTTAGTGTCCTAGGTTGGTTTTGGTCTAGCGTACTAGGTTTAAGAATTTATATTCCTAAATTGTATTATTATTAAGTTTTATAAATATTAAGCTTGAGGATACTAATGTTTAAATTTACGATAACTTTATTTAACAATATTGACCATCTTTTGGATTATTTTTGTATTAAAAATATTAGCGAGGCGTTATAGTTGAATCTTGAAATAATTTTTATTACCATTTTTTCTAACAATTATATATTTTTACGATTCTTTAAATAGTAAAAAAAAATTTTAAAGAAGAAATTGTGAATATCATTATTAAAAAAATTAAATTTGTAAATATATAACGATAGAAGCAGGTGAAGTGAAGAAATAATAAATAAGTTAAAAAATAACAAATGCATGATACGAACCTAGAGGATGAATATTCAATTAATATATACTAACTTTCTAATAGACATTATTAAAAAAATAAAAAATAAACTCCTGATAAGCATGGTAGGAAGTGAGAAATATATATTTATTTATTTTGAAACAAATCGTTTTTCTTTAGAGCTAGCTTTATATATATGTGTGTGGGTGTGAATTATCATCCTTACAAATAATATTTATTTGAGATTTTTTTTTCATTTGATAAAATTATTTAAGAGTTTAAGTAAAAAAAAATTATCAGAGAATTAAAAAAAATAATTTGATTTTTTTAATTTTCTAATATTATTTATTTTCTTTGATAATTTTTTTATATTGTTGTTATTTTGTTTGATAATGTTGTTTTGGAGTTGAAGTTAAACTATATACTTCTAATCGTATAAGAAAATAATATCATACATTATGAGCTTTATTTGTTATCTAGATATGACTGAATTGATTCATTTTTTTACCAAAAAATGCAAAGGTAACAAAATTTGTACTTATATTTGTACCCATATTAATTATAATAACTTTTTTTTAAAAAAATTTCTTTAAAAGTGAATAACTTTTTTATTTTTAAAATTACTTAACCACTTGTTACAATATAATTAATATGAGTATAAATTTATGATATTTTAACATTACACTTCTACCACTGACAAAAAAAAAAAAAAAGCTCATCTTCTATCATATCATTTTTTGTCAAATTAAAAATAGGTACATATATGAGTATTAGTTCAAGATTTTTTCATTGTTTAATTTTAAATAATATATAACAGTTTAAATTAGCTATTTTTATGATGACATTATCTATTTTAGAAACAATTTGTTGAATAATAGAACTTGTTTGATATCTGCAGTCGAACAATTTAATTAGAAGATATATTTTAATATTTTTAATTTATTCTGTATAATCTCTTATGTTTTTAAAAAATACATACGACATAAATTTCACTTAAAAATATAGAAATTTTGTGATTCGAGTTTTAATAACAATTATGTGAATATAAATTGTATAAAAAAATATATATAAGGGAACACGTGCCTTGCACGTGCCCCAAAACTAATATATATATAAAGGAGAGTTAGTGATTTTATATTTATTTGATAACTTTTGTTGGTTATTTATATTTTTCTATTTCTATTCATTTGGTATATTTTGCTGAATACTTTACGTTTCTTTTAATATATAATTGGTGTAAGTATATTTATTTTATACTTTTAATTTTTTTTTTTGATAATTTTATATTTATTTTAAGATGAATAATATTTTATATTTTATATTTAATAATATATTTTATTTAGAATTGCTCCACAATATTTATTTAACAATAATTTTGTTTGATACTTTTTTTTTACAATTATAATAGATATAATTTTTTTGTTTTTATCGTTATTTTTAAAAAGGGACAAAGAAGGCATTAGGTATGACAATAGAATTAAGAGAACTTAAATTATGGAATATGATTTACCTTAATGTCCTTTATACTTTAAGATATTTTGACCCTTGTTATAAGTGTAAAAAAAAATATTTTATATTTTCTTTTATTTCCTATCATTTATTGAGTTTTATTTTTTTACTTCTATTTTCATTGATAACTTAATTTATTTATTTGATGTTTAAAATAATTTTTTTCAAAAAAAATTTGTTGAAATTGATTATTGAGTAACTCATTAAAGTTTTATTTTTTTTCTTATTAATCTTACTTATGACTCAATTTATTTGACATAAAATTTTTTTACTAATTTTTATTTATGGGTATACAATATAAAATGTTGTCATTTATATGTTAATGTTATTTTGTATAAATGTACTTGCTTGCAAATTAAGGAGGTTCTAATATAATAAATCTAAATACAAATACAAGTGTATTTTCTTATTGCTAAAATTAAATTTAAATAGTTTTAAACATAAATTTTAAACTATTATGCTATATTAAAGGATCTTGGTGAACAACTAGAGTTTGCACAATGTAGTATTATATATATTATTTGTAGTTGGTTATATCTAAGTTTTTATTTGAGTTTAAAATTTTGGTTTTGATAAGAGACTTATTTTTCTGTCTTTTAAATTATATAATAAACATTTTATTTCCTAAATCCTTAAAAGTTGTTTAAAAAAATAATTTTTAAATAACGTTATTATTGCTTGTGAGAACCTCATTCTAAATTATGTAATATTATTTTAAAAATATATATAATCATGAAAAAAATAAAATATTTGTTATTTTTTAATTTAAAATTAATCCTTTTAATGTATGATTATTATTAAAATACAATCATGTGGAATGCATGTGACCAAAACTATTTATATATATATATATATATATATATATATATATATATGTTATAATTTAATCTTAAATATGATATTATTTATTTGATAGTTAGATTTATTTTTTATTATTTAAAGTTTGAAATGTAGATTTAATCACTTATATATTTTAAATAGAGATTTAATATCTGTTATATCTAGGATTCAAAATTCATATTACATCTTAATAATCTTATAAATAGAGCCATTAGCAATGTATTGAAAAGCTAACAATAATATGAATATTTTCTTTTATTTGCTTTCTTTATTTCTCTATTCTTAATTGTTTAGCTTTTTTAACACGTTATTAGCACGAAAAGTTCTTAAACTCCTAAATTTTTGGTAAATATTTTTTTTATGCCAATTTATCACTTATATTTTCTTATTTCATTTTATTCAAAGATTATGTGATTTTTTTTTTTTTTTCATTTTGATTCTTTGTATTTATGTATGTTCCCTTTTCATATGTTGTATTATTGAAATCATAATAGCTACTTGTTTCAATATATTACTATGACCACAAATTTGTTTTGCAACGTATCAAATATGACTATGATCTTCAAAATTTTGATGGTTTGTATATACTGGTGACATTAATATATCATTCTCTTTATCATCTTGATATGCTTCGTAAAATGCCTGATTTTTATTATTTTGTTCAGTGTATATTCATTTGATTAACTATTAATATCCTAATTTTGATAGTTTATATATATTGTTTTGTTTTGAAATACTTACTTTTATTAATTTCTTGTTTATTGTTTTGACATTTATATATATTGTATATATATTGTTTTGAAATACTAATTTTGACATTTATTGTTTTGTTTCAATGTATATTCATATTTTTATATGCTTTAATCGGACTCATATGGTTATCTATATTTGATCAATTGAGATCTAACTGATGTGAGGAACTTGAACCATTGGTTGTTATAAGCTTCAATAAGTGATTAATATATTTAATTCATGTATTATCTTCTTTTTGAAACAAAATTCAAAGTTTAAAACATGTTATATTTTGATTGTCAAACTATCCAATTAATATATAATTATGTTGAAATATAATTAATATAAAATTGTGCTATTATCAAAGAGATTTGTGATTGATTATAAAACTAATTGTGTATTGAATATATGATTTCATTTATTTCATTTTGTAGTTACAAAGTTATTAATTGTTGCTTACTTGTTACCCTAACTAATAAATATCAATTCTTTGTTAATTAATTAATTAATTTATATATATAAATTTTTTATACAAACAACAAAAATAACATCCTCAAAACTTGTAATAACAAAAATAATACCTCTTGTGTTCAAACTTATAATTTTACAATTAAAAAAATGATTAATATATTATTTTTCTTTAAACACCCATTCAATTGGAGTTGAACGACGATAATTTAGACTCGTTTAATGTTGAACGTTCAATATTACACGTTCAATATTATTAGGGTACTAATTTTGTTATTATAAATTTTAGGAGTATTATTTTTAATAATTTTTCAAGTTTATTTATAGATACTAATACTGCTAATATACTTAAAATATATTTATATTTATACTAATAAATATAGTTGAATGTTATTATATAACTTTTTTTTAGCATTTGTCACTAAATATTTATTGCTAAATTTAAATATTTTTGTGGTGTATATTCCAATCATCAATTGTGTGGTAACATGAAAAGTAAGATCTAATGGAGTTCTGTTTAGGAGACTAGCTTTTAAAAACCTTAGTGTTACTAGTCTTTCCTAGAAACGTTGCTCTATTTAGGAGGGTGGTTTTTAAGGAGACCTCACTCCACCATTCTTTCCTAGAAGTACTCTTGGTGAATACTAATTATGTTGCTACATCATTATTGTTATTATTTTTTTCAAAAAACAAAAGAAAGAGAAAGAGAAAGAGAAAGAACAAATTAAACATGAACTAATTATATTATTTGTTTAATAACTATCATGACGAGCCTTACAAAATTGAAATTTCTTGCTCTTGATATTACTAGAAAGAATTATTTGTCATAGATTCTAGATGTTGAGGTCCACCTTGTGGCTAACAAATTGGGGGAAACAATTAAAAATGAAAATGCAGCCTCCCAAAGGATTTGCAAAAGCACTAATCTTTTTGAGGTATTATCTCGATGAAGGAATGAAGGTCCAATATTTGAATGTAAAAGATCCATTAGCCCCTTGGAAGTTTTTAAAAGAGAGATATGACCATCAAAAGACAGTCATACTCTCTAAAGCTCGTTATGAATGGATGCATTTGCATCTACAGGATTTTAAAAATGTTAGTGAGTACAACTCGATATTGTTCAAAATTAGCTCTCAAATACAATTGTGTGGAAAAACAATTGCTAAAGATGACATGTTAAAAAAAAACATTCCCCACTTTTATGCCTTTAATCCAGTCTTGCAACAACAGTAGGTTTAAAACATACTCATAGCTAAACTCATGCCTTCTTGTAATTGAATAAAATAACGAGTTGTTAATGAAAAATCATTGGGCATGCCCTATGGGCTCTGCATCATTACTCGAGTTAAATGTCATTGCATCTAGTAACCATAATCATGAACAAAGAAATGGATGTGGTCACAGTCGTATCTGTGGTAGAAATAATAGGCATGGTGGACATTGTCCAAATTTTTAGAATTCTTCCACATACCACCAAAAATGGAATAAACATGAAAGCAAACCAGAAAAGGAGAAAACCCCTCAGGGTAATGGACAACCCTGGGTACCAAGTTTCAATTAAATGAAAGGGAAAGCAAATAGAAAAATTTTGTTCAAAATATTGCTCCCATTAATAGAAAATTCAAGTGCACATTTACTGAGAGATCAAAAGATTCAATTGCCAATTGATTATCTTTTTACTGAATGTGCAAAAGTAAAAATGATCACAAGACCAACAATGGCCAAGGTTAATGTCTAATCTCCTTCATTTTTAGAGAGAAATCAAGGAGATATTGATGAAAACTATTTTGAACCTATTATTTGTTAGTTTTTAAGTATTTATTTTATGGTTTAATTCTGTATTACTTTGATTTGGAAGAATATTTTCATGTTTTATAGGTTTAAGCATTGTGAACGAAATAGTGCAGTGAAATGTTTAAAAAGGGGCTCAAAACGTAACCCTTACATTGTAATTCATTTACTATTTAACTCCCTTACATAGTAAATGAATTACAATGTAAAGGAGTTAAATTAGAGCAGAAGAACGTAAGGCTTACGCAGGAATCAACAAATATGTAAGGACCCTTACATGGCATTACAACATTGCGTGCCGCGGCATAGAAATATGCGTGCCGTGGCATGGGGCTCTCGGATTGCATTCTAAGAAATCATAAAAACATTACATGCCGTGGCATGAAAAGTAACGAAGGGGTTCCTGTTTTGGTCCCTATTCCAAAAAAGTATAGAGCGACACAGCATAGGAAAATGCGCACTGCGGCCCACGCACTCTAATTCCATTTTCACCCTTTCCAACCACACACACACACACACACACACACAAACCCTAACCTATAAATATATCACAAAAACCCTCTTCTTTCCCAACTCGGGAACAATGGCCGAACTCACATTTTTCCACACTTTTGAGAGAGAAATCACTCTATTAATGTTACTCCATTGAAGCTTCATCAAGAATCTTGGAAAAGGTGATCATCCAACATCAAGAAGCTTGTTCCAAGAGTGGAAGTGGGGTATTTTATTGATTGTAATTTCTTTTCTTTTTAGAACTCATTGAATGCTATTTGTAATGGAAAGCCTTGATTGAAATTTTATTATGAGTAGTTAAACCCCTTTTGTATGGGATTTTAGGGATGTGGCTAAGAATGGATGATTATTTATGTGGTTTAATTTATATATAAGTGATTTATTTCATGTTCATTGTTCTTAATATCTATGTTCATTAATTACTTTTGGCCAATTTAATTTATGAATGTATGAGAATATTTTAGGGTTGAGCGTTAGAAATGCTATCTAAGTTCGATTGAGTTTTTTTGAGTAAGAGCTTAATTTAAGTGCATTGACTTGTCTTACATTAGGTGATTAAATTACTTTTCCTTTGATTAATGCTAATTAACTATCGGATCAAAGAAGTTAATTAGTTGATTAAGGAAAAATTTTCATTGATTTGAGATTTTTTAGGCTTAGTGAAAAGGATCAATAAATTCTACTTTATATGCTTAATTGTGAAAATCACGTAAATTAATCTATCCGTGATTGGTTTACTAACTAATTTTCTACACTCGTTCATCTTATCATTTTGACTACGTTTTCTTTCACTTGTTTAATTTACTTGTTTTTATAAATTATAATTTTAGCAACCGTTCTCAAAACAAACCTTTGTTAGAGTGTTTTGGATTTGTTTTCATAGCTAATTTTTAGAGAAACAATTGACACATTTTAAGAACAATCGCAATTCCTTTGAGAGACGATCTTGAGAGTATACTTGTCACTTACTACAAGTGACTCGTGCACTTGCGAGCTTTTACAAATACAAAATTTGGTTATCAAGTTTTGTGCATCAGATATTTGTGGACTCATTAATCCATCGTGTGACCTATATAGATATTTTATGGTATTGATAAATGCATCAACATGATGGTCATATGTTTGCCTTTTATCTACTTATAATCAAGCATTTGCTATGCTTCTCACTCAAATCGTTAAATTAAGAGCATAATTCTCGTACTTTCCTATTAAGAAAGTTCGTCTAGATAATGTTAGAGAATTCACATCCCAAGCATTTAATGATTATTTTATGTCGATTGGTGTTGATGTTAAGCATCCTGTCGCCCATGTACACACCCAAAATGGTCTAGCTGAATCATTTGTTAAGCGTCTCTAGCTAATTGCTAGACTATTAATCATAAGAATGAAACTTCTTGTTTCCGTGTGGGGGACATGCTATATTACATGCTAGAGCCTTTATCCATGTCAGACCAACATCTTTTCATACATACTCTCTATTGCAACAAGTATTTGATCACCAACCAAACATCTATCATTCAAGAATTTTTGGTTGTACTGTATATATTCTAATTGCACTTCCACATCGAACTAAGAACGACCCTTAGACAAAGTTGGGAATTTATATTAGTTTTGATTCCTCATCATTTATCAGGCATCTAGAATTCTTAATGGGTGATGTTTTCACGACATGCTTCACCGACTGCCAATTTGATGAAACAAATTTTTCGACATTGGGGGGAGAGAAATTAAAACTTAAAGAATGTCGTCAAATTTTTTGGGATGTATCTTCATTATCTCATTTTGATTAGCAAACAAACCAATGTGAACTTGAAGTTCAAAACATTATTCATTTATAAAATTTAGCAAATAAATTGCCTGATGCCCTCACGAATTCAAAAAGAGTAACAAAATCATAGATACCGACAGTAAATACCTATGAAAGGATAGACAATTTATGAACCAAACTTCAAAAGAATCTAAAGTTCAATTAAAATGTGGTCGACCCCTTGGTGCAAAAGATAAAAATTCTCGAAAAAGGAAGATGCAAGTAATTGCCACTAGAGAGGATGTAAGAGAAGAAATGGACACTAATGATTGTCTCAAAATTATAGAACAAATGACTCATGTAGAGTCTTAGGTACTTGAAAATATTGAGATTTCTATAAATTATGTTGATACAGGAGAAAAATATGATTGTTGTTAACAACACTTTTGCTTTTAATATTGCTCTTGAAGTATCAAAAGAAAATGAGGATCCTGAACCAAAATCCATTCATGAATGTAGACAAAGGAAAGATTGGCCAAGATGGAAAGATGCAATTCAGGATGAATTAAAATCACTTGCAAAGCGCAAAGTCTTTGGGCCTATAGTCCAAACGCTTGAAAAAAAAATTAAACCTGCAAGATACTAATGAGTTTTCGTGAGAAAGTGAAATGAGAAAAATGAAATTGTACAATACAAACCAAGACTTGTTGCACAAGGTTTCTTTCAAAGTATTCTATTACGAAGATCATTATATGGGTTAAGCATGTGGTATAATCCCCTCAACGAATACCTTTTAAAGGAAGGGCTTGGGAATAATGCAATATGTCATTGTGTTTTCATCAAAGTTTTAGACATTGGTTTTGCCATTATTGCAATATATGTTGACGAATTTAACATTATTGGGATCCTTGAGGAGATAAATAATACATGTAATTATTTGAAATTAGAGTTTGAAATAAAAAAACTTGGAGAGACAAAATTTTGCTTGGGATTATAAATTGAACATTTATCAAATGTGATATTTATTCACCAATCAACATACACTAAAAAAGTTTTGAAATGATTTTACATGGATAAAGCACATCCATTAAACTCTCCTATGGCTGTGAGATCAATTGATGTAAATGAATAAAGGGGATCCATTGTCCTCGAGAAGATGATGAGGAAATTCTTTGTCCTGAAGTACCATATTTAAGTGTTATTGGTGCCCTTATGTATCTTGCAAATTATACAAGATCATATATTACAGTTTTAGTGAATTTACTTGAAAGATATAGTTTAGCACCAACAAAAAGGCATTAGAATGGTGTTAAGCACATACTACATTACCTTCGTGGAACAATTGATATGGGCTTGGTTTACTCAAAAGGATCAAAAATGCAATTGACTGGATATACAGATGCTGGCTACCTATCTGATCCATATAATGAAAGATCACAAACTGGATATTTTTTTCACATATGGAAATATTGCCATATCATCGTGATCTATGAAGCAAACTATGGAGCCATATCATCAAATCACTCTGAAATACTTGCATTACATGAAGCAAGTTGTAAATGCATATGGCTGAGATCTATGATCCAATATATCCAAGATACATGTAAATTACCTTCAATTAAGGGAAAAGCCATAATATTGTATGAGGATAGTGCTGCTTGTATTACGCAGGTTAAAGGAGGTTATATCAAAGGCGATAGGACTAAACACATCTCACCAAAGTTTTTCTATACTCATGAGCTTCAGAATAATGGCGACATTGATGTTTAACAAATTCAATCAAATGATAACATAACTGACTTATTCACCAACTTCACCATCCTTTGATTTGAAAATAACATCATTGGCTTTCCTCTTTATCAATTTTCTCTCCCTTGCAACCTTATACCTAGAAGTTCTTGGCTTACACTTTGATTCTTAAAAATTGGAGGATGTATTTCATCACTACTTATTTTTTGCCAAAGCTTCCAACTATCAATTGGAGGGAATATGGGTGAGTATGACAATTGAAATGCATCCCTTTTGAGTAAGGGATGCACATAATCCATAGGATCTTCTTTGTGCATCATTATACATTATTAGCTATAAACCTATCTCATATGTATTTCTTAATAAACTCTAGCAAAGTAACTAGTGGCTTTGCCTATGCAACACTTAGTTGATTGTTGAACCTCTCAGAAGCATTGTTATTTTGGTTAGCGCACACATATTCAAAACTACAAAATAAATTAAAGAATGATAAGTAATTAATAAAACCAAAATTAAAAAAAAAGTTAAAGTAATTAATGAAACGATAATTTATACTATAGTATGCTTTGCTCCAAATCTTGGGGTCTTCATTAGTTTTTAGCCACTCATATGACCCATCATCTTCGTTTTTCATATTTTTTATGTGTTTCGAATTTCACTGAAAGTGGTTGCTCTTGCAGCTGCCTAATAATAAATAACACACTTTGATGGCCTACATCTCTTTCTAAAATTTTCCACTACATGCCAAGCACAATGCTTGTGCTCAGCCATAGGTGTCAAATTTTAACAACATTTATTATACCAGCATGCTCGTCAGACATAAAGGTCCATTCTTGGCCATTCTCCACCCCTAGATTAGTGAACAACAAAGCAATAAACTAGTACCAAGTATCACCAAACTCTATTTCTACAATAGTATAAGCAATAGGATAGATGTCATTGTTAGCATTTAACCCATATGCAATGAGGGGTTGCCCTTTCTGTAAAGGAACACCCATCCAATCCAACAAACTTTCTGCACCATTTGGAACCTTCCTTAATAACTCTAAGACACACATAAAATCTTATAAGCACTTCATGATTTCCATCTTCACTATTTGAAGTTTGTAACACAACTGTGTTGTTTGGAATTTTTTCAATCAATACAGGTGGATAATCCCTCAATCTATTGTATTGTTCTTCAAATTTTACATTAATAATCTGTCTATCTTTCTTCTTACCCTTTTTTAACTTGATTTGATGTGATTGTGCTAAGAAAGTGTTCCATAACAAGTCCAATAACTCTCCTTGATCTAATTATTGGTTCATCAATAAATAACTAAAGGTATTCTTCTACAATGAAGTCACAAGTAATGTGTCTAAGCTCATAGTTCCTTTGACATGTGTGTGTTCATTCTCACTATTACATGTCCTAATATGAAAAAACTCTTTCTTGTATCTCTTATAGGTTTGAACTTCCATTTTCAACTTTCATTCATGCATTTCCCCTCAACTCTTTACAGGTTGTTCCACATATATCTTATGTTCCTTCCATGCTTATTACCATAGAACTTCACAACCTGTCTTATAACATCAACACTAGAAAACACTTGACCAATATGAAGTTCAACGTTATTAACACGTATGTTACTAGAAACATTACTTTTCCCTCATTTTCATCAAAAAATACAAAATCACTAGCTTTCCTCTTGTTCATCCAAAAATACAACATCACTAGCATCATCAACTTCATTTTGCTAAGCAACAACACCATTACAACCACCACTATCTTCTATTATCTCATTTACTCCATCATTTCCCCCACCATAACCACCTTGCCCTTCTTCATTTGAAATGCCACTCTTCCATGCTTCATTTAAACCAACATTCTCTCTTAAATCATCGCATTCTATATCATTAAATTTACACGGCAAATCATTTTCCTCAAACTAATTATCTTCAAACTCTTTATCTTCTGTGTCATCTTGGATCATACTAGTACCATCTTCCTCATCCTCACTTGAGACAACAAACACTTGTACTAATCTTGTTGATGTTATAGGTACAATATCTCCTATTTGCATTGCATTATCATCAGTAGTCACTCTAAATGCGCCTCTATCATCATTCACACTAAGTACTCTCCAAAATAATCGAAGACAACTAATCATTAATAATAAAAGACAATTTTAATTTGGTTATTCTCATTTTCACACCTCTTTTAGTGAAAAAAAAATCTCATTTTCACAACAGAAAATAACAGTTAGAATCACACCATAATAGGAAAAAAATAATTCAACCACAACTGATGAAACACACAATTTTTCAATGATCTCTTAGTCTTAACTGAATTCCACCAAACACCATTTATTTTATTTTACCACTATTTTCCACATTTTCTCACTATTTTCCACATTTTTCCACTATTTTCTCATAACTGACAGTATTCCTTTTGTTAAAGCTACCCACAATAAAGTTTTCCAATTTTTAAACTAAATAGTGAAGAAATAGTTAAACATACAAAAAAAATTGTTATTTAGTTATAGAATCTTACCATATCGAGGTTTGGGACCACTACCTCTCACCCAAAATTCAATTTTCTCTATAGGTTCTTCCATGTTTGCCATATTCAATCAAATGATAACATAACTGACTTATTCACGAACTCCACCATCCTTTGATTTGAAAATAACATCATTGGCTTTCCTCTTTATCAATTTTCTCTCCCTTGCAACCTTATTCCTAGAAGTTCTTGGCTTACACTTTGATTTTTAAAAATTGGAGGATGTATCTCATCACTACTTGTTTTTTGCCAAAGCTTCCAACTATCAATTGGAGGGAATATGGGTGAGTATGACAATTGAAATGCATCCCTTTTGAGTAAGGGATGCACATAATCCATAGGATCTTCTTTGTGCATCATTATACATTATTAGCTATAAACCTATCTCATATGTATTTCTTAATAAACTCTAGCAAAGTAACTAGTGGCTTTGCCTATGCAACCCTTAGTTGATTGTTGAAACTCTTAGAATCATTGTTATTTTGGTTAGCGCACACATATTCAAAACTACAAAATAAATTAAAGAATGATAAGTAATTAATAAAACCAAAATTAAAAAAAAAGTTAAAGTAATTAATGAAACGATAATTTATACTATAGTATGCTTTGCTCCAAATCTTGGGGTCTTCATTAGTTTTTAGCCACTCATATGACCCATCATCTTCGTTTTTCATATTTTTTATGTGTTTCGAATTTCACTGAAAGTGGTTGCTCTTGCAGCTGCCTAATAATAAATAACACACTTTGATGGCCTACATCTCTTTCTAAAATTTTCCACTACATGCCAAGCACAATGCTTGTGCTCAGCCATAGGTGTCAAATTTTAACAACATTTATTATACCAGCATGCTCGTCAGACATAAAGGTCCATCCTTGGCCATTCTCCACCCCTAGATTAGTGAACAACAAAGCAATAAACTAGTACCAAGTATCACCAGACTCTATTTCTACAACTAATATGCAATAGGATAGATGTCATTGTTAGCATCTAACCCATATGCAATGAGGGGTTGCCCTTTCTGTAAAGGAACACCCATCTAATCCAACAAACTTTCTGCACCATTTGGAACCTTCCTTAATAACTCCAAGACACACATAAAATCTTATAAGCACTTCATGATTTCCATCTTCACTATTTGAAGTTTGTAACACAACTGTGCTGTTTGGAATTTTTTCAATCAATATAGCTTGATAATCCCTCAATCTATTGTATTGTTCTTCAAATTTCACATTAATAATCTGTCTATCTTTCTTCTTACCCTTTTTTAATTTGATTTGATGTGATTGTACTATGAAAGTGTTCCATAACAAAGCCAATAACTCTCCTTGATCTAATTATTGGTTCATCAGTAAATAACTAAAGGTATTCTTCTACAATGAAGTCACAAGTAATGTGTCTAAGCTCATAGTTCCTTTGACATGTGTGTGTTCATTCTCACTATTACATGTCCTAATATGAAAAAACTCTTTCTCGTATCTCTTGTAGGTTTGAACTTCCATTTTCAACTTTCATTCATGCATTTCCCCTCAACTCTTTACAGGTTGTTCCACATATATGTTATGTTCCTTCCATGCCTATTACCATAGAACTTCACAACCTGTCTTAGAACATCAACACTAGAAAACACTTGACCAATATGAAGTTCAACGTTATTAACACGTATGTTACTAGAAAACATTACTTTTCCCTCATTTTCATCCAAAAATACAAAATCACTAGCTTTCCTCTTGTTCATCCAAAAATACAACATCACTAGCATCATCAACTTCATTTTACTGAGCAACAACACCATTACAACCACTACTATCTTCTATTATCTCACTTACTCCATCATTTCCCCCACCATAACCACCTTTCCCTTCTTCATTTGAAACGCCACTCTTCCATGCTTCATTTAAACCAACATTCTCTCTTAAATCATCGCATTCTATATCATTAAATTTACACGGCAAATCATTTTCCTCAAACTAATTATCTTCAAACTCTTTATCTTCTGTGTCATCTTGGATCATACTAGTACCATCTTCCCCATCCTCACTTGAGACAACAAACACTTGTACTAATCTTGTTGATGTTATAGGTACAATATCTCCTATTTGCATTGCATTATCATCAGTAATCACTCTAAATGCGCCTCTATCATCTTTCACACTAAGTACTCTCCAAAATAATTGAAGACAACTAATCATTAATAATAAAAGACAATTTTAATTTGGTTATTCTCATTTTCACACCCCTTTTAGTGAAAAAAAATCTCATTTTTACACCAGAAAATAACAGTTAGAATCACACCATAATAGGAAAAAATAATTCAACCACAACTGATGAAACACACAATTTTTCAATAATCTCTTAGTCTTAATTGAATTCCACCAAACACCATTTATTTTATTTTACCACTATTTTCCACATTTTCTCACTATTTTCCACATTTTCCCACTATTTTCTCATAACTGACAGTATTCCTTTTGCTAAAGCTACCCACAATAAAGTTTTCCAATTTTTAAACTAAATAGTGAAGAAATAGTTAAACATACAAAAAAAATTGTTATTTAGTTATAGAATCTTACCATATCGAGGTTTGGGACCACTGCCTCTCACCCAAAATTCAATTTTCTCTATAGGTTCTTCCATGTTTGCCATATTCGTACCTTATGAGCATCAATCTTACTTTTTCAACACTTCAATCCCACCTTTTTCTTTGAAAAATTAATTGGATCTTCTTCTCTTAGGTTAGGCTCGTCACAGATCATTTTTCCCTTTTTCCCCCTTTTCCTTTTCTTTGGGTTCTTGACTTTCTTAATAAGCTTTGTGAGTTTTCTTGAAGAATACCCACTAATAAGCCTTCTCTGAGGTTAGGCTAATCATGCATTTGCTTTTTTTTCTTTCCCAATATTGCCCTTGAATCTTCTTTCTTTTTTCTTTTTTTTTTTAATTAATGATATTTGAATATTTTATTACATTTTAATATACAAAATTACCATAGAATGACTAAAGTGTTCTATTATATTTGAGAGGTGACTTATGTGTCCCATATGAAAACAAAGTGACGAAAATATCTTAGTGACACAAACAAAGTGACTTCCAGGATATTTTATCCAAAAAAACAAAATAATATGAATGATTTCTTTAATAGCAAAAAAAAATTTGAATGATTTCTTGGGTTAAAAAGTTTATTGATGTTAACAGAGTGCAAAACTGGGTGCACAATCATGGTAAGGTGATAAAAACATCTTAAGACTCGCGACTCTTGTACGAGCAGCGATAATAAAAAAGGTAAGTATATATAATCAAGAGCAAAAAACAATAAATTTTTTCCATTCATAGAGTCACCCTAATATGTTAGAACATAATCCAATAACTTTATGATTGTACTCACGTAAATAATAGAGCATACATGCACGATGATATAACGTGGTAAACCCACTTAGGTATCATTCTTAAGTAGTAACATCCACAAATTGCTTAAGAAAATCCCTCGATAGTAAGAAATTCACTAAAAGTAAATCTACAGTTGTCTACAACTTAAAGATATATGCTACTGTCACTATCAATTAGAACCTTGTTCAACTGCGCCTAAGCTACCCTAGTTTGTTGTCACAACAGTAAATGTGATCCAAGCTGAATCAGGTTCTCCTCTGGAACCCCACCACCACGTAATGTGGTACAAACACCGATGGTCAATATAGTAAACCTAGATTTATGACAACTCTCATGCACATGTACCTAGCATACATCTATGTCCAAAACTGTTAATTAATTAAATTAGAAACCAACCCAAAAATGCATTTACACACAAAAGTGATTTTTTTTCGTATTAATGATATGACACTTTCAATATCACAAATTAATAATATGGAATCACACTTAACATATTATTGACCCAAAATTTGAAAAAAAAATTTCTTCACACTCAACATGTTAGGGTTAACTTTGATGTGTTTTCACTAAGTAAAGGTTCAAGTCCAAAAGACACCTTTATTTATGCATAAGTCTTCGGAGCATACTCAAGATAAAAGTTTTCAAAATTATATTTCATTTTTGAAAATGGTGGGGGATTGTTGGAACATTTTCTAAAATGAAATGACATAACCTTTAACTAAAAGGTTGCAATGGTTGGGCAAGTGCCTTTTGGCAAAAGATACATTGAATAGTTGCAACTTTTGGAGGTAAAATGCTAAGTTAAAAGGTTGTGACTTAAGTAAAAGGATATAACATTTTGATAGGTTGTAATTGTTATAATTATAACAATTACATATATTCTAAAAGACATGACTTTTAGTAAACTTACAACTCATCAAAGAGTTATAACCCAATTGAAGGGGTGCATGAAATTTTATAAATAGGTCATTCATTTAAGCCATTTGAAGAATATAGAGACAACAAGAAAAGAAAGTTCAAGATGGATAATAAATGTTCTCTAACATTTTTCACCACAATTTATGTATAAATAAAGTTAGTGTTCTAAATACTGCAGATTTAGAACATTAATTATCTTGAGTGCCCTTCAAAGTCAGAGATGTTCTTGGGCTATTGATGCACAATGACTTGATAGTAAAATTTTGTATTTTATAAAAAGCTCACAAATGCACGAATCATTTGTAATGAGTGATAAGTATACTCCCAAGATCGTCTCTCAAGGAATTACAGTGATTTTAAAATGTTATTTATGTTCTTATTTAGTTGAACAAACAATCCTAAACACTCTAATAATTGTTAATTGGTAGAAAATATTATAAATTCTACAACTAACATAAAGTGCAAATAAAAGTAATCACAACGAAGGTGGGGATGATGGATATATATGAGAATCTTAGTTCGCTATCCATTCATGGGAAAAACAAATTAAGCAATTCAATTAAAAATTAAATTTAATGATTTTTTCGCTAAACCTAAAAAATCCCAAATCATTGGCAATTTTTACTATAATCAATTAATTAACTTCTTTGATCTGGAACGTTAATTAATTAATTGGAATTAGTGCAAGGAAATATTATAACCACCTAATCTAACACAAATCAATGCAATCAAATTAGACACTTGTTCATGATGCACATTCAAGCAAAGATGGGGTTTCTAATGCCTAAATTCTAACATATTCTCTCTAACTACAAATCAAGATTTGGCCTATCATTAATTTATAATCAAAATTATTAAGAACATTAATAAGAAATAAATCCAAAACTCAAATATCATTAAATTACAAAATTATTCTTCCAATCATTGAAAGCAATACTAATATCCCAGATACATAAATTAGCCAACCATAACTAAATTTGTGTCAATCAATTTGGTCATGAGAGGCAAACACAAAATTAAAGAGAAGAAAAAGATATTACAATAAAAATACCCCAATGAATCCTCTAGCTCCAAAACCTTGAAGTTGGTTGGTCCCCTTTCTCAATTTCTTGGAGTAGCTTCAACAATGGAGGGTCTTCTCTTGATTTTGGGTTGTTTTTGGGTGAAAACCCTTGCTGCCATAACAGCTAAGGGTGGAGGAAATTTGGATGTGAAAAATTTGTGTTTGGGAGAGGAATAATGTGGTATTTATAGGTGAGTGAAGAAACACACGCGTGTTAGGATTTCTGGGCATTTTTGGTGCGCGGGGCCGCTGCACACAAAATTACCTACCGCGACTCATGTTGAATTTTGGAGGTGGGCTGCAGCACACGTTTTATCCTACTGTGACTTGGAGTGAAAATTTGGGCTGGAAATGAAACCTGAGAGCTCTCTGCCACAACACAACCCGTTGTACATGCCTTTTATGTAACCCTTACATATTTGCTGACTCCCAATGTAAGGCTTACATCCTTTGGCTCTTGTTACTCCATTTTCACTCCTTTTGAGTCATTTTAATCCAATATTCTTCTAAGAGTCCAAAAACCTACAAAATACATAAATACCTTCCAAAACACAAAAATAATAAAATAAAACATAAAAGAAATGCTTAAAAATATACAAAATATAGGTCAAAATAGTGTTCATCAATTCTCTTCATGAATGCACACCGCAGACAATAATAGGCTTCATTGTATGCTGGCGGCATATTTAATGAACCCACTGCATGATCGAATTAGTGGAGGTAAATAGCGTCTTAAGGATAGCGACTTAAAGTCGTGTCTTGAAGCCAAGTTCAAATATTGCACTATTTATAATAATTTTGCAGTATCATAATTCAAGATTATGAAGACTTGACTTGAAGATTATGGAGATCAACATTCAACAATAAGTTTAAGAATCTTAAAATGTTATTTCTACCAAGTGAATTTGTTGGTGACATCACGAATTGTAAGATATTTCTAATTTTTAATATTTTGTTTGTGGGGCATGATTATGACTATAGAACTACATGAATCATTTTGAATTTGATATCATATTAAGAGAAACCATGTTGAAATTAATATAATGCATATATGTATAGTTATATGCACAAATCAAATTTTATGAAAATTGATTAGAATATAAAATTAAATATTATATATTTTAATTAGTGCATATTAAACATATAACATGCATGTGTTAAATAGTCATGACTTTTGGTGGTGTCGTGATTATTGGTGAAAGATCATGAACCTGACAAAAAATCATAACTTGGGGAAATGTTGTGATCATTGATAAAAAGTTATGATTGACGAAAATGTAGCAACCCTTGGAGAGGAATCCTGACTTTTGGTAAACTTGGTGACCCTTAGTAAAAAGTCATGATATTCGATGAAGGGTCGTGATACTTAGTAAAAGATGATGACCCTTGGTAAAATGTTGTGACTCTTGGTGACTCTTAGCGAAGGGTCCTGACTTTTAGTAAAAGTCGTGACTCTTGATGAAGGGTCATGACTCTTAGTGAAAAGTCATAACTCTTGGAAAAGGTCATGACTATTGGTGAAGGGTCATGACTCTTGGTGAAGGGTCATGATTGTTAGTGAAAAGTCATGATATTTGGTGAAAGGTCGTAACTCTTGATGAAAAGTCGTGACTCTTGGTTAATGGTCATGACTCTTGGTTAATGGTCATGACTCTTAGTGAATAATCATGACTCTTAGTGAAAAGTTGTGACTCTTGGAGAAAGTCATAATTCTTAGTAAAGGGTCAGGACTAATAGTGAAGAGTCGTGACTCTTAGTGTACGGTTGTGACTCTTAGAAAGTCATGACACTTGATGAAAGATTGTGACCCTTGTAGAAGGTTTGTGATTATTGTTAAAAGGACTCATTTAATAGTAAAAGTGAATTTTAGTATCTTATAAATAATATAGAGAAAGAATATGTATTCCCTAATTTTAATTGATTACTAAGAGAGTAATCAAGTTAATATGCTAGGTAAGCTATCTTGTGGGATCCCAGAAAAAGCAAGCTTGCATGTGCATATGCTCTACCTAGGTAATTAACATGATTATCCTAGCGTTATGTAACATAGAAGCTAGATGATTGGGAATCATGGTTGTAAGTATTTCTCTATGATTTCAGGTAATATATCTTGTATAGTTGTATATGTACACTAATAAGATGAGTTCTTTTTTATGCATGTAACCAGATGTAATGTGAGTAACTAATACATGAAATTCATATACAATTATGTATGATTGATGCTCATGGTAAGAGCATTATTTTATGAAAAGTAATGAAGAACTTGAAAAGCTCTTGATGATAAAAAGCCTTGCAAGGGACATAGTTACATATTCATGTAAAGGGGATGGGATGGAAGCCAACCTCAAATAAATCACCAATGATGGAAACTCAACCCAACACTTGAAACATCAAGATCTTGGGTTCAATGAGCTAAAGTACATTATATGTTTGTGATTGCAATCATAATAATAAATAAATAGGTGTCCCAAAGGAAGATGTGCTTGGTACACGTAATGGAACGAGGAGGATAAGCTATTTAGTTTTTAATGAACTTATAACAAAATTTTTTGTAGGATACTTTAATTACGTGTGTATCCTTGATAAGTTCACCTATATGAGTGTCGAAGATGGTGCCGTCTTCTATATAGCTTGGCTGGCTACTAGAGCACTCATGAAAAATCAGGATATAAGACACAAGGCCAATCCATGTGTCAACGAATAAAAGAAAATCAGAGATAAAGAGGACTTATGTGTGAGGCATGTCTGGTAAACCGAATAAGGTCGCTAGTTCAAAGGCTTGCCTACCATGCTACCTTGGTTAATTTTGATGTTTTTCACTAAGTAAAGGTTCAAGTCCAAAAGACACCTTTATTTATGCATAAGTCTTTGGAGCATACTCAAGATAAAAGTTTTCAAAACTGTTTTCAAAATTATATTTCATTTTTGAAAATGGGGGGATATTGTTGGAACATTTTCTAAAATGAAAAGACATAGCCTTTGACTAAAAGGTTGCAATGGTTGGGCATGTACCTTTTGGAAAAAGATACATTGAATAATTGCAACTTTTAGGAGTGAAATGCTAAGTTGAAAGGTTGTGACTTAAGTAAAAGGACATGACTTTTTGATAGGTTGTAATTGTTGTAAACAATTACATATGTTCTAAAAGATATGACTTTTGGAAAAGTCACAACTAATCAAAGAGTTGTAACCAATTGAAGGGGTGCATGAAATTCTATAAATAGGCCATTTGAAGAATATAGGGAGAACAAGAAAAGAAAGTTCAAGATGTATAATAAATGTTATCTTATATTTTTCACCACAATTTATGTATAAATAAAGTTGTGTTCTGAATACTGCACATTTAGAACATTAATTATCTTGAGTGCTCTTCAAAGTCAAAGATGTTCTTGGGTTGTCTTCGTGAATGCACACCACAGACAACAATAGGCTTCATTTTATGCTAGAGGCGTATTTGCTGAACCCTAGTGCATCATCGAATTAGTGGAGGCAAATAGCGTCTTAAGAATAGCAACTTAAAGTCGTGCCTTAAAGCCAAGTTCAAATATTGCATTATTTATAATGATTTTGCAATATTATAATTGAAGATTATGAAGACTTGACTTGAAGATTATGGAGATCAACATTCAACAACTAGTTCAAGAAAATTTTCCCAACATACCTTACATAGAGAAAGACAAAACACTAAGTAAAATAACAAAATCCATGTTTTGTACACGAGAATGCTAACAAAGGACTCAAAGGACTTATAAGACTTTCAATCTCCCCCTTTGGCTTTACATGACAAAACACTGCATAACCTATACAGACAAGCATCAAACACAATACATTCAGGGAAGATGACCTAAAGACGTTTATTCCCATGAACAAACTCTGACATGACCATAAACCCCCTACATACCTACTCCAAGTTCATCCTTCTTATTGTGCTCCATCAATCTTAATGAATCAATACATCCATCTTAATGTGAACTCTACACAACATGTCTGAACTCCAACTCTGTTTGAGCTGTAAGGTCTATAGCTACACCAGTATCTTGCACACACAAAACAACATATACCTATGAACATATCATATAGACCTACAGGTAGTCTAGCTAAATACTATCGTGTTACTCCTACACAGGTACACAATGACAAGATAAGCATACACAAAAAATGCAAACTCTGGCACGAAAATTCACAAGTGAATGAGTTGCATACAAGTGATAAGTATTTAGAAACATAATTTTCGTTCCCACAAGGATTAGATTATTGCGTAAATGAGTACCAAAATTGGGTCATGCTACCACTATTGGATTATTAAAATTGGATTATAAATAAATGAAACAAAAATTAAGCAAAAATATGCAATTAAAGTAAATTAATTAAAACTATACATAATTAGGCAATTTATGAGATAAGGGAGTTCTAGAGCCCTATGTATCCCTCATTCATACACATGTCTCTATAGTTCTTTCTAATTGGAAACAAACATGGATGATTAACTTACATGTATCTATTCTATTCATGTGTCTTTTTAAAGCATCCATGAAATTATCCAATCTAATTGATCATATTTTTATGCTATTTTAATCACAAAAAGGCACATTAAGTCAGCATGTAAATATATTGCACATAATAAGTCATGCTTTTGCCCTTTCCTAATTACATGTTAATTATCTATAGACTAATTAATTATCAACCTACTCTTTCAATCTAGGTTAATTAACCTCAAAATAATCAATTAATAATAAATTAAATGAAGGCATTAAATTATGAGTAATTAAATTATCTAATCATAAAAATCAATTAGAAAATTATTGAAGATTCAATTATGCATAAATGGGTTCAACCTAAACCCTTGAATAATGGTTCTAACAATCCACAAGTAAATACATTAAATTCATTAATAGGAGTTTAACATGAAAATTAATATAATTAAATACTAAGAGATTTAAAACCATGTAAAATCTTTAAACTCCAAGTTCAACTCCATGTTCATTGTAGAAATCTCCAAGCTTCTCCTTTTGTAGTATAAACCCATTTGCTCAATCTCTAAATCCCTTAATTAGGATGTAAGCTAAGTTAAAATTAATAAAATAAAATGGTATATGGAGGTGTATGGTATGGTGGAGAAGTGGAAAAGAAAAGGGGATGAAAAGTGTTGTAAAAATCGCAAATCTAGGATGCTAGTTCTTACGAAATGGATAAAATAGATTCAAAAGGCTCCATATCAAATCATGGTCATTAGATAAAGATTTATCAATGCTGGATCGCATGTCCATGTGTCACTCTCTATTTGGGTGATGCTGGAAACTAGGGATTGGAGTTGCAGGGGATGCATGGCGCACAACTCTTTCGTCCAACATGTGGCACCACATGGTTGGGTTTTGATTTAGTTACTTACTAGACATTCTTGCACTTGATTTTTGGAGTCAAACCCTCCATTAAATGCATCAACTTATCTTTTAAGTACATCCACCTATTCCAAAAAATTACAAAATATTCTTAAAATTTTCCAAAAATTATATTCTTATCACCTTTCCACCATTTAACCTAAAAATGTTATATTTTAGTATTTTAAGCACAAAAATACTATTTATTTAATAAAACAAACAAATATTAAGTTAGAAAGTATACTAATAACTCTATTTTCATTAAGTTATCAAATTCTCCTTGACTTCATACAATACTCCCCTTGAATGTATGCAAGTCAGATAAAATAAATGCATGCAACCTACACTCATATCCCCATGTGCAATAAACATGTTGTGCAACATAAACTTCTTCCCCTTTTTGACACAAAGAGTCAAAGGAACACTCTTATATGAGGGAGAGAAGGCATATAGGTGTGTAGCAATCTTAATCACTCATGCAACAAAGTAAAGAAAAATTAAAGCATACAATAGACATAACAAAATAGTAACACATGCAAACAAATAACGAAGCAGTAGAAAGATAATTTTCTTTTTATTAATAAACTTTTTTGAATTACAACAAGAAAAAGAAAATACAAGAAAAGAAAAAAAAGAAAAAGAAATCAGTAGTTAGCTACATCCTCTCTAGTAAGTTTGCTAGGTCCTATGCTATTGACTCTTAGGGGAAGTGAAAAGCCAAGGAGGTTGGAGTCTAAGGGTTATCATCAAAGATGCATAGAAGTGAATCAATGTTGTCTCCAGTAGGCACATCTGTGTGAGCTTTAGAACCTCCTCCACTGTACTGAGGTTAAACAAAAGGTATGAAAACAGAAGATCTTTGTGTCTCATGTCTGGAGGGAGGGCGCTCAAGTTTGAAAACCTTATTATTTAGCTACAGTATGGTCTATAAGATGAAGCTCATCTCATCTCCTTTCCAAACTCGTTGACATGAGTCAGAACATTGGTCAACTACTGTAGCTAGGATCCAACTTGCTAATTGAGTAAAGCAAACTCAGCAAAATGATGACAAAAAGGAGTAAAAGTAATAGCAAGAGCATAAGTGTATGTAGAAGAAGAAGCACTAAACAAAGAGGGACAAAAGGTCCAGCAGAAGAAAGATCTGGAGTAGAAGGAGAAGGTACATAATGCCTAAAGTGAGAAGCAAGAAGGGGTTGTGACTGTGTTGAGTACAAGTAACATCTAGAGGAAAAAGTTCGGTATCCCATTGAGAAATAAAAGTAGGATAGTGAAGAATGGTAGAGCGAGTCAAAAAATATTTAAACATAATGGTCCTGAAGATCATACCTGGAAGATCAATAGTCTCATTGTTGAGAATCACGATCAAGAAGTGAACCCAAAGAGGCGGAAGAGAAGAAGTGCAAGAATGAGGGTGAACACAACCGTTCACTATATTACTGGGATGACACTTAGGAGCATTCTTGTTAATAACAAGATCGTTACTCAGAAATTTTGGGTTAGGACCAACCAATCGAGACTCCATCTTATTGATGTCTCGTGAACTTAGATCAAATTCTTTTTAATGGAATTGTACAAAAATAATATTTTTAAATGGAGCTAATTACTGATTTCCCTAGAGAAGGTGACAGTACGACCTCCCATAGGAAACAATATATAATAAGAAGAAGTGTTATGATAAGGAGCTATGGTGTCATATAACTCCACTAAAAAATTGGGATTAAAAGAATAGTCAAAAGAATAAAGAGAGAGCTAGCCAAAGTGATGAAACCTCTCTCAGATGGCAGGAAAGTCATCAATGCTTATTGGCTGCTCCATTACAAAGACTAAGTTGGATCCCTCAACTTTAGGTACTTCAACTAGTTCTTGATCTTGGGCAGCTCTTTTGGTAGAACCTTTCAAGTTCGTTATATCTTGTAAAAATGTCACTAAATTCCATCTATAAATTTTAGGCCAAATTTTTATAGAAAAAATTGATATTTTGAAAAATATTTTTATACCAAAATAACCTTAATAAATATTTAAATAATTACTTTTTATTCATAATTATAACGTACTCCATCTTCTTACAATAAAAAATATGAATAATATCTTTTGGGTGAGTAGCAATTTAGTCCCATTATTTTTGAAAATAAGTAGTTTAGTTCCGTTATTTTTGGATTGGACTAATTGGTTCCAAAATTTTTAAGAAATAGCTAAATAAATTCAAATTACGATTTTTAATTTAAATACAACATAAAAATACACGTAGAAGATGAGTGATCTTCTTTTTCATGGGTATTTAATAGATTTTATTCATTTTAACGCCAAATGAAGCCATGATATCATTAAATTATGTTATTTTTAAATCAAAGTTTTTTTTTTTGTACAGTACGAAAAGAGACTTCAAACTTCTTTTATTATAAATAAAAGTTTTTTCCAATTTTTTTTAATTATTGCTATCCAAAATTACTAAGTTATCCTTAATTAATTAAGCATGTGGTTAACAAATGCATTTTTTTATTACGTATAATGCCAAATTTTGATGATGTTATGTTAATTGGATCCATTTGAAAATTTTTTTGTCAAATTATAGGACCTAATTAACCTAACCCAATAATTACAAGACTAAATTGTCTATTTTGCAATAATTATAAGACTAAGCCGAGCTTTTTTCCAATACCATATAAAATGAGAGGGAAGGATGTAAATTTTTTTTTTTTTTTTTTTTTTAACAATGACCAATATAAACAAATGACAAAAGTAGAATGGTAATGACATTATGAAGGAACAATGAACCTAAAATGTAAGATAGAAGTGGCCTAAATCATCAAGAAAGTATTTTTAGTCTTAAAGTTGTTATTCATCACATATAACATATAATGAAGAGATGATGCGTTGAACTTTTTTTTTTTTTTTTCAAAATTAGTGATCATATAAATAACTAAAATAAGAATCGATGTGCTCTAAATCTCATGCCGTCCCGTAGATGCAACTCTTGATACAGTCCAAGAAGAAAAGTGAAGGTAACATTAGGATGACATCTTGTTTATCTTTTTTCATTTTAAGGAAAAAATAAAATAAAAAAGTTTTGAAAAATTATATGGTCGGCTTTTATAAAAGAAAATCACTTCATAACTTATTTTGAGAACAGTAAAAAAAAAAAATTCAATGAGACAAAATTGTTAGTGCTGTAATTTCTTTTGGTCATAATTAGTGCTATGATTTTGTTGGTGATGATTTAATGCTACCAATAATTAACAAGAAAACGTTTACACTTGTACTTCTATTAGCGACAGTCCATCTTTAACGACATGAGGCCCCTACTATTGCAAGGAGTGCATTGCAAGACTAACTTTCTTTGCACCGAAAAAGACATGGAACAGTAACCTTTATAACGACATCAACATCTATAATATGACCAACATTTTAGATTCGTCTAGTGAAAGATATCTTTCAACAATTGTGAAGATAATCAGAAAGGAGCCATTCAAGTGCAACAGCGTCCGTCCAGTCCACAGATGATAATACTGATG
The DNA here is from genome assembly GCA_029378325.1 of Elaeagnus macrophylla. Classification (NCBI taxonomy): domain Eukaryota; kingdom Viridiplantae; phylum Streptophyta; class Magnoliopsida; order Rosales; family Elaeagnaceae; genus Elaeagnus; species Elaeagnus macrophylla. The sequence goes on from CM055640.1 coordinate 57,900,516, forward strand.
CAATATTAATATGATATTATATCTTTAGTGATTAGATTTATTTAAAATGAAAATTTATTTCGATTGTATTATAAATTTGTATTTAATCTCTATCATATTTAAAATTCAAAATTCATATTATATCTTGCAAATATTATAAATAAGCCTTTAGCAGTGTATTATACACACAACAATCAATGAGCATTATTTCTGCTATTTGCTTTCTCTTCTTTCCTTCTCTTGCATTTATCTAATTTTATAACACGTTATCAGTATGATAATATTTGTTCAAGACTTATAGTTTTATATATGTGAAATAACATTGGCTATAATATGCTACAAACTTTTTGTGGTAAAACGTCAGATCACAAATTTTACATGTTCTTGAATTTTTTATTCGTTATAATTAAACTTAAATCTTATTTTTATTCAAGATTTATCAAGATTTTTTATTTCTTGATCAATTTAATTGGATATCATAAATCATTGATATTTATGGTTTATTTGTTTGCTTTTTGTATCAATATCTATATATACCCATATTGTAGTGTTCTCTTCAACAATTTCATATATCACTTCATGCTAAAAAGCCAACAAATTTTAAAAAGATATCACATTACGCTGGAAAGCTAACAAATTTTGAAAATGTCTCAAATCAAACTCTCATATTTTATTTTATTGTACACTACATATTTTATTATTTGCATATATATTTTCTATGAATAATTTTTTATAACTGATATATATTTTTATTTAATGTTTATTATTATAAAAGATGGTTTGTTATATTTTTAGAAAATTGTTTGAATCACCTAAGCATGTTTAAGAAAATTAATATTGTTATGAAAATAAATATTATAAAATAATAGATTTTTAGTTAAGTTCACTCTTTTGGTCATCAATAGAATTTGAAACTAATTTACTATAACATATTAGCAATATATGCTAATTTTTCATTGTTTGTTATTTTTTTTGCTAAATACATTGCAATTCTTTGATAATATTATATTTAAATATATTAAAAATATATTTATAAATATAATAACAAATATATATTGAAATTTATCAATATAAATATTTATTGTTACTAAAAAAAAGATTTGAACCTACCTATTAATTCCTTTTTGTGTTAATTTTTAAGTCTATAGTTTTTAGTAATATTGATCATATACTATTAAGCATATGTTAGTATTTAGAGATACAATCAAAGTAGGCATGGAATTTCAATGTTGTGTATATATTAAAATATTATGTACTTGGTTTATAAGCAGTTGCAAGTATAAAATTTTAATGCTATTTACTAATAAATATTATTCAACTTGTAGAAGTTGTTTGGGATTATGAGTTTAATCATAACGAAGTCTTCACATGCAATGAAATATATATTATAGTGGTGTACATTACTTATGTTTAGAGATAGCACAACAAAAGGGAATTTAGTATTCATGTTTAGATTCTTGTTACAGTAGCAGTTCACACATATATAGACATAAAAATACACGTGTTGTGATATGAATTGATTTGACTTAGAGTGATCGTCAAATAAGGTTTAATGTATGGATTGTTAGTGGTCCAAATGTCATGATTTGGTATGACCTATAGAAATAATGGGGTGGTTAATATAACTATTGAACCAAACATATGTCTTAAGGGGCCAAGGGTAACCAAGTCATGAGATATTGTGATCTACTAATCAATCAGACTACGAACTATCTAATCTGGTTCGTAAAGGACAAAAGGCTTAAGTTTGTTACACATTATGAGGTCTTACAAATTAAGGGACTGAGTCATAGGTAGGTTCACATAGTCAGGTTGTTCATACCTATGGGCTTATAGCCCTTTTAATCAAATAATAAGCCCCCCATTCCTTACACTTTTATTGAGGTAAGGGAATGTTACAGGCTTGTGCAGGTCCTTTAATGTTAAGCCTTCAATACTTAGGGTTTCCAAAGATTTTCCTCACGTAAACTTTCCACATTCTAGGGTTCCATTGTTTAAATACCAGCCTTTTCAAATAATGGGTCTTCAAACAAAAATTCATATTAAAAGTTTAAGAGCAAATTAGCCTGTCCTTCAATTGGAACTAAAAATCAGCCCGCTTGTTAAAACTATAGGTAACGATTTACTTTTATATATTATTATTATATTTTTTATATGTTTTACGAACTAGTAATGGGGCACTTTTGAATTAGGCTCATTAAATGGCTAGGAGTGAAAATGATAGAGAGTTTACACACGAGCAATATACCTCGTCTACACACACGGAACATAATGAAGATTTGGGGGTTGCAATTATAAATGACCATAGGAGTTACAACGGCCAACTCCATCCAATGTTGATTCACAAAAATACGATGATGCTTAAAGAAGCCTCAAACTTACTCGACAAAATTCATAGTGACCTTGTGAAATTAAGGGAAGAAAATGAGCTTCTTCGTGGTGATTGAGATAAGTTTTGTTTACCAATAGGAAATTGACCCTAGAAAATCAAGATTTACACTGTCTTGTTAAGGTTTACAAAATTGAGAAAGAACAACTTTCAAGTGAGAAATTGCATCTCCAAAAAGAACTAGAGTTTTGGAGAAAACAAAATAATCTTCAAATTAAGAAGATAGGTGATAACTGTCAACCTTCTTCTTCGTCTATCAATAAAGGTCTTTAGATCGTTGTCTTTGCTATTTTATTACAATAATTTAGTGGAAATGTTGTAATATTTTGATGAACAATAAAGAATATTGTAATATTTCACTAAAGAATGATTACATTTTTCTTATTTATAAAGAGCATTATCCAGTTAATCACTTTCATATTCTTCAACTCTGCCCCCATTCTTGGGATAAACTTATTTTCTTGCCTTTGAAAATTGCATCCCAAGTGGGTGGAACAAATTTCATCTCACAACTTGGGGTTATTGCTTTTTTTTTTTTTCCTTGCGAGATAAGGCACAATGGTGAGCTGAATTTCATTCATAGCTACATTATTTACCCCAAAGAGGAGGTTTGAATTGCCGAACTCTAGGCCTTTTTCTTAGAATGGGCTTATTATCTCGCCTCTTACACCCGCATCACAAGTGCATGGAATAAATTCAATCTCACAACTTTGGGGATATTGAGTTATTTTTTGGGAATACAGGGCACATTGGCGAGCAAAATTTCATTCATAGCTACCCTGTTTACCCCAAAAAGGAGGTATGAATTGTTGAACTCTATGCCCCTTTCTTAGGATGGACTTATTGTTTTGCCTCTTATACCCGCATCCCAAGTGGGTGGAATAAATATCATCTCATAACTTGGGGGTTATCACGATGTTTTTCGCTAGACATGGCATATTGACGAGTTGAATTTCATTCATAGCTACCCTATTTATCCCAAAGAGGAGGTATGAAATGTCAAACTCTAGTTCCCTTTCTAAGGATGGCTTATTGTTTCGTCTCTTACACCCACATTCCAAGTGGGTGGAATAAATATCATCTCACAACTTGAGGGTTATCACTTTTTTTTTTGCGAGATAGGGCACATTGGCGAGCTGAATTCATTCATACCTACCTTATTTACCCCAAAGAAGAGGTCTAAAAATTGTCGAACTCTAGGCCTCTTTCTTAAGATGGGCTTATTGTCTCGCCTCTTACATCTGCATTCTAAGTGGGTGGAATAATATCATCTCACAAGTCGGGGGTTATCATGTTGTTTTTTCTTGAGACAGGGCACATTAGCGAGTTGAATTTCATTCACATCTATGCTATTTACCCCAAAGAGGAGGTTCAAATTTTTGAACTGTAGGCCCCTTTCTTAAGATGGGCTTATTGTTTCACCTCTTACACCTGCATCCCAAGTGGGTGGAATAAATATCATCTCACAACTTGGGGGTTATCGCGTTGTTTTTTCACAAGATAGGGCACATTGGTGAGATAAATTCATTCATAGCTACCTTGTTTACCTTAAGGAGGATTGTCGAACTCTAGGCCCTTTTCTTAGGATGGGCTTATTGTCTAGCTTCTTACAACTTGAGAGTTATCACATTTTTTTTGCGAGATAAGGCATATTGGCGAGCTGAATGTCATTCATAGCTACACTGTTTATCCCAAAGAGGAGGTCCAAATATTCGAACTCTAGGCCTCTTTCTTAAGATGGGCTTATTATTTCGTCTCTTACACCGCATCCTAAGTTGGTGGAATAAATATCATCTCACAACTTGGGGGTTATCACGTTTTTTTTTTTTGCGAGACAGGGCATAAGAGCGAGTTGAATTTCATTCATTGTTACTCTGTATACCCCAAAGAGGAGGTCCAAATTGTCGAACTCTAGACCCCTTTCTTAAGATGTGCTTATTGTCTCAACTCTTACATCCGCATCCCAAGTGGGTGGAATAAATATCATCTCATAACTTGGGGGTTATCACGTTGTTTTTTGTGAGACAAGGCACATTGACAAGCTAAAGTTCATTCATCGCTAGTCTATTTAATCCAAAGAAGAGTCCTGAATGTCAAACTCTAGCCCATTTCTTAGGATGGGCTTATTATCTCACCTCTTACACCCTGCATTCCAAGTGGGTGGAATAAATTCTATCTCAAAATTTGGGGGTTATCACGTTATTTTTCCACAAGACAAAGCACATTAGCAAGTTGAATTTCATTCATAGCTACCTTGTTTACCTTAAAAAGGAGGTCCGAATTGTCAAACTCTAGGCCTTTTTCTTAGGATGGGCTTTTTGTTTTGCCTCTTACACTCGCATCTCAATTGGGTGGAATAAATATCATCTCATAACTTGGGGGTTATCGTATAGATAACCTTATGTGACATTTAGATGGATAACTCCTCGATATATTTCTTGCAAATTCCAGTTATGAATTTGCAATAATCAAATTGAGGAGTATAAAATAAAAGTCATTTAAAATAGTACTTTTTAAATTGGTCCCCGCTCCATTATAATTCTTTTTTCCTTCCTTCTACACTTTCTAGCCTATATGATCCACCTGGGGTAGTGTCTATAACTTTGTAAGGTCCTTCCCATGTAGGGGCAAATTTACCAAAATTGGTCTCGACTTTATTTCATAGAACTTTTTGGAGGATCTAATCATTGGAAGAGAAGCTTCTTGCTTTGACACCTTTATTGTAAGCTCTTTGTACGGCTCGCTTTTGTTCTTCGATTTTTATCAATTCTCTTTCTCTTTCTCTTTCTCTTTTTTCCTCAAACAATACCAATTCATAAATTATTTCCTCGTCATTCTCCTATTGACTCAATTGTGAGCGCAATATAGGCTTGGTTACTTCAGCTGGGATTACCACTTTAGTTCCATATACTAGAGAGAAAGTTGTTTCATTTGTTAGAGAGTTAGAAGTGGTTCTTGCAGCCCATAGAACTCCATTTAATTCTTTGACCCAATTGCCTTTCACTCCATCTAACCTTGTTTTAAGTATATTGATCACAATTTTGTTGGACGATTATGCTTGACCATTTCCTTGTGGTTTGTATAGTGTGGAGTGGGAGAGTTTGATGTTAAATTCTTCACAAAATGTGACAAGTCCATGGATTGTAAATTATCGACCATTATTAGTTACCAGATCATGAGGTAGGCCGAATTGACATTTAATGTTATGCTAGATAATTTTTTTAACATGTCTCTCTTAGATCCTAACCAAAGGTTTGGCCTCTATCCATTTTGTGAAATAGTTCGTAGCTACAATCAAGAACTTATTTTGTATGGGAGAGAGCAACAATGGTCTTATAATATCAATTTCCTACTGATTATCCCTCTCATTTATGATGTAGGCTATTGTGTAATGTTAGCATGCCTTTGACACTTGTCGCACTTTTTGGCATGAACGGTACAATCATTTAACAATGTAGGCCAATAATATCTCTGTCTCATTATTCTTTGCAAAAAATTTCTACGACCTAAGTGTGCTCCACAATCTCCATTATGTAGTTCAAAAATAACCTCTTGGGCTTCCTTTTTTCTTAAGCATTTAAACCATGGTCATTTCTAATTTTTCCTATAAAGTACACCTCTTAGTAATATATAACCTTTTGATTTGGTGACTAACTTTTGGGCTTCATCTTTATGGGTTGGTAATTTTCCATCGGATCAATAATCCACATAAGGCTTCATCTAAGTTTGTGTCTCGTGGCTCGCTAAGGTATGGCTAGTATCAGGTTTTCCATTGCTCTCATTGATGCTAAGAGTGGATATACTATGGGTGGGAACTGATCTTTTCAACTCCATGTTCACTGCCTTGCCAAACTTGCCAAGGAGTCTGCAGAGTGGATATGCTATGGGTGGGAACTGATCTTTTCAACTCCATGTTCATTGATGCTCAGGTTGTTCCCACTTCTTGGTACTTGCATCAAATCAAATTTTTAAAATTGGGCACTCTCTTTTTTAATTACTTCCAAGTACTTCTTCATTCTCTCCAACTTTACCTCAAAGGTTCCATTGACCTGATTGATTATCAAGTGTGAATCACTGCAAAATAACTCTCATAACTCCCAAAAGTTTTACTTGTCTTACAGCTAAGAGCACTGCTTCATACTCAACGACATTATTAGTTGCTGGAAAAGTGATGCAAATAATTTGTTCTATTAGAGCTCCCACTGGGTCAAATATCATAATTTTGATGTCAAATCCTTTAGAATTATAATCTCTAACCACAAAAACTTTCCATGAATTTGTTGTTTGTACCTCGTCTAATACCATAGTATCTTGTGGTGAGTCTAATAGTGGGTCTGAGTTGAATTGGTCTTCTGACCACTTAGCCACAAACTCAGCTAGGGCTTGCCCTTTAATTGCCAACTATGGTTTATATTGGATGTCAAATTCATTTAGCTCAATTGCAATGTGGAAGAACGAGCCAAACTTTTCTGGTTTTCCCAAGATCTATTTCAAAGAGTATGAAGTTACTACTACTATGACACGTCCACTAAAATAGTGTCGTAATTTCCTTGCTACCATCTTTAATGTAAATGAGACTTTATCCAACTTGGGTTATTTATGTTGAGGCTGCATCAGTGCTCGGCTTACATAATAAACTGGTCGTTGTCCCCCTTCTCTCTGAACCAATAGAACTGCATTAGCTGCTCCTTCTGTAATTACTAAGCACAGATACAAAGTTTTCCCTTGTTGTGGGCTGGCTAATATTGGAGCTTTCCCCATGTATTCCTTTATAGACTAGAACGCCTCTTCACATTCTTGGTTCCAGACATAATCTTTATTCAAATTCAATTATTCGAAAAAAGGGGAGGCACTTTTCTATACATTTGAAAATGAATCGACTCAAAGAAACAATTCATCCTTTTAACTGTTGTACTTCTTTCAGACATTTTGGGGATCACATATTGACCAGTGCCATGATTTTATCTGGGCTTGCTTCAATGCCTCTCTTTGAGATCAAGTATTCAAAAAAAAATTCAGAGGAAACACCAAAAACACACTTCTTTGGATTTAATTTCATCCCATACTTAGTCAGTATAAAAAACGTCCCTCCAAGTCTTGCAAGTGATTCTCTATGACTTTCGAGTTTACCATCATATCATTGACATACACTTCCATGTTTTTACCTATTTGATCTTTGAAAATTTTATTCATAAGTATTTGGTAAGTTAAGCCGGCATTTTTGAACCCAAAAGGCATGTGAATATAGCAAAATGTACCTTCTTAGTAATGAAAGTCATTTTTTCTTCATCTACTAGGTGCATGTGAATTTAATGGTATCCAAAATAAGCATCCATAAAACTCATGATTGCAAAACTGGAAGTGGCATCAACTAATTAATCTATGCTAGGTAAAGGGAAACAATCCTTAGGGGTGGCACAATTTATCTTATTAAAATCCACACACATACGATAATCACCTCCTACCTTGTTTACTAAAACAACATTAGACAGCTAGGTTGGAAAGTCAACTTCTCTTAACCACCCCACTCCTTTCAAAGAGTAGACTTGCTTCTTGATAACTTCATTTTTCTCTCGAGGGAATTTTCTCTTCATTTGTTTCATCAATTTTTTAGTGAAATCCATGTAGAGACAATGTACCATAACGTCTGGATTAACTCCTGACATATCCTCTGGTTTCCAAGCAACAATGTCTAAATGGTTTTAAGGGAATGTTATTAAAGCCTCTTTCATTTTGCTTGGTAACTTGGCATTTACTTTCAAATTTCTCTCTTCCCTTCCTATTCCCATAGGAACCAACTCAAAATCTTCGGGTTCTATTGTTGAAATTTTGGTTAACTGGGCTTTGCTGTTAGGGTGCCCTAACTTTGATTGTTATTTCAGAGGAATAGCTTTTCTCAAGGCAGAATTGTAGTAGCTTCTTGCCTTTTCCTAGTCTCCTTTGATTTCCATTACCCCATCTTGTATTGGGTACTTAAGCAATTGATGATAAGTTGATGGTACAGCCTTTATCTTATTTAACTATATTCTTTCTAGTATGGCATTATATGAGGTAGGTGTATTTAACACCACAAAATTTGTAAACACAATGGCTCCCTTCATGGACACAGGTAATCTTATTGTACCAATTGACATTATCATGCTTCTGTTGATCCCTACTATCGACATGTCTTATGGGACTATCTCTTTTGGATCCAATCCCATGTCTAATAAGGCATTCAAATATAATAGGTCCGATGAGCTCCCATTATCTATTAGTACTCTCCGAACTTTGCAATGGGTTATCTTCACAGTTACAACCAATGGATCATCATGGGGAATTGGAGCTTCATGTTCCTCCAAAGTGACAAGAAATGTCGATTCTGCCCATTTCAAAGAGTAAGTTGACCTACAAATGTCACTAGCTTCTCTTGCATATCTTTTTCTTGTGTTACTGATGGACCTGCCATTGTGGGTCCACCAAGAATAGCATGTACAATTCAAACATTAGTTGGTTGATTCAGATCAAGTCTTTTGACTCTTGGTGGAAAAAATTTTGGAACGACTCCCTCCCTTCTGGGACTCCTCTGCCTTACTCTTTCCTAAAGATTGTCTCTCCCATCCACTAATTCCCTCAAAATTCCTTTGGATAAAAGTTGTTCTAACTCCCACTTCAAGTGTCGACAATCTTTTGTCCAATGCCCTATGTCTTTATGTTAGGATCTTCTTTGTTTTGGTTTCCTCTCATTCGTGGAGGCCATCTCACTTGTTCATTACCTTCCATATGGTGGACGACATTGGCTAGTGACACTCTCAATGGAAGGCCTCTGAATGGAGATAAAGCCACTTCCTCATACTCCTGGGCATCTCCACTTGATTGTTGTTTTAGGTTGAACTTCTGATAAAGGGGTTTTGATCCTTGGTATTGTTTCCTATTTTCATCTTTTGTTTATCCTTTGTTTTTATTATCTTCACTTTTCTTCAAAAGGGAACCTCTTGCACTAGATTTCAACTCTCTCTTCACATTAACAAATTTATGAGCTTCCTCATACAAAACTTCTAAAGACATGAGAGTTGTTTTTGAGAGCTCAATAAATAGTCCTGAATCTCTCTTTATTCCTTTACAAAAAGCGTCTAGTGATGAAACTATTTTGACCCATTTTTTGTTATATTTTTAAAATTTATTTTATATTTTATTCTTTTATTTTCGTGTTTTGGAAGGTATTTATGTGTTTTGTAGGTTTTTGGGCTTCTACAAGAATATTGTACTTAAATGGATCAAAGTGAGTGAAATTGGAGTAGAAAAAAGCTTGAGTAAGGCAAGCACAACAAGGCGCGCCGCTGCAGAAGAAATTGTGTGCTACGACAGTTTCTTATCTATTTTTACTATGGGAGCCAAAAATCAATGTGTGTTATGGCGGTGAACTCTCTGTGTTTACTATGGGGATCCATTATCAACGCGCGCCGCAATAGAAGGAAATGTGCCGCGACGAAATAGCCTTAGGTTTGTATACTAGCCTAGAATTTCATCTTACGCTGCTGCATAAGAAAACGCGCAGCCACGGCCTGCGTATCAAAAATTGCCCAGAAATCCTAATCGTGTGTGCTTCTTCATTCACCTATAAGTACCACATTATGCCTCTTCCAAACAAAATTTTTTTCCAACCAATTTCCTCTCTATCTTAGCTGCTGTGGCAGGTAGGGTTTCCACCCAAAATCAAGAGAAGACCTTCCATTTGTGAAGCTGCTCCAAGGATTTGAGAAAAGGGATCAACCAACTTCAAAGGAATTGGAGCTAGGAAGATCAAGTGGGGTATTTTTATTATAATGTCTTTTTCTTCTCTTTGATTTTGTGTATGCCTCTCATGACTAAATTAATTGACACCAATTTAGTTATGGTTGGCTAATTTGTGTAATTAGGATAATTAGTATTGCTTCCAATGATTGGAAGAACAATTTCATAATTTAATAATATATGAGTTTTGGATTTATTTATTGTTCATGTTCTTAATATTTCTAATTATAAATTAATGATTGGCCAAATCGTGATTTGTAGTTGGAGAAAATATGTTAGAATTTAGGCATTAGAAACGCCATCTTTGCTTAATTGTGCATTATGAACAAGTACCTAATTTGATTGCATTGATTTGTGTTAGATTAGGTAGTTATAATATTTTCTTGAGGTAATTCCAATTAATTAATTAACGTTCAAATCAAAAAAGTTAATTATTTGATTGTAGTTAAAATTGTCATTGATTTGGGATTCTCTAAGTTTAGCAGAAAAATCATTAAATCCAACTTTTAATTGAATTGCTTAATGTTTTCTTTCTATGAATGGATAGCGAACTAAGATTTTCGTATACATCCATAATCCTCCCCTTGGTTGTGATTTCTTGCAATTTATTTTAGTTATTGAATTAAATTAAAATTTATAATTTTTTCTACCAACCGACAATTGTTAAAGTGTTTAGGATTGTTTGTTCAACTAAATAAGAAAATAAATAACATTTTAAAACCACTATAATTCCTTAAGAGACGATCTTGGGAGTATACTTATCACTCATTACAAGTGATTCGTGCACTTGCAAGCTTTTTATAAATACAAAATTTGACTATCAAGTCATTGTGCATCATCTAGAGCAATTGAATCCAAACTTTCAAATATCTCTTATTTCTCTACTTTAAATCTTTTCAAGTAATCTCAATTGTCTCAAGTAAAAGAGGTGGTGTGATTCTTTTTTTATGGGCTTGTTACTGGCATAGTTGGTTATGAAGGCTTTAACAAAGTCCCCAAAGTTCTCAATGCTCCTTGCCAGTAAATCATTAAAGCACTTCTGTGCAGAGTCTTGAAAGTGGCTGCAAAAGTCTTACATAACATTACTTCCCTCTTTTCACTAGGTAAGCATATTGGTGCCTTGGCCGTTTTGAAATGCATCACATGGGATACTAGGTCTTTTGTACCTCGATAAGACGGGCATTTAGGTGCTAAATTTTTATGAGGTGGTATAGTAAACTCAATGTCATCTAAGAAAAGTGACAATCCCAATTAATCACAAACTTTTTTAATATCATACTGTATCTGGCCCTTTCCATTTGTTCTTACATTTTCTTCATTCTTTCTTCTATCATTTTAGGGATAGGTTGTTCAGGCAAAAGAGGTCCGATTGTGGCTAAGTTGGGCGAAGGTTTGGGACTTGTCACAGGAATGATTGGAGGGGGTACTAAATTTGGCACGAGCTAGTGCAAACCTTGTTTGTGGTATGAAGGTAGGGGATTTGTGTTCGGTACGAACTTTCTGGTTCTCCTTGGTATGATCATGCCTTCCGATCTCTATTTAAGGGGTGATTTCGATTCATAGGCTATTTTTGGAAATTAGCAACATGATTTCTCAAGTCTCTATTATTTTCTTGGGTAGCGAGGAAAGCTGGTTGTAAGTCTGTCAATTGGCATTGTAAAAGAAGTATCATTACTTGGTCATTTGTAGTTCGTCCCAAAGATTGGACTGATGGGGTCGAGGATTGGGTAGAAGAACTGGAATGAGTTGTTTCATTAACAAAATTTTTAGGAGGAAGGTATCCCAAACCGAGGTGCTCTTTGGAAAGTTCTGCGTGAGTTGGAGAATCGAGCAGATTAGCAATGATGCCGGCATTTTGATCCTTTAGTTGCCAAGCATTTAGTGGGCGAGCTATCATGACTTAAGACAAATAGTTGGCAATTGGCGTAATTTTCCCTAATGTGAGGGGATATCTCTTGGTAATTAAAACATGAGGCCTTAAATTCTAATATTTGGCTAAAGAACCTAAGCCCCACGGTGGCCATCAATTTTTTAGAGATAGCACAATAAAGAGAAAATTTAGTATTAATATTTAGATCGTTGTTATAATAGCAGTTCACATATATATATAGACATAAAAAAAATACATGTGTCATGAAATGAATGGCTTGTCAAGTGCTGATGTGACATATAGAAATTGAATTGATGTGACTTGGAATGTTCTTCAAATCAGGTTTAATGTATGGACTATTGGTGGTCCATATGTCATGAACTGGTATGACTTGCAAAAATAAAGGGGTGGTTAATATAATTATTGAACCAAACATACATCATAAGGTGCCAAGGGTAACCAGGTCATGAGATATTGTAACCCACTAATCAATTGGACTACGAATTGTCTAATCTGGTTCATAAAGAACAAAAGGCTTAAGTTTGTTACACATTATGAGGTCTTACAAGTTAGGGGATTGAGTCATAGATGGGTTCACATAGTCAGGTCGTTGGTACCTATGGGCTTATAGCCAGTTTAACCAAACAATAAGTCCCCCCATTCCTTTAGCTCTTATTCAGGTAAGGGAAAGTTATACGGTTTCGTGGGTCCTTTAATGTCAAACCTTCAAAACTTATGGTTTGTAAAGATTTTCCTCACATGAACTCTCCACATTCTAGGGTTCCATTATTTAAATAATAAGCTTTTCAAATTTTGGGACTTCAAACACACCTTATAAATGTGTCTTTTTAACTTCTAAGAGTGAAACCCTCTGGCAAAAGAACTATAAATAGAGGTTGAATTAGTTCATTTTCACACTTAAACCAAAATTCACATTAAAAGTTTAAGAGTAAATTAGCACATCCTTTAATTGGAACAGAAAAAAATCAGCCCGCTTGTCAAAATTATAGGTAACGATTTATTTACTTTTATGTATTATTATTATATTATATATATATTTTTATAGACTAGTAATGGGGCAGTTTCAAATTAGGATCATAAAATGGCTATGAGTGAAAATAATAAAGAGTCTACACACACGGACCACAATGAAGAAGTTAGGGGTCGCAAATGTGAACATTGATTCACAAAATCCAGAAATCTTGGTTGACAAGGCTTGTATTTGTTTTTTTTTTTTTTTTTTTGTAAAATTAGCACATTTTTAAAGACAATGATTTCAATGGTGTGATAGTCAATGATTTATTAGCTGATTTTATTGAAAAGTATACATTTGGTGAAGACGAAACTTTAATCACTCTTACTAATGATTCAGTGGAGGTCCTAAAGAAGGGTGGCCAATTGAGAGTCACCAGGGAGAATGAAGGTTAACTCAATATATTACGATGCTAACATAAATGTATATGATGAAATATATTCAATACCTTGTATATGCTATTAAGTAGCAATATTTACCTTATAAAAATATTATATATGCTATTTTATGAGTAAAATATAAGGACATTTTGATTATATCATCCTTGAAATGAATGTCATGTGATGTTGACATTGAAATGAATATAATCAAAAGAGAAAAGTATATCTTGAAAGATTCAAGTGATTAATTTAATATATAATAATCACTACTTTAGCTCAAATATGAGTACTATATTTTGAAAATTCAATCTTGATTACTTAAGATTTTTTAGTATTCAATATCATTAATCTTTTATTTAAAAAAACTTTGGAGAAAAAAGGCTATTAAATCATATATTTCATCGAGAGCCAAAAGAAATATATACATAGACATAACAATATTAATAGTAAAATTAGCAATAGTTATGAATTATTTGTATGCTATCTTTGCAAATGAAGTTTGTTCATGAAATAACAATAGAGAAACACACACATATATAATTATTTTGTACTTACATAGATTATTAAGAAAAAAAATACAATTTGATCATACATTCTTAGAAGTAAATGATTATCATGTGCATAACTTGGGCTATAGTGTTCATATTGGCAATGTGTTAGTTACGATCTTTATTGTATTATCAAAAATTTAAAGCCTATAGGCAAATAAAACATATTTTAGAGTTGTTATGCCACGATGTATTTGAACTCTAATTTTATAATGAATCATGAGCTTCCATAAAAGCAAAATAAAAAAATGTCAATTAAGGTTCAATTCGTTGTCAATATTATCCAATATATGTCCCATTTTTTGAACTTGATGGATAATGATCATCAATAAAGTTATGGTTGAAGAAATATGCAATGAGCTTGTAACTATTGTCAATTAATTAAAATGGTAAACACTTATGTGTTTTAAGGATCATTTAATAATACTCATTATTACTTGAGTTAGTACAATTTGATGTATAACATAATAAAAAAGTTTTGAAGAACTAAAATATGATAAATTATATAATATATAATTGTGCTTAAAATTTTTAAAGTTGAGGAAGAATTTAATATTTTGAATATATTTGGCAATAATAATATTTGAGACTACAAGTAAAATATAATTATATTATATTTAAAGTCTCATGTAGAAGCTTAAACTTCAATTTTTTTTTTCCAAAATATCAACCTTATAATTAAAATTGCATTGATGGTGCATATGTTTGTCTAAAGTATAATACCACAAATACATGACCAGAAGTCAATATTTGGAAAGCTTCTTTTAATTTATATCGTAAATACAAAATAAATTTTAATGATATAAAAGCTTAAATAATTATCATGACTAAGATAATCAAAATTGGTTCATTATACAACAGAAAGGTACAAGATTGTAGACCAAAGTCCAAACCTTTCTTTATTTAATAACTATCTGTATTACATATTCTTAAGGCAAAATAAACTCATTATATTTAATAAAAGTTAATAATGAATCTCATGTCTCTAAAAAATATATATTATGAAAATAATAATGTCATCCTTTTTATGGAAACATCATATGTTTTGAAACTTACATTAGTGACAAAATAAAATTTAATTATTCTTATTGCACCGACTCAACATATTCAAATGGGCTCACAAATAAATTTAAAAATATATGTTTTGAGTTTCACTTATGGTTGAATATATTGGACCCTTTGAAGGGTAAGTAGGCTTCTTAAATAATTTTGATAATAGAATAACTTGTGCCATAAGGGGGAGAGAAAAAAAAGATAATAACATGAAATTATTTAGAATGCATCAATTTTTATAGAACATTGAAGTTTATAAAATCACTAGATGATAGAATGCTATATATTAATGATGCATTTAGATATTAACAAATTTAATTGCGAAATGCTTGAGCAATTATTGAAGCTACTATAGGACAATAAAATAAAATGCCAGCAGATAATCATAATTTGTCTAAAGCTTGCTAATTTATTGGTGCAAAAATAATACACTTATTGATGAAATAAAGGGAGTTAACACTTCAAGAAATGATATCAAGATTTTTCTTTTTGACTCCTACAGAGTCTTAGGTACTTAATAAATAAAGTGATATCATTTCGATAATGAAAGGAAGAAAATATTAATATATTAATATTGTACAACATATTTTCTTTCATGTCTCTCTTTAGTAAGAAAGAGATAATAATGATCTTTAATAAAATTAAAAGTCATTAGATGTCGACAAAGAAAAGTATTAGCCAAATATAAAATACTATTTTAGGCATATATTCATTTACTTATGCGCAAAGTGAAATAAATATAGTATAAATACCTAAGATGTTCATTATATATTTGTAAGAACTACTTGTCTAAGTGCCTAAAAATATAAACGTGTTAAAAATATATGAATTTATTTTAAAAACTAATGAGGCTGTAAGATACAAAATTTTACTTTCATATGTCTAGGATGACTTTAAAATATGACTAACAATCACATAATATTGATTTATATAATTACTGATCTTAGTAAATTAATAGTACTTGTTGCTTATAAAAGCATTAAATTTCAAATGTCATTTATTATTATCATTATTCATAAGCATGTACTATTAAAGCAATGTGAATTATTGCATGAATTTTAATAGATATTTAGTAGATTCACATAAGCATGTTTTCACATACTTCATGACTTTGTTATGGATACAAAACATGCTGAATTATTTTATGTGTTCCTAAAAATATGGCAAAGATAAATAATTATATTAAATAGAGATAAAATTTTATTAAATTACTTTTTATGGATAAAACATATATGCACATTGTATATTCAATTATTATTTAGTTGTATGATATAAAAATTATCTCATATTATTCTTTATTTTATAATCAGTTGGTACCATTTAGTAAAATAATTGATGCTCAGTATATTTATTGACATTGATGAATATTATTAGAGCATATACAAATCTTGAATTTTACAAAAGAATATAATATTATAAATTGGATATATGAACTATCATCATTACTGTAGTATGTTTTATAAGTGCAAGGTTTCAAATTAATTTTGCAATAACTGACAAAATAAGCTACTTTTTAGAATAATATGCACCTTACAAATTAGTATTTAAATATAACATGTTATTAAATTAAATAAATTTGATTTACAGCTATAAAATTGTACTACATATAAAGTTAAGTGACAATCAAGTAAACCTACAAGCCATGAGATATTACATTTACTTCAAAATTTGAGAAATTATCATAGTGACGTTAAAATGTGTCAATTAAAAGGGCATCGCATGTTAAACGATTGTTATCAACAAAAGGAACACATCTGTATACACATTGTACTTTTATTTTCTATGGTTTTGTCCTACCGGGTTTTCCTTGAAAGGTTTTAATGAGACAAGTTAAGAGTATTTCATAAAAATAATGTACTATTTTTCCCTTTGCTAGTTTTTTATCCCACTAAATTTTTCTAGCAATGTTTTTAACGAGACATATTTTCTATGCATTTAATATCAAGGGAAAATGTTATAATTTAAATGTCAAATCTTAAATATGATATTATCTATTTTATGGTTAGATTTATTTCAAATGAGATATTTATCTCTATTGTATCATAAACTTGTATTTAATTAGAGATTTAATATCTATCATATTTTAGATTCAAAATTCATATTGTATCTTACAAACCTTATAAAAAGAATATTTAGCAATTTATTATACACACAATAATTAATAAAAATTACTTCTACTATTTTATTATTATTATTATTATTATTATTATATTATTATTATTATTATTCATTCTCTTATAGTTATCTAGTTTTATAATACTAATATTATTTTCTCACAATTATTAATGGTCGGCGTTTAATATACGATGCAAAGCAATTTCGACACAATAGTACTCACAAACTAGAGTCTTATGGGAGGTGATTATCTGTGATTGTACAATTATATAAATGATTTGGGCATATTTGTTATGAACACAATACATTATAAGCATAAGAACATGGATTTACCAAAATACCCTTAAAATGGTTATACTTCTGTTAACTAAGTGAAGAAAAATTAAAAATTGGGTACCGTATATATAAATATTGTGATGTATGAGGTTTTAGAGATAAATCTAACAAATGAATCAGAGAAGAAAAGAAGAAAAGGAGAAGATAGAAGTTAAGGATTGACGATTAAATTGAGAGCCAATAATCTCATTCCATAATATCCTATATCAAATATTCATCAAAAATTTTAAAATACAATAAAATATAGGTGAACGTTTCATATCATACTAAACGTTTTAAATTACTATCAATTTGGTACTTTATGTTTTTTTACTATCAATTTGGTACTTTATGTTTTTTTACTATCAATTTGTTACTAAACGTTTACAAAGTGTTATCAAATTAATATTTTTGTTAAAAAAGGAGTTAACTTTGGATGGAAAAAATCACTTGCGTCCCTCATGAAAATTAAGAAGGACATTTTCGTCATTTCTATATATTTTATATAAAAAAAAAAAATTATTTTTCTTTAATCTGTTCAAGTATAATAAGCACATCAAAGTAAGGTTATTTATTCAGCAAGAATTTCTTTGAAAAAATATTTATTTCTTTTTCTTTAATCTGTTCTTCTTTTCCCAAGTTTCACTTTAACTTGTAATCATATTCAGTTCCAAATATGTTAACAACAAATTCGCATCCCTATAGTGTTACGAATATGAATGTGATTTGTCATTTGAGGCGACTTCAAGAGAACCTAAATACGGAGGAGAACTGGACAAGTGACAGGAGACCAATGTTCGAAGTTGTAACAGTTCAGGAAAATTCCATAAATAAAAAACTTCAGGGTTAAGGAAAAATAAGAAAAGAAAACATGGATAAGGGAAAAACGAGAGGTACAAACCAATTGGGAGGAAGGAGGGGACTGTTGGTAAGTGGTGCCATCATTTTCGACTACCCAGCCGGTTTCACGAGCCAGCGCTGCCAGAACATGTTCATATCGGCCCCAGCCGGTAGAGGGAAATTGCCGTATTGCCTGAGTCCGGCTAGCATGCAGCTGGTAATGGCCCAGCGGTGCTGTTCTCGAAGATTTTAGCCCATGAAATCGTAATTGTTTGAGTTGATGCCGATGATGCCTCTTGTATTTTTTTTTACTTTATAAAATATATGGAAATGACGAAAATGCCCTTCTTAATTTTCATGTGGGACACATGTGATTTTTTCCATCCAAAGTCTAAGTGATTGGTGATGAACACTATTTTGACCTACTATTTGTTACGCTTTTAAGTATATATTTTGCATTTAATTTCGATATAATCTTGTTTTGGAGGGTATTCTATTGTTTTGGAGGTCAAAGTAGGTTTGGGAAGAAATGTGGAAAAAAAGAGTAAAAATGAAGCAAAACGTGTTAAAGAATGTAAGCCTTACATTGGGTGTCATTCACTATGTAAGGAGGACAAACAAAAGCTTAGGAACGTAAGCCTTACATCGAGAATCAACAAATTATGTAAGGGCATTTACATGGCATTACAATAACGCGTGCCGCGGCATAGAAAATGCGCGCCGCAGCGGGGACGTTTCTGTCTTGATTTGAATTCCATGAAAATATTGTGCGCCGCGGCATGAGTATTGTGCGCCGCGGCGAGGAACTTTCTGCTTTGGTTCGTAATTCAGGAAAAACATAGCGCGCCGCGGCATAAAAATGCGCGCCGCAGCCCGCGCGCGCAAACTTTAGTTTTTCCCCTTCCAGCTCCCAAATGCACACACACAACCCTAATCAACACAATACATCCCAAAAAACCTGTTTTTTTTTTTTTTTGGAAGTGGTGAACAGTAGCGTGAATAGTGCCGATCCAGATTTTTCATACAATTTTGAGAGAGAAGTTACTTCATTAAGGCTATTCCATTGGAGCTTCATCAAGAGACTTGAAAAATGTGATCATCCAACATCAAGGATCTTGTTCCAAGAGTGAAAGTGGGGTAGATTCTTATTTGTAATCTTTTTCTTTCTCATTAGAATTCTTTTGATGCTATTTATAATGAAGAATCTGGATTTGAGTTTGATTATGAGTAGCTAAATCCTTTTGTGTGGGATTTTAGGGATGTGACTTTGAATGGATAATGTTTATGTGGTTTAATTATTATTTGAGTGAATTGTTTCATGTTCATTGTTCTTAACATCTATGTTCATTAATTATTTTTGGCCAATTTAATTTATGAATGTTTGAGACTATTTTAGGGTTGAACTTTAGAAACGCTATCTAAGTTTAATTGGGCATTTTTGAGCATGAGCCTAAATTAAGTGCATTGACTTGTCTTAATTTAGGTGATTAAATTACGTTTTCCTAAGATTAATGCTAATTAACTAATTAAAGGTCCGGATCAAAGAAGCTAATTAGTTAATTAAGGAAAAATCGCCATTAATTTGAAATTTTCTAGGATTGGTGAAAAAGAATCAATAAAATTCACTTTATACGCTCGATTGAGGAAACCACGTAAACCAATTTATCCATACTTAGTTCACTAACTAATTTCCCACACTAGTTCATCATATCGTTTCAACCTCGTTCTTTACTCATTTATTTCTTTATTTTAAGTAATTACAATTTTAGCAACCGTTTTTCAAACCAATATTTGATTAGAGTGTTTAGGATTTATTTCATCACTAAGTTTTAGATTACATTTAACTCTTTTAAAAACCACCGCAATTCCTTTGAGAGACGATCTTGGGAGTATACTTGTCGCTTACTACAAGTGACTCGTGCACTTGCGAGCTTTAACAAATACAAATTTTGGTTATCAAGTTTTTGTGCATCAATTGGTTTAAGAGGAATTTCGAGAATACTCTTTTCAAATAGGGGCTGATTTTTTTATGATTGATGGAAGACCTAGAATACCTTTAAAAAGAGGAGTTACAGCGACTCTTAGTTGATTAGGACTAGACTCTTCACTTGGTAACATGAGACCAAAATTTTCCTCAATTAATTATTTCTCTTTGGGTAGGTGGAAGAGGTCCTAGAATAACTTATATGGAACATTGATAATTTTGGGAGGAATAGGTGACATTCCTTGCTTAAAACTTTGGCATTTGGTTTCTCTTCTAAAGGAATAAGAATTATCTTTTTATCCATCCAAAATACCATAAAAATGTTTTGTTTCATCTTACGGATTGCATTTACATTGTCTCTCCAAGGCTTATCAAGAACAATATTGCAAGCATGTGAGAAATTTATGTCTATCACTTCACACTAAACCTCATATTGATAAGACCTTTCAATTGAAAATGAAAGCATATAAAACTCATTAAAAAAAAAAAAGGTCCTTTTTAGTTTCTAAACACAAGGCTTTCACAAGGGTTTTAGAAACCAAATTATCATTACTCTCAAATCAATAAGCAAAGACGAACTTATGTATTGGGCCGTACCGGTTTGAGCCCGAGTAGCCTTTTTAAATTTTTTTTAATAAATATTAGTAGTATAAACGTAGTCTAATATATTATACCGATTAAAACCCTATACATAAACTCAAATATTACTTTCCACTGCTCCTCGTTGCTGCCGTTGTTGACTACTCGTACTTGCTGCTCTATTCTCTGCAACATTGTACTTTCTACTGCGCATCTGCTATCTTCCTCTTTTTATATATATAAAAAAAAAATTATTATAGGTATGTATTCTTCTTTAAAAATACTAAATATTTAAAATATTTATATTTCAATTTACACTCACATCAATAGTTATGTATTATTTATTCCTAAAAATTATAGCTTTTAAACTTTTGATCAATAAATATAATTATTAATTTAAGTGCTTATTTAATTATAAATTTATATGTATTTAACACTCATTTTTTTCATAACAATTCACTATTATTTCATTAAATATGTTATTTTTCCCTTCTTTAAATTATTATTTAGAGTTCTATATTTCAAAATATATATTATCTCATTATTATATTAGAACATAAAATTTATTTTAAATTTTTATACTTATCAATTACTATTAATAGATGAAAAAATGTTTAGGAATATAACTTATTTTATTGATTCTTTAATTCTCAAGTTATTTTAATTTTTTGTTTGTTTGTTGTTAGGTCATTTTAAGTTTGTAATTTTTAATTTATATACTTTAATTTGCATTAAATACTTTTATCGTAGGTTATAATGGGTAATTAGTTTCCTTATTAGCGTTGGAAACTATTATGATTAGGATATTAGGATAATGATTTTAATGTTTTCTTATTAGTTTATGAGTCTTGTTTAGAGTCCTATCAGGATTAGGATTTTAGTTTATTATCCCTATAAATATCAATGTAGTCCTTCAGTATTATAATGAATGAGAATTAGAATGTCTTTATTTAACTTTTTGGTTCTCTTCTCAACCTACTTTGATTATCTATTATTTTAGCTTCTACACTCCTTCTTTCATCTATCTTATATATATATTTCTATCTGCTTTATATTTTAACATAAACCTCGCCAAAGTTCTAAATCATTTAAAACTCTTCATTCATTTTTTAAGTAAATAGATGATCAACAATCAACCAAAAGCACTTCTATTGAAGCTACCAACCAAAAAAGTAAGCGATTTCAAGAACCAATTGTAGATGATAATGCACACATATTTTAAAGTTCCAAAGAAATGATTTTCAAAAAATTAGTGTTCAATCTTTGGAACATGATCCAAGTTTACGTAATCTAATATGGTCATATGATATTCATATACAAGATGATATTCGAAGAGAATTTATCAACATGGGACCATATCAACCCAAGTTAGATGAATTTTTACCTACTCAATTTGGGAGCCAACAACATCGATTTTAATATTATTGATTTTCTTAATTTCCTTGGATGGAGTACACTTCAAACAAAGATAAAGCCTTTTGTTTTTCATGCTTTCTTTTTTATATTAATCTACCAAAACATCCAACATTCACGGTTAATAGATTTGGAAATGGGAAAAGGATAAATGATGGAAAATGTTCTTTTATGAATCATGAAGGGAAATCACATCAAATGGATATGAAAAAATGGGCTAATTTGAAAAATCCATCAAAACAAATTGATAAAGTGATAAATGCACAATCTTCACAACAAATTTTAGATAATCGGTTACGGTGTAAGACTTCAACAGAGACTTTCAAGTGGCTTGCAAAGCAAGCATGTGCATTTAGAGGGAAAGATGAATCTATCTCTTTAACTAATCGTGGTAATTTCATTGAAATGATAAAATTGATGGGATTAATGAATGAAAATGTTGCGAAAGTTATCTTAGATAATGCTCCTAGAAATGCTAAATATATTTCTCCAAAAATTTAGAAGGAAATTTTAAATATTCTTGCTAATAATGTAAGAAAAAGAATACGTAAAGAGGTTGGAGATGCTAAATTTTGTATTCTTGTAGATGAGGCAATTGATGAATCTAACAAGGAACAAATGACAATTATTTTAAGATTTGTTGACTGTGGTGAGTTTATTAGAGAGTTTTTTTTTTGAATTGTTCAAGTTGAAGACACAATAAATAAAAATCTTAAAACTGAGATACGTAAAGTTCTTACTATATATGATCTTCAAATAGAGAACCTAAGAAGTCAAGGATATGATGGTGCAAGCAATATGCGTAGAGCATAGAATGAATTGCAAGCATTTTTAAAATAAATTTTTCATCTGCATATTATATTCCTTGTTTTGCTCATAGATTGTAGTTAGCTTTGGTTGTAGCATCCAAAGATATCCATAATACGTGATTTTTTTTTTCAAAGTTGAACTCAATAATAAATCTTCTTAGTTCTTTAACTAAGCGTTGCTATGAATTAAAATCTACTCGAGAATCTGAAATAGCAAATATGTTAGCTTCAGGAGAACTTCAGACTGGTACAGGAGCCAATTAAATTCGCACTTTGCAGCGACCTGAGAGTAACAAGATGGAGCTCACATTTTGCTTCAGTTAATAGGTTGATAGATCTGCTTGGTGAAACTTATACTATTCTTGAGAATATGATTCAAAATGGACTTAATAGTAATATAAGAGGAACTGCAAAAAGATGTCTGAAAGTAATGAAAAGCTTTGAATTTGTATTTATTTTAATTTTTATGGATAAAATCCTAGAAATCATTAATATTTTATGGCAATCATTGCAGTATAAAGTTTAAAATATTCCAAATGCACTTGAATGAGTGTCTTATTCTTAAGGTCTTCTTGAGAATCAAAGGCAAGAAGGTTGGAATATTTTTTTGCAATGTGTTTTGTCATTTTGTAAAAAACATAATACTGCCACCCCAAATATGAATGCTCGGCATATGGAAGGTACAAGACGTTCATGTCAACAAGATAATCACATTATATTTGATCATTATTATCGTGTTGACATATTTAATGCAGTAATTGATTTTCAACTAATGAAAATGGGTATCAGATTTTTTGATGAAGCAATGAAACTTCTTATTCTTAGTTCAGCTCTAAATCCAGTAAAAAATTTAAATCCTTCAATGCTGACGATATCTATAATCTTGCTAAAAGATTTCTATCCTCAAGATTTTATACAAAAAGAGCTTGAAGATTTAAAAGCGTTAATTGAAATTCTATGAGATAGCTATTGTATAATACTTAGATTTTTGAAACATACATTCTCTATCTAAATTGTGTGAAGAGCTAGTTAAAACAAAAAAGTCCACAGATACACTATCTAATTGATAAATTAATTAGTTTGGTGTTAACCCTTTTAGTCTCTACAGCAAGTACGAAACGTATTTTCAGCTATGAAACTCATTAAAACATCACTTCAAAATAAAATGGAGGAATTTCTTCAAGATTCCATGATTGTTGATATTGAAAGAGAGTTTGCAGAAGAAATTGAATCTGATTTGATAATTAATGAATTTTATGCACTAAAGTATCGTCGGACACAATTTAAATAATTTTTTTTTTTGTTTACTTTTTAAAGTTTATATTATTTTCTCAATGTTAATTATAAATCTTGATATTATAAATAAATAAAAATTTAAGAAATTTTTTAATATATATTAACCCTCCTAAAAAAATATTTATGGATACGTCCCCATCAATAAGGACATAACACACCTTTTTATTAACGGTGCATTTAGTTCTAAAATGAGAAGGTGTTTGGGACTGTTTTTGATGTTTGGTTATGATGTAATTTGGCTATTGGATCGGCGTGTGTTTTTGGATAAGCCTTGGTTTGCAAATGTTTTAGAATCATAGATTTGTAAACGAGAGTCTATAGGAGAGATTGGTTGTTTGGCTTCTATAACAGGGGCTGCTGGTTGTTTGGCTTTCGCTCACATTTGGTATGGTGGGATTCACCAGATAGCCTAGGAAAGGAAACTTTGTTTCAAAGTGGATTTCATTGTAAGCCAACTGTTTATTGGTGGTTTATACAAATGTTTTCTATGCTTTTGAATGCTCTTCCATAATTCCCTGGCATGACCAATTAAACACAACCTAGCATATACATGCAGTGAGAGTCAGAGTGCCCAAAATAATTAGCAACATCTTCAATGGCACAATCCAAGAGAGTTTTCGATGTTCCTTCTCTATCAATGATGGGTCAAGGGGCTAGCTCTTTGAATAATATTTAAAGTAAACATTGAATGAACGAGTGATATGCTAGTACAAATTTACCACAATTTTCACAAAATATGAAAAGCAAACACAATTCAAATACAGAGAATTTAGAATAATACCAAACCCAAGAAAATTCCCAAATGAATAACACCCAATCTGAGGTAGGAATGTGGGTGTTGGTGCTCATGGGATACTGTGCGAATTAGCTGATGTTAATGTACTTGGAGCTAAATCATCATCAAGCACTAAAGGCTTTCACACGATTCCATCCTAAGATCTCAAATATAAGTTGCCTCCGGTGGAACTTGATTTGGGGGGCATTTGATTTATGGGTAATTGATTGAAGATAAGGTTATAAGGTGAAAATGGATATGGCTAGCTGTGGGTGTAATGTATATCTGCTTATCTAAATATTTTTTTGAATATTGGAAGATGAAAAGTAACATAGGGAATTGAGATATAAGAAAGATGAGAGAAAATTAAGATTCTGATATGAAGCAAATTAGAACAGAGAGGTATTAGAATTGAAAAAGAAATTAAGTCAGATAAGATGTAGAGATATATAGAAATGATAGAGAACAGGACTAATTTTCTTGAGGAAGAAAAATAAACACGGCTCTGATGCCAATCTGAAGTAGAAAGTTTTAGAGATAAAACAAAAAATAAATTAGAGAAGAAAGGAAGGAGATGAACGTTAGGAATTGGGATAAAATTGAGAGCCAACGTTCTCTCCATAACATTTCATATCAAATATTTATAGTCAAGCATCTATCTATGGGCCTCTTATAATTGCGCCTTACATAACAATAAATTAAATAACACAAACAATTGTAGTTCCTACACATTGGGGCAGCAACTTTTGAAACATTTTGAACATATCTTTTACAAACCCAAAATATTTGGGGCATCTAACGCAAATTTACTTTGAGGAGATTGAGGTGCTCAAACTTATGGTGCATTAAGCTCCTTCACATATTCAAGATTTAGTATTACCATTTTCTTCCTTACGGAATTCTGTATTCATAGTTCTGTTGGTTTGCTTTGCAAAGTAGTTGCAATAATGAAAATTGACAGGATTAAGTAGAGCTGTGTATGATGCTAAGAATGCTCAAGACCCTAATTTAAATTATTTTTTGAGAACCAATGAGAAAAGGAAATGTTGCATAGTATTGTTTGGACCCTCACAATAAAGCATGATTTATATATTTGACAATGTTAAAAAAGCTAGTCTGTACTATGACTTGTAGTGTAGCCATGGCCACCAACAGGAAATATCAGAGCAGAAGATTATGGTATAGTCAACCTGAATCCTTTCATGCAATGCATCATCCAGAAAACAAACAAGGTACGTTACACCAGCTTCAATGTTAAGGAATAGGCATTTTGGTCTACCTCAGGTGCTATATTCCTTAAGATCAGGGATTTATTTGAAAAGTCATGCAGACGCTTCCATAGCTGCTAGAAACTGCTCTGGAACGCACAGTAAGGGAGCCTGAATTGCACCCAGTATGCCGAGCTGACCACAGGCGGCCATCTGATCATCGCCTCTACTCAGCCGCAAGAAAACAACACACCCTGCTTCAGCCAAAAAGTTACGGAACTCGATGATCTTCTCCTTACAAGTAGGTCTGAATTGAGATCCACTATGTGGATTAAATGAGATGAGATTGATCTTGCATGGAATACCCTTAACAAGATCGATGAGCTTCTTGGCATCCTCAATGCTGCAGAAGTTAAGTCACAGTCAAAGCGCACAATCCATAATAGGTAATTATGGATTTGCTTCTAGCCAGTCCAGCACCCTTTTTTTCCGCAAAGAGAAAACAACTAAAAAAGGAAATATGATGGTTTGGAGACAATCTACATGAATGCATAGATAGGACTAGCTATATTTAAAATCAGAGAGATGCACTGAATAAAGAACTGTTGTAAGGTTGTCGCATTTTATATCCAAGTCAAATAATACCAAACCATTGGAAAAGTTAATCTTACCTGTCATTAACGCCTGCAAGCATTACATATTCGAAAAGGACTTTGTAGTTGTGTTTGAAACGAAGTTCCTCCCTAAGGGTTTGGAGAAGCAAGCCTAATTTATATTTCCGGTTGATTGGCATAATCCAGTTCCTTACCTGGAGCATTCATGGGTAAGGAAGGTTAATCAGTATGCATGTTTGTTCTTTTGTGCAAGTGTGTGAACATGAATACAACTAGCTCAATAAGAAAAAACTCAAAGGAAATACCTCATCAGTTGTTGCATTCAAACTAACTGCTAAAGCACAGTTGGAGTCTTGGAGGAAACGCCTTTAGCTGAGGGATTAGCCCACTTGTTGAAACAGTGACCTTGCGAGGACTGAAATGAAGGCCTTGCTCATGCACCATTATGTCTGCAGCTTTGATGACATTGTCAATGTTGTGAAGTGGTTCTCCCATTCCCTATAAATTTAATGGCCATGTTAATCAACAAAGAGTAAATATTTCTGCCTCACATTTTGTTTTTCCTCTTCCCACGCAAATTTAATAGATAAATCTCCATCCTCATTCAAATTTTACAAATAAAATAAAGAAAAATTGCCAAATAAGACAGGCCCCACTTTTTTATACCATGAACACAACATTTGTAATCAAGCCAACTTCACTTAGTTAGCAGGCGTCTTGCAAATACAGCTTGCTCTACTATCTCAGCTGCAGTTAGGTGTCTCTTTAAACCCATCCTACAATGTTGATGAAGACATTACAAAACAAACAACCAAGGGGAACTGTAATAAAGGCAGAGTGAGGGAATGGAAGAAAGAAAATAAAAGCTTGCCTGCCAGTGTAGCAGAATTGACAATTCATGGCACATCCCACTTGACTTGAAACACAAACGGTGTTACGGCCACTGTCAGAAGGTATAACGACAGTCTCGATCACCGACCCATCTACCAAAATGAACAAAATCTGCAACCTTCTGTGAGTCCCACAATCAATCAGAATATCACAAAAAATGCATGTTATTACAGCAATCCACATATGCCCTTCTAGCGTTATTCAAAGTTAGACCGTGTTGGAGCAGAACCAAGCAGCATAGACAGGAAAAAAAAGACATTAAAGGATAATTACTAGTAGTGTAGACAAGAAGGAATGACTTCGAGTACCTTTTTAGTCCCGTCAGAGGCTGTGATAATTTCTTTCAAAGATAATGCCCTGAACTCTGCATTTTTACTTAACATTTGTTTAAAATCTTTATTCAAACCTGCACAAACAACTTTCCCCTTAAAAAGACTGATCATACACTAGTAAATTAAATCAAGTATCCAAAAAACATATAGCAGAACATTAGCAAAAAGTTAGATGAGTATCATGGTGTGAAACCTTCCAATTCATCACTATTGTTCGCCCAAATGTTGTCCCCATATAGGCGTTTCCACAGCATTAGAGCCTGACCAGGCCTATACCCATGTGATTGAACCCATTTCTTCCAAACAAAAATCCCATCCGCCATTAGAGATTATAAATAAAAAAATCTTACCAAAATTCTTAAAGAATGAAAACAGAATTCAAAAACAACATACTTCAAGCTCAGTGTAACTCATCCCCTTGAGAAGCAACTTACATTCCTTACTTGAAATCCCAATCCGGCTACTACTACCTGCACAACCAATATCGGAGAAATCGTCGTCGAAGGAGACAAGAGGACCAGGTGGGGAAGGAGCAACGGCTGTTGAAAGCGAACGACCTTTGTTGGACAAGACAAAGTGGAAGAGATAAGCTTGTCGTTTATGGAAAACGTGGAAGTTAGGGTTTTGATAGGTAGGAGACGTGAACGACGAAACCATGGAAGGCCATGGCGCGCCAAGAGAGAGAGATTTTGGTCTCAAAAGGAAGCGCCTCATCCACATACACCCCAACTCCATTTAAAATTTGTGCAATCCCCAACTCGTCTCCAAGTTAAATAGAGGAAATGGCGCTTTTGAATTACACTATGCTTTTTACGCATACAATGCACAATATTAGTTAGCCTTTTAAATCTTGGTAGTTAGTAGGAGTGGTAATTGCCTGGTATTAGTCATATTTATATAGTGTTATTTATGTTGGTATTGCATTCGTTTCGTGTTATTTATGTCGAGTTTTCGTGTCAATTGACACATGAAAAATTTTACTCGACTTTTTTTTCGTGTTGCCTATTTATAATAATAAAAAATAATAAAACCTTTAAGAACATGAAAAAATTATTGATCAATTTTTACTAAAAAATTTCATATTGTATCGTGTTCGGTTCGTATTAAAAATTGACACCCCTATTAATTAGCCTTTTAAGAAATCTCATTGTAACTTTTTTATTCCACATTTACATTTTTATATCTAATCAATAATTAATATATCATTTAATAAACACATCTCTTTAAATTAACCCTAATATGTTTTAAGTTAGCCCACTATTTTAATATATTATAATTTGTAAGGATTTTTTGTGTTTAAAATTACCAAAAAAGTCGAGCTTAATTGAATTAAGATTTTTATTTGATTATGTTATCGTATTTTAAGTAAGATTTTATAATTCTATTTTTAAGTACAATTCCTAGAACTGGAAGTATTAAGACACTTAAAATTCTATTAAATAGGGTTTTGGGCCTTTGTTTCTATAAATTTCTAAGGGTAGTGTAAAGTTTAAACATAAGTTTTTGCTAGAGTTAGTAGTTACTGCTTAAGTTTTAGTTTTATAAGTTAGTCTTCTAATGTGCACAGTATATATACTCTTGTAGACGTATGTATCATTCACTTGGTAATAATACAATTGACATTCAGTTTTCTCTGTTCTTCAATTTTTAAAATCATATCAGAGCCAAAAAGCTCTAAGCTTCATTGATAAAGAATTTAAAAAAGAAAATTTAATGCAAGATTTTTCTTTCATCAGTAATTCATCTAGATTGCTTCTTGCAATCAATCAGCCAAATCATTCCATCAAAGACTATTCATTTTGATTGCTTCTTGATTGGAAAGAATTGTTCAGCGAAGGAAAGAGGTGGACTCCAACACGGGTATCAATCATCACCTCAATGCTGAGCACCACTTCTCGTTGTTCAAGAAAAGGTTTGCAACAATCGTATGACGACTAGGGTTTTAGAGGGTCAAGTTTAAGAACTGAGTTTGTCATGTTGAGCATATGGTTTTTTTCAATTCCACCTCTCTTCTTTAAGAAAGAAAGCTCATGAATATGAACTATGAGACTCAAAGACTCAGACTTTGTGAATGTTTGTACCACCTGTTGAACCCATGGCTCCCACTTTGTCTTATTCTACTTCTCTTTGTGTCTCCATCATCTAAATTTTCTGGTCAGCAAAGTGCTCCTCATTTTGCTCCTGACGTTACTATTGAGAGTGATGTTTTGGTCTACTCACTAGGGAATGATTTTGTCTTTAGTTTTAGTTGGTGATATTAATGTTACCGTGTTGACTCATTCCTACTAGTGTACCTGAGTCTTTGTCTCTTCCTACCAAAACTTTTACTATCCGTGAACTGTCTAATATTTATAGCATGGTGACAAAGGTCAAAATATGTTCCTTTACTTCAAAATGAAGAGGGTGAGTGATTGACTGATCAGTTCCAGAATCTTGTTTGAAGGAAATGGGTTTTGGTAATGGTGGTTCCAGAATCTTGCTGTGAATTATTTTCTAGTTGCTCGTATTCAAGGATCGAAGATGTGTGTGGTATTTGTTTCCTGTTTGTACATCTTCAACAATCGAAGATGAGATTTGATCAGTTCTACTTAACTTTGAAATATTGGTTCAAAATTCTATCTATTAGAACAACTTCATTATTCTTTTTCTTTGAATAATACGGATGTTGCTAATTCATTTTTTATTTTATATCGTGAAATTTATTTTACGATCAATTTTATTTTCGCCTTTTTTAGTATTTGGCTCAAAATTTTCATTATACAAATTTCTTACTCTAGTGTGAGCATTTGTTTTTCGTTCATCTTAGTATTTAAGAGTTAGAGCCTTGTATTCAATTTGTTTTAATGTTTATTCTCCTTTAGTGAGGCTAATACCTAATACTCAATATTAAAGTTTGCTTCAAGTAACATATTCCATTTTCTCTTTGAATAGTATTTTGAAACACTATTTACGAGCGTATGTTAATTTTTTGAAGTATTATTTTTGTTTTGTTCCTTGTAAGGTAAATTGATAATTATTCTACTATCGTTAATTTGAGAAAAATATTGAACTTAGTAGTCAATATTTAAGTTTTAGCTCAATTAATTAAGTTTTAGCTCAATTAATTAGTCTTATAATATGTATATACTCTTGTAGACTCATGTATTACTCACTTGATAAGGAAAATTATCGATGATACCTCTCAGATTTTTCTTTCTTCACAAATGCCTCTAATATTTGCAAAATATCACAAATATCTTCACCATTTAACGGAGTTCGTACAACAGTGATTTAAAATAGCAAAATTGTATTTTCAATATTATATTCTTAAAAAATTTCTAAAATTAATATATTTTTAAAGAAAATAAAAATGAATAATATTATCATTGCTTCACCATCATCCAACCATAGCAGCTGGCCAGAAATGCCACTTCGTGCTCCCAACCTCTCTGCCATCGATCTAGTAAGTCTCATGAGTTTTCCATCTCTTTCTTTCTCACTAGCTTTTAAAGCTCCTCATAAGCTTCAAAACTCTCATAAGGACCGTCAAGAACTTCATTTTCTTGGCTTGGACATAATTGAAGAAGGTGGTGGACTCCATTAATCACATCATCTATCATTAGACCTACCCTACCTCCAATCCAACTTCCCATTTGGCTTCCCGCAAGATATCCAAATCTCCCAAGTCTCAAGAGCTTCACTTTCTTAGCTTGGACCTAATTGAAGAAGGTAGTGGACTCCGTTAATCACATCATTTACCATTAGGCCTACCCTGCCTCCAATCCAACTTCCCATTTGGCTTCCTTCAAGATATCCAAATCTCCCAAGTCTTTGCTTACCTAAGAAGTCTCCAATGTATGTGCCAACTAAAGTTCCAGTTCCCCTAAGGAAACCTTCAACCAAAGTATCGCCATAGTAAATAGCTTCAAAGAAGTCCCATCCTAAAGAAATAATGGGACATGTTATTCGCTTGGCCTGTCAGGTCACCAGTTTTGCTACCTTAGCTCCTTCTTTTTGTGCAAGTTCAGTTGTATCTAGAGCAACTATCCCTCTGACAATGCATCAGTCAATGCAATTTGCATTGCAAGATTTCTTGCATTCTCAACATGAGTAGATCTGAAGTTGTTGACATATAGATTCACTCCCTCTTTCACAATACATTCTAATGTTTTGGTGCTCATGTCAAAACAGTCAAATATTGTAAATTTCCCATTTTGAGATAAGTTTTCTTCTACAACCAGTTGTTGACATTTCTCAGCTGTGGAAAAAATTCATCAGAGCCCATTTGTTTGTAGGAATTCTTCATATAAGAAAATAACATACTAAGAAATTGCAGGAAAAAAGTATTAAAAATTACAACAATTTTGGTTGAGTTTTGCCGGACGGGGATAGTTTGTGTATTTTATCTTTGTCTGTAGGGATAATTTAGACATTTTATATCTAGCTTAGAGACATTGTTGAAAATTTTCTCACAATTCACATTTAGTTTTCTCTTTTCTTCAATTTTATTAGATAACATTTAACTGAATGTAAAAGTAATAAAAATGATAATTGTAATGAAATTTAATGTAAAGGAAACATTATTATTATTATAATATTTGTTTAAGTAATGTAATAAAAATAAATAATAATATTAAAATAAATATTATAAAATTTTAAATGAAGTAAAATTAAAAAATAAATTTTTTTTTATTATTAAAAGAAATAGAATGAGCAAAAAATAATAATAAATGAAGCAAAAAATAATAATAAATGATTATATAAATTGTGAGAAAAATAGAGAGGGCTAAAGGCGTAATGAAAATTACAGAGGGTTGCAGGCATAATGAAGATTACTGCTACTGTTGTAATCCTTTTACATTCAATTACAAAATACAATCAAAGCAAACACAATAATACCTAAATAATTTCGATTACAATTAAGATTACGATTACTGTCAATCAAATATGCCCACTTTTCGGTACATAAATTCATTAGTATTAATTTTATACTAGAATACCAACAAAACTGGCCAAGTATATTTCTAAAATTACATTACAATTTACAACTATATATTATAATATTTTACAATCGTGATTATTTTAATAATTGTAATTATATTTATTAATAATATTATATAGTATAATTCAAAATATATAACTTTTATACAAGTGTTGTGTATTGTCCCAAAATTCCTTCTTTTTGCATTAAATTTACTAATGAGCCTTCAATTAATTAAAGTCCAAATAGATTAAATACTCTACCCAACGTGATATATATATATATATATACGGCAAAAGAGATCAATGGAAATTTATTAAAGAGGTGATTTTCGACAGGTGTTAGAGGCTGCAATATCAACTGGTTATTAATTTTTGGGTCTTCACTGCAGCAGATAAGAGAAATCCCTTAATTCATCTCTCTTCTATCGTTATTCGTTCAAATTAATTTTTATCATTTGTTTTATTTGTTATTGCTAAATTAGCAAAATAAATATATTTATTGTATTTTTTTTTATGAGATATTAATTTTGATATAATTGAATATTTGAAATTTGAGTGATTTGAATAATTAATTGTTAGTAAATTTGATTGTATTCTTCTTTGGTAAATATAGTGAAATTTTTTTGTACTAACTTCAACAATAGATTAGATACTCACATTAACTACTGAACCACTGAAATTTTTGTGCCGTTTGTATTGATTATTTTTCTTATATTTTCTACTCGTTCTCATTATTATTATTTTTTGCTTCCACATTGTTTTCGTTAGGGACTCTCAAATGAGGTAGTTTATAATGTTTTTTTTATCATAAAATTGCTTATGAATTTATGAAAAATTTTAGAGTAGCTTGATACGGCCAAAAATATGACAAATAAATTATTTTTGAAAAAAGAGTTGTATACTCTTCGTATGTTTGAGAATAAAAACTTGTTGACATATATGAATATCTTCAATAGATTAATTTTTGAACTTGCTTAATTAGGGGTAACATTTGATGATGAAGATAAAAGTATGTTGTTATTGTGTTATCTACCATTATCTTATGATCATTTGATTACCATCTTATTATATGGAAAATAGACTATTGTTTTCAAGAGCGTGAAGGAAGTTTTCTTGTCTTACTACAAGAAGAAGAAAGTTGATGGTAAGCAATCACAAGAAGAAGAAAATTGATGGTAAGCAATCACAAGTAAATTTTCTGCTCATGCTCGTTATTATTATTTTTTGCGTTTACATTATTATCTGATCTTGGAAAAAAAATAAGGGGTTACAAAAACTAAAATTATTTTTTTTTTGTCAGAAAAACCTCATCGGTTTATGGCTATTGTTACACCCTCCAAATTATCGAAAATTTGGTGAATTTACCAACCACATGAGTGCCTAAGGCTGTGTTCAGGCTCAACATTTGGAGTCAGTCCTAAGCCTCGAACCTGCGTCCCTACTGTCCAATAGAAGCACGACCTTACGTACATTACTCAAACTAACTGGGTTACCTGCTTATGGGCAACTAAAATTATTATTATTACAACAATTTTTTGTTATGATAATTTATTTACAGTATTAAAATGAAATTTATTATAAGAATAAAATAAATAAGTTATATATTTTTATTGGATCAATAACAAAAATAATTGTGATAATATCTTTACATTATATAAAAAATTAATATTATTTATCACAAATTTTTTATAATTACAAATATTGTTGCAGAATTTACTGGTTAAAAATTAGTGGGCCAAACTATATCGTCCAATAATTTTCTACCACATCATTTATAATCATCAAATATTTGTGATAAAAGGAAAATGCTATATAACATTATTTTTAAAGAAATATTTTATGTTATTATTCTATCATGAATTCATGACTATTGATTTAATTATTTATCTATTTTTCACTTTATCTTCCTTAGATTAAGGCATGCTTTGTTGGTTATAATGTAATATGAATGATTCAAAGCATTGCTGTGTTTGATTTGAATATTAATTTATAATAAAATATAAACCATTACAGTAGTAACAGTAACTATAATTCCTCTCATAACTATTAAGAATATGTTATAATGCTATATTTTTTCACATATTTGTATAATTTTTTATGATTTTTTTAATCTTTTTATCTCATTTAAAGATAAAAAGTTATTTTCTAATTTTACTTCATCTATAATTTATAAATTTTAATTTAATATTATTATTTATTTTGATTACATTGTTCACCTAAATAATATTGTTATTATTCAATTTAATTCTTATTATTTTACATTTTACTAATTAAACATGTACTTAATAATTTAAATTGAGTATACAAAATATGGCTCTAAATGAAGTATTGTGATCAAAATATTTTTCTTATATAAAACTTTAAGAAAAAAAATGTTTCACTTGTTATTCATTTTTTTAAATTAGATATATTAGTCACATTATTTAAAATTTATACACATTTATCACTTTAGTCTAAACAAGTGGTACATTTCAATCATATTTTGGTTACCTTACTCAAGTGACTAAAATGTCTAAAAATGATTTAAATGTATTATTTGTTAAAAATTAAGAAAATAAATATGTACTAATTTTAAATAAGGAGAATAATATATCTAATTAAAAAAAAAGGGTGATACAAGCGTTTGCGGACAATCTTAAATGGACCTTAAGAGTGACAAAACTACACTTAAGGACCCATCAAGTGTTTTTTTTTTTTTATTTATTACAATGGGACTTTTATCCAATTTCTTCACCTTCAGCAACCTATAAATTCAGCCATCTTACATTTTATCTCACAACTTAGCTACGCATGGAAGTTTCATTCTTCAATCTACATTGGAAAGGTTTCTTGATCATTGCTTGAGACTACAATTTATAGTGCGGTTTAATGTGCTCGTTGGAAAGGTACAATCTTTGTTGTTAATTGTTCAGCTTTGTTACTTCTTTTGCTAAGAGTTCTATTTAAAGGGATCAAAAGAAGTTGGTGCATCTACTATCTTATTCTTGTATTTTTATTTGAATCCTTACTCAATTCGTTTGTACTTGATTAGGCTATTCTAAATTTAGTTATAACTTTTGCCTTTTGTAAGGTTTATAATTATTGACAATTTTCGTGAATAAATTATTGATTGTAATCTAGTATAAGCGTTCACCGTTGAATCAGATAATACATGATAATGGAGTCACCAAGCTTGCAATGTTCATATGACAGGTAAAACATTTTCTCATGCATACATCTTCACACAATTGAGCACTACACTTAGTATGGATTGTAACGAAAAATAAACTGTGCACATGTTGGTCGATCGATTGAGAAGATGGTTCGATCGATCGAGTGATTGATCGATCGAGTGTGGATCGACTTCAATCTAGGTGTTCTCGGGTTGAACTAGATCGATCGAGCCATTTGTTGATCTGATCAAGTCATGTGTTGATCGATCGATCAAATGAGGTGTTCGATTGATCGAATATCGATTGAGAGGTCTCGAATTGAATTTTTGCATTACTGGGAATGACTAGATCGATTGAGTGAGGTTCTCGATCGATCGAGACTAAGTATTCGATCGATCTAGTGTTTTTTGGAATTCGCTCCACCTCTCGTATTTACCAAATTGACGCCTTTTAAGTGTTACAAGTGAAATAGAATTGTTGTGAAAAATAAATCCTGATACGAGTAGAGTTGTTTTTTTTATTAATCATCTTTCAAGTCAAATTGGACTCTATATAAGCAATGCTTGTTTGTGCAAAATATTTACCACACTGAAATAAGATTTTCTACATCTGATTGCGTTTTTTTTTTAAAGAAAAATCTTCTTCTCTTCATCTATCAATTTTAGGCACTTTCTTGTTTTAATTGTTCAAACATATTGTGTGGTTATATTTGAATAATTCATGTGCCTAATTATTTTTCATGATATTTAGATTTGCATAATTGTTCTAGAGTTTACTAGCTGATTTATTTTTTACATCGTATGCTATTGAATCTGCTAGTTAGGATTTTTCATTACTAAATCTGCTCTAGGACACACTTTGCACTTGTGCTATATGTGCTAATTTTTCAAGTACTATTGGTGATGTGTTCGGTATTTCATGTGACTCGAAATTACTGAAGTTGACGGGTTCGATTGATCTTGTGTGACTCAAGTAGATCGGAACGTTGGTCTGGATCCAAACACCTTGCTATTGGAGACTGTGAAAGGAGCGACGGCTCATAAGTAAGTTACATAGGGGGGCATTATCTGTAAGGGGTAGTTTAAGACCTTGTCTTGTAATTGACATTAATTTTCATGGTGGATAGTTAAGTGGTCTGGTGGACCAGTGGTTTTTCTCTTAGGTCATTGTTGTGACCTAGGTTGTTTCCACCTAAAAATCTCGTGTGCTATTTCTTAATTCCGCATTTTATTTTTACACGTAATTGTATGTCTGGCCGTTGTGTTCAGGTTACGTAATTAAAATTTTATTAAAATTAAAAATAACCTATTCACCCCCCCTCTAGGCTTATTTGATCCGTAATTAAAAACTTTCACCTTTATTATTTTTTCAATTTTGCAGAGGAACTTGTTAACTGAAGATGAAGTTGTGGAAATAGTAGCATATGTGTTTGTGCTTCCCAATTATACAATTCCTTTGCTGGGATTTTTCGCCCGATAGCTAGAAAGATAGTCGACAAAGCTATTTATTTGCATCATTCTGTATCTAATTTAAGGTTCAATTCAATTATGGTGACATAGTTGTAGTAATTGAAGAAGAGAATATTTTGAACGAGCATTCAGTTATTTATTTCCATTGTGAAATAGGGCAAGGTTGGGACCTTCAAGAGCTTGCTTTCCTAGCCTTCTGTCGTGCCTTAGATTTGGTTTCCTTCTTATTGGGGTAAGATTGTGAGTTTGTGACTGTGTTGCGATGTTTATCTAATGTATTTCAAGTGTAGAAACATGATGTGTCTCATATTTGTGCAAACTACCATTCAACCAAGGGATTATATTTGTTACTTCGATCATTGTGCTATTTTAAATTTTTTCAACTTATTGTCCATTAACTACATGCTATAAGCTTCACAAGCACTTCAACATGAATTGAAGAGTTACAAAGAATAAGGATTTGGACGATTCATGTATCCTGCTTCTCTTTACATGTATGTATACTGCTGGTAATCACTTATATGTAATGGCGAATATAAGATTTGTATCTAGGAGGGGCATTATATATAGTGCAAAAAATTTTACCAAGTACTTCTCATTTACTATTTATTTTTAATTGACAAAATATATTATTTGTATATCATTTTAATGAAAATATATGCAAATTATTGAATTTATAATAAGTTGTTGAATGTTAAAAGCTTAAAATTTAAGATCTAAGTGGGACATAATTATATTTTGTGCATGTAAATTATTTATAATTTCATAAATATTATATTTAAAGTTTTGTTTTTTAAGAGTTAAGGTAAGGCATGTGCCTTCATGAATATGCCACCTTTGCTTATTTGGAGTAAATATATTGTATAGATTAAATTTCTAACTTTGACATGGGAATGGCACATTGGAGATGATAGAGCAATGACCTTCTAGCCAATGCTAACTATTTTAGAATTGGATTTATGTTCTAACTTTTTTTTGAAATTTGGAGAGTTGTAAATTAATAGTATAAGGTTCACTTAGTTGTTTATAAAATAAGTTTGTGTGAGTTAAGATCTAAATAGTTATTATGCATCTTATTATGTTTATTAATGCATGTATTCTTGAGGAAGAATAATAATTGGAAATATGCCTTTCTTTTTCTTTTGTAATGGGAAGAAGATTCTATTATTTTTTAATGCTTTGTTTTATTTTTTCTTTTTTGAGGGTAGGGGTAAAGATTTTTGTTTATTCTATGAGTGGGTTATTGGTCTATTCTATTTTTGCTATTGTTGTTATTGTTTTAATAAGCCATTATTTTAATAACAAATTATCTATTTCCTACTGATTTGGAAGAAAAAAGAAAGTCATTCGAGTTCCTTATGTTGCATAGGGTTTATAGAAGAGGTTCTATATTAGATTTCATAGCCATTCCTATAGGATGCAAAAGTAATTATCGTTTCTCGATGGAATGTAATCCATCCCAAATGATAGTATAGGACCTTGGACTTGGACCTAATTTTGAAGCCCTGCCCAAAAATATCTGCATGGTACTTGCTTGTCACACCCTTGTCCACTCGACTCATGTACACGTATTGAAGTGAAAAGGAAGAATTCTCATAACACAATGTTTTAAAGCATGAATTCATAATGGATGAGTTTTATTCATGGTTTTTTAATTTTACATACTATAGAAACTCATTTTGCCATTCTAGTTTAAACCTTTTACTTGATTTTTCTAGGATGCTTTGTGATGACT
Organism: Elaeagnus macrophylla; assembly: GCA_029378325.1. Classification (NCBI taxonomy): domain Eukaryota; kingdom Viridiplantae; phylum Streptophyta; class Magnoliopsida; order Rosales; family Elaeagnaceae; genus Elaeagnus; species Elaeagnus macrophylla. The sequence continues at coordinate 57,940,030 of CM055640.1, forward strand.
CTAATTTATTAGAGTAATATTAGCTTTAATTCTTGAAAACTTGCTTGATCACTTGAGATTATTTGCACAATTTGCTCATTTGAATATTATTTGTTTATTTATGAAGATGTGTGAATTCTTTGATATTAAATCTGAATTTATCTTGCATTTCATTATAAAGATTTATATTTTAAAGTTTGCTTATGAAACTTTCATGTGTTCTTTTGCAGAGAACAAAAAGAACAACAAAGAAGAATTAATTAGCTTTGCCACAACTTTGTTGCAGCATAGCGCACCAAATAAAATAACGAGGAACACAAATTTGATAGCTAGTTTGGGCTTGTAGATAAAAGGATGATAATGGGCAAGCAATAACTCACAAATTTAAGGGTAAATTTGAAAGTCAACATAAAAATATCACCTTAACTTAAACCTAAGAATTAACGTATAAAAAAAGGGGATGATTCGTAGAAGAAAGTGACGCAAATTCAGTAATAAAATTTATAGCAAAATAGAGGAGCAAAAATCTGGAAAGAGACCAATTGCAAAGATCAATTTAAAGGTTGTTTTACAAGGATTATTAGTGAGGAAAGAAAGAGAAAATTAGAGATTTTGTAACTCAATTAATTGAGAACTTAATTAGGGGGTTTTTTATTGATTTATTATTCTTCTATTGTTCTCTGTTTTCTTTCAATCTCTATAACTCAATAGATCTAATTTTGAATATTTATGAATTGATATTTGATTTCATGAATATGATTGACTAATTTTTCTTCGAGTTAGGAATGTGGATGTGCAAATAAATGTAGTCTCTGTTCTTCAATTTTAAAAATATGTACTTTGCTTTAGCAAGTGGTTGCTAGTTATTCAATGCTTATTTTATTGATTAAATTTTATTGATTACTTGATCACCAATGGATAAGATAATAAACTGAGATTAATGCTAAAAAAATTAGTTGATGTTGGATGAAACTTGAATAATGTGTGTTTAATTTGAATCTAAGGATAAGAATTAAATTTGCAATTCATATAGGAATATATAATTGTCTCACATGGCTCAAAAGAATTGGTGCATTAAATATTGTTCTTAGACTTAGTTGTGTATAGGAATGTATTTCATTAAGCCTAGGAAATTATAAACATTGCAGATTCGGAAGAATCCATTGTAACTTTCTAATTCTAATTATTGATGCACTTTGCCACAGCATCACTGTAGCAATCGTAATCTAACTGTATCATTTGTTAAATTTGCAATCTTAATTGATTTATCCACTTGATCCTTCTTGTTGAGTTTTGTTTTAGTATTTTTACTCTTATCATCTCGTGCTATTTATTTTATTTTATTTTATTTTGATACACAAAAATATCCAATATTGATTTTATTAGTTAATCTTTATAATACTTTCTATTATTCTAATCTCTGTGAAAATTATCTTTCTTATCATTATATTACTTGTTTGCGACACATTTATTTGCGTAATATCTTATATACTTTTTAGAACAATACTTTGTGCGTGTCCTTTTAGCTAATTTTCTTTAAGGTTATATACATGCATGTCCTTTTGAGTGGATTGCTTGTCCACATTTTATATTTTTTGTAATCATCTTTATATATAACATATTATGTTGTTTTCTTATAAAAATGGTTATATTCATTTATGTGCATTTTCACATTTATTTATACATGAATATGGGCATCTTTTTCATCATTGGGTGGAACTTACATTTGGCTTATTTTCCTATTGATTGTAGTTGAATAGGAATATACATGTTCATGTTGCATCAAGTTTGTGATATGCACATTTGTTTGATTTTGTGCAGGTATATCTTGAATTCCTTCAAATATGCTCCACCAACATTAGCAACTATTAAATTAAACTGTTTTAACTAAGCTCGTTAAGGCTATAGCATCATGTTGTCTTCAAAAAAAGGGGTTAGATAGATCGCCGTTTTCAGGGGTTGAATAAAAGTTTAAGGGATACCAACTTTTATTTAGTTCTCTTATTAAGATTCTCTAATTGCAGCTAGCCTACCAGCCAATACTAGCTGCCTCTTTTGCTCCTATTGAAAGACTTTTGATGAGACAAAAAAATGTTAATATGTATGTTGAGGTATGTTTAACTTTAGCAAACATTTATATGATTTTATTTTTTAGTTAGTCTCACTTTTAGCCCTCACTTCTTATTTCTCCCACAATCTTATTATATGTACCAATATGTGATAGATATACTTGCTAGTTCAAATAGCTTAGCATGATTCTAGTTGTATCTTTTTTCATTGCCTTTTTTGCACTTGTATGTGTCTCTTGTGTGCTAGCCACTTTCACTCTAAGGTTTTTTTAATATATGTTGGGTTTCTCTTTTGAACATCAACCATCATTTCGATTTCATATTAACTTAATCTATTTTATATGCATATGTGATATTTTAAAACTGTTTAACTGAATTTGAATATATTTTAAGAAAAAATATTGACAATATTGTTTGTTAATGTTATATTATCACTATCTTAAATCTCTAATGTATACTTATATTTATCAAATTTTTCTACCATATTTTGATTTCATTTCAACTTAATGTATTTTGTTTTTAATTATTTGTGTTCTAGAGATAGGTTTAAAAATTATTGCAAATTAAAGAAAATATTTTTTAGTTTCATTTAGATTAAGGTTGCATTTAAAGTTTAGGTTATCGTTTTCTATATTCTGTTTGAGATTTACAGTCAGAAGCAATTGAAACAACAGGAAATGAATTTGTTCAATCCCTACTTTTGGTGATGGAAACAATTGGTTTATGTTTCTTTTTAACCAACACTTTATTTTCTTTATAATAATAATAGTAATATTACTAATTAAAAAATAGAGAGAAAAATATGGATTAATAGATTTTTTTCTCACATAAGTTGTTCTTACACAAATTAATTCACTTATCTATTTGCAGTAGAGATTATAGTATATATGGATTGAAGACTGTTGATTTCGAGCTACTGGCAATTCAATCTTCAATATTAATAAGGAAGACATTAATATATATAGAAAAAATATGTGCCGACTTGTTTCATGTAGTAGACAATGAGCTGTATGTCATTTTGGTGCTTCTATGAGTTAAGCTCTTCTATGTTCAAAGCTAGGGATTTAAAGTTAAGAAAATCTTGTTTATGCAAAATGTTATTGTGAGAGATACTAGTTTGTCTTTGTATTTTGGTGCACTAGAATTAAAATAATTAGAGAATTTATATAAAATATTTATAGGATGTCATTTTGTATTAGTATGCATTGGATATGATATTCAAAAGTTAAAATACTCTTGGAAGTACAATCAAGAAAGAACTCCTTCTACATAGTTAACATATGCAATGAACTACTATCATCTACAAACATCACTAGGTAATCCAAAAGCACTGGGTAGCACTGTGCATATAGGACCAATTGTTCAAGCAGCTTGGCCCGCAGTGCGTACTTCATCAGGCCACTGTCTCATGTTGACGTGTGTATGAAATATGGCCAGAATTTCAATTTTCTATTTGGACTACAATTATTTGCGACTTAAACCACCTTGAGCCTAAAATAAGCCTCTAAACAACCAAAGAAGATCATTCACACTTTTTTACCACTAACCTAAATCTTTAGAGAAAAATATATCAAGAGAGTGATTGCAGATTGAAGGATTGGAGTTGGTATTCGCCAAAAAATTGAGTGTATATTTTCTTCCCTACCTTTGTATTTTCTTTTCTATTTTGTAATTTTCTTATTGTTGAAATTTATTATATGTGATTATTAGTAGCTAAATGTGTTGTTAGGATCATTTTGAACTCAACTTATTTATGCAATGAATTAATTTATTTTTCCATTCTTTGTGATTTGTGGTATTTCAATAATCTATTCTTACTACTTTCAATTGAATGAGATAATTAGGTGATAAATGTTAAGAGACCATTTAATTATCAATTATAATTAATTGATATGTGATGCTTTATTTAATCTAATTTGTGTGCAATTATACCATATAGGCAATTAGGTAGCTTTGAGAGAAGTATCTAATTGTTTATCTTGATTGAATAACACGCATAATTTATACACAGATTTTTATGTATGTGATCCATAAATGCAATCTTAATGAGTAATATGCAATATAGTTAGTGTGACATGTGACATGAGTGATTAGGTTAATTATTATAATGCTAGTGTAGGATGTTAGATTAAGTATTATATCATGAATTATTTTAAATGGTGAATTAATTATTGTGGAAAGTTGAGGGATAGTGGAATCATATGATTCTTTTACACTTAATTAATTAGTGTGGATATGTTGGATCAAATCTTATAAATATTATATTTTTGCTATTTCTATTCTTTGCAACTAACTATTTTTCATTAGCTTAAATAGTTTGCAATAATCATAGTTCGATACTTAAATTTTTATTAATTTAATTTTAGTGGATATGATAACTTTATCTTTAAATATTTATTACTAGTATATTGATCTATACACTTGCAGATTTAATGTCACATGTACATATCAAGTAGTTTATCGTCGATATATAGTACAAATACAAAATAAAAATATTCATTAGTAAAGCCGAACAAAACCAATCAACCAAAATAAATAAAAAAAATAGACATACTAAAACATTTAGGTTACTTTTAATTAGCTGAATGTAATCGTAATCATAATCGTAATATAATGTAACGTAAAGAAAATAATATTACTATTATAATGTTTGGTTTAGTCACTGTAATTAAAAAAAAAGAATCAGTATTATAGTGTTTGGTTTGACCACTGTAATATAATGGAATGAAAAACAAAATAATATTACATTAATACTCAATTTTACTATTATAATATTCTTTAAAATTATATAATTATTTTAAATTCAACAATTCATCAAAAAAAATTAATCATAACAAAAAAAAATTTGGCATATACAATTTCAGCAATTCATAACAACAATTAATAAAATTTAATCACAACAATTTCAGCAAAAAAATAACAATTTTAACAAATTCATAACAACAATTAATAAAAAATGCATTTTCAGCAAAAAAAAAATGCAATTTCAGCAAAAACAAATACAATTTCAGAAAAAAAAAAAAAACACTAAAAAAAAAATCTAATCGTCGTGAGCGCAGAGGGAGGGAGCGCAAGGAGAGGTCAATGGATTACTGGATGCTGGACGACTGGATGAGACGACGCGAGCTGGACGAGACGACGAGAGCTGGACGAGATGACGCGAGCGTAGGGACGACGACGCGAGCGCATAATTTCATTGTAATGTAATCCCTTTTCCTTATGTTGGGATGTGTAATCCCTTTTTCTTCTCTTTATGTAATTGATTACATTACATTATATATATTTAACACAATCAAACATTGTAATATGCAAAATCAATTACATTCCCTATTCCATTACAACCAACTAAACATAGCCTTAATTCTAAAAGGAAAACAACTCAAACAATACATCTAAAGTTTTACTCGAAAGAACATGTAAGGTTTATTTATATTGGCAACTTTCGTGGACAAAATGTTTAATTGTAATCTAGCATAAGTGCTTACCGTTTAATCAGATGATACGTGATAATGCTCACCAAGCTTGCAATGCTCATATGAAAGGTAAAATATGATCTCATGCATACATCCTTACACAATTGTGCACTACACTTAGTTTGGATTGTAACGAAAAATAAACTGTGCACATGTTGATCGATCGATCGAGAGGATAGTTCGATCGATCGAGTGATCGATTGATCGAGTCTGTATCGACTTCGATCTAGGTGCTCTTGGGTTTGAAATTGCATGGTTAGATCGATCGAGTATTGGGTCGATCGATCGAGCATTGTCTAAATCGATCGAGTTCTTTGCTAGATCGATCGATGTAGTTTTTTAGTTCTACCAAAACTCCTTTTAATTCGACCCATATATTACTTTTATCAATTTGACTCATTTAAATAATGAATGCAAAATCCTTATATGAGTAGAATTGTTGTGAAAGTAGAATCCTTGTATGAGTAGAATTCTTGTAAAAGCAAAATCCTAGTATGAGTAGAATTATTGTGAAAGCAAAATCCTTGTTTGAGTAGAATTATTGTGAATAGAATTGTTGTGAAAGTGGAGTCCTTGTTTGAGTAGAATTGTTGTGAAAGCAAAATCCTAACATGAGTAGAATTGTTGTGAAAGCTAAATCCTGATATGAGTAGAGTTGTACTCTATTATTAATCCTCTTTCAAGTCAAACTGGACTCTATATAAGTAGCGTTTATGCTTTCAAAGAAAAATCTTATTCTCTTCATCTATTAATCTTAGACACTTTCTTATTTTAATTGTTCAAACATACTGTGTGGTTATGTTTGAATAATTCACGTGCCTATTGTCTTTCATGATATTTAGAATTGCATGATAGTTCTAAAGTTTACTAGCTAATTTGTTTTTACATCATATGTTGTTGAATCTGCTAGTTAGGGTTTTTCATTGTTTGAATCCGCTCTAGGACACACTTTGTACTTGTGCTATTTGTGCTAACGTTTCAGGTGACGTGCTCGGTATTTCATGTGACTCGAAATTACCGAAGATGACGGGTTCGATTGATCTTGTGGGACTCAAGTAGATCGGAACGTTGGTCCGGATCCAAACACCTAGCTTGTGGAGGCTATGAAAGAAGCGGCGGCTCGTAAGTAAATTACAAAAAGGGGGATCTATCTATGAAGGGTAGTTCTAGGACCTATGGTTGTAATTGAACATTGATTTTCATAGTGGATAGTTAGGTGGTCCGGTGGACCGGTGGTTTTCCTCTTAGGTCATTGGAGTGGCCTAGGTTGTTTCCACCTAAAAATATTGTGTGTTATTTTTTATTCCGCATTTTATCTTTATACGCGATTGCATGTCTGGCCGTTGTGATCAGGTTACATAATTAAAATTTGTTAAAATTGAAAATAACCTATTCACCCCCTCTAGGTATATTTGATCCGTAACTAAAAATTTTCAATTGGTATCAGAGCGGGTCACTAGATAAACTTAGTGTTGCCTAGGACCTTGTTATGGATCATTTGAGAGAGGGTTCTTCTACAACCTGTCCACCTTACTTTGATGGATCTAACTACCTATATTGGAAAGCTCGTATGAGAGCCTTTTTACGTTCCTTAGATGAAAGTGTATGGAATTCTGTGTTTTATGGTTGGGAACCACCTATGATTACCAAGGATAATGTAGTCACACTTAAACCTCGGATGGATTGGACTACTCAAGATAAAATTGGTAGTGGTTGGAATCAAAAGGGTATCAATGCTATTTTTAGTGCTGTGTTGCCGGATGAATTCCGATGTATTTCTGATATTGAAACTGCTAAGGTTGCTTGGGACACTTTAGAGGTTGCCCATGAGGGCACGTCCCAAGTTAAACGAACAAAACTTCGCATGCTAGCTACTAAGTTTGAAAATCTTAGAATGGAGGAGGATGAAATGTTTTCTGAGTTTTATGCTAATTTATGTGATATTGCTAACTCTTCTTCAAATCTTGGAGATAAAATTGATGAACGCAGGTTAGTTCGAAAAGTCTTATGCTCACTACCAGAACGCTTTCAAGCAAAGGTTACAGTAATAGAGGAAAGCAAAGACATTGACACCATCAAGATTGAAGAACTCGTTGGTTCAATTCAAACATTTGAGATGAACCTTCGAACGCCCAAAAGGAACATTGGTATTGCTCTCAAAACCACCAATGCTGGTGATGGTGATAGTGATGATGTTATAGAAGATGAAGATCTACTCACCCTAGCCAGAAAACTCAAGAAAATGTTCAACAGATTAAAGAAAAATCAAGAGATCGTAAGGGAAAAGAACTCGTGCCAATGAGTTCAGAAGGTAAGAAAACTAAACCCAATGGACCTAAATGTTTTGAATGCAATGGTTTTGGTCATTATGCAGCTGAGTGTGCCAACAAGAAGAAGAAAACAGGAAAAGCTTTCAATGCTACCCTTAGTGACACAGAAAGTGATGAAGACCAAGCTAGTGGTTCAGAAAATGTTAACTCTAACTACGTAGCTTTTACAGCAACTGTTGGTGGATACTCTAGTGAGTCAGACCTTGACTCAGATGATGAGGGAAGTAAATCTATTCTTGCTAAATTTAATGCAAACAGTTTTGAAGAATTATTTATTAATTTAATTAACTGCAAGAAAGAAAAAGATAAGCTTATTATAACTGTAACAAAGTTGAATGATCAAATCAATTCGCAAGACCTTAATTTTTCAGTTTTAGAAAAAGAAAAAGTTGAATTGTCTGAGCATGTTAACAAGTTGAGTTTGAGTCTTGTAGGTACCAAACAGGAAAATTCAAAGCTTGTGCAGGAACTAGATGAATCAAAAGAAACTGTGAAGAGATTAACTATTGGAGCTGAACGACTAGACAAAATGTTGAGCATTGGTAAGTCTTTCGGTGATACACGTGGCCTTGGATTCTTAGATAAAAGCTGTACACCTTCCACTTCAAAAACTACATTTGTACTAATTTTACACAAACACCCACTACAACTGTAGTAACTAAAACTGTTAAGTTTGTGCCTGTTAGTCATCATTGTGGTAGAAAAGGCCATATTCGACCTAACTGTAGATTTTTTATGAATGCTCTTCAATCTAATAATTATCTTCATGCTTATAGCTATAAAATTCATAATTATCATCCTACCATGCATATGTTGAATTTGAATAGGAAAGATGAGTCTAAGAGTATGCTTTTAAAACCTAAGGCAATTAAATCTCAACCCAAAAATATAGAGAAGTCAAAATTCATGAAAATTTGGGATAGAAAAGATTGCATGTTTCCTATCATTTGATCATTATTGCTAGCCCACCTAGGTACTTTTGTTTGAGTGCTTAAATGACCCTAGGTGAATATTTTCATAGGTTTATTTTGTTTTTGTTGTAAGAATTTTTTTTTAAGATTGTTTAAAAAAAAAAAAAACTACAATTCAAATAATACTTATACTTATACAACCTTATCTTTTGTAGCTTATTTTGATTCTCATTGTATATTCAATGCTACAATTCAAAATTTTGCACATATTTACATTATTTCCATGTGATGACATTATTGACTGAACTTATTCACACACTTACTGAACACTTATGTATGTCATATTTGAAATTTATGATTAATTTTGAAAGACTCTAAGACTTGAGCTAATATTGACTGTGAAATTGTTTGAGTTCTATTTTTTATCTTTTAAAATATTTCATCTTAGGGAGACAACTAGTATTGAGAGGGCTACCTACTATGATGTGTGCAGCTACCATAGTGAGCGGAGAGAGCTACCTCATAACTAGTGTGAAAGTCATCATATTAGATTAATGGCTCGTGCATGTTACAAAAAAATTAGTAAATAAAAAAAATAAAAACTTAATTAAGAAATTTTATTTGGCATGTACAAAAAGAAAGAGCAAAAAAGTTTTAAAAAAAATATATAAAAAAAAATTTCCTTTTGATAGACATATTTTATTATGTAAGATTGAAGACTTAATTACAATTTAGCATGATAGGTGAAATTATTTTCTTTTGGGTCTCTTATAATTGGTCATAAATGAATTAATTGAAATACTAGTGGAGTTCACAACGTATACTACTCTAAGTGAATGTCAATATACCATTATATATGTTAGTGTGTTTGTGTGACCTATTAATTTAACTTGCTAATACAATGAATAATCAAAATTTAAACAAAAATAATTTTTCAATTGGTTGTATGATTATTCGTCTTAAATGAGTTTATTGCTTTATGTAGTTAAAAAAAATATAAATAAAAAAAAATAAAAAAATAATATTTTTTGTTTTTCTTTTAAATTTGTTTTACGTCTAGAGAGTCATAGAACTTAGGGGGAGTCATTGCATACATATTTCATTATTCTTCTATTGACTTATGCAATTCCTCCTACATGCTTTTGACATATACATGTGTGATCATATGCATTTTTAGCCCACTAAGATAATTGTTAAACCTTGGGGAGAGTGATCCATATCATCTTAACTATTTCATGATTTGTCAATTTCGTATGTCAAAAAGGAGGAGAAAAATTCATGTTGCTATGGAGATTGGATTTAGGGGGAGATATTGGATTCATTAATTGTGCACATACACTACATTTCGTTCGCACCTTTATGTACATTGAACTAATAAACAATGAGGCTTTCAAGCCAAATTTGTATGCTATTTGCTTGTCTAATTTCAGTGGACTGAGCGTATCAAGTATCAAGCGAAGATGGTCCACCAGATCATAGATAGTTCCACTGATGTAATTGATGTAATGATATTTTAGGTATGAGCGCTATGTAGTGAGAGAGTGATTTTGTCACACGAAAATGCCAAAGGGGGAGATTGTAAGGTTTATTTATATTGGCAACTTTCATGGACAAAATGTTTAATTGTAATCTAGCATAAGTGCTCACCGTTCAATTAAATAATACATAATAATGGAGTCACCAAGCTTGCAATGCTCATATGAAAGGTAAAATATGATCTCATGCATACATCCTTACACAATTTTGCACTACACTTAGTTTGGATTGTAACGAAAAATAAACTGTGCACATGTTGGTCGATCGATCGAGAGGATAGTTCGATCGATCGATCGATCGATCGATCGATTGATCGAGTCTGTATCAACTTCAATCTAGGTGCTCCCGGGTTTGAAATTGCATGGTTAGATCGATCGAGTATTGGGTCGATCGATCGAGCATTGTCTAGATCGATCGAATTCTTTGCTAGATCGATCGAGGCAGTTTTTTAGTTCTACCAAAACTCCTTTTAATTCGACCAATATATTACTTTTACCAATTTGACTCATTTAAATATTGAATGCAAAATCCTTATATGAGTAGAATTGTTGTGAAAGTAGAATCCTTGTATGAGTAGAATTCTTGTGAAAGCAAAATCCTAGTATGAGTAGAATTCTTGTGAAAGCAAAATCCTTGTTTGAGTAGAATTATTGTGAATAGAATTGTTGTGAAAGTAGAGTCCTTGTTTGAGTAGAATTGTTGTGAAAGTAGAGTCCTTGTTTGAGTAGAATTGTTGTGAAAGCAAAATCCTAACATGAGTAGAATTGTTGTGAAAGCTAAATCCTGATATGAGTAAAGTTGTACTCTATTATTAATCCTCTTTCAAGTCAAACTGGACTCTATATAAGCAGCGCTTGTTTGTGCAAAATAATTAACCCACACCGAAATAATATTTTCTACATCTGTTGATGCTTTCAAAGAAAAATCTTATTCTCTTCATCTATTAATGTTAGACACTTTCTTATTTTAATTGTTCATACATACTGTGTGGTTATGTTTGAATAATTCACGTGCCTAATTGTCTTTCATGATATTTAGAATTGCATGATAGTTCTAAAGTTTACTAGCTGATTTATTTTTACATCATATGCTGTTAAATCTGCTAGTTAGGATTTTTCATTGTTTGAATCCGCTCTAGGACACACTTTGTACTTGTGCTATTTGTGCTAACGTTTCAGGTGACGTGCTCGGTATTTCGTGTGACTCAAAATTATCGAAGTTGACGGGTTCGATTGATCTTGTGGGACTCAAGTAGATCGGAACGTTGGTTCGGATTCAGACACCTAGCTTGTGGAGGCTATGAAAGGAGCGGCGGCTCGTAAGTAAATTACAGAAAGAGGGATCTATCTATGAAGGGTAGTTCTAGGACCTATGGTTGTAATTGAACATTGATTTTCATAGTGGATAGTTAGGTGGTCCGGTGAACCGATGGTTTTCCTCTTAAGTCATTGAAGTGGCCTTGGTTGTTTTCACCTAAAAATATCGTGTGTTATTTTTTATTCCGCATTTTATCTTTACATGCGATTGCATGTCTGGCCGTTGTGATTTGGTTACATAATTAAAATTTGTTAAAATTGAAAATAACCTATTCACCCCCCTCTAGGTATATTTGATCCGTAACTAAAAACTTTCAGAACAGATGAAAAAACTTGCTTAAAAGTTTACCATTTTGAACAAAGGTTTCACACATCAATAACTAAAAGAACTAGGAACAAAAGCTATAAACTTAGGGGTGACAATTTGTGTTATACCTCGATTGACCGAATCGAACTCGAATCGAAAAACACGAATCGAACACGAATCGAATTAAATTTGGGCTTGTTTAGGTCCAGCTCGAATAACACGAAAAAATTTGAGCTGGGTTAGGGCCAGCCCATTAGCACGAAATTAAATTAAATTAAATTTTAAATAAAAAGATTATATTAAAATTAAAATAATCTTTCATTTCTTTCAGTTCTTCTCTTTTATGATATATTAGTTATTTTTTTCCTTTTCTTTTAAAAAATAAGCTGATAATGAATAAATAGTTATAATATATTCATTTTATCACAATATTATGCTATATTATTTGATGTTAAAGTATTTAGCATTTAAATCTACCTAACTCTTTAAACAAAAAAATAATATTTATATTTAATTTAAATTATTATTATGAAGTTTCTATTTTTAAATCGATACTTGTATTATGCTATTCTCTTTTCCACTTGTTCATTGTTTTTAGACTTATATATTATGTAATAGTCAAAGTTTTATCTTTATGTATATAAAAAAAGTTATGTTCTCGCGTAACATTTTAATTTACTTTAAATGTTCATTTTTAGTAAATATATTTATTTAATGTACTCATCTCTATTTATTTTGTTTAATAGCTAGAGAAAATTTTATTTGGACTTGAGAACTCTTTATTCTAAATGTGAGTTTTCATGAGGGCATAACGGCTTCTAATTTTTGCATGAGTGAGATTTAATGCATTTACTCATTACCTAATTAATTAAGTAATTGACTTTTTGCTTTAATAATTAATTTTTTCTTTTATATATATATATATATATTATTTTATATAATGTTGTTTGATTTTTAATTAGTAAACACATTTTTTTAATAAAAAAAAGTCATATTAACTAAAAAATAGATATAATTAACAATTTGGGCTAGTTTGGGTCAGTTCGTTTGTATTTGGTTTGGGTTCGGGCTTACCTTTGCTAGCTTGAATTAAATTTGAATTGAGCTAAGTTTGAACTAATTTAAACTGGACTAATTTGGGCCAACTCGAACTAGTCCAACTTGTACGAATTGACATCCTTAATAAACCCCACAATTCACTCGGACAAACAATGAGAGGAATGAACATTTACATAAACAAGTTTCTTACAACTTTTATAAGTATCAATCACTAGAAAATTTTAATCAGAACATTGAATATATTTAACCAAGATAAATATAAAAACAAAAAAAATTCAAAAATTTAATCCTAATTTGATTAGAATGAAAAATTTAATTTAGATAAATGCACAATTAAAAACTCATATATATGTAGTATAAAGAGATAACATACACTTGTAAATAATAAGAAAATTATCTCATAGATATAATTTTCCTTTTCATTTCAAAACACCCGTCGAAATAGTATGCCCATGTATTTTAAGGACCTAAGAATACCAAAACCAATGATAAACTAAGTGCATAAGAAACTCTATGATCAAAACAATAAAATAAAAACCTAAAGTAGTAGTAGCAAATTCAAGTTTAAAAACCATGGAGGAGTTCCCTAGCTGTAAAACTTTTTGTGTTAACAAAACATCATCCAACAGTCATTAATTGAATCTCTCATTTTTGACCAAAAAAATAAAAAGCTTCATATATGGTGCCTTCGTAGATACAAATATTAAATCCGCCACTGCAGATGAATGGTTACCATCAGTATACATACATGTAAAGAGAAGATGAATTGTCTAATCCTTATTCTTTGTAACTCTTCAATTCATGTTGAAGTGCTTGTGAAGTGTATGGCGCGTAGGTAATGGATAATAAGTTAAAAAATTTAAAATAGCACAACGATCGAAGTAGCAAATATTATCCCTTGGTTGAATGGTAGTCTGCACAAATATGAGATACATCATGTTTCTACACTTGAAATACATTAGATAAACATCACAACATAGTCACAAACTAACAATCTTATCTCGATAAGAAAGGAACCAAATTTAAGGCACGACAAAAGGCCAATCAAGCAAGCTCTTGAAGGTCCAGACCTCGCCCTATTCCACAATGGAAATAAATAACTGAATGCTCGTTCAAAATATTCTTTTCTTCAATTACTGTAACTAAATCACAAGAATTGGACCTTAAATTAGATACAAAATGAAGCAAATAAACAGCTTTTTCCACTATCTTTCTAGCTATTGGGCGAAAACATCCCAACTAGGGGCGGAGCCAGAAAAATTTTTGTGAAGGGGCTAATTTTTTTTTTTATATATACAAAATAAAAGATTAGTAAGAGTTATAATAAATTATACTCAATTCAACACTAAATTTATTCATGTCATATTATAATAAAGACATAGAGTTAACACATTATAATTAACTTATAACGAAAATTAAAGAAAAATATAACAAGTTAATAAATATTAGTATCATTTATGAATAAAATAAATTTATTAACTAAAAAATCTTAGCAAATAAAAGCTCAATCAAATACATTAAGATTTATAGACATTAAAACTAAAATAATCATATAAAAATGTAAAAAGTAAAATATGATTTGTTTAAGTTTATAAACAATATAAGAATGACTAATAATAATAAAAATAATAAAATTTTTATATAAAAAAATTTCAAATAAATTCTAAAAGATTATTAAAATAAAATATCAAATAATATAATATTAAATAAAAATAAAATTTGGATCGAAATAAAATATAATAAACATAAACTTAAAAAACTTTAATATGAAGCTTATCATATACTTTTTTTTTTATTTTATTTTTGTAACGTTGAGTTTAAAAATATTTAAACATTATTTAGATTTTTATATTTAAGAAGAATTTTTTGTAGTATACTATTCTAATTTTATTTTTATTACTAATAGTTATCAAATACATGGAAAAAAATATATATTTAATCACTTTATTTATAATTTATGTCATTTTTATCTATGTATTTGTTAAATATTGTTAATATATACTAAAATATGTACATAAAAATTAGACATAATATATTACTATAAATAAAATATTTATTTAATACTAAAAATATACACGTAATTAATTTTTTTTAAAAAAGTTGATCGGAGCTAAACTCTCCTCCAGCTCCTTCGTACATCCGCCTCTCATCCCAACAGAGGAATTGTGTAATTGGGAAGCTCAACACATCTGCTACTGCTTCCACAACTTCATCTTCAGTTAACAAGTTCCTCTGCAAAACCGAAAAAAAGATAAAGCCAAAAGTTATAACTAAATTTAGAATACTCCAAAAGTACAAATGAATTGAGCAAGGGTTTGAATAAAAACACAAGAATAAGACAGTAGATACACCAACTTCTTTTGATCCCTTTAAATTGAACTCTCAGCAAAAGAAGTGACAAAGCTGAACAATTAACAACAAAGACAGTACCTTCCAACGAGGACATTAAATCGCTTTATAGATTGTAGTCTCGGGCAACGATCGAGAAACATTTTCAATGTAGATTGAAGATTGAAACTTTCATGAGCAGCTAAGTTATGAGATAAAATATAGGAGGGCTGAGTTTATTGGACGGTTACTGAAGGTTAAGAAATCAGATAAAAATTCCATTGTAATAAAAAACACTTCATGGGTCTCAAGTGTAGTTTTGTCACACTTAAGGTCCGTTTAAGACAAAATGTCCTGCGTCCGCTCTGCAAAACTCTAAACGTACCTCCTTTTCGGATTACAGTTCAAATCCCATTCAAACGAATTTCTCTCTTTTCTACAGTCTCTTAAATAGTTCAATCCATGGATCTACTCAGAGGCTACACGGACCAAAACGAAGATGAATTGGACGAGCAAGATTACGAAACTCAAAACCCTAATCCAGATGAATCGCCGCCTCGTCTTATTCGGGCAAAGTCAGCTGCGCCAAAGGTTGATGATACTGGCCTTGCCCTAACGGTGGCAAAAGCCAACCAGGCCTTAGCCAAGCCAATTGACCCTTCCCAACACGCCGTCGCGTTCAACCCCACCTACGACCAGCTATGGACTCCCATCTGCGGCCCTGCACATCCTTACGCCAAGGACGGTGTAGCACAAGGCATGCGCAACCACAAACTTGGCTTTGTTGAGGACGCTTCGATTGAACCCTTTGTGTTCGATGAGCAGTACAATACTTTTCACAAATTTGGTTACGCCGCTGATCCTTCTGCATCTTCTGGCTACAATTACGTTGGGGATTTGGACACCCTTCAGAAAAATGACGCCATCTCGGTGTATAGTATACCCCAACACGAGCAAAAGAAGCGAAAGATCGAGAAGAAGAAAGAAAACGAGGAGAATGGGGATGAAGTTGATGGGGTTGATACTGTCGAGGTTGATAATCCTGCTACGGATATTTGGTTGATGAAGAATAGGAAGAGCCCATGGGCAGGCAAGAAGGAGGGTTTGCAGGCTGAACTAACGGAGGAGCAGAAGAAGTATGCTGAAGAGTATGCGAAGAAAAAAGGTGAGGAGAGAGGCAGCGAGAAGGGAGAGAATGCCCATGCTTCTGATAAGAGTACATTTCATGGCAAAGATGAGAGGGATTATCAAGGCAGGTCTTGGATTGCAGCTCCAAAGGATGCCAAGGCTCAGAATGATCATTGTTATATACCAAAGAGGTTGGTGCATACTTGGAGTGGGCATACAAAGGGTGTTTCTGCTATTAGGTTTTTCCCCAGATATGGGCACTTGATTCTCTCTGCTGGGATGGATACAAAGGTGAAGATTTGGGATGTTTTCAATACTGGTAAGTGTATGAGAACTTACATGGGTCATTCAAAGGCTGTACGTGATATTTGTTTCTCTAATGATGGGACTAAGTTTTTGAGTGCTGGATATGATAAGAATATCAAGTACTGGGATACCGAAACTGGGCAAGTCATATCAACGTTTTCAACTGGGAAAGTTCCTTATGTGGTTAAGCTTAATCCCGATGAAGATAAACAGAACATTTTACTTGCTGGGATGAGTGATAAGAAGATTGTTCAGTGGGATATGAACACTGGGCAGATAACACAAGAGTATGATCAGCATCTAGGTGCTGTCAATACCATCACATTTGTGGATAATAATAGGAGGTTTGTTACTTCAAGCGATGATAAGTCACTGAGAGTTTGGGAGTTTGGGATCCCAGTGGTTATTAAGTATATTAGTGAGCCTCACATGCATTCTATGCCATCGATTTCTCTTCATCCCAATGCAAACTGGCTTGCTGCACAGAGCATGGATAATCAGATTCTCATATATGGCACTAGGGAGAAATTTCAGCTCAATAAAAAGAAAAGGTTTGCTGGGCACGTTGTTGCTGGTTATGCTTGTCAAGTCAATTTCTCACCAGATGGACGGTTTGTTTTGTCGGGAGATGGTGAGGGTAGATGCTGGTTTTGGGACTGGAAGACATGCAAAGTGTTCAGAACTCTCAAGTGTCACGAGGGTGTATGCATTGGGTGTGAGTGGCATCCGTTGGAACAAAGTAAGGTTGCAACCTGTGGTTGGGACGGCTTGATTAAGTACTGGTAAGTGAACTCTCATTCCATTACACTTTAGGCTACTTTACTCTGATATTCAACAAATTTTTTGCACTTCTTGGTGTGCTGGTGAATGTGCCTATATAGTTTGTCTTATCAAGTGCTACATTATGTGCTCAAATTTTTCTCATATTCATTTTTGCTGATACTTATCATTAAAAAGGCACCTTTTGATTCCAAATATGTGGTGTGGCCTAATATTTTGTTGTTTTCTCTGAATGTAATTCAATTCCTTTGACATGAGTGTGATTGCGAACGTTGTTTTTATACCTTTTTCTTTGCTGCCTTTGCATGATGAAAAAAAGAACAATTCAGCCTATTTCATTTTTTGAGCATTTTAATTCCACTGAGAAGTGTTTATTTATTGAAGTATTTTCTATTTGTACTTCCATTTCCTTCAATCTTGGCACCGTCTTCCTCATTTGACCTAGGATTTTTTAAAGGGAGCTGAAGATTATGAATATGTTTTAAAAGTTAATGGCTTCAAATTTTTTTGCGTCCTTGTAAGTAAGATGGTCGTCATTTTTTGTTTTTTTTTCCTTGATAGGCTGAGGCAGGTGATGTTTATTCTCTCACACACACACACACACACTCCCATGCGTAGATATTGCATAGCTATGCATGTAACCTCTTTTTCGGGATAATAGCTTATCAAATTTATAAAGGTCAAATTCCAAATTGGGTTTCCCTGTGTGTAAGATTCTGATGCCAAGTATCTGTGCCCTTGAATAGGGTCTTCATATGTATGAATTGAAGTTGCCAGGCTGAACAGTTGTACTGGTTTTTCTATGCATCTCTAGAACCAACCTGGGCATGGACCTTGAACTATTTTTGTTCCTCCCTTCTTTTTCTTTTTGCTACAATGATAGACCTTGGACTGCAGATTACTTCAAAATGTGGAGAAATTTTAAGTGTACGAATTTTGTTTTGACTTGCAGGGACTAGTTACTCATTCACTGAATATAGGCTAGGTGATGTGAACGTCATTTGACATCCATCTCAGGAACTGGACGTAGGGAACAGGCCCTAAGGTGTTCTCGAGGCAGACAAGTGTATTATACAAGAATGCAAAGCAATGGCCATTCCTATAGAGACCGAGTGATAATGTATTTGTATTACTAATCTGGCCTTGTACTTGTATCTTTGTACACTTTGAGCAGTTCAACTGTTAAGCAGAATTTTGAGCCTGTCATTTTTCTTAAGACGTTCTCGCTTGTTCCATTCCATCTACTCAAATTTAATGACCTGCTTGTCTTTTTTAAACAGCAGCGAGTATTTGGCAGAATGAACTTATTCTTACTTTCTCCATTCTTTATGCTTGTTAAATTTACTGCCATTCTACCTAAACCTATTTTATTATGAAGGTGGAAGGTTCTAATTTGCTTGCTGCTTCTCAGCTATGACTACCAAGTGATTTCTTTTTTTCTAAATAACTACCATGTAATTCGAAATTACCTTTGGGTTAATTATTTACTTTGTCCCTAACGTTTTGTCCTTGTAACATTTATGTCCCGAACGTTTTAAAAGTTACATTTAGGTCCTTAACATTATTTAAAATACAACAAATGGAGTTAGTTAATAGAACTCTGAACTTTTTCATCCACGTTACAGTTTTTAAAGGGTAAGATGGTAAATTTTTTTTTGATGCCATAATTAATTTTGACTTGATTATATACATCTAATGGCCAAGAAAATAAAAAATAAAAAAGACAGCAAATCAAAACCCGAGAAAAGAGTTTTCTTTGTTAATGACATGTCTTCCTATTACTACATGATGAAGATCCCCTTAAATGACACCTCTGATTAAAATACTCACTGCAATAAATTATTAAGTTTCAAATCGAACCTAATAACATTCATTATTAGAAAAAAATTCAAAATTATTAAACTAGGGTAACAATGCAAGTTATAACACATAACACGAATTCAAATAAGACACGATATAAATTATTTTTAATAATAATTAACTATTAGTTCTTTATACTTATAAATATATTGAATTTTTTTACCATTTTATATAAATAACTTAGCTAAAACTAATTTATTCTTTCACAATATTAAAAAAAATGAAAATTCGGGTAGAAAAATACAACACACACGCATTGCCACCTATACAACAAGCATAATGCGATAACTATACAATGTAAATTTGTTGAAGTTTTTATTTCTTGGTGCTTCGAAAATATTATATGAGTTTTCTTTTTGTAAGTTGATGTTTTAGACATGAAATATAAAACATTAAAAAAAAAAAAAAAAAACAAAACGAGTTCACGAATTGGATTCCAAAATAAAAAAAAAGTCCAATATGTACCATCAATAATTTATCTGCTTATAACAACAGAGTATATTAAAATAAAAAAAATTACATTTTATGAGCGCAATTTTTAGTCAAATGACCTTCTTAAAGTGCATTCTAAAAGTCCATTTGAGTTTCCAAAGTCTCAAGTGCAACTTCATTGGAGCCAATTCCTTATGCAATACCAGTAACAGATGACACTTCTTGATTGATATTTACTTGACCTTCATAAAGACAATGAAAATGAATGTGACAAAATTTTTTTTTTTTTTTAAACAATGATTATTTAACAAATAACACAAAATGAAACTAAAATACTAAGAGGTAGTTGTTGAAGTTTGCCTCTGACTGCCTTGCAAATTTTTAAGGGAAAAAAGAAGTTAAACTACAATATAAAAACACAAGCTATGACATATATGCTAATTTTAATGAAAATAGAATTTTAAGTTGGCAACCTGAGTGGAACTTGTTTACTGTTGGTTTTGACAAGTAGTAGGCACTGTTATGTCGTTGGCCAACCTACAATTTCCAACATATTAGGTTAAACACTAATTTAGTCGAAATTACAAAAGAAAATTAATATGTTTTAGTTACCTGGTTATTGTTGGGTATATTAGAAGGTGCC
Source organism: Elaeagnus macrophylla (assembly GCA_029378325.1). Taxonomy (NCBI): domain Eukaryota; kingdom Viridiplantae; phylum Streptophyta; class Magnoliopsida; order Rosales; family Elaeagnaceae; genus Elaeagnus; species Elaeagnus macrophylla. The sequence continues at coordinate 57,960,487 of CM055640.1, forward strand.
TCACTATTGTTTTTACATGATTTTTTATTATATCCTAAGATACCACATTTTTTGCTCTTTTGGATTTGTCCTTTAGTTGACAATTTGTGTGATCTTTTGGAGTTTATCATCTCATCAGCCCCTTTTTTTCTCTTCTTTCACTTAGAAGAACTATTCATAGGCTAAATAAAATGAGAGTAAGCTCTCATCTAAATATGTTTCTTGTACCACTCACTAACATGCTCAATGATGTCTCCATTTTCATTTGCAATAGTTGCACAAGCATGTTCGCATGGGATATCAGAAATGTCCCACTTTCTACAAGTACAGGTTTGTGTCATCACATTCACAACAAACTTTTCATTGTTGACGTTATATACCTCATATTTATCATCCAAACAGAAAAGAGAAGCCCAACTTGCAGATTTGCTCTTTATCCTCTCCAAATTTTTCATTATTCGTGGACCAATGCAATGTTGCCACTTTTAGATTGGACCCTTTTGGTGTACATTCTTTGCATGATGTACACTTTGATCTTCTCTAGCATAGTCAATATTGGTTTGTCTCTTGCTTGAAGAATAGTAGTATTGAATGACTCACATAGATTATTTAGTAGGATGTCACACTTTCCATGAGGTTTGAAATGAGATCTTGTCCAATGTTCAGCTTGCACTTCATTGACCCAATCATATGCTTCAACATCCATGTATCTCAATTCACTCTTTTTTTTTTTTTCAAAGGAAGCCATTGTAGTAGCCCTAGCATAAGACCAAAACTTATCTTTCATAGCCAACCCACTAATTTTTTTTTTTGAAATTTGCATACATATGCCTAACCCAATATCTATGCTCAGCATTGGGTAAAAATTTCTCAATACCCTTTTGCCTATCTGTTATTATTATCCACCCATTACTATTTTTTATTTCTAAATCTTCGATCAATAGCTTCATAAACCATTCCCAAGTTTCTGTATTCTCTATCTCCACAATGGCATATGTAATTGGGTACAAGGTATTGTTGCCATCTATATCAATTGCTGCCAATATTTGCCCTTTGTATTTTCCTTTAATGTGACATCCGTCAAGGCCTATCAACGATCTGCATCCCTCAAGAAAACCTCTTTCCAATGCATCCTAACAAATGTAAAACCTTAGAAACATAGAAGTATCATTAGGACTAGGTTCACACATTATCTTTACATTTGTGCCTAGATTTGTTCTCCTTATCTCTTGAGCATAATCCCACAATTTAGCATATTATTCATCATGAATTTCATCAATGATTTTCATGGCTTTTTTTTGGGCTTTGTAAACTTGATTTTTTGATAAGAAATGTTTTGCTATCCAATCTGAGTTTGCTAGCTTGTTCTTGCGTATATTAGGACAATCATTGGTATCAAAGTAAGTATTGATTCTAAAGGTACCATACTTGTCAACCTTTGTTCCATATATCTCCTACTTACAGTTTGGACCTAATTTACACTTAGCTCGAAATCTACCATTATCAATCTTTTTAAAACATAGCAACTTCATATGTAGAATTCCTTGCATCTTACATGCCTCTTCGAATATATTTCCACTACTGAACTCCATTCCTACTCAAATGTGGGATTTTTCAGGTGAATTTGAGGATTAAAAATAGGATATTTCTTACATGATATTCTCTCGTCATCTGCTGAGCTATCAACTCCACTATCAAGAAAATTTGAATCAATTTCATCTGATTGAAAAATATCGCACATATCTTCTTCACCATCAAAATTAGCATAATTTGCACGAGGGTCCACATGATTGTTAAATGATGAACATTATTTTGAACTTATTATTTGTTAGTTTTTAAGTCTTTATTTCATGATTTATTTCAGTATTACTTTGATTTAGAGGATATTTTTATGTTTTGTAGGTTCAAGCAATGTGAGATGAAAAGTGGAGTTAAGTGTTTAAAAAGAGTTGCAAAATGTACCCTTTACATTGTATTACATTTTCTATGTAAAGGGGGGATAAATTAGAGCAGAACTACGTAAGGCTTATGTAGGAATCAACAACTATGTAAGGACCCTTACATGACATTACAACATTAAGTGCCGCGGCAGGAGAAAGTGTGTGCCGCGGCATGGAGCTCTCAGATTGCATTCTGGGAAATCATAAAAACATTGCGCGCTGCGGCAGGAGAAATTGTGTGCTACGGTAAAGGAGTCCCTGTTTAGAGCGTAGCCTAGAAATTTAAAGAGCGCAGTGGCAGAAGAAAATGTGTGCTGCGGCCTATGCATCAGTTTTTCAGTTAAACCCTTTCCAGCCCACATACACACACACACTCCAAACCTAACCTATAAATACATCACAAAAATCCCTCCTCTACACACAGTGTGAACAGTGCCATTTTTCTACCATCCACCACCATCTTCTTTAACTTTCTAGGAACCACCATTGATGCTCCATTGAAGCTTATTCAAGACCCAACTTGGAAGAGGTGACCATACAACTCCAAGAAGGATATTGCAAGAGTGAAAATAGGGATATCTCATTACTTATAATTTCTTTTCCCTCTTAGATTTTTAAGAATGTTATTTGTAATAGAAAATATTGATTTAAATTCTATTATGAGTAGCTAGACTGATTGTGTGAGATTTAGTGATGCTCCCATGAGTGGATGAATATTTTTATGATTTAATTTGACTTAAAGTGATCTATGTCTTGATCATTGTTGATTAATATCTTTGTTCATGGTAAATCTTTGTTCATGGTTAATCTTGATCATGTTAATTTATGAACATTAGAGAATAAATTAGAATTAGGTATTAGATTTATCATTTTTGCTTAATTTAGAAATCTTGAACAAGAACCTAATCGAAGTACATTGATTTGTCTTAGATTAGGTGACTAATTTGATTTTTTACGTGATTATGCTAATTGATTGATTAACTTTTCGGACCAAAGAGGTTAATTAATGAATTAAGAGGAATTCTTCATTGATTTGGGAATTTCTAGGGTTTGTTAGGAAAAGTTGATAAATCCAACTTTTCATGCTTAAATGTAAAACTCTCGTAAAATATTCTATTTATGATTGAGTAGCTAGTTATTTTTCCACGCTTTTTCATCATATCACTTCGGCCTATCTTTTTGTTCGTTTATTTTAATTATCGTGAAACTTTTACAATTTTAATATTCATCCAATCAACAACTTTGTTAGAGTGTTTAAGATTTATTTTTGTACTTAATTTTTAGGGGACAATTAAAGAGTTTTGAAAACCACCGCAATTCCTTGAGAGATCGACCTCGGAGTTGCTTATTACTTGCTACGAGTGATTCGTACACTTGCGGGTATTTTAAATTTGCACATCAAGTTTTTTGCGCCATTGTAGGGGAATTGATGTTTTTTAAAATTGTTTATTTGTTTTCTTTTTAGTTTGTTAGTTTTTTTCCTTCATCTTTTGTGTTTTTGTTACTTGTTGGAGTCATATAGTATCTGGTGCTTTGATTTTGTATTATTTTTTATTGTGCATGCAAGGTAGGAGATCTCTTGAAAATCTGCTAGTACCATTCATACACAACGTCAACAGAAGGTGAGTACATTTGAGACAATTTGATACCAATATTCTGGAGGAAGAGTAACCACTAATAATTGGAGATCCTCTACCTCTACCTCTACCTAGAGAGATGACGATGAAGGAGTATACAAGACCAATCATTGGCATTGCAACTTCTTGCATCCAATTGGGGGAAGTAGCTATAAATTATGAGCTTAAAAATATTCACTATAATATGTTGTCTTCTTTTTATGAGATTCCTAATGAAGATCCACTAACCTTTATTCGTGATTTTTATGCTACTGTGTAGACTTTTCCACTACAGGAGCTTAATGAAGATCAATTGAGGATGAGATGTTTCCCATACACAATCAAGGACAAGTCAAAGTCATGGTTTATGACTCTTCTACAATACTCTTTCAACTTGGGATGTAGTGTTCAACAAAATCATGGGAAAATTTTACTCCCATCAAAAGACTGCTGACCTAAGGACAAAAATTGCAACATTTTCTCAAATGGATGGAGAATCATTTCATAAGGCATGGGATCGCTTCAAGTTGCTTTTGATTCAGTGCTCACACCATCATTTTCCATTGCAACTCTAGAACCAATTTTTCTATGACGAGTTGACACAATAGTGTCAATTCACTATGGACAATGCTGCTGGAGAAGCCATGGGAGAAAAGACCGCAATAGAGACATACGACTTATATGAGATGTTGGGTGCTAATTCCCAACAAAAAAGTTCTAAAGGAAAGAGAGTTGGAGTTAATGAGGTAGTTCCGGGTAATGAGATGGCGATGCAAATTGTGGAGCTAACTAAACAAATTGCACTCCTTACCTCCAAGAATACATTGATCGAAGAGGTATGCGGTATTTGTAGTACATATAGACATGATGTTGATATTTGTCCATTTGTTTGTGATTCTAATGTACATACAAGCTACAAGCATGCTAATGCAATGGAAGGATACCAACCGAGACCAAGGAATGATCCTTATTTAAATACATACAATCCAGGTTGGAGAAATCATCCAAACTTCTCTTAGAAGGGAAAGAACAATCCTGCCTATGCTTGGAATCATTTTCAAAACAATCCTCCCAACAACAACAACAACTTGCAACTTACTCTTCCAAACAAGCCAAGCTTGGAGGATAACTTGAATGCATTCATTCAAGTTAGTCGGGACAACCAAATATAAAGTACTCAAAGGTTAGACTTATTGGAGGCTTCCATGAAACAGGTTAAAGGCCAAGTTGGCCAATTAGCAGAGCATCTTCAACGGCAAGAGAAAGGGAAATTGCCTAGTCAACCTGAGCAAGCGAAGGCAATTATGGTATTTCGAAGTGGTAAGGTAGTCGATAAAAATTTACCTAAAATTTCTAATGATTTACCACTTAGTGCAGGTGATATGGAAGGAGAGCATTTGATAGCTTAGGGAGGTGATGAATCTAATGCCAAGATTGATGAATCATCCAAAGATGCAATTGGAGAGTCATCCACCGTCCCTCAATTGCACAAAACATCGGAGCCTTACCAACCACCCGTGCCTTTTTCACACTGTCTCAAGAATGATAAACAAGATAAGCAATTTTTTGAACTTTTTAATATGCTTTCCAAAGTTCAAATAAATCTTCCTTTACTGGATGTTATTAGAAATGTGCCTTCCTATGCAAAATTTTCAAAGATTTAAATACAAGGAAGAGAAAGTATGGATTGAATGAGAAAATTTTTGTGTCTGAAATCTCTAGTTCAATCCTTCAACAATGTTTACCACCAAAACTTAAGGATCCCGAAAGTTTTAACATTAACATCACTTTGGAAAATAAGAAAGTGGTAAGAGCCATGCTAGACTTAGGTGCAAGTATAAATTTAATGCCATATTTGATTTATTTGCAACTAAGTTTAGGGGAATTAAAACCTACAAACATGTCCTTTCAATTAGCTGATAGATCTGTGAAATATCCAAAGGGAATGATTGAGGATTTTCTTGTACAGGTTGGTAAATTGATTATACCTGTTGATTTTGTTGTGTTATATATGTAGAAAAATCCATCTATGGACAAAGAGCACACTATTCTTCTTGGTAGACCATTTATGGCTACTACTAAGACAATTATAGATGTCCATAGTGGAAGCTTGACTGTGACAGTTTTGGGAGAAATTGTTAATTTTAGAGTGTTTGATTCCTCCCCTTTACCTTCTATATCTGCTATCGATGAATGTTCTTACATTGATCATATTGATACTCTTGTTTATGATACCTTTTTGCAGGATGAGATTGAAGACGAACTTGAGTATGCTTTAACAATTGATAGGGTAGAGGAGGATTTGGATGATGAAACTAAGGGATACATTAAGTTGTTGGATAAAGCCAAACCTTTAGAAGAACCTAATGTGCCCTTAGAGTTACCTAAGACCCCATCTAGGGAAGATAATACTCCACGTAAGCTTGAATTGAAACAATTACCCAAACATCTTAAGTATGTGTTTTTGGGGGAGGGTCATACCTATCCGGTCATTATCTCATCTACTTTGACCCAAATCCAAGAAAGAGAGCTAGTGAAAATACCTAAGAAATATAGGAAAGCCATAGGATGGAGCATTGGTGATATTAGAGGTATTAGTCCTACCATGTGTATGCATAAGATCATTTTAGAGGACAATACCAAACATGTGAGAGAAGCCCAAAGGAGACTTAACCCTATTATGCAAGAGGTGGTGAAAACTGAAATTTTGAAACTCTTGGAAGTGGGGGTTATTTATCCTATATCAGATAGCAAATGGGTTAGTCTGGTACATGTTGTACTGAAGAAATCTGGGATCACCATGGTTAAAAATTATAAGAATGAGTTACTGCCCACTAGGATGATTACGGGATGGAGGATGTGTATCGATTTTCGTAAATTGAATTTGTACACAAAGAAATATCATTTTTCTCTTCCTTTTATTGATCAAATGCTTGAACACTTAGTAGGGCATGACTTTTACTATTTTTTGGATGGTCTTTCAGGCTATTACCAAGTGCCCATTGCTTCGAAAGATTAGGAGAAGACCACATTTACATGTCCATTTGGGACATTTACCTTCAAGAGGATACCATTCAATCTTTGCAATACCCCACCTTATTCCAACGATGCATGATGTCAATATTCTCGGATATGGTGGACAAATGTATTGAGGTATTTATGGATGATTTTTCAGTTTTTAAAAATTCATGTGATGATTTTCTGAATAATTTGACTCTTGTGCTTGAACGTTGTATTGAAAGTAACTTGACCCTTAGTGGGAAGAATAGTCATTTTATAGTTAAAGCAAAAATTGATTTAATAGCTAAATTGCCACCTCCCATTAATGTTAAGGAAATTATGAGTTTTTTTGGCCATGCGAGTTTTTTTAGGAGATTCATTAAAGATTTTTCTAAGATAAGTCATCATCTATGTAATCTGTTAGCTAAAGATGTTTCTTTTGTCTTTGATGATGATTGTCTGACTGCTTTTATTGTTTTAAAAGAGAAATTGAATTCTGTGCCTATTATCATGGCACCTAATTGGTCATTACCCTTTGAAATTATGTGTGATGCATCGAATTTTTCTATAGATGTTGTTTTAGGACAAAGAGGAGATAAGCGTTTGCATGTCATTTATTATGCTAGTAAAACTCTTAATGACGTTCAACTTAACTACTCAACCACCGAAAAAGAATTCTTGACTATTGTGTTTTCTTTAGATAAATTTAGATCTTATTTGGCAGGATCTAAAGTTATTGTGCATTCAGACCATGCAACTTTGTGGTATTTTTTGAGTAAACCGAATGCTAAACCAAGATTAATTCGATGGGTTTTACTTTTGCAAGAATTTGACTTAGAGATCAGGGATAAAAAAGGAACTAAAAATGTTGTAGCTGCTCATTTGTCTAGGTTAAGTTCTGACTTTTTCTCTATTGAAAGAGACAAAAAAGTTGATATTGTTGAGACTTTTCCTGATGAACAATTGTTTTATGTAGGTCCAAACCCTTGGTATATGGATATAGTGAATTTTCTCGCTAGTGGTTTGTTGAGGCCTAACATTTTTTTTCAGGAAAAGAAAAGATTTCTTCCTGTGTGCAGGCAATACTTTTGGGATGACCCGTATCTGTTCAAAATTTTCCAAGACCAAGTCATTTGGAGGTGTGCGCAGGAAGAGGAACATACAACCATTTTGGCCTTTTGTCATGAGCTTTACTGTAGAGGCCATTTTGGTGGTAAGAAAATCACCAGTAAGGTATTTCAATATAATTTTTATTGGCCTACCCTGTTTAAAGTTGCTTATGATATTTGCATGAGTTGTAATAGATGTCAGAGAACTTGTAATAAAGGTAGACGTAATGAAATGCTTCTGAAATATAATTTAATTATGGAGTTATTTGATGTATGAGGGATTGACTTCAAAGGTCCTTTTCCCCCTTCTTCTAGATTTGAGTATATTTTGGTTGTAGTTGATTATGTGTCCAAGTGGGTAGAGGCTATACCTACTCAATCTAATGATGCTAACTCTGTTGTGAAGTTTTTGAAGGAAATAATTTTTAGCAGATTTGGGACACCAAGAGTAATAATCAGTGATGGAGGAAGCCACTTTTGTAATAAGTTTTTTGATAGATTGTTGAGCAAGTATAACATCACTCATAAAGTGGCTATTCAATATCATCCACAAACATCCGGACAAGTTGAAGTTAGTAACTGACAATTCAAGGGTATTTTAGAACTTGCGGTGCGACTTTCAAGGAAGGATTAGGCTTCAAAGCTCAATGATGCATTATGGGCTTACCGTACAGCGTATAAGACACCTATTGGGATGAGCTTATACCGGTTGATTTATGGAAAGGCATGCCATTTGCCCATTGAGCTTAAGCACAAGGCCTATTGGGCAATCAAGCAACTGAACATGGACTATTAACAAGCGAGAGAGAAATGATTACTTCAACTTGATGAGCTTGAAGAGATTCGAAAGGAGGCTTATGAGAATGTCATGATTTACAAAGAACGCACTAAATGTTACCATGACAAAGGGCTCATTTGTAAGTCTCTCTATCATGGAATGAAAGTACTTCTATTTAACTCTCGTTTTAAACTTTTTCTAGTAAAGCTTCGATCACGATGGAGTGGACCGTACCAGATTGTGGAAGTATTTTCTCATGGAGTTGTTGAGTTGCTAAATCTGAAGATGCAAATAACTTTCAAAGTGAACGGACATCGTGTAAAGCCTTACTTAGAGGGAGTCGTTCACAATGGGGATGTGGAGTGCATTGAAGTGCATGCACCTTAGATCTAAACATTGTCTTGCTAAGTTAAATTAGGTGCTTGGTGGGAGGCAACCCACCATTTTAGGTAATATCTTTCTTTTCTTTTAGATTAGTTTAGTTTTCCATTTTTCCTATCTAAATACTTTTTTGAGTTGTTGTTTAGTTGAAAACCTTGAGAACAATGTTTAGTTTAGGTTTGGGAGTGCAAATTAGTTTAATAAAATTTTTGTAACAAAACTATCATGCTTTTGGTCAATTTTTTATGAATAATTGAGTCTTTATGCATTGTTTGTCTGATTTTTAAAATATTTAAGGTTTGCTGTAAAGACTGGTTTTAATTTGCAATCTTTGTTTCATGTTTTTGATGTTAAAACTGAGATGAACCCGAATCTTGGGTTTAGGATTTGAATAGTGGAGGCTACCTTGTGAGATAATTATTGAGCCTTTAAATGCTTCATTCTGAGAGTTAATAATTTTTCTACTCCTTTAAACACCTTTCGTATCATTTCAAATTGTTATAAAATCTCTATAGGCTTTTGTATTGAATGTTAGGATTTTAAACATCTAATGAAGAATCATAGGTTTAATTATATTGCTTAGATTAAATGATTTAAATAAAATTTTAAGTGTTTTCCTATTTCATTCATGCTTGACTTTAAAAGATATAAGGGAACCCTATAGCCAACACAAAATAGGCAAAATTTGTCATTCACAAAATACACATGTATATGGGTCCATCATAAAAAAAAATATAATAATTATTATGACCCTTAAGTTCTTCATATGGTGAAATAGTTACTATAAAAGAAACATAGGAAATCAATTCCCTTGAAGTCAATGCATTTTTTATTCATTCTAAGGCATACACTTGAAGTTTTTACTTGAGAATTTTAATTGATGCATGAGATTAGTAACGTGATTTCTTCATAAATCCTGTCATTTGATTCCTTTCATGGGATCAATATTATGCACTTTTTGAGCCTTTTTTGTTTAATCGTATGCGAACCATAGCTCATTTCTTTACATAATTTCTATTCTCATATACCTTGATGAGTATTTGAACCCATAGAATCGGTATAATTTAGAGAGTAATTCTTGTGAGGATTAGAGTTAAAGAGAATTCATATTCTTGACACGAGGTTTGGGGGAATCAATGTTGATATGTTTTTAGTATTGGGGTTTAGATTTGTGAAGCAAAATTGATTTACATGGTAAACTTTGATGTGTTAGAATGTTGGATAAACTTGTGCATAACTCTTGTTTATAAATTGGAAAGAAACTGAAGCATGACAACTTTTGTTAATTTAAATTTTTAGTTTTGTTATTTGTCTTTTTAATTTTAGTTTTGCTTGAGGACTAGCAAAATGTAGGTTTGGGGTATTTGATGAACATTATTTTGAACTTTGTTAGTTTTTAAGTATTTATTTCATGAATTATTTCGGTATGACTTTGATTTAGAGGGCATTTTTATGTTTTGTAGGTTCAAGCAATGTGAAATGAAAAGTGGAGTTAAGTGTTCAAAAAGAGCTGCAAAATGTACCCCTTACATTGTATTTCATTTACTATGTAAGGGGGGATAAATTAGAGCAGAACTACGTAAGGCTTATGTAGGAATCAACAAATATGTAAGGACTCTTACATGGCATTACAACATTGCGCACTGTTGTAGGAGAAAGTGTGCGCCGCGGTATTGAGCTCTCAGATTGCATTCTGGAAAATCATAAAAAGATCGCGTGCTGCGGCAGGAGAAATTGTGCACTGCAGTAAAGGAGTCCCTGTTTTGGTGGTAGCCCAGAAATTTAAAGAGCGCAGCGGAAGAAGAAAATGTGCGCTGCAGCACATGTATTAGTTTTCCACTTAAACCCTTTCCAGCCCACACACTAACACACTCCAAACCTAACCTATAAATACATCACAAAAATCCCTCCTCTACACACAACATGAACAGTGCCATTTTTTCACCATCCACCACCATCTTCTTCAACTTTCTAGGGAGAGGAACCACCATTGATGCTCCATTGAAGCTTATTCAAGACCTAACTTGGAAGATGTGACCATCCAATCCAAGAAGGATATTGCAAGAGTGGAAATAGGGGTATCTCATTACTTATAATTTCTTTTCCCTCTTAAATTTTTAAGAATGTTATTTGTAATAGAAAATATTAATTTAGATTCTATTATGAGTAGCTAGACTGATTGTGTGGGATTTAGTGATGTTCCTATGAGTGGATGAATATTTTTATGATTTAATTTGAATTAAAGTGGTTTATGTCTTATTCATTGTTGATTAATATCTTTGTTCATGGTTAATTTTAATCATGTTAATTATGAACATTAGAGAATAAATTAGAATTAGGTATTAGATTTATCATCTTTGCTTAATTTAGAAATCTTGAACAAGAATATAATCAAAGCACATTAATTTGTCTTAAATTAGGTGGCTAATTTGATTTCCTACGTGATTATGCTAATTGACTGATTAACGTTCCGGACCAAAGAGTTTAATTGATGAATTAAAAGGAATCCTCCATTGATTTGAGAATTTATAGGATTTGTTAGGAAAAGTCGATAAATCTAACTTAAATATAAAACTCTTATAAAATATTTCATCTATGATTGGGTAGTTAGCTATTTTTCCACGCTTTTTCATCATATCACTTCGGTCTATCTTTTTGATTGTTTATTTTAATTGTCGTGAAACTTTTACAATTTTAATATCCGTCCAATCAACAACTTTGTTAGAATGTTTAAGATTTATTTTTGCAATTAATTTTTAGGAGACAATTAAAAAATTTTGAAAACTACAGCAATTCTTTAAGAGACCAACCTTTAAGTTGCTTAGCACTTGCTAAGAGTGATTTGTACACTTACGAGTATTTTAAATTTGCACCTCTTTAAAGAATAAGTCATCCTCATCATCTTGTTCATATTCACTGTCCAACAATGAGTAATCTACATCATCACCTACAATATCACCCAAAATCAATTTCTCCATAATTACTATATGTTGTTGGTCTCTTTCTTGTATTGTAGCATCTTTGTTGGTTATCACTACAACATGATATCAAATGGGTTGATTCTGAAGTAAGAGAAATGCCTTCTTTTGGTGCATGAACAACATCATCTATAATATTGTTTGAACCTTCAGGACCACTTATATTTATTACACAACTTGTAACTTCATAAAAAGCAATAAGCTGCCCTTCATTGTTAACTTGAATTTCTATTGGACCATCTTGATTTGTAGGACAATTTACAGCTTTATGAAACTCATTTCCATGCCCTTCATTGTTGTCTTATGCATTATTTTCCTCATCCAAATTTAAAATATCTAGTGTCATACCTTGTTCCATGTCCATTTGTTCCTGAATATTTTATGAGATTTCTATAGACAATACCTCAAGCTCATTTTCTAATTGTAAAGCATAAATATTTATCTCCCTAATTGAACCCAATAACTCGCTCATCTCATACACATCTTGATCTCTCTTAAGTGACTTCACTTCAATTACTTCCAATTCAGGTACACAATAATACCAGTCAATAATCTCTTACAGGTTTAAGTCCTTCTCTAATGCCCTTATTCTCAACATACCCAAACAATCAGGATCACAATAATCCAAAAATGCCACTTTTCCATTTATATAAGTCCTTTTTCCATTTATATACTCAAATTTACGATCATAACTTACATTGCATGTATAGATATAAGGATACTCATCTGCAATTCATAAAATGTTTGAATAATAATTACAACATATTTATTGCAGTATTTAAGAATAAAATAAAAAGTGCTTAAAAATATAAATAAAAAGACACGAGTCATGTGTATTTACTCACATGAGACATCTATACCTAACATGTCCTAAAAATAAACAATAACATACTTACAAATGTGTATTTGATATTTTGAGAAATATTAATAACTATTTTTACATTCAAATCTACTAAATCGTGTAGTATTAGAATTATTTTAAAACTAAATAAATAATATATTTTTCTAAATAATACTTTGGTACAATATAAAAAATATGAGTATAATTTTTAGTAAACTTAATATTCTTATTGGTGTCTTATGCTATGGTTCTCATAAAAGTAATTTTTTCTTTTGGTCAGACCCCATATAAATATTAGAGCCATACATATAAGCAAATAAAAAAAATGATTTAATGACCTGGAATAGAGGCAGATAAGGTCATATAACATCTTTTTCATTTATTGTTTCACGACGTCGTCTTGGAACTATATTTTTTACTATTTTACCCTTTAACAGCTATTAACTCTAAACTCATGTTCCTTTTTTTCGTTTCGTATTTGCTTTTTATTCACTGTTTATATCTTTTTTTCATTCCTTCTTGTTATTTTTTTCTATTGAAAGGTGATTTTTTATTATCTATTGGACTGATTCATTAATCTCTCATTTTTCATTATTGAACCAATTCTTGTTGGTTGTTAAACTGAGATACTCTATTTTTGCTATGCAAAACAGAGTATACAAGCCCAACCAACTTAACAATAATTGAAGAATAATATACAAACTCAAATAATATACAAGCACATTAAATTTATTAGAATGAGAATGTTCAAAATAGATTCTATAATTTTCTACAAACTCTGAAAAAAGGAAGAAAAACATATTCTATAATTTTCTGTGAAGTATGTAAACTGTGTTACATACTATGTAAGTACTGTTAATTATTCTTTGTTCATCTTTATAAACTAAGTACTGTTAATTATTCTTTCTGTATTTTCTCCTTTATATTTGATACTACATTAAAGTGGATAAGAATTGTGGATTATCTAATTTAAAAAAATTAATCATAAAAATAAGACTCATGTTATTTACAAATAGTACATTATAATTATTTTTAAATAATATAAAAAAGAAGAAGAAAATTTATGGTATTTGACCAAACCGAAGCAAAATTTTGTTGTCATATTGTGCCGGCATTATGTTTGTAGTTTGTATAATCGTATTACTAGTTTTTTCTTTCAATTCTTATTAGGAGAGGAAGTCAACACTACTGTCCCCCTTGTATCATCAAAAAAATTTATGAGGTACTAATAAGGGCTGCTTTCAAGTTCGATATTTCCATCAGGATTATCCCCAATTGGTATATTTGTATTACTAGTTGTTTTTTTTCCTGTCAAAGTTTGTAATATTAGTTGGTAGAGTTTGGATAGTCACGTGGTCTATATGAAAAAAGTTTAGTATCCTGCAGCTAGGAAGTTGCTCATCAAATAGTAAGTATGAAACTATTTACATACTATATAAATTGTAACGGAAGTTGCTCATCAAATAGTAAGTATGAAACTATTTACATACTATATAAATTGTGTTACATACTATGTAAAGTGTGTTACATACTATATAAATTGTTTGCATACTATGTAATAAACTGCTTACATACTATGTAAACTATTTATATACTATGCAGTGTAAAATGTATGAATTAGAGTAAAAGGACACTTCTGTAATTTATCTAATTTTGATATAACTAAAACGCACAGTTTTGGTCCTATTATTGCTAGTTTTGAAAAATTTAACTTTTAATTAGAATGTAAGCTATTTAGGCCAATCACTCAAAAAGAACTCATGTTACACATATCCAACTACAATCAATGCAGAGAATACTCATATGCAGCCCACTAATGAGTCAAATACAAATTTAAAACACATTTATTTGCCACAAGTTTTATGCCAGAGAGATAAGAAATTATTACAAAGGGTAAATGATATCTTACAAGTGGTCCATATATCATTTTCCAAGAGAGATACTGAAACTTGTTGAACTTCTCCCTAACACGAAGAAAAAGCATGGCAGACATAAAAGCATCGTATTCGCTCATGAGGTGGGGTAATAAAAAGGGTTATATCGTGCGGTGAATGTGGAAGAAGTGGTTATAATGTGAGGACATGTAATGAGTTCCTTTAGACGGTAATAGAAACCTTTGCCAACTTCTTAAACATAAATTATGACTTTAATTTGAAAACATTTAGTCAATTAGGGATATTTTGTGAAGTCCTAATCCCCTTTAAGATTCTCATTAATAACAATTATTTTAAAATAAAATATTCCCAAAATATATTTATCATTTGCACGCTAATAACATAATAAGTTTAACAGATTTTGAATATTTACAAAATATGGTATTGAATCTGCTTGACTATAATTCAAATATTATTCAAAATACATAATAAAAATATTTCATTATAGTTCCACTGGGTATATATATACCCACATATGCCTTCACCAAAATCATTAGCCTCTTTACCCTAAACTAAATGACACCCTTTAAATTATGTGTACATAAAAGGTTTTATTAGCACCAAAAAACAACAATCATCTATCAAACATGTAAAATACTAACATGGATAATTAATTTATATAAATATGAATTGAATTCAAATTCATTTACCATCTAAGCTTGCAAAATTGTTCTTTCAATTGTGTCCCTAATAATGAACCAACACTCTCTATTACTTCAAGTTCATTTTCATTGTCGCAATGTCTTCTTCTCAATGCAATCACACGTACCCTTTTTAATATTACATCCTTCTTTATTAATTCAATTGAAAAACATAAAGTACTGCAATGCTCTATGCATTCATCCCTAAGCGTTATTAAATTTTGATGAAGGAGATTCTCTAGAGGCTCATCTATGCTTAATAATAGAAATTCACTCATCTCTTTAATTTGACGAACAAGTTCATCAAATTTAGAAATTTTTTAATTCAGAAGTTCAACATGATAACAAGTTAAATTTTCTTCAGAAAAATATGAAACACGCTCTTTGAGGATTTGCTAAACTCTTCCAACGATTGTGTGCTAGGTGGTCACAAAGGACCTCCAATACAAAACCTCTTGGTCTGGTACGATATTTACTTGAATAAATATTTTCAGACAAGTTAATAGCTTTGCTTCATCAACATTAT
Organism: Elaeagnus macrophylla; assembly: GCA_029378325.1. NCBI lineage: Eukaryota > Viridiplantae > Streptophyta > Magnoliopsida > Rosales > Elaeagnaceae > Elaeagnus > Elaeagnus macrophylla. The sequence goes on from CM055640.1 coordinate 57,976,210, forward strand.
AAATTATGAACTCAAAAGACATGGATATGTTCTCTCTAAAGAATCTTTTGGCCATGTCCAGTTTTTCCATCAGTGAATATATGGGTACAACCGGACAATCAAGATAGCTTTCCTCATAGACAATATTTTTTGCCAAAAGATGAAACTTTCTCATTTTTTTCAACCATGTTCATTAATCGATTCTCCTATCAATAAGATGTCCAAATATATACTTTGCATGTAAATAGAAGTGCATGAATAAATATATATTAATCAAATTTGACAAAAATTACATATAACGTTTTCTTACTTACCACACTTCTAGAGTCCATATTTGTAGACCAACTAATTCTAGGATTCATTGTGGATAGTAATATGGAATCCCAAATTGTGTTGATGTTTATGGTCACTGAAGTGAGAGTAATATTTACTAACTACTTTTAATGTTTAGGAAATTGAGTTCAATACTCAAATGTGTGTATTGGTTAATAAAAGAGAAGAAACAAGAGTGTTAAACATTATTATACCAACCTATTTGATACATCATTTAATTTATTTTACTTTAACATTTATAACTTGTCAATACTATTTCTTTTCAATTTATAACTTGTCAAATATCATAAAAGAGAGATATGATGATTATTATATATTATCGATTATTGCTATTAAAAATATGTCTCAATATAAGTTTTTATTATTTTTTGTCTTAATGAAGAAGTAAGGAATTATAAATATAAAACAAAATCTAGCACAATAGAATGAGGCTACCCAAAATCGAGGGAGTCTAAGAAAATATATCAAATGTGAAACCTATTAAATACAATTTTGACTTTTTTTATTTGCATTATTTTCTTATATTTTAAATTAAATAACAAAAATAATAATATAATCTTACTTAAATGAAAGTAATATTATATAAAAGTATAATTTAATTGTCATAATTAATTATCATTAATGAATAAAATTGCATAAATACAACATTTAAATTCTATTTTAAACTATATTCTAAACCCTAATAGATTAGCATTTGTGAAACGAACTGTGTAAAAAAATAGTTTATTAATGAGTAAATATGTCTTCTAGTTTGTATTGAATAGAGTTTATGAATGTGTATCAAGTTTATTCGTATAAAATCTAAAAGTTCAAATAAATTATACCAAAATATATTATGTAAACTCTTATAAAAATAAGAACCATAGGTGTTAATAATAATTATACCTAAAGATTTCATACATCATTTAATTTATTCAACTTTAATATTTATAACTTGTCATTTTTATATCTTTTCTATTTCTAACTTGTCAAATCTCATTATAAAGGGATATGATTATAAGCTTTTATTGTTATTTATTGCTATTAAAAACATGTCTCATGTAATTAAGGTCTTCAATCTGATCTAATTGTACATAAACACAAACAATTTAAGTTTTCCCTTGAACATATATGAAATGAACCAAATTCAGTAATTGCCATGTATATTACATTGGCCTAAACATCTTATTAGATATATACTACATTTTAAAATTAATTATATTCTAATCTATTGCTCGTTACTTTATGAATATACAATGAATTATAATAAATGGGACCATAAAATTGACCAAAATATATCAGAATAATTTAATCTTACTTTTATGAAAGTATTTGTGAAACGAATAGAGAAAACAAATGTGTAGTGAGTTGTAAATGGTAATTAGTATTTATTGATTCAAGTTTGTCAATCCTAATGACTTCAATTGTATAAAATAGGAAAAATCTACTAAAATCTACTAAAAATATAATAGTTTAATTGTTGTTGCGGCACACAAAAATAATACCGCGACAGTCTTAGTTCATGTTTTTTGCTAGAAAACATCAATTTGTCATTGTTGCGACACAAAAAATATTGCAGTGGCTGTCTGAGCTCGGGTTTCTGGTTGGGAAACTTAAAGTTGTCGTTGTCGCGACACACAAAAAAATAACATCTTGGCCCTATTTGTTTTTTCACATGTAAAAATTGTGTATCTATCATATTTCACTTTCTCTGTCATTTTCTAACATTTGTGTACAACATTTTATAACCTATATATATGATATCTCACCTCCTTCTCACTATGCCGTTACATATAATTTTCGTTGTTATTGATTCTTCACATTAATCTCTAAGATTTGTGCAACTTTTAGCACACAGTCTTTGTTTTATGCTCCAACAAAGGTAGGACCTCAAAATTTAAGACTTTTCATTTGTCTTCAATCTACTTCAAAATTTGGGGCTTTTCATTTAAGTCTTCAATCCACTCCAAATAAGATGATTTATACACAATCTCTACTTCATTTATTGAATTTTTTAAATTAATTGAGAATTTGTGTGGAAAGTTTTGTTTAAATTGTGAATTTGGATAATACATGTTTAGGGAGAATTTGGATTTCCTGTAAACTTTGTGAACAAGTTTGGGAGACCTTAACTTTAGTGAAAAAAGGAAATGACACCTAAAAGAAAAATTGGAGAAAGTAGTAGGTCAAAAGGGAAGAGAAAAATGGTAGTGAATGATAAGAGCTTTGATAGGTAAAATTTTGTTAGTAAAGAGCTCAAGAGTGGTATAAGGGTGCTGCCAAAAGGAATAAGAGATTTATAATTGTGCAGGAGTTGGATTTTGGTGACATAAATCAACTAGAAATAACTGATATAATTCATACTTTAGGTTGGCAAAACTTTTTAGGTTAAAAAGTACCCGATGCGGGTGTTAGTTCATTAGTCCAGGAATTCTATGCAAATTTTTTGGAAGCCCAAGATTATAGAGTATTTGTTAGGGGTATTGAGGTCCCTTTTAGTAGAAATATCATTAATAAACATTATAGACTAAAGGACATTGAAAATAGTGAATATAATGCTTATGCGAAGCACGCAAATTATGAGAAGATTATAAATACCTTAATAAATGAGAATGCAAATTGGGAGATGAAAGGGTGAGAGTGAAAATTTTTCAAACTAAATACTTAAGACCAGTTTCCCGCATCTGGCAATTTTTTATTTTCTCCAAGTTAATGCCAACTCGACATTATAGTTTAGTAGATAAAGAGATAGGCATTCTCCAGTATGCCATAGAGACAAGTAAGTCTATAGATATTGGGCTAATCATACACCAAAGGGTGGTGCTCACAGTCGAGTAGCACAATGTGAATTACTTCTTCCCATAACTAATAACTGCATTATGTGTTAAACATGAAATTGGATATAATAGGGTGAGGTCTTATTACAGCACGCTGAACCCCTAATATATACTTACATGAAATTGCCTACTAGTGGGAACAAAGGAGAGAACAAAATCAAAAAGAGCATTGGTAATTCTTCCAAGAATGCTACAACAAAGGACATAATAGGTAGGATGGAAGAAAATATGGCAAAAGTTCAAGAATATTAGTGCCAACAAGAGGCTTGGCTTTGTGACCAAATGAAGTATTCACATGAATATCAAGCATTACTCCACCGTATGATAAGTTTTCAACTAACACAAAGTGGAGTTGACCCAACTCAATTTGTTAGAGCTCCAGAATATCCCAGCTATGTATTCATCTATCAGCCAACCAAGGAAGAAGAAGATGATAAGGAAGACTAAGCCCTTTTTTCAATTTGATCTTTTATGTTTGTTTTTACTTTTTTTTATTTTCTACATTGTAAGCTTTTGAGGGATATGATTATTAGCTTGGTTTGTTGTTTATTGTTATTAAATACATGTTTCATGTAATGTAATGAACTTTAGTTAAGGAGCACATTAAATTGAAAATGATGTAAATAATTAAGGGTTAATTTGTATAAATTACGAAAGGATACAATAAAAATGACTAAACATTGTCTATCATATATTGAAGCATATGTAATCGGTTAACGACCAAACATTGTTTATTATATATTATACAAATTATACATAACCTATACAAATATATTCAACATAATGCCTATCATTTTCAATTATTGATCCTTTGATTATAAGGACACATTGTAGCATGTTTAATTAATATAATCCTTACATGCACTAGAATTGGTAGCAAACGAGATATACCACAATCAACCAAAATCTATTAAAATATACCAAATTCCTCCAAAATGAAGAGTTAAACTACATTTTCTCATCAAAAAGTGCCATAATAGTGCCAAATTGATCATTTATCCAAAACTATACATGTTATCGATCAAAATATATCATAATATATCAATTACGATCAAAATATACCCACATCAAATGTTATATAATTTAGGTACATTAAGACATGTTACTTGTCTATCATAAATTTTACAGACTTTACTAACAAAATGAATAATTACATCCACGTAATATTTTAAAGTATTATATAATCCTAATATACAAAAAATAGTTCGTAACACATTTTCCTCCTATAGAATTCAATGTTGGTGTCCTGAATATCCGACAATGGCTGATCATTAATAAGATACTCGACAAACTTAAGTATATACACCCCACAATCTCCTCTAATTGAAATGAAGAAATATATAATATATTATTAACATTTAAATATATTCAAAAATTAATGTACTCAATAATATTATTAAAAAAAAATTTACTTAGGCTTCAGCTTGTTGTGGAACATTTATCTTGTTTTGATATATCTGCCACCGATCAATTGATTGAAAAATCACAAACCTCCATATTTTTTAGTAATTTTGGAATCATTTCACATAAGTTCTGGAAACGTATCTTAAGAGGTAACTCCTTTGTGTGACTTGATAGTGAATCTTATATGTTGATTTGTTGTTGTTTTAAATCTAAATCCATTGCAATTCAATGACCCTTTTCCAAAACAATAACATATATATTGTCCATCTCATTCCATGATTTAGCAATATCAAGACGTTTACCTATAATACACATTTAAAAAATTTAAATGCAAACTAAAAACATATGTTAAAACTAAAACACTTCTAGGAAAATGTATAATTGCATACAAAATAAAAAATGCAAAATATTATATCATTTATACTATTTAAAGCATATACTTAAGCAACACATAATACATTTAAACATGTGTTCAAATATTAAATTTCCAAAATTTACTTGAAACATAATCGAACCATTTTTTGTTAGATTTTCAAAATATAGATTGATTGTTAGGTAACAAGTTTCTCCATTCATAAGCACTTGCCTCTATGACAACATTTTGGTAGTATTCTAATTAATTAATATTTAACAAATTAAGTTCGATAAAATATCAATTGTAATGCACCACTTCCCATGATTAAGCATAATATAACTAAATATTTACCAAAAATGGCAAGTCTATTGTTGTCCATTTGTTTTTGGGTAACATTTGAGGGTAAAAATACTCATTTCTCCTTAACAACCACAATTCACAATCTATGTGCTTTATATATATATATATATCAACCACAAATGAAGGTTAAGTTAGATAATAATATAATAATGGTAAATGACCATGATATATAAATAAAATGCAAGTAATACTTTATTTAGATAATTTGACTTACGTCATTGAGTAATGGTGAATGGAGTTTAAACAGAAGATGAAACCAAACGCCATTAGCCATCCCTTACTTTCTCACACAACATTAACATCCTCCCTACAAATTGTATGAATAATAAAAATTAATTATTCAAAAATATCCTTTACATAAAGAAGACAGTTCAATTAATCATAAAATAAAAAATTTAAAGTTTTACTCCTCTGTGTTAAATCAATTTTTAAATAACCATTCTAAGAAGGAACCATATTTATCCTCCTCGTAGGGCTTCAAGTGATCATATTTGGTTATTTCATTTTCTTTATTACAGCTATCTGTAATACTTGAAGTTGAACATTTCTTCTCCGGGACAATATATTAGGACTTGAGAGAAGGACCAAACTTTCACTTCCTACGACTGTAGCATGCAACATTAGAATCCCTTCCAAGAGTATCACGTATGTCCTTGGATGCCTTTAATTTGACACCTAATGAATGTCCCCTCGTCTAACCAATGGCAATAGGTACATTGGTTAATATTATTAGAGTAATTAATATTTTGTTTAGTCATTTCCTTTATTTTGTTTTATTTTGCCTTTAAAAGGCTTAGCTTGTATTATTTACAACATAATTTTTGCATTCTATGGAACCCTAGCCTCCTTTTTCTCTCATTTTTCCCTTATCTTATTTTTCTCTTTAATGTTATTATTTGATAATTATCATGGTATCAGAGTTTGGATTATTTAAGGTACTATAAAAATACAGTTTTGATTTCGATCCATCAAGAAGAACAAAGGTGTTTCGTTAACAGAGACCCACTTCTTTAACTTTCTACAATCTTGATGTCAGCATTGGTCTCTATTCTTTGATTTAGAAATTATTATTGTTGAGTTTGGTTTCTTGGTTATCTTGTTACTACTCTAATTCTTTTATTTTCGATAACTAATAATTGTTTTTCTCTTTAATAATGCTTTGGCTTTCACTCCAATTGCCTGCCATTCTCTCTCTCACACGTTGACTTTGATATCAATGCCAATGGGGAATTAACTTTACGGTGTAATTTAATATCAACTAGTTTACTTGAATTTTGATCAATGACTAGTAATAAAGATGATTCACTACAGTCTATTAGTGTGAGGTTAGATGGGAGAAATTATTCGTATTGGAGTTATGTGATGAAAAAAATTTTCAAAGGCAAAAAGATATGGAATTATGTATCTAAAATTGTGAATAAATCTATAATAGAGAAGACTGATTATGCAACTTTGCTAGATACTTGAGAAGTAGATAATTCAAAAATTATCACTTGGATAAACAACTATATTGAACACTTAATAGGCACCTAATTAGTAAAGTATGATACAACAAAAGAAGTCTGGGAACATCTTGCAAGACTGTATACACAATCAAACTTTGCAAAACAATATCAATTAGAATAAGATATTCGTGCTATTGAATAGAAAAATATGAGTATTCAAGAGTTTTATTCAGCAATGATAGATCTTTGTGATCAATTGGCTCCAACAAAATCAACAAAACTTTGAGTTTGTGCACCTTTTATTGTTTTTAGAGAGGAACAACGCTTGGTTCAATTCTTAATGGCGCTTTGTGATGATTTTGAGGGCTTTTGTGGTTCTATTTTGCACCGTAAGCCACTTTCATCAGTTGATTCGGTGGTCAGTGAGCTTTTGGTTAATGAAATATTCCTTAAGTCTCAGTAGGAAAAGGAATTCTTGCAACACCTAATCCTTCTATTTTTTGCATTTTCTTCTCGACCTCCTACTCACTATGGGAATAAGACTTATACAAAGGTTGGGTTTGATGCCTGCAGCTTTTGCAAAGAAAAGGGTCATTAGAAAGCTCAGTGTTCTAAATTAAATCGAGTATCATATCAGTTTCAACAAAGGAACCAATTCAAGCCTCCACAGTTTGGCAATCAATTACATTCACGTTCGTATCGCCCTCCGTAATTTAATACTACAGAAGCTATACTTTCGTCAGAATCCTCTGACCTTTCAGCCTCATCCTCCAATTCTACACTGGCTACCCTCACCGAGCAGTTTCAAAGGTTTCTTGATATGCAGCCACATGCCATGTCTGCCTCTTCTACAATAGGTCATTTACTCTCTAATTCTTTAGGTATGTCCTCCTCAATGTGGTTTTGGATTCTGGAGCTTCCCACTATATGTCTCCTAAGTCAAAAATTTTTGCTTCTTTGTGTCCTACATCATCTGTACTTGTCATGACTGCATATGATACTCCTATGCCATTAGTAAGTGTTGGTTATGTTGTCAATTCTCATTTATCTCTTTATAATATTTACTACATTCCTAAGCTTTCACTAAACCTTGCATCTGTTGGTCAATTGTGTGATTCTGGTTGCTTAGTATCCTTTTCTTCTACTTCTTGTCATGTGCAGGATCTACAATCCCAAAAAGCTGATTGGGACAGGACGTAAGGGGGGATTATATGTTTTGGACGAGCTAAGATTACTAGAATTTGCAGCTCCTAGTGTTGATCTTTCTTCTTTTCAATTGTGTCCTTCATTTTCTAGTTTTTATTTATGGCATTCACATATTGGTCATGTTTTCGCTTCCTGTTTATGATTTTTACCTTCTACTGGAACCTTAAGAAATTTGTAAGCTCATGATATTTCTAATTGTAATGGTTTTAAACTTGCAAAATTCTTTGTATTACCTTTTAATAGAAGTACTTCTTATTATGTTGTACCTTTTAATTTAGTTCATTCTGATGTGTGGGGACCTTCTCCTGTTGTTTCAAAAGGAGGGTCTCGATATTATGTCTCTTTTATTGATGATCACACTCACTTTTGTTGGGTATACGTTATGAAACGTCGTTATGATTTCTTTGATATTTATAATAACTTTAGAGCTCTACTAAGAATACAACATTTTGCTGTTATTAAGTATTTTAGATGTAATCTAGGTGGTGAATATACTTCCAATAAATTTTGTGATTTGCTTGCTTTAGAAGGAACTATTCACCAAACTTCTTATACTGACACTCCTGAGCAAATTGGTGTTGCTGAAAGGAAACATAGGCACATTGTTGAAACTACTCGTTCTCTTTTGTTGTCATATTCAGTTCTTAGTGAGTTTTGGAAAGGAGTAGTTTTTATTACAGTCAACTTAATCAATAAGATCCCATCATCTATCACTTCAGGTTTGTCTCCTTTTGAAAAACTATATGGATATACTCCTAACTATTCCTCCTTGAGAGTCTTTGGTTCTACTTGTTTTGTCCTTCATCCTTATGTAGAAAAGATACTAGTACACCTCAGCTTGACACTTTTGAAGTTTCCCCTCCTCCTACAGTTGCCCAAGCTCTCCCTGGAATTATGGATCCTCCTCGTTATCCTCAGCGCACTCGTAAGTCTACTAAACTACTAGATTTTATTTACACTTCTTATTCCACTTCCTTCACTTCATTTTTAGCATCTATTCATTGTCTCTTTGAGCCATTATCCTATAAAGAGGCAGTCCTTGATTCCTTTGGTAGCAATCTATGGATGAGAAACTTACTGCTTTGCGTCAAACAAATACATGGGTCTTAGTACCTTTGCCGCCAGGTAAACGAGCTATTGGTTCCCATTGGATATATAAAATTAAACTTTATTTTGATGGGTCTATTGAAAGGTACAAGTCCCGAGTAGTTGCAAAGGGATGCTCTCAAATGAGTGGTTGTCAAGACCCGTCCCAGCTCAACACTAAAGCATGTGATGTGTCTTGAGGAAACCTACTAATTAGCATTCTGAATCAACCTTGGTTTAACTTGAAAATTTTGTGTAAGAAATTTACAAAAATTTGAGCAAAGTTTCCCTTAATTATTGATAAATCTTTCTTGCATTAAATGACCACATTTTTAAAGAATACATTTTCACAATCCAGCAAACTTCATATTACCTTTACATATCCAGAAAGTGACTCATGGCCAACACAAGAGACTTCTTGCCTTAGTCATTACTCCAGTACACAAAGCCAGAAAACACTATACAAAGTGAAAATGAGATAAAAACAACCTAAACTGCACAACAAAAAATGGATCCTAAGCCTCCAAACTGAAGTGATGTGGCCTCAAAACCTGTTACTTGGGGGAGGAAAATCTATATTTACTATAAAAGAGTGAGTTGATCTTTTAAAAAAAATGACCAATATATCCCTACTTTTTCATAATTTACAAGCTTGTCAGTATCATTATTTCCGACAATTATAAAAATTAAATGCATATAAAAATAACTCCTTTACTTATTATCAATTAATTCCTTGATAAATAATATTTAATTCATAAGGTAACACCCAAAAGCCAAAACCCTCCTTGTTTTTAAATCTAATTATACAATTTGTTTTAGATTGTAATTCATCTTTTTCTTAATCTCATTTAATCCCTTAAGCATTAGTAAACAATATTCAATTCATAACTGGCCAAAAGTCTCTCCATTTTAAATTTCGGCTCATTATATAGGAAATAAAACCTTATATACTCGCAAGCTTGAAGGTAAAGGGGCATCTAATTATGTTTTCCTTTTCTCTTTGCTATTTTTTTTAAAAGAAAAGCAAGATTTATTATTGTAAGAAGCACAAAATAATAATTCATGCAAATAATGCTTTTATGGACATTAATGATGCACTTAACAAATAATAGTAGTCAATAGTAATTAATAAAATTAAATTATAATTAACTAATATTTGTAAAAAAATTAATAAATTTGCTTCATTTTAAATAATCCAATTAACATGATACATGCATTAATATTTACAGGAAAAAATATTGTTCGTTTAACTATAATCTTTATCAGTTCATTTTAATAAAAAATAAATGGTCAATAAAAATTAATAAAATTAAATTATAATTAACTAATATTTTAAAAAAAATTAATAAATTTGCTTCATTTTAAATAATCCAATTAACATGACACATGCATTAATATTTACAGGAAAAAATATTGTTCGTTTAACTATAATCTTTGTCAGTTCATTTTAATAATATATATATATATATATATATATATATATATATATATATATATAAAATCATTGTAAGTGAATCCAGATTATATAATGAAAAATGCTAATATTACTTACTTCATATATTTTATCTCAGAGTAAGTATCAAAATTATTTTAAAAATTAGAGAAATAATTTATTTTTTTATATAATATTAATAAGTGACAAAATATAATTAATATGAATTCAAAAATAAGTACATTTTTGTGTAGTCTAAACATTCATCTCATACAGTTGAATACAAATGTTATTATTTAAACCCAAAAAAATGATCTACAAGAGAATAAAGCTCTTGCTACTATTTAATATAATTACATGCTAAAAATTCATCATCTTTTTTTTTTTTTTTTTTTTTATGGCTGAAAATTCATCGTGTTTATTAAAAAAAAAAAAGTTCTATAAGTCAATACTTACGATACATAATTTTTTTTATTGTTTTTTTTCCACTATGATATTTGCAAGTTTGTGCTTTTCATGTCCTTATCAGGATTTTAGCCCAAAATAGCATGTACGATTTCACTATTTTTCTTAATTATTGATCTTGGCGGTAAATTAGAGTGCCTCACATTCCAAACAGTCATTTCAGTCCATGACATAGACATAAAATCTACCATTGGCTAAAGACCAAATTTATACTTAAAGTATACTTATCATTTTGTTGTATATAACATATACATAAAATAAATAAATAAAATTTATGCCAATTTATTTAATTGTGCACTTTCATTCCTTTAATAAATTAAATTCTTTAATGTTTTATACGTGCAAAGCACGTGATTATATGCTAGTAAATATAAAAGGGTGAGCGTGAGTAGAAAAATTTTATAAAACAATATAGTGCTCATGTAAACTGTATATGAACTGTCTATGAATTGTGATAAGTTCTTGAAAAGCACTAACATTTCGTGATATATTGTTCTTAATTGTTAAAAATATATTTGTTATATCTCGTTTATTTGATTATTTTCATAAATCTATCAATTCGAAATCACGGATATATTTTAGTATATTTTAGGTGTTTTTAGCATCAAATGAGTTGAATAATGCAAAGACGAAATACTTACGATGCTCGGATCACAATTTAGGGGCAATACGAGTCAAATTATGTAAACCGTACAAAATAAGCCAGAACATATGCAAGGGGTACATGTGAAGAATCAGAAAACAACGCATGTCGCAACGATCACCTCTCGGGTTTTGACCATTGTTTCAGATTTATTGTTGTGCCGCGGCGGGAAAATTGTTGTGCCGTGGCCCGCCTATTCCTAAAACAATCAACATTCTATGTAACCCTTACACCTATAAATACCCCTTTAAGAGTCCTTTTAAAACACTTCAATTTTTGCGAACCAACAAGAGACTCAACCAAATTTTAAGAGCTTTTCTACCTTCAAAGACTCAAGGGAATTAATTCTAAGGATCCAAGAAGCCATTGAAGATTGAAGATCGAGCCTTTGGAGAAGAACATCATCCAATCCAATTGTAGTATTTAGATCTAGAGTTTCTTTTTGTTATAAAATTTCCTTTTCTTCTTGTTACTTCTTTGAGTGTATGTTCAAATTTTGTCTATGAATATTGATATGAACATGAATGGCTATTTTTATTATGTGTGTTTAGTTTGTGTTGCCATGTTTGCTAGAACTGTTATGGTGAATATTTTTATTGCTTTGAAATAAATAAAATTACCTTTTGATTAAGAGCATGTTTAGATGTTTAATTGTGAATTTTCATGGGCCAATTTGAGATTCATAGTTAGGTTGAAAAATATTCGAGTTTAGTTTTAGGAACATCACCTTAACTTTACTTTGAAAAACTTAATCAAAACTTCAAATTAATGACCTAGTCATGGTATTAGTTTGATTGACATATTTTCCTTGTGCATAATTTGGTTGCTATTTGATATACCTAATCGTAGGATATTGTTTAGTTAATCAACAAAGAGAATTACCCGATTGTAGGAATTTTCGTAATTTAAAGGGAGCCGATAATAGTTATTTATTAGAACATTCATGTTAATTTACCATAACTTTTCAATGCATGCATGGTCAACTACAGTAAACGCCCATACATCATCCATTGATATTTGAAATCCTTTTTAAGTTAATTCAAAATTTGCATAATTGTTTGTTCAACACCATTGATCTTACTCACAAATCAAACTTTATTTACAGTTTTATTAGATTTAGGATTCTAATTATCTAGAGTTTTAGTTTTACTAGGATTCTATTTAGTTAGTATTTTAGTTGCTTTAGAACTCTAATTAGATTAAGAAAAAGATTGTTTAAAACCATTGCAATTCCTTGAGAGATCGACCTCAAAGATTTGCTTATCACTTGTTACAAGTGATTTGTATACTTACGAGTACTGTAATTTGCACATCAAGTTTTTGGCACCGTTGCTGGAGAATTGGCGTTTTATGTAATTTTCTTTTTAACTTTTTAGAGTTTCTAAATTAGGTTTATTTGTTTATTTTCTTTTCTTGAATTTTATTTTTTTTATTAAAAAAAACACAAAAAATAGTGCTTTTATTGCTATTTCTCTGCTGCCTTGATCTTTGTTTGCTTTTTATTTGTGCATGCAGGGTAAGAGGTCACTTAACAAGGAACTCACTCCCTTCATTGACAACATTCATAGGATCAAACACCTATCAAGGAAATTGGATACTCAAATTCAAGAGGAAGACGAACAACAACAATTGCAAGCAATTATGGGTGACAACGTGCGTAGGCAAATGATGAATAAAGAATTTGCAAGACCCATCATTGGGACTGCCACATCGTGCATTCAACTGACAGAAGCAACTAAGAATTATGAATTGAAAAATATTCATTATTCCATGCTTCCCATGAATATCAACTACGGATGAGGTGTTTTCCTTACACTCTCAAAGATAGATCTAAGTCTTAGCTCATGACATTGGCACATGGTTCTTTGGCCACTTGGGACGCTATTTATAATAAATTTATGGGTAAGTTCTATTCCCATCAAAAAACGTCTGACCTAAGAACCAAAATTGTTACTTTTTCGTAGATGGAAGGAAAACCCTTTCACGAGGCTTGGGACAGGTTCAAATTACTCTTGATACAGTGTCCACATCATCACTTTTTGTTGCAGTTACAAAATCAGTTTTTCTATGATAGATTGACTTTACAGTGTCAATTCACAGTTGACAATGCTGCAGGAGGAGCCATGGGTGAGAAAATAGTGGATGAAACTTATGAACTTTTTGAGATGTTGGGAGCCAATTCCCAACAAAAGAGCGTTAGGAGAAGAAGAGCTGGAGTCCATGAATTAGGCTCCACGAACGAAATGGCCATGCACCTTGCTGAATTAACTAAACAAGTGCAACTTCTCACTACCTCCAATATGAATCAAATGCCAAAACACACATACCAGTTTGTGGTTCTTATGGACATGGGGCTAACGTTTGTTTTTTTGCAGATGATTCTTATACAGGTGCTAATGAAGAGGCAAATCTAATGCAAGGGTACTAACCTAGACCTAGGAACGACCCTTATTCTAACACCTACAACCCTGGATGGAGTAATCACCCCAATTTTGCTTGGAAACAAAACAATAGCCAACCATTTGTTCAAAATCAAACACAAGGCCAAAACATTAACTGACAATTTCCACAAAATAAACCAATCGTAAAGGAAACCTTAAATACTTTCATGCAATCCTGTAGTGGAAGAATGGACTCTATGGAAGCATCAATGAAAAGAGTGGAAATACAAGTGGGGTAGCTAGCTGAACAAATGCACAAACAAGAAACAGGAAAGCTGCCTAGTCAACCTGAACAAGCGAAAGCTGTCACGGTTCTTCGGAGTGGTAAGGTCATTACAACAGTTTTACTTGAAATTTCTAATAATTTACCTTATAGTGCAGGTAACATGGAAAATGACAACACAGTTTCTAAGGAATTAGGGGAAAAAGGTGACAAACATGAGGAGCGTTCAAAGGCAACAATTGGAGACTCATCTAGCTCCCCTAAGTTACACAAGTCATCATAGCCATACCGACCACCTGTACCATTTTCACACCATTTAAAGTACAACAAGCAAGATAAACAGTTTTATGATTTATTTAACATGCTTTCAAAAGTAAATATTAATTTACCTCTGTTAGATGTAATTAGAAACGTACTGATATGAACCGGACCCCCTCCCGAAGACGGCCCGACACGAGCCAAGAGTCGTGCCTTGAGAAGGGCCTCAAGATAGTGCAAAAAGGCATGCAACAACAAAAACAAGCATGCAAGCACAATGGAAGAGGAGAAGACAAGTGCAAGTGGCAAATTCCAAAAATTGGAGCTGGGAAGCGGCATGGATTTTATGCGCCGCGGCGAGGAGGTTTCTGCATTGGACGTGGGAATTGTCACACAAGCGCGCCGCGGCATGGATTTGGTGCGCCGCGGCACAGGGCGTTCTGTTTTGGATCGAAGGAAACATGCGCGCCGCGGCACAAAAATGTGGCGCCGCAGCGAGGAGGTTTCTATTTTCGGACGAAGTTGCATGCGCGCCGCTGCATGAGATTCCATGCGCCGCGGCATGACGAGGACAGGGCGAGACGTGCGCGCGCTGACATGCCAGACTTGCGCGCTGACACGAACAAGCGCGCCTGACAGCCATACCTGCGCGCAGATCCTGAATGTGCGCGCCGAGGCATGAACATTTGTGCGCCGCGGCATGGCTACGCGTGTGGCAAACAGAACAGGGCGCGCCGCGGCATGAATATTTCCCCGCCGCGGCGAGGATTCAAATTGTTGTAATTTTGGGCCATTGGATCCAAATCAATGGCTAGGATCTCTTGTGACATTTTTTAGGTTTTCACTTGTATCTATATATATGTATAGCAGCTGCCAATGTAATATATACAATTAACATGAATTTTCATCAATGAAAAACATTTTGAAGTGATTTCAAAATTGAGAGAGCACAAGTGCTTCTCTTGTTCTATCAAGAAACTTATCAAAGGAACTAGCAACCCTTTGTGGCGTTTCTCCTTGTCTCGGCTCGTTGTGCGTATATCCATGTGTGGAGGTGAGTTCCTTGCTACCATAGTCGAGCGTTCTTCGTAGAATCTGCGTGCTAAGATTGGTGTCGGGTTTCTGTCCGTATTTCTTGTGGTTGCCAAACCGCGTGATTTGGAGGTCATAGGAGTCGTGGCGAGCGGTTCGCATCACGTACCCTCTTATGCAAAAAATTTCAAAGAATTAAACACTAAGAAAAGAAGGTATGAGCTTAATGAAAGAGTCATAGTGTCTGAAATTGTTAGTGCAGTGCTTCAACGAAACTTACCCCCTAAGTTAAAAGATCCAGGTAATTTTATCATTAGTATTACTATGGGGGATAGGAAAGTAGACTATGGGGGATAGGAAAGTAGCTAAGACTATGTTTGATCTAGGTGCTAGTAAAAATTTTATGCATTACTCTATTTTCTTGCAGCTAGGTTTAGGAGAGCTAAAACCAACAACCATGTCCCTCCAACTTGTGAATAGATCTATTAAATATCCGAAGGGCATGGTTGAGGACTTACTTGTATAGGTAGATAAGCTAATCATACTGTTAATTTTGTGGTTTTAGATATGCAGGATAACCCATCTTTGGACAAGGAGCATACAATTTTTTTGGGTAGACCATTTATGGCCACTACCCAAACCATCATTAATGTCCAAAGTGGGAAGTTGACAATGACAGTCTTGGGAGAGACTGTACATTTTAAGGTTTTTGATTCATCTCCTTACCCTTTTATATCTACTATTGATGAATGCTCATTTGTTGAATGTTTAGATCCCATTATTCATGATATGTTTGTGCAAGATAGATTAGATGATAAATTAGAGGTAGCACTTATAGTTGGAGAGGTAGATAATATCTTAAACTATGAGACTAGGGAGTACAATGATCTTTTAGACAATGCAATACCCATAGATGAAGCTAGTACACCCTTAGACTTATTAGATGTCCCACATGACAAAGAGATTGCTCCACCTGAATTAGAACTTAAAGAACTACCTAAGCATCTGAAATACATATTTTTGGGAGAGAACGAGACTTATCCAGTTATTATTTCATCTACACTCATCCAAAAACAAGAGGAGAAACTAGTGAGAAAGCTTAGGAAGTATAGGAAAACAATAGGATGGAGTATAGGGGACATTAGAGGCCTTAGTCCAGCGATGTGTATGCATAAGATCAATTTGGAGGACAATGTCAAACTTGTTAAAGAAGCACAAAGGAGACTAAACTCAATCATGCAAGTTTTAAAACTCCTAGCAGTAGGAGTAATTTATCCAATTGCTGATAGTAAATGGGTTAGTCCAGTTCACGTGGTACCAAAAAAAATCTAGAATAACCGTGGTTAAGAATGAGAAAGATGAATTAGTGCCCACTAGGATAATCACAGGTTGGAGGATGTGTATCGATTTTCGAAAATTGAATTTGTACACCAAAAAGGATCACTTCCCCCTTCCCTTCATTGATCAAATGTTAGAAAGACTAGTTAGACATGATTTCTACTATTTTTTGGATGGTCTTTCAGGTTATTATCAAGTACTCATTACTCCGGAGGCTCAAGAGAAAACAACATTCACATGCCCATTCTGTACTTTTGCTTTCAAGAGGATGCCATTTGGACTATAAAATGCACCCGCCACCTTTCAGAGATGCATGATGTCAATCTTTTCAGACATGGTGGAGAAATTCATCAAGGTATTTATGGATAACTTTTCTATTTTCGGTAATTCCTTTGATGATTGCTTGCATAAATTGACTTTAGTGTTAAAATGTTGCATTGAGTGTAATTTGATACTTAGTTGGGAAAAAGGTCATTTTATGGTCCAACAGGATATAGTTTTAGGACATGTCATATCTAATAAAGGAATTGAGGTAGATAAAACTAAGATAAATTTGATTGCAAAATTACCTCCCCCTACATCTGTTAAGGGGATACGGAGTTTCCTAGGACATGCAGGTTTCTATAGACAGTTTATTAAGGATTTCTTCAAAATAAGTCGTCCATTATGTAACCTACTTTCCAAAGATACTCCATTTGATTTTAATGATGATTGTCTTGTTTCCTTCAATACTTTGAAGATAAACTTACTTCTGCACCTGTTATTGTGGCTCCTGATTGGTCTTTACTATTTGAGATCATGTGTGATGCATCTGATTATATAATAGGAGCTGTTTTAGGGCAAAGAGTGGATAAATGTTTACATGTTATATATTATGCTAGCAAACCACTCAATGATGCTCAAATTAACTATACCACTACTGAGAAAGAGTTATTGGCTATTGTGTTCTCACTTGATAAATTTAGGTCTTACTTGGTAGAAACTAAAGTTATTGTTCATTCAGATCATGCTGCTTTGAGATATCTATTGACAAAACCGAATGCTAAGCCTAGACTAATTAGGTGGGTCCTACTTTTACAAGAATTTGACCTAGAGATCAAAGACAAAAAAGGTACTGAAAATGTAGTAGCTAATCATCTGTCTAGGTTAATTTTTGAGTATGAAACTGTTGAGGGTAAAAGTAAGGACACAATCATAGAAACCTTCCCTGATGAACAACTGTTTATAATAGGTCCAAATCCATGGTATGCTGACATTGTTAATTATCTTGCTAGTGGGATTTTGAGACCTAACATCACTTTTCAGAAAAAGAAAAGGTTTTTCAGTATTTGCAGGCAATACTTTTGGGATGACCCCTATTTGTTCAAGATATGTCAAGATCAAGTCATCCGGAGGTGTGTGCCCAAAGAAGAACATGAGAGCATCCTAGCTTTTTTCCATGAACTACATTACGGGGGCCATTTTGATGGTAAGAAAACGGCCCTAAAGGTATTACAATCTGGATTTTATTGGCCTATTTTATTGGCCTACAGGTATTACAATCTGTATGTTATAAGGAAGCCTGTGGCATTCTTGAATGGGAAGCTACAATTAAGGTGGAGTTTGATACTTTGGTCTACAATCGCGCTTGGACATTGGTTCCTAAGCCTCCTAGTTGCAAACCTATCACTTCTAAATAGGTGTATAGAGTGAAATTGACAAGTGATGGTGCTTTAGATAACTACCAGGTTGTTGTTAGAAGTTATAAATAGAAATATGGCATTGATTACTATGAGACATTATCTCATGTTATCAAAACTCAAACAATTAGAGTTGTACTGACTATTGCTCTCTCCTTTGATTGTGTTTTAAAGCAACTTAATGTAAATAATGCTTTTCTCAATGGATATTTAGAGGAAGAGATGTACATCTACCAACCTCGAGGTTTTAAGGATACTTCCAGTCCTAATTTGGTCTTAAGCAAACTCCAAAAGCTTGGTTTCACAAGCTTTCCTCAACTTTACTTGAACTTGATTTTCACAAATGCAAGGCTAATACCTCAATTTTCCACAGTTCAATGATTCTCAAGTTACTATCCTCTTTGCATATGCAGATTATATAATCTCCTATTATCTTGGTCATCTCATCCAGCTTCTTAATGCTCACTTTTCACTTAAAGATGTTGGCGATCTAAGTTTTTTCTTGGGACTTGAGATTACAAGACATTCTAAGCTGTTACATTTGAGCCAACACAAAAATGTGATGGATATGTTACATAAGAGTGGTTTAGCGACTTCAAAATCTACTAAAACTCCCATGAGTTCTAGTGCTGCTCTTACTAGTTGTGATGGTGATCTTTTGACTAATCCCACCATGTTTTGAAGTCTATTGGAGGATTAAAATATTGTGTTTTTACAAGGCTAGACATTGCCTTTACCATAAATAGGCTGTGTCAATTTCTTCATGCTCCTACTGATGCTCTTTAGGGAGTTGCAAAGAGAGTGTTGTGTTATCTAAGAGGCACAGCTAACTATGGTCTCTTGGTCCAAAAATCTCATACTCTTGGCCTCATTCAGTAATCTGACCCGAATTGGGCAAGTAGCATTAAAGATAGACATAGTACTAGGGCTCACTGTGTCTTTTTTGGAGACAATTTGGTTTCTTAGTCTTCCAAGAAACAGAAGGTGTTAGCAAAAGTCTAGCAGACTAGCACTGAGACTGAACACCATGCATTAGCATTAGCTTCTACTAAAATTCTTTGGCGGCCTTTCTTAAAGAGTTGCATATCAATGAGCCTCATGTTCCTATCCTTTCCTGTAATAATGTTAGTGCTAAGAACTTAACAATGAATCCAATTCAACATGCATATATGAAACATGCTGAGATAGAATGGCATTTTTTACGTGATTAAATTAATGCTGGATGTTAGATATGCAACCTCTGATGACCAGGTAGCTGATGCTCTCACCAAGGCACTACGACTTTGAACCAAACTAATTGTTGTTCTAATAGTATTGGTTTGACCGGGGGTATTGAGCAAAGCTATCATGCACAATTTTAGTTTAGCGTATGTTAGTGTGCTAACATATTGTAGCTGAGTTGGCATTTGTTTGTAACAAACTATTATACTGTTAAGTATCTATTTGTGTAACTAGCTATAATATAGATACTAGAACAACACTATTGTAATAATCAATTCTTGAATGAGAAGTTTCAGTATTATTCATTTTCCCTACTGTTTGGCTGTAGTTTGCTAGTAACAAAATGTGACTAATCAATCTCTTCAAAATAAACCCAAAAACAGAAGAAATAATAATGATGAACCAAAGCAGGGAGAAGACAGGGAATGGCATAAGACCCCTCTCACAATTTGTTGAGACTACCTAGAAAAAGAGACCGAGGGAATAAAGTCAAATCCCAGTCTTCCCATTCTCAGAATACCATATGGTCTTAAAGGCAGAAGAAAACCATAACACCAGCAGGAAACTTTCTTACATGGGACAAAAATCGCATTTATTGGCTTTTACTGAAACAAGAAGGCATTAAGACATGAACTATTGCACCAAGGAGCAAGGGCATGTAAACTATTGTAGACTAAGACAAATTGAATCCTTTTCCTTGCTCTCTCAAAAATAAGCACGCTCAGAATGTCAAGGTCATCGTCATGACAGTAAAAACTCGACTATCAATGAAATACTTTGAAGTCAGAATAAGAAGAAGAATCATCCCCAAAAGCTTGCAAAGTGTAATACACAAAATATGTTGTTGAATGATGATTTTCTGACTTGTACTAATCATCGGTCACGCTATAGAGGTGTTGCAAACCCTACATAAAGATGAAATTCTCTGGTCATATAATGAAAGGGGATTAATAAAGCCTCAGAGACATCATTACAATTTAGAATAATGTCCAAGGAGATAGAAACAATCGATATTTATTCCATAAAATCAATTCTTGTTTTGGGAAGCATGCCTTTTTAAAATCAGTATAGAAAGGAGGGTTTGTCAAGACAAAAGATCCAGAAAAATTAGAAGGGGGGGGAAAGGGGGGGGGGGGCATTGATTTAATGCGGTTGATTTCTTATTTAAAAATTAAAATGTATTAATTTTGGGTAATATCGATATACATGATGGAGGAAAGGGCATACAACATGTTATATTTAAGAATTTATTAAACCAATGATTTTCATCATAAAAATGTAATTGCCCATTTTCATGTGTTTTGCCTGTAAAGAAAAGCTGCTTGTGCAGATCATCATACAATAAAAATGCTTCTACCTCTTAATTCCTCCAACACACATATTTAGTATAATCAACTTTAACACAAAAGCATATAATTCATTAAAGCTAAGAGTACCAATCTAACAATCCATTCATGTGACCTTTGCTAAAAAGGTGTGTACAGACCTGATGCCAAAGTTTTAACTCTGTAGCTATTTGTGCATACAATAACCTAACAGCAAATCTGACTTAAAATAAATAGTAAACAGTTTTTCTACCACTAAGTTATGCCCATTGTTGCAAAACTACCATCAAACTTTTAGTTGCTACAAAACAAGTGTTACACTATTACCATCCTGTTCATATTATGTGATTCCATTAATGATACTAAAAGAGAAAATCATGTGTTTCTCACATGAAATGTTAGTCAGTTTCCTCAAAATTTGAACCATTTCACCCTAACTAAACTAGTTTTAACGAAGAAATTGAAATAAAAACATCAATCTAATCCCTATTTCTTTGTGAAAACTCACTTGATGAGGGTAAAATGATAAAAAGTTTGGGAAGAAATACCCTTTAAACTTTTAATGTGAGAAGAATGTGACTTTCTCCATTGTGATTCTTAACAAAGTTGATAGGGGTGATACAAGAGCAACGCTTAGAAACACAAGTGGTATTTTGTAACACTTGAAAGTTTAATAGGTGTTGTGCAGTAATGGGTAAAGTTTGGTACTTGAAAAATCTGTTTACCCTAAATTAAAATAAAATACAACACAATGTGGATGTAAATCAGTTTGGCTAAATGTTTTATCAGGGCAATCATGCGATCAGTTGCATAGCTTAAATAAATAATAACCCACAACATGGTACACACAAGTCACAACCTATCAGTCTTTAGTTGCAAACTACTGTAATTAATAGAACACATTAATGATATGAAACAAGTACCACTTGACCACCCAAATTCCAGATGGTACATCATGGGATTGGAATATAAATAACACTATCAGAAATGTGCAGTTCCAAGCAAAGTGCCCAAGTACAAACGTTTTTCTAACGGACTCCTAATGTATCAAACGCATTTCCACTCCTTAAAATTTTATCTAAAAAAATTACTTCAAAGAGATTACATATGTGATGTAGACAATGGTTTACTATGAGGTGGTACTGAAAAAAAAAGGCTAAAAACATGCAAATAAATAGATGAAGAAACTGAACTTGTTCTTTCAAAAATACCTTCTGATAGACAACCCCATTTGTCATTGTGCAAAGACAACAGAGACGTGAACAAGGCAGAGGCGGTGGCACTGTGTAATGGCATCATAGACTGTAGGCCGGCCAACTCCACAGGTAGCCTAAATGTATCAGAATTCTAAACTCAACACACCAAGTAACAATAGCAAGTTCAACAAATAGATATATAAAACATATAGCAAAAGTAGTTTCTTTGTAAATTAGACACATTAGTCACCTTCCTTAAAATTGGTATACACTTATTATCTTAGTCCATTAAGTGGTACATTAAGTCATTTTTAGATACTTTAATCATATGTACAAAATTATGACTGAAGTGTACCATTTATTAAGAGTACAGTAACAAATGTAGATCAATTTCAAGGAAGTGACTAATGTGTCTGATTTTCAAAAGATAATCTACCAATATAGCACGTTTCTCTAGTCGAAATTATGGTGAAAAATTCAACGCCTATCTGACAATGCTAATAAAGTTGGATTTAAGATCAAATTAAGAAGGAGCGTCCAAGGAATATGAAACCCACTTTATCGAGTGGGAATTAGTGAAATAATCTCATGAAATGAGTTATGATCTAGTAAAGAAAAATAAGTTCCATCTATTTCAATGCTCTCCTTGACGACTAAAAAGAGAAAGGAGAGAACGAAAATGGACTCAAGAAGACAAGGAAACTATGCAAAAAAAAAAAATCACATAAACTAGGTTCGATTATTAGGCCTAAAGTTCCATATTTTCCAACCTTCTTCTACCATATCTCGGCGGCAATTCAAAAAATGGACGGAAGAGATCCATTAAACCAATAATTTTAGACAAGTACAAGTAAATGACCAAGTGGATTTATATAAATTGGAATCAAAGATTAAGAAAATAAGTAATAATCTAACCTCGAGAGGGTCATTTTCTGAAAAGAAAATCGAAAAGAGCTGGGCTTGGAAGTGGCGAGTCCAATGAACTTATTAGCTCTGGCAGCTACAACAGATGATGATGAACAGTTCAAAAGGGTTTTAGCAGAAGCCAAAGAGAAATGTATGGTTCGTCCAGCACAAATAACCGCCATGTTCTTCCCTTTTTTCTGAGAGACTGAGAGCTCTCCGTCTGCGGACCGACCCCTACCTAAACTCATTGTCTAGGACAAAGAGTTCTTTACGGGCTGGATCCTATCTGGGTCAAGATTACCAGTTCTAAACTTGGGCTGGATTATTTATTACCGGTTTTGGATTTTGGATGCGGCCGATCAAACTTGGGTATTAATTACCTTCTATACCATAAGAAAACTAACTTTTTTATAATAAAACTACTGAATTTTGATTAAAAAAAATAAATCACACTTTTAACTATTAAATTATTTAAATTTAAAAACTTAAATGTAACATTTACATATAATTTAAATTTAAATATAATTTCTACATAAAATAAAAATATATTATTTTAAAATGATAGAAATTATTTAAAATCAAACAAAAAATCAAGAAATAATAGAAATAAAGACACAAGATATTTTGTGATATTTTTCTCAAGAAATGATATTTAGTAAAAAGAAATTTAAAAATCAAAGTTAAATCTCAAATAAATCGATCGATTTAAAGAATCACTTTTTTTCTAAAATAAAAAAAATATTTCCTAAAAAAATATAGTTTATTATGACATAAGTAATAAACAAATGAACATAACAATAATATATACAAAAAGAAGATTTAACATACTATTAATTGATAAAGAAATAATTATAGATAAATTATCAAAAATCTCACAAAAAAAGATAAAGATAATATTGGATATATTCACCTTGGAGGAATATAGATTTTGATTAAAACACATTTTAGAGAAGGAATTGATACATCTATAAAATTAACATTATTAGATAATAGAATAATAAATAAGAGAGATGCTTTATTAGGAATTATACATGAAATTTAGGATATCAAAAATTAAAATTCACAGTATTCCTAAATTTGCAGTTAATATTAATGACAAAAATTTAAATCAAGTATTAAGTTTAGCATATGAATTTGAGAGAGAAAATTTAATAAAATAATGAAATCATCCATTTTCTATACATTACATAGTAAAATATTCATTAACTAATAGTCATAACAATTCAATATACGGACAAAATGAATTTATAGAGATAGAAAAAACTTTCCAAAAAATAGGAGAGATAATAAAACCTAAAGTAATGACAAATTTTAAAATACTAGAAGAATGAAAATTAGATATTAAAGAAAAATCTCTGATACTAGGTAAGCAAAGTAGTATTTCTAGAATAAAATTTATTGAAGATAATGCAAAAGTTAGTAAATGTAAATGAGAATAATATAAGAAATAAAAGAGTTAAAAAAGAAGATTAAAGAAATTAAAAATTTACTAAAACATGAAATAATAGAAGATTAGAGAATGTTAAAATCAAAATTACAAGAAATAGAGTTAGAAGGAAATAAAAATATAAATGGAAGTATAAAAATCAAAACGAAAGCTTTAATCCTTTTAGCTGAAGAAGTATATGCAACTTGCGAATCAAATACTAAGTATTTATAGAATATAAATTATATACAAAAAGAAATTCTTGAAGAAATAAGAGAACATAATGATACTAAAAAATAATTAGATATACATAAAGAAATAATAGAATTAAGAAAAGATGTAAATAATATACCGAAAACTAATAGATTAAAATTTGACCCTTTAAGAGTATTAAAAAAAGAACCTCCTAGGAGATCTGATGCATTGATATCTAAAAATGACAAAAGAAAAGATAAAAAAGATCCAAAGACAAGGATATAATTCCAATATAATGAAATATATAAGAGAATTAGAAGAACACTTCATGAACCCTGAAAATAAGGATATAGAAAAATTAATCATCCTTTTAACCCTAATAGATAAAGAATTGAAAAAATATTTTGAAGAAAAATTTTGTACAAATAAAGAAGAAGATGATATGATAATAATTAGTGAAAGTGAATTTAAAGAAGAAAATATAAGTCCAAATATACATATGAAATTAGTATTAGCAACCCCAAGAATACCATATTTAGAAAGAGGAGAAACATCTGATTCACATAAAGAATAAAAATATAGACAAAGACAAGAAGAATCAGAACTTTTAAATAGAAGTAGACTTCCACCTAAAATGAAAGAAAGTTTACATTGGAGAACTAAAAGTAGTATCTCACCAGAATTTAGACCTCATGAAAGCTATAAATATGATATTTTAGATCTAGATTGTATAAGGGATAGAATAAAAGTTTTAAATGAATAGGCTAGTGGAATGAGTATAATTATACAAACTTCTACAACCATACAAACAAATCTTTTCCACTTGTAGAATATTAGTAGCTCACAAAATGACAAAAAATGTAAAAATTTGGTTAATAAATTTAACATAACAAAAATACTTATTAATGATAAGAAATGCATCAACAGGTAGAGAATATTTATAAATTGTGGTAAATGAAATATATAAAGAATTCATTGGAAAAGATAAAGGTAGACGTATCACTAAATCTAGTGAAAACAAAATAAATGAAGCCAAATGGCATTTAGCTAATATGGAGATATGTGATTTGTATTATAGAGATTCGTTTATATGTGAATATGAAATATATTATCACAAACTACCACCTTCTAGGCAAAAAACTTATAAATAAATGTTTTTTTTTTCAAAAAATGTCTAGAACATTACATAAAATAATGACAGAAGAATGGAATAATAATAGATAACATATACCTAATACATTAGGAGGTAGAATAAGAAGCCTTAAAAATTGGATAATCTTAAAATGACGAAAAAAGAAAGAATATAAACAAGTCAGAGAAAATGATAGAACTTGTTGTGATACAAAAGATTTTAGAATACCAGAAAAATATAGATGTAATATAAAACCTTATAATAAATATAAGAAACATATAAAGTATAAAAAAATTTAAAAGATATAAATTTAGACAACAAAATTTTCAAAAATATAAAAGAAGATATAATAGAGAATCTTATAAACAAATGTATTTTAGAAGAATAAAATTTAATATACTAGAAAAGAAAAATCATTGTCCATCAGGAAAGAAAAAATGTAGATATTGGATATGTAATGAGGAAGGTCATTACGCAAACGAATGTCCTAATAGACTTCAACATAAATGAGAATTTAAAAGAGAATTTTCACAAAATATAAAAATTTTAGAAGAAACTTTTAGAATAGAACTAGAACTTATAGAAGAATTTGATATAGATGATACGTGCAGTATTTATCTATTAGAAGAAACTGAAGAAGAAATAACAAATTCAAAAATATATGACTCTGATTCAGAATTTGATTCTAAATAATAGATGAGTTATTAAGTATAACAAATCCAAACAGCACCTATATAAAAATAAGATTAAAATTTAAAATATATAATAATTATCATTTATACGCATATATTAACACAAGTGCAAATATGTGTGTAGCTAGTAAATATGAATTTTCAGAATAACTTTGAAAATAGTCACCAAGAGAATATGTAGTAAGGATAGCAAATAATACTACAATAAATCTTAATAAAGTCTTAAAAGATACAGATATATTAATAGAAGGAGAAATATTTCGCATACCTATAATATATCAACAAAAAATTATAGTTGACATTTTATTAGGAAATAACTTTTGAAATTTATATCAACCTTTTACTCAATATTTAAACAGAATAAGCTTAACAACCCTAGAACGTGAAACTATGTATGTATCAAAGATAATAAAATCTTTAACTTTTTAATTACCCACGTTTATGTCACAACATAAAAGGCACAAATGTGGTGAGTATATATAGAACAACAAAAATTATATTTAGAAAATATTTATTTAGATATAGAGGTTAACTAAAACTCCTTCTTAAATGAAATTCAAGAACATAAAGCCCTAACAGGAGTAAGAACATTATTAAGAAAATTATGTTCAAAAAATCATTTAGTTCCAAATATTAATAAATCAAATGAAATGACAACTTTAAAATTAAAGATATTTTAAAAGTCATCAAAGTAAAACTCATAATTTATACTCCAGAAGATAGAAAAGAATTTGAAAAATAAATTCAAGAATTTTTGAAATTAAAGGTAATAATTCCCAATAATTTATCCGATTCAAGTCTAGGCTTTTTAGTAAAAAAAAGAAGGTGAAAAACGTAGAGGAAAGAACAGAATAGTCATAAATTTTAAATCTTTAAATAAAGAAATCATTGATAATAGTTATTTTATTATAAAGAAAGAAAAACTTTTGTCATTCATTAAACAAAAAAAATATTTTTTAAGTTTTGATTGTAAAAGTGAATTTTAGCAAATAAGATTTGATGAATAATCACAAAAATTAATTGCTTTAAGTTGTCCACAAGGGCAATTTCAATGGGTTGTTGTTCCATTTAGTTTAAAACAAGCACCATAAAATTTTCAAAGATAAATAGATAATGTGTTTAAAAAATTTCATAACTTTTGTTGTATTTATATAAATGATATACTAGTATTTAGTGATAATTTACAAAGACATTATTTAGACATTGTCAATATTTTACAATTACGTAGAAAATTAGGAATAGTATTGTCTTAAAAGAAAGCAATAATAGCACAACAGAAAATAAAATATTTAGGATTGAAAATTGAAAATGAAAAACATCACCTACAACTTCATATTTTAAACTATATACAAAGTTTTTCTAGTACAATTAAAGATAAAAATTAGCTACAAAAATTTTTAGGATGTTTAACATATGCATAAGCGTATATAAAAAAGTTAGCATAAATGAGAAAACTATTGCAAACAAAACTTAAAAAAAATTATGTTTGGCAATGGACTGACCAAGATACTAAATACATGAAAAATGTAAAAGCGCAGGTACAAGATTTACCAGCCTTATATTGTCTAGGACCTAATGATAAAATGATAATTAAAACAGATGTTTCACATGAATATTGAGGAGCAGTATTAAAAATAAGAGTTGATGACAAAGATGAATATCTTTGTAGATTTACTTCAGGATCTTTTCAAGATTCTGAGTTAAACTATCATAGTAATGAAAAAGAATATTTAGCTGTAAAAAAGGCTATTAAAAAATTTACAATATGTCATAAGCTCAAGATTTATTGTCAGAACTGATAATAAAAATTTTGGACATTTTTTAAGAACTAATATTGTAGAAGATTATAAACAAGGAAGACTCATCAGATAACAATAATGGTTCAATTATTATAAATTTAATGTAGAACATTTGCCAGAAACTAAAAAGAGTTTAGCAGATGCTTTAACTAGAAAGTTAGTACCATTAACTATTTTTATGATTGCAGGAATAGAACAGATTGATTTAAAGATCAAGATAAAAGAGAATGAGATAAAAAACCCTTCAGGAACAACTTAAACTTTTTTTTCTTGAAAAATCTCTCATGGAGACAAGTAATATAAAAAAAGAACTTAATTACTTAAAACAATTTTTCAAAATCTAAAAATTTTTAAAAACTTATGAGGAAAAAGTTCAAACCAAAATGGAAGAATCTAACAATTTAAAAGAATAAAAAACTTCTGATAAAGGAAAATGAAAGTTTAATTGGGTTGATGAAGTTGAAAAAGTAGATCAAAAGAAGATTTATGCAGTTTACAATGGTCCAAAACTTGAAATTTACAGTAATTGGGCTGATGTAAGCAAAGCTATTCTTGAATTTAGTGGAGTAACGCACAGAGCCTTCACCTACAGAATAGAAGCTGAAGGAAGCTATGCCAACTATAAGACACCAAAACTGATAAATCTAGAGGAAGTTGTAAAAAATTATTCGACTGCATTACAATAACAACCAGCTTCAACCAGTTTTAAAAAAATTCATCTATTTGGTTGATGAGTCATAAGACAATTCACTAGTTTTATTCAAAAAAACATCCCCCGGACAAATTTCAGAAATTGTAGAAGAAAAAAATTAGTATAGAAATCTCAGCAAAACTCAATGGTTAAAGCCTGTACAACGTGGCTAGAAAATCTACCCAAGAACACATAGAGTATATAAAATTCTATACAATAGAAAAGGACTATCCAATTGGAAGTAAATTCAACATTCTGGAAGGAGCAGATCCAATCTTTATATACAAAGCATATCATACAAGATAATTAATTGAAAATCTTTACCCAGTGATTAATTTAAGTGAATTAAATTATTTTCCTAAAAATTTTAATGGCTTAGGAAAAAGATTAGAGCAGGGGATAAACCTATTTATCTTAAATTTTTTAGTTCATTGATGGATTGGAATGACGAAGTTTGTATCAGTCCTTATTATTTTATCAAAATAGGCATTGCCAATTCTAACAAAGAAGTTCCCAAGCTAAGGGCACTACCAGAAAAGGAATTTAATACAGAAGAACTCTGTATGTTAAGGGGGCAAATGCTAGAAAAAATTTATTATGAAATCAGAAGAATTGATAATTCTACTGAAATTAAAGTAAATTATTCAACAAACAAGGTCATTATTATCTCTCACAGTAATATGGCCCTTACAGAAGAAGATCAGGAAAAGATCACCAAATTCGAGGCAAATTTCAACAATAACAATTTAGAAGCTTGCCAAGAAACAAGAAAAGTGTTCTGCTATTATGTCAGGAAGGTAACCCAAGATCATAAGTGCATTTACTATATTAAAGATCTAGAAGATGAAGATACGTCATCATCTACATCATCAAGAGTGTCAGCAATAAACGACAAAGAAAGTTACATAGAGACTGTCGGCAGGAAATAAACAAAGAAAAATAAAGATATAGGATCCACACCTTGTCGACAGCACATGACAAAGAACAGTAGGTTAATTATTTTTGTAAAAAAGATTCCTTCGTCTATAAAAGGAACTCTTATCTTTTATCTCTTATCTCAGAACACTCTCTCTACACTTCAACTACGCCTATCTCTCTCACTCTGTAAACATTTTAGAAACTCTAAGAAAATTTTATTCTCTTTGCTTATGTATAATTAAGGAATCATGTATATTTTAGAAATGAGCAGGTAAGGATCCTTTCAAGGTTCTTAATTAGCGTTAGGTTGTAAAAATTATCTTATCTTGAATAAAATAGAGTGTAGTAACTCTTTTCTTATTTCTTTATAAGTTAAAATTTGTACACCATAATATGTACGGATGCAAAGGCTTTTCCATAACCAAGCGAGTATTGAGGATTAAAGCAAGTTGAGACATACCAGTTGTTACAAAAGAAGAAGAACATAGGAAAGAAAAACCATGGTGGACCCATTAAATTCAGGTATAATAATTATAAACTTAAGCTAGTTAAGAATCTTAAATGTTTAAATATTTGTTTAGCTCACTCAACTCATAAGAAAATATAACAAAAGCATGATGAATATATAATTTTTTGA